>OX421981.1:24208384-24873384 GCA_949128135.1 Parasteatoda lunata | reverse complement strand
AAAGAAACAAGGTGTTGCAGAGATAATAACAAATTTAAAAAATTTTCCAGAGAAGACTATTTGACCAGGTAATCCAAAACATTGCTAGATGACTTCCTATTGTTTGGCAGTAAGCTATTGTTACCAATCAATCTAAAGAAAAACTTTCGAATTCTTATTTTTAATCAATATATATGAAATGTTCCTTCACTGGTTTGTTTTAACTCAATGATTTTATATAGAATTTTATTATTTGAATTGGGTATTCATTGTTTTTTTATCAAATTTTGAAAACTCTTTTAATATATATATATATATATATATATATATATATATATATATATATATATATATATATATATATATATATATATATATATATATATGCTGTTGTTGTGTCTAATGCGACTTAACACACGGGCAAGCCTACTTGGTGAGACCGAGCAGAATTAAGGCAGAGAGTGCGTTTCTTGTTATTTCAGTGGCGCCATCCTATGGCCAAGAATCATACTTCAGCCATCCACACGTCATACTCGTTTATAGGCCGGACTCATTCATTCATCCATCCACAGATCGTAATTTTGACCTGAATCAGAGAACGATCAATCTCCAATCCAGTAACCGTAGAGGTTTTGATTTGTTATGGGAATATGGAGAACTTCTGCGACTCGACAGATTTAACGTGCATCAGTCATTTTACTACACGGGGAGTCACTCGGACATGGGCCCAGCGCCCTATCGACCAACCAATGATATATATATATATATATATATATATATATATATACATATATATATATATACATATATATATATATACATATATATATATACATATATATATATATATATATATATATATATATATATACATATACATACATATGAGTGAGAGAGAGCAAAATAAATAAATACAAAAAAACACGAAGAAAATTAAGAAAAACTATAAGTTTCAAGAGATTAAAAATTAAAATTAGCAATATACAATTTCCTTACTTAGTTACCTGTCCTAAATTTCATAAAACTCCTGCAAAATATAGAACTATCACATGTGGATCAAATACTTATCTAACTAAACCTGGCACCATTCTCTCTAACTACTAGCATTCCCCTTTCTAAACTAAAAGATGTCCTTTTGAATTATTACTATGATTTTAAAAATATCCTTTGTTGCGATTTTGATTATTTGGAAATTCTGATTAATTTTTGTCTTTATAATAATTTTCTTTGCAATAGAAGGGATATTTTTCTTCAAATTGATGGAATACCACAAGGATCTAATTATTCATCTCTCTTAGGTAACTTATTTTTGCATTATTATGAAAAAAATTATGCTCTTAGTATTACATATGTTTTTAGATATATTGATGGTTTAATTATCTTTAATTTTCAAGATTATACTATTTTATTAAATGATATTTACCCCGAGGAATTAATCTTGCTTCGTAATCATGATGATAATATTAATTTCAATTTTTTGGATTTGGGTATTATATAAGAAGAAAATATCTGCTTTGTTGATTTATACGATAAAAGAAATTATTTTAATTTTAATATAAATAAACTTATTACTTAGAATTCTAATGTTTCCAGGAGCATCTATTTAAACAAAGATTATATCTTTATTTTCCGGATTTTTTTAAAAAGAATTCTATCCTTTTTTTTTTTTCAATAGTTTTCTTTTTTCCCCTTTTTTCATGTGTCTGTAATTTTCCATTGTTTTATCTTCTTTTTGATTATATATATATATATATAAAATCCTCAACACCTGAATTGAGGTGATTTCATACTACCATCTAAAACAAGAGTAATTCAAACGGTATCAGCGAATTGTAACGTTTGAGTCAATATAGTTTTAAATCGCATTTTTTTGGAAAGGGGACAATTTTACATTAAACAAATCATTTGCATTGTTTCCAGAAAGGAATTTAAAAATTTATGAAATTCCCTTTAGTCAACACCAAATAGACAGAAAGACTTTAAAGCTTACATGGAAAATGTGATGTGTTTCGTCAAACACGTAATTTGAAGAACGCCTCAATAGTTTCTAAATGCTACTTAGCATTATTTACCCTTAAATTTGATTAATATTGCAATGCTTAAGAAAGGATGCTAGGTGTTAGTTTTCTTTAAATTGTGAATCCGAAATTTGGGAAACAACTAAACTTAAGGCCACAAAGTATTATTACTTAAATATTTAATGCCTAGAGAATCAGTAATTTAATTTATATTTCAACACATAATCATTTGCGTTAAGTATCATTGATTGAATGTTTAAGCTATGAATTATTAGAAAAACAATTTAAAAAATTCACCTCTATCAATATTTCAGCAAATTGTATGAGAAAATTTAAACATGCAATATTTACACTGAGAATACGTTGTTACCTGGTACTAGTTGTAATTTATTTGCTAAGGAATACTTACTTAATTGAAAAACATTAAAATTAAATCGATTTAAAATTTATTTTCAGAAGCAAAGGTATAACTTTTACGAGTATGTTCATTTAAAAGTGCTGTATTTAATGTATTAAAACATTTTTTTAGGAAATAATTAACACTGTTGATATTCAATTGAAAACATTTTTTAAAAAAAAATATGGTGGAAGTAATAGTATACATTAAGTATTTTTGAGACAGAATTCAATCCTAGAATTATATAGTTGAAGTGCAGCAAACAAAATCCCAAAATCCCTTTCTACGTGATTTCTTTTTAAAACTTTTACTGTAATGTAATATTTTTCACAATAAATTATTACTGAATTAGCTAAATTTAAAAGTTAGGACGTACATATTTACTTGTCTAATTCACAAAACGCCTTCACATATTTTGCTAGTTAAATATTTTTTTCAATATTTGTTAATGAATTATTAATTTAAAATTTATATTTCCTTTTGGGACACTGAAAAATTTGAAAAGCAGTTTACAACTTTTTTTTTGTAACAGTTGACAGTAAATAAAATATCTAATTAATATATATATATATATATATATATATATATATATATATATATATATATATATATATATATATATATATATATATATATATATATATATATATATATATATATATATATATATATATATATATATATATATGTAAAGACATGCTTGTAAAGTAAAGTATGGTAAACACGAAAAAGGTTTAACGTTATATTTCAAATGAACTAAATATGAGAAAGCCAAGTGCGAAAAATTCTTATATCTCAAGGATTACATTTTTGCTATAGATGCGCCATCTTTTGGCTGCTTTTACAACTAAAATAGGAGATTTCCATAAATTAATGTACTTTGTTATCAAAATATAATATTATTATAGCAAGTTTCTTAGATGGTTCTTAATTTTCTAAGATGTTTATTTGCAGAGTTAGAGGAACTGCTTATAAGGGTTTTAGTGGCTATAAATACTTATAATTTATATAATCATTTCGAAATAATGAACGATTCATATTTCAACAGAAACTAATTATCTTAATGACTATTTCTTCGGAAATTATAGAGTTAATATCTTAAACAAACGAAGTTTTTCTTTTTAAATGGCATTATTCTTTTCATTTGGGGATATGGAATAAAATAAAAGTTAAAAAGTTCTTTCTTGGTAATCACAGAAACAACAAAATTATTTCAGGTTGTAGAAATTGTAGCAATTTATTTTATGACAACGATAGATAATAAAAGTTTAAAGAAATAAATCAATAAACAAAAAATTAGATTAAACTATCTTTTACGACTCTAATAAACTACACATTTTTTAAAATATGAAAATGTAAACTTTTAAAAATCATCTTTTCAAACTTAAAATAATTCTCTGTATAGCTGAGAAGAGATTAACCTATTTTTATCTATAGAATAGGAAATATATTTCATAAAAATAATATTGTTACTACCATACATAGTTTTTTTTTTGTTTGCTTAGAAATAAATTCCTTTGTGTCAAAAATTCTTATCGTGGTGTGTTGGACGTAAAATATATTTTGCAATTATTAATTATATATTCATTTTTAATAATAAGTTTTATTAATTATTATTTTTTTTATTTCAGAAATTTTATAGTTCAGACAAATATTGTAAATGCAGATACAAATTCTAAATTAAGGTTTTATGGGAGGTCTGGCACACATTTTTGATAACTTTTTTTCTAAAGGTTTGATTTTCTTTTCACTTTAGAATTGCTAGGTTGTGATTAAGCGTTATTAATTGAAACGTTATCTTCCGTTGCATCTGTGAGTAGATAAGATGATTGTGTACTTATTAAAGGTTAGATATACTTTTTGAAGTTAATGAAGCCCGCCTACCAATTCCAAATCAAGAGAGTGTTTCATCCCCCACCAGGGGACGACACTTCCTTCCCTAAAAAAAAAGTTGTTGTAGTTCATTAACGTCGCACTAGAGCTGCACAATGGGCTATTGGCGACGGTCTGGGAAGCATCCCTAAGGATGATCCAAAGACATGCCATCACAATTTTGATCCTCTGCAGAGGGGATGGCACCCCCATTTTGGTAGCCCGACGACCCTAAAAAAAAGTTCTAAACTTTCACTGGTAGCTTAAAACAAATGAACTTCTGATTTATCTGATATTTAACTTGCCTTGATTTACGAATAAATTGATTCTAATCACTTTCTATTAATTTATAAATGTTTATATTTGGTTTTATAGCATTGGTAATTTAGTTAATAAAAAAATTATTTCAAAAACTTAAGTTTGATTCAGTTTATGTAGAAGATTTGACGAAAGCATCTTTATTGTGGATTTCATTTGTATAAGGTGAGTTTTTACGATTTCAACACAATTTTTACATTTAACATTTTTTCAGTGTTTTTTCTGAATTCAAGATATCTGCCTATTTCTAATCAATAGCATTTACTTAAAAAATTAATTAATTGTAACAAAAATCGTCTCTGCAGTGACATCATATATTTATATGAATGATTTTTTTTTAAATGTCCCACTGTCCAAGATCAGTTCTGGTAGATTACCCAAGTCAAGCATCACTGGGAGCGGTCAGTGAGCATATGGATGACCACTTTTATCAGCCAGCTAAAAAATTGAGGGTCCGAGGTATAGGTCCACTTTAAACTATTCTACAGTAAAGTGCTTGACTTAGCAAGCAAATTGCATGCAAATGAATTTGAAATGAATTTTCTTTCTCTTTCTTTTGGGTACATTTTTTTCTAAAAACCTAATTTTTTATGGGTCAGATATTTTATTTTACTTTTCAACCTGCATTGAGCAGTCGAAACAGCTCAACACCTCCTAGAAAGAGTAGGCCTCAGCACGGGTTACCATAAATATCCTTTAGTAGTCCAAACGTAATGACATATTTCGTATTTTCAACCACTGCGCAGCTTAGTACCCCGAACGTAATGACATCGTTCTTATTTTTCATCTACTGCGCAGTTAACTTCGTCACATCGGACTACTAAATTGATCCGTGCTGAGGCCTTCCTTCTTCTAGGAGGTGTTGAACAGCTTCGGGTTTATGACGATCAATGTCTTCTGTAACCTTGTAATCTTGAACCCAACCTGGATCAAGCATAAGTACTGTCTAACTTTCGTGGAAGACTTTTTTTATGCAATTAATCCGTGCTACATGGAGAAAAACAGCGCGAAAACATCCCATGATTTGCCTGATGACAGGGTAATTCTAATCCACCTACCACTAAGGATATTTCAAATAAACACTGATAGGTGTGAAATGGAAGAAAAATTTATATCTCCGTTGCCTTGTAATATTGAACCCAATCCAGAAGACAAGCTCCTGGATTGAACATTAGGACTATCTTGTCTACGCGGAAGACTTTTCGGAACTAACCCGTATTTGCGTTACACGCAGAGGAAAAATATGAAAACCTCGCATGATTAGCCTAACGAAAAGGTGATTCGAAACCATGATTTGTCTACCACTGAAGATATTTTACGTAAACACTGAGGTAGGTTCTCACATCATAACAACCAGCCCCATCTGATATTCGAACCTGGGTCAACTCATTGGGAGGAGAGCTCTCTTTTCTCCAAAACATCTCGGTTCTATGAGTCAAAAATGTAAATAGGATGTAAATAAAGTAACAAGATAAAAAAAATATGGAAAAATTAAAAAGATATTAATTAAAACACAATTTTAACTACGTCATATTTATTATATGTCTTCGACACTTTATATGCTTTTAAATAATTTCAGTTTTTTTATAGTTATCAAGTTATCAAAGTTTTGGTAAAGTTTAATTTCAAATCCGTAACTCAATACAGAATAACGTGTAATTAAAATTTTTAGCTTTAAAATATTCAAATGAGATATTAGAATCTAAACAAAATTACCAATCCCAAATCAAAAAATTACTTACACAATATAATCTAACGAACATACCAAACTAGGTTTATTTGCTAACCTATCTCAGGTAAAAGATTAAAGCAAATTTATTGTGATACAATGTACAAACTTAAAATGCTTTGTTGTATTTTTAAGGACTCTGTTTAATTAAAAGAAGAGTTAGAAAATCTTTCTACAACAGAACAAAACCATTCAATTGCTAAGCCAGACAAAGTAAAATAAAAGGATCTTAAAAGAGTACGTTTTCCCAAGCGATTCAAACTGATTAACTGCTGAAACTTTTAAATTTTAATACTTAAATTACTACTTGTTCAATGGTAAAATATACAATAAATGAAATCTTCTTTAACGAGAGATTTTGTCTAAGATATTAAAAGGTTCTTAGGTTAGTTTAGGTACTGGAATACAAACATGTAGCAAAAATGTTTCAATGAAGTATGTTTTGATTTTTTAATTAAAAATATTTATTGAACTTCTCTACTATATTATTTATCATTCAATATATATCTTCTTAGCGATTATAAGTATTAGTACAAAATAAATAATAAATCGAATGCTAAATTAATTTTGATATTTAGATAAATGAAGTAATCGCTTAATAACATAAATTAAACAGCTAACTGCAAGTTAACATATAATTTATACAAAATTATTGTTTTTGTTAGATAAGTTGCAGCTTCTTTCGAAATCTTTTATTATTGACTTAGAAATTGGGCATTAGATTTTCAAGCAATATTAATCATTAAAATTTCTAATCTTAAATATAATAAATTGTTTATGCAGATGATAATCTTCAAAATTCAGACTTTTAAAAAACATTATTTTTCCCATTTATTTGTCTTTTTACTTTATAAAATATGGTCCAAAAAAAATCTTTATTTAAACTTACAAACATGTAGCGAAATTGGTTAAAAAAATGAATTCACTACAGTATTTTTTGATTTTTTAAAGTGCATCTTTATTGAAATAATTTAACTTCTCTACTGCATTATTTATCGGCATGTATTATATATCTAAGATTATAAGCATTAGTGAAAAATAAATAACAAATAGAATGCAAAATAATTTTTTGATATTTAGAAAATGAACTAATAGCTTTAAATAACAAACTGTAATATAAAATATAGTTTTAAAAAATAATTTTTTTGTTTGACAAATTGCACAGCTTTATATTTCGAATATTTTGTTTAATTACCTTGGGTTTCGTCATCTGATTTTCACGCAATCTTAATAGATCTAACCTTAAATATGATACGTTATTTATGTAGATGTTTAAGTTTTAAAAAATCAGACACAAAAACGTATTTCCTCTAAAAAAAACGAGCATTTTTTCCCAATGATATGTTATTTTTTTACTCATTAAATATGATGAGAGCCGCAATCTCCAAAATATGTTGCTATAAAAGAGTTAGGACTGTTAATGTGATTTTCTATCTTGGTACATTTTGATATTTCTCTAACTATTTTAGTGGATCAAGAACTCTGCAGTCAAATATAAAATCTACTTATACAATGCTAATTTCTGCTTAAAATAAATTTTTAATTAATGTTATCATAAAGTTCAGTAACATTAAAAAAATGGAATCATTGGACACACAACCGCGTGTGTTATTTTAAATGACATCAAAAATTTGAACAATTTCGGTTGATGAGTTGAATAGTTTGAAGTAAAAATTTTTCTTAAATTTTGTTAATCAGAATCTATTTGACTTGATGAAACTTAAATTTTGTGTTTTGTCATTTTTCTTGTTTTTTTTTTCAAACGATAAAGGATAAAATTTGACTACTTGACAATAATTAAGTAATAAAAATAATGAATAATCAAAAAACATATTTTTATTGAAATTATCTTTAAAAATTCAAGTTTTACAATCGTTTATAAAATTATATATGTCTCTTTAATAGATCTACAGCTTATTTAGAGAAAACCATTTCATTTCTATGATGTAAGTTAAAATGTAGCTTGCACATACAGCTAGTACCACCTGTAAATATAGTTCGGAATTTGAACCGTTAAATTTGCATCGTATTTATACTTATAAATCAGCTCATAAGTTATTAAATTGCTCTAATTTTTACTATTCTTGATCAATTCAAACTGTTCTTGATCATGCAAAAGCATTGTGAATTTGCTGAAATTATTTTTTGAAAATTCTAGAAAAAAATATTAAATCTACTACTCTCTTTCGTATACCGCAGTGTTTGTTAAACGATAATACATTTAACATTTTCAAAATAGTTTACGGTAACCTGTAAAAAAATCATAAAAATAAAACTTGCTATGTATGCGAAACAATTTTTATGTGAATCTTAGATCAGTAATTATGTATATTGCATCTCATCCGTTAGAAACAAGAATAAGTAGAGTTTACAATTACCAACATTTAATCTGTTTCTATATTTATAAGACAGTGATTTACTCATTAGAAATTAAAGAAACGTCTGAAATAATGAAGTCAAATACACAATTAATAATGATTTAAACTTACTTAAAAGTTATTATATTCTATAATTAAGAAATATCTCCTAACCTCTTCACCGAAACCTTTATTATTATTGATCTATTGAAATTACATATATTACATTTGCAGGCTTGTGTGCTCAATTTTGGCTTTTAAACCTTTGTCAAATAGAATGACATCACGAAGAATACATTGAGAATTTCAGCGGGGTTCGAATCCGCTACCTACTCTCTTTGCACAGCGTTTGGCATGCGATGCCGCTTGACCAGGGGGATTTATTGGTTTAATAATACAACATATATTTGCTGGCTCCCTTGCTTAATTTTATTTTATTTTATAACCGTCGTTGAACAGCCGACCCAACTTAATGGGTTTACGGCTACTAATGTTCAACTCCGTAGCCTTGTAATTTTGAACCCAATCCAGAAGACAAGGGAACTCCTGGATCGAGTATTGGGAGAAATTTGCCTTCGTGGAGGACTTTTTGATGGAGCTAACCCGCATTTGCGTTACATGGAGAGGAAGACCACGAGAACCTCCCACGGTTAGCCTGACGGCAAGGGGACTCTAACCCATAATCCGTCTACCACTGAGGATATTTCACGTCAAAGCAAGCCGGTCAGTGCAAGCCGGATGCGGAATTCGTATCGACTGGGATTCGAACCCGGTTCGCCTCATTGGAAGTTTATAAACCTTTGTCAAGTAGAAGGACAAATAGTACAATGCAGGGAAGATACATCCAGAGTAGGAGTTAGATTTGAACCCGCTACCTCCACGTTAGCGTTTGGTGGGTGATACAGCTGGCCAAGGTAGACCCCTTCAAGATTTATTTCTTTATAGTTTGCACGCATATATATGCAGACTTGGGTGCTCATTACAAACTGCGGCTTGTAATACTTGCTTAGTTGAAGAAACCAGGATTACAGTTGAATTCGAACTTGCTACATCATCAGTGCCAAAGTTTAAAAATCACAGAGAATCTTATATTTGAGTTAAATAGTATTAGTATAATTATTTTTCAATATTTCGTATACAAATGTCAAAACCTGTATAACCGATTAATTTATATACTAGCATTAATTGGAAGAGCTCCGAAGCGTGAATTTGTGGAATCGAATCCTTCATGAAGCTGGATCCGTCTTTGCGTTGTAATTTTCTAATTTATGTTATTAACTTTCAAGGGTTTATAAGCTGTTATTTGTATTTAACACACAAGTCTGCATATGCATGTTAAAATAATTGAAGGATATCATGAAGACAGAAGGATGGATACATTCAGGGTTTCGATGGAAAACGTCCCCGAAATTTTTCCATATTAATAAATCAGCAAAAATACAGTACCCCTCAACTTCGATGGACAATAGTGCATTGAAGCTGTTGTAGTTCATTTACGTCGTAATTGAGTTGCACAATGGGCTATTGGCGGCGGTCTGAGAAACATACCTGATCCGAAGACATGCCATCACAATTTTGTTCCTCTGCAGAAGGGATGGAACTCCCGCTTCGGTAGCCCGACGACCTGCACGTGAAGTCGAGTACTTTACGGTAGAACAGTTTAACGAAGACAAATAGCATACACCCTCGGACACTACGCAGACTAATCCTAGTGGTCACCCACCCGCACACTGACCGCAGTCAGTGATGCTTGACTTCGGTGATCTGCTGGGAACCGTGTCTTAACGATCAGTCCACTGCGGGACTGCATTGAAGGATTGAAACCAGCGAAAGCTGACTTGTGGTACATTTCTTAACCCCTTTGACATATCATTAAACACAAAAGTAATGTGTCTGGAAATACTATTTATTTCACACCAAAATAATTATTAAAAAAACGGTAAGTAACTACAAACTAAATTTTGCAAATATTTGATAAATTTTGCTTGCTTTTTAAGAGGTATAGCATGACATAACTACAACAAAGGGGTGGATTATATAAGACTACGAATTATTTAGAAATAGTGGTGGATAAAAATCTACTAAATAGAATTTATTAAATCAAGAATCACAATTGAGAAACTACCATTTTAAAATATTTATTTGCGGTCCGGGACAAAATGGCATCTCTGTGTTGAAGACGTCTGAGACACGTCAATTATTGTTTTGACATAAAAAAACAAATGACGTCTCCCAGACGTCTTCGTATGTCAAGGGGTTAAGTGGTCAACTTACATAGGGAGATAAGTGGTCCTATTTTTTTAGTACAGCATTATTATTTTTTAGATTATATCAATTCCTTAATCATACAGGCCAAATGATGTTCTAGGTAATAGTGGTCAATTTAAACAAGTAATCAGTTTCACTTTGATTAAACTGCGAGGGGCCCGATTGTGCGCGGCATCTGTCCTCGTTAAGCTGTTGTAGCTTTAAATGCATGACTTCGCACGCAGGCCACCAAACATCAGCATCGTGCTACCAAAGAGAGGACACTAACCGATATTTAGAGGATCTAGATTGCGATAGTATTTCTCCGCAACATCCTCTGTGATATTTCCCAGACCGTCGCCAATAACCTATTGTGCGACTCCAGTGCGACGTAAATAAAGTTCACTGTTATTACTACCAATCTCGGAGGTCAGTAGTGTAGTGAAACTTGTGTAAGTTAACTATTTGCAATGCATTTATTCGATGGTCAACTACAGGGAGATGAATTTATCCTGTTTTATTTCTTTATAGAAAAAGACAAATTTGATTCTAGAAAAAAGCTGACAACTCAAAAAAAAAAAAAAAAAAAGAAAAAGAAAAAAAAAATCAAATTACAAGAGTGATCAACTTGACTGTTTTTATTATAGTAACAAACAGATGTGGGCATGATTATCGCATTTGTGTTATCGTGTATTTTGAATTACATTTTACTTAAAAACCAGTTTTTAAGAAAGAGTCAGTTTGAAAAACCAAATACAGAAATAATGTCGGCCTAGTATTCTCAAAGAACCTCAGAAAGAAAAAGCAAATATCATAAACAAAAGATACAGCATAAATGACTGTAGACAGCAGCCAGAATGCCCAGGAGACAATTGTTCCTGATTTTGGCACATAGGGTCGCAGGTTCGTGTCCAGAATATGCTGGAGGATATTTGACGCTTGAAAGAAGAAAAAGAAAACTGTCAAACTCAAATGAAACAGAAATTGTCGTACAAACCACAAGGGGACTATTAAATGTTATCTGCAAAAATTCCAGACAATGAAATAGATTGATATTTGTTCTTTGCGCTAAATAGCCAATCGAATGGAAAATCAAATGGATCACATTTATTGGTTGTTACTTTTTTCTTGGTTTAGTTCACAATATAAAAAACCCATATATGTCCAAGATACCTAAATTGAATTACTGTGATCACTTTTACAGTATTTCTCCGGCTAAAATTCGTGTATAATTCTGTATTAAAAGAGGCTAGCTAAATATTGTTCCTTTTAACTGCTCTAAATATTTTCAATGGCATTTTTCATTTAAAAGTTAAATAATGAATAATAATACATAAGATATTAATGCCTTATGTCAATGTCGGATATTCAACATTTTCACTAGTTATAAGGAATAATTAATTTTTGTTAAGAATATTTTAGAAATATTTAGAAAATGTGGTTTTAAAAGACGAAAAATTACTCTGGCAAAAAATTCTAATGCATCATATATACTATTTGAATGAAATGAAATTGCCTTCCGATTCAATTCGACAAATATAGTGTGTAACTAATGATTTTGATAACCCAAATTATTCTTTTCATTGTGTTCAAAATGTTTTAATTTAACTTCTTTTTTGAGAACACTATTGTGATGATTAAATTTAATATATTCTCAAAAAAGATTCTGCAAATATATTATATATCCTCAAAAGGTAGTATTTCTAAAATATCAAGAATTCCTTTCGAATCTAGGAGCATCGTTTTCAATTGATTAGGTCACTTTTCCAATCTACTTTCAAGAGGTACTTAGAAATAGCCAAACAACGTCTACTATTCTGACGATGAGGCAATTGAAGAACTCATTTGATTGTTTGTGCTTTTATTGGGTGGATCTTAGGGGGATATTTTCATTTGCTAATGCTAACAACATTAGCACAAGGGGAGTTAAGATGTGCAGAGGTAATGGGTCTTTAAATAGACACAAGGTGAAACTATTCGCTGTTTTTAATTTACAACGCATCAGTAGTTAAGGATAATATATTATCCTTCTAATGCTCAGTTAAATAATTCCATTTACATATATATATATATATATATATATATATATATATATATATATATATATATATATATATATATATATATATATATATATATATATATATATAATATATATATATATATATATATATATATATAATATATATATATATATAATATATATATATATATATAATATATATATATATATATATTTATATATATATATATATATATATATATATATATATATATATATATATATATAGAGCCTTTCCTGATGCTCCTCACTCTATTGCATTGCATTGATAATTTTTGCTTTGACTGAATTAATACAATAGTAGAACTATTATTGCGGATATAATCGTGTGCGATGATAACGTTAGATATCTCTTCGTTGTTTTGTTTTCCACTTTTAGAGAACACAAATAAATAAATAAATAAAAACTACAAAAGAAATTTTAAAAAAGTTAATAAAAATTAATAAAAAAATTTATATTAATTAAATTTAGACAGTAGAACAACGAAGAGAAATAACCTCATCATCAGCTCACACGATTGTATCGGCAAAGAGAGTGCTATCTAACATTTCTTTTGTAATTTTTATTTATTTATTTATTTGTTTTCTCTAAAGGCAGGAAACAAAACAACGAAGAGATATCTATCGTCATCAGTGCACACATAATATCCGCAATAATAGTTCTACTATTGTATTAATTGAGTCAAAGCAAAATTTATCAATGCAATAGTTTGAAGAGCATGAGGAAAGGAGAGAAAATCGATTTGGGAATAAAACATCATCAAGCAAAAATTAAAAAAAATCAATAATAAAGCAAATTGAAACAGAAGTAAACACACATAAAGCGAGAAGTGAAAATGGATTTTTCTTGAATTTTTGAGATTTTACTTGATAATATTTCATTTTCAAATCAATTTCTATCTTTTTTTTCTTTCTGGTGTTCCTCACACTATTTTACTATTTTTTACATATCTATTTAAATTAGATTTTATTTTTTAACTAAAAAAAATAGTATGGAAATTTTCCTATACGCTAATTCCGCCATATTTTGTTCTAACTCACAGTGGGCCAGAATACCATGATCTTTGGCCTAAAGTCAAAATTAAATTTTCAACTAAAATATGTGTAGGCAGTTTTAATATCGCCCAAATTAAGTATTCATAATCATTTCAAACATTATAATTTACTTTTTGGACCGAAGAGAGTACAATGTAATGAAAAATATGTTAAATTTTTTTTTTTTAAATGTAACTTTTAAATTTTTATTTCAGAAATATATATAGGAATTTGTTGTCTTCTTTGATGTTTCTTCTTTCGAAAAACCTGCTCCAATTTGCCCGTATTTCAAAGTGGACTAAATATACCGGAAAACAAAAATTATGTTTTTTTTTTTTCATGTTTTCGCGTTATTTTGTAGTATTACTTCGGAAATATAATTTGCTTTTCATTTTTAATATAAAATTACAAAAATTATTATATTTTCATTGCTATATTTAATTATTTAAGCGTACTATATTATATTTTTAATTTTTGCTCGTCATATTTCAGCCACCATTTTGTTTTTTGGGTATTTTTAGTGTATTTCAAAATTTCAACTATGAATTCAATTTACCTGCACATAAAAACCCCTATATAAAAACCCTCAAATTTGAAACAAATTTTATCAAAATAGTAATTTTGGCCACGAAACCTTGGATGCTGGCCCATTGTGCATCGGTGGTAAATGTTCTTATAATGCTACATATTATAATCAAACTTAAACATGGAGTTTATTCTTCTATAACATTTTATTATCGTACTCTCTATAGTTATTATGAACGCCTTAGACTTATAACAAAAATTACAGAAAAAAAAGAAGAACTTGATGATAACGCCAAAGAATGTTTTTTCGTTTTCTTTGAAAAAATCAAAAAATTAATAGTTTGGGAGACAAAAGCCTATCAAAATTTAAAAGGAATCCATTAAAAGAAATTCTCACAATTACATTAATTAAAATGTTTGTAGAAGGCAAGAAAATTAGTAATTCAATAATTAACCAAACTGAATAATATGGTATCTTATTTTTGAAAAATAAATACTGATTTTAGAAAAAAAACTTGGGTAACCACTATTAACTTCCTCTCAAATTTCTAGAGCAGTTAAGCAGATTAAGATGGCTTAATTCTCGCCTACCTCGATAATGATTCATCAGGTTTAGTCCAACTAGTTGGAAAAATTTTAATATGTGTAAAACGCGTTGAAGCCGCTGTGAAATGATTCGTTATAATACTCGCGTTTTTCTTTATTGTTTATTTAAATGGTATAATTCTTGTCAATTTTTGGTAACCATGTATAATATTTAAGATTTATTATCTTGGATAATTATGTTATCAATATTTTATAAATTATTCATTAAATTTTCTCATATAAATAATAATACAATAAACAACTATGACAAAACGCAAGATTGAGTTTTAATGTACAATTTATGGCCCCCCAAACTACAAGGATTTTATTTTATTTCATAACCGTCGATGAACAGCCGACCAATTTTTGGATTTACGACTACTAATATTTAGCTCCGTACTCTTGCAATTTTGAACTCCTGGATCAAGTATAGGGTTAAATTTCTTTTCGTTGAGGATTTTTGGATGGAACTAACCCACATTTGCGTTACAAGCAGAGGAGAGCCTCAAAAAGCTCCCACGGTTAGCCTGATAGAAAGGGGACTATAATCCATGAACCATCTGCACTGTGTTCGACGCGAGCCGGGTGGAATTATCTCTGGGATTGAAACCTGGGATTGTTGGGATTGGAACCTATCGCTGGGATTGGAACCTGGTTCACCTCATTGGAAGGCAAAAGTTCTATCCCCTTAGCCACCATGACTCTAAACTACCAGAATTAGTTTGCTTTCTGCCACTTTAGTTTCATTCATTTGTTTCTTCTTCTGATATATTTAATGAAATTTGTTTTCTTAGTTCTGGAAATTTAGAAGGTAGGGAATTTCATCTTTACTCTCTGATTTTTTCAGTCCTTGTTCTTTTTTCTTGCCTATGCTATATTGATAGTAAAGAACCAAATTTATTGAGTAATTATAAATTCGCACCTTCCTTTCTATGAAATTACAAAAACAAGAAAAATTTTTAAAACTTGAAATTATTATCCCAAAATATATACATAAAATATTAATTTTCAAATTTCAGACACAATATTTTGTACTAAATTTAACTTTGGATTAATTAAAGAAGCTACAAATGTTATTTTCATTTAATTTTATTTCAATAAATAAAATGAAATTAAAATAATATTTATATTATTAATAATATAATAATATTTATATTTATATTTCGCAAATATTATAAAATAATATTTGCGAAAAAAGTTTCAACATATATATATATATATATATATATATATATATATATATATATATATATATATATATATATATATAAATATATGGAAGTCGAGCAATAGAAATAATTTTGTTTAATGAATGCTGAAAAGGTTTGATTATTAATGATAATCCAAGAAAAAGCTTCTGTAATAATAGTGTTAATAATTTAGGTAGTTAGAGAAAATCGTGACAGGTTAAGTTAGGTAAATATTAGACATACAAGTGATGGTTCTAAATTTATTAGGAATTTTATTAAATTTTGAACTGATAATTAGGTATAGAAATTGTATAATATTAAATTTAATTTTTAACCTCTAATCTAAAGCAAAAAAAAAAAAAAAATTAACGATATTACTGCTATTTATATTACTAAGCTTAAAAAATTATTATTCTTTTAACTCAATTTTTAAAATTTTTACAGAAGATTCCATAATTATTGTTACCTTTGTCTATGGGGGTAATTACAAAATTTTTTTCAGTTGCTTAATTGCTCGATAAATTTGAGAAATAAATTGTTGAATTGTTACTGTTATTTAAATTTTTTCTATAATTAAAAATAAAGTTTTTAAAATATTAATAAATAGCTATTTCCATTCTGTTAACATAACTAATGGTTGACGACATCGTATATTTTTCTCATTTTGTTTTAAACTTTTGTTTTAAAATTTTTAAATATTTTTTTAAAAATATTTTATTTTAATATTTTTTTTTCGACTTTTTCCATATATCTTTATTTTCCCCCCCATGTTTTCTCTAACTTAACTGTTTAACTTATTTTATGAATTCTATATACTTGCAGTTTATGCTCAATAAATAAAACTCATTATTATTTTTCTTAATTTTCTTTGTTAATCTCTATTTTCTTTTGTCTTTATTTTGTTTTATATATATATATATATACATCATAAGTAAATTATAAGTATATTATTCTTGGTAAGCTAAACAAATGGTGCTATTAACTATGTTTGCTGCAGAAAAACCTGATACAGTCAAGAGATTGTAAATCCAAGGGGCAAACCCCTGAGGATTTATGCTAATGGAAGTACACGAAAATATAATTGAAGACTCTTTGAAAGGTTTAATAAAAACACTTTCAAGTATAAAGGTAATCATTTAGGCGACTATATAGTTTATTAATGAATCCTTAGTTAAACGTGTAAAAAATTCAATACATCAAGATTTAATATTCAAATTAATAAATATATGATTAAGAATTAATTATCGGGAAAAATAATCATTAATAAAATTATAAAGATTTCAACTATTTATTGATTAACAAATTATGTTCAACAGTATGGCTTTGAAAATGTGCAGAATTTAAATGACACACTTAGATTAAAAAAAGTTTCTCGACAATGGTCAAACTTTTCTTTAGATCGTAATACTTTGTAAAATTTTTATACTTTGTAATTTATCCATTTCTTATTTTAAATAATTTATTAACCACACAAAAATAAAAGAACTGGGAAAAAAAATTCGGAAAAATCTGTATTTTCTATATGCAACATTTAATAAAATTACAGAGAAACAAAAATGTGATATTTTTGTCTCTTAGGTCGGAAGAATCTTTGCTTTTTAGCAAAAATTTTGTTTGACTTCGATTTCTTTACGTGCTTTTTGGCGTTTTTGCCTTTCCTTTTGATTTAAATTCCTGATTTAAATACTACGTTTATACTGTAAATATTTTAGCCAACAGTTACAAATTAATTTAAAATTATGTTATAAGACTGAATAATAACTCTCTAATATTACCTTATTATGACTATAATATATATATTAACAATTTTTATGAAATATAAGAATATTTTTAAACATAAAATATATTTTCATTTTCTTAAAATGTTCATAGAGGGTAGCACATATTTATAACTACTAACCCCTGACTACAATTAAGTTTTTCTAAAAAAGAAGAAAGAAAGAAAATGGAACGAGTGTTAAAAACTTTAACACAAGGAAAAAATAAACATTGAAAGTAACATATTTAAAAATGAACTCCTTATTATTCATTACAAGTTTTTTCAAAGACAAAGATTCAGCAATGAAGTTCGAAGTAATATTGTAAATTTTATTTAATATATACTTTCGATTTTAAGGACTGAAAATAGATGGCAGCACAATTTTTTCTTGGAGCTAACTCCCTTAAAAAGCATCTGAAAAAACTTCTTCACTAATTGGGCTTTGTATATGCTTTCATATGCTTTTTTTAATTAACTTTTTTAAATGTCTTTCCAATCAAGTTTGGTAATTTTTAATGCACTTTTTAGCTAACTCCCTTAAAAAGCATCTGAAAAAACTTCTTCACTAATTGGGCTTTGTATATGCTTTCATATGCTTTTTTTAATTAACTTTTTTAAATGTCTTTCCAATCAAGTTTGGTAATTTTTAATGCACCTGTTTTTAATTTTATTAAAATTAATTGTTTATTTATAAATTTAATTCTCTATTTTTTTTTTCTTTTTTGAGTTTCAAAATCTTTTTCTTTTAAAAGTGCTTTGCTTACTTTTTTATCATGCATGGTTGCTTTAAAATAGTGGAATTAAATTAAACCGTATTTCAAATTCCTAAAAATTGCATAAAAAATAATATTATTAAATAACATGCTTAATTAACGCAACTTGTTTAAGTTGCACGTAACTGCAAGCAAACTTTTTTTTCCAAACTGCATTTGATTATTCTACTAAACTCAAGGCATTTATTTTTATTCAGAATTAAATTATGTATAAAAGTATTATAAATATTTAACAAAATTAACATTTAAAATCTCTGAATCACTGACTGTAAACCCAAGTAGTTTCGTAAAATCCAAATAAACTTAATTTTTTATGCGAAATGATTTTGACATTTATATATCATTGTAATTATTAAACTAATTCTAGTCATAATAATTTCTTGGAGAATGTACATTCTGATATTTTTATCTACTAAATAACTTTTTACATCTAATCTTAGAATTTATTTAAAATAATATTCATTTCTAAAAATCAAATAAGGAAACAGTTTAATAACGTCGGTAAAATTATCTGACTAATTAAATAATTTTCGTGAACTACAGTGTTCATTAAATTCGTGAACTTATTTTTTTATATTTAAAGAAAAAGAGCTAATAAACCCAATTTAATTTATTTTCAGATATCATTGGCAAAAACTATCAAATTTTAAATGTTTA
This sequence comes from Parasteatoda lunata, assembly GCA_949128135.1. NCBI lineage: Eukaryota > Metazoa > Arthropoda > Arachnida > Araneae > Theridiidae > Parasteatoda > Parasteatoda lunata. The sequence continues at coordinate 24,853,881 of OX421981.1, read as the reverse complement.
AGTAATGCTCATGACTTGTATTTTCAAATTGTACAAGTCCCGTGCAATATTACGTGACTTACAATCCTATGGCATAGCAGAAAAATCTTTTAATTACATTTAAAAGTTCTTACTTCTATTTAGCTTTTATAGTTTCATAAAGTATAATTTCGATATTTTAAAAAAAATAAGTAATAAACGCGTATTAATCTTCCGAAATCAGTGCTAAAAAATATTTAATATTTGAATAATTTTAAATATATATCTTAAAATATCTATCTTATAATATATATTATAGATATCTTAAAATTATTCAATTTATAATAAATTTTCAAATAATTAATATTATGACACGTGACTTGTACTTTCAAATAATACGAATCACATGCGATATCAAGTGACTTGTATTATTTGAAACCGATGTCTCTTCCTACTAGTACCAAGTTGTAAAATGGTAACACACTTAGCGTTTGAATCAAATCCTTTTTTTTTTTTTTTTTTTTTCAAAAATGCTGTGAAATATAAAGTTATTTAGAAAGAAATTGAGCGATAAAAATGATAGGAACAAATTTGCAGATTAAACCTAATTTTGTTTTGTTTTTTTCTAAAATCGTAATCAAGTATCGAACTTTACCACAAAACCAGTATTATTTCAATATAAATATTTTATAAGAATACCAATTTTATTATGGTGCCATAATTCTTAAACTTGAATTTTATATATATTTTTTTGAATAAGATAGTATCAGAATATTTAGATTCATAGAAGAGAAATTGCGAAATTTTTAACATTACAAAACTTTTCAAATAAGTTTTAAAGATTTACACATCAAAAAATTTTATTTTAAAGAATCGTGAAATCCTTTAATATTCAAATGCGTGTTAAAATTTTAAAATGCTTCTATGAACTTCTGTTGGATTTATGTAGAAATCGAAATCTATCTTGAAAAATATGGATATATTTTTAAAATTACACTTTAGAGGAATAATGTCTCAAATTTGTCTCGCAAAATGTACAATTTTTAACTATTTTCTTCACACACTATTTGTACACACACTATTTTCTTCGGACACATAATTAAGGATTCAACACATTTTTTTTTTCAAATATCCTTAATTAAATTGTAATTTTATTTTTGGTAAGCAAGGGACCTAAAATTATAAATCGAAAGTAGACTTTATAAAATTTTTTTTCAAAATAAAGGCTAATTTAAGCATATTTTTTAATATCAAACTTACATATCTACAACAAAATGTGATGCCCCTGCTAAAAATAAACTGCAGTTTTTTTTACAGAACTGAAGTTGTTTTGTTACTTTTCTACAGTTAACTGTAGATTTTCCGTAGCGCAATCTTAACTGTAAAAACACTACAGTTATTTTGCAGCTAATCTGAAGCAATTTATCAGTAATTTATTTCAAAAAACTTTTAGCAATTGTCTACAAAATTACTGTAATTTAAGTAAGGTCTACAGTTACTTTGTATTGTTGTAAAATTGAAAGTCTTTGATGTCTTCAATTTTGCTTTCCTCGTTGGTAAACCAACTGTTTATAAAGATTACGTCTTATTTTCTTCTTTTTTTGATTGTATATTAATTTCTTATATTTAGGTAAAAATTCTGAACATATATATTGATAACGGATAAAACGTACACTGTCTAAATTTATAAAAGAAAAATTCTTAAAATACATACTTGATTTAATTGTAATTATTTATAGCTCAGAAGCATCGAAAACTTTTAAGTAAAGTAAGATTGTGACACAATTTAATAATTTTAAATATTTCTATATTTTAGTAATTTTATTACTAAATTTAATTTTTTAGAAATTTTTATTATTTATTCACTTATTTTTGTCTTAATAAAGCTGCTATTGCAGAAATTTTAGGGTAAAAACAATATTGATGTAAAGGTAAGCAGTTAATGTTACTTAAGTTAATTTTTTTATTCGAACTCATACTTAACTGGGATTATAGCAGAAAAAAATTTCGAATAAAAATAACTTTGGATTTTAAACAAATTTATATCAAAGGAGTTTACAAAATTGAATTTGAAAATGGATATTTAATTCCAGATTCTTTAGCTTCAAATCTCGCCTTCAAAAATTTATTAAGGTCAACAGTTTCTGAAATTTGTCGTAAATAAAATTAGATAATTTAAAACAATATACCTTTTTTATTGCTTGAAAAAAAAGCTTTTTAAAATAAGCAAATAATTTCGTTTGAAAAACAAAAACTCGTATTATTTTTAATTGAACCTAAAAGAGCATAAGATATATAGAACTGCTTACTTAAAAAATTCATTTAGAGCTCCTTGCTTTTAAAAATTAAACTTAAAAGAAAAAAAAAAACAAAACTAAAGGGGGGGGGGGGAACTGAAATCCACATTGTTAGGAATTTTTAGCAGAAATCGGTTAAATAATATTTCATATAATTGCTATTTTACCGTATATAATCAAAACAATTTGATAACCCTAAAATGATGTTATTCAAATTGTTAACTCTGAGAAAATTTATTAACTGTGTTTTCACCTAATATGATTAATCAAATAAAAACTTTATTCCTACCAATAAGACCCAGGATTTAATGTGTCTACATAATTACAACATTGAAATGTCATTAGTGCTATATTCTTTTATTAATACATCTGATCATGTATATATATAAACTTAATAAAAAAAATATTTTTATACAAAACTATAGTATTTCCAACTTTTTATAGTACTTTTTTTTTAAACAAAACTATAGTATTTCCAAACGCTCACCATAGATGGCGCCACTAAATACTGAAATTTTTGTATATTCTCTGTAAAAAGTTTGAGGTTGGTACTACTACAAAATTAATGCCGTTTTCAAACTGCAGTAATTTTGCAGTGTTTCCACTTCAAAAATTCTGTAGCGGAATTGGCCGAATCACCAGTTTTCAAACTGTATTTTTTTTGTAGATTTTCTGCAGTTTATTTTTAGCTGGGGTATAATATATAAATAATAAATGAAAATAAAATATTTTTATATATTAAAAATATTTTTAATATATACGAATAAAAAATATTAAATATTATAAATTGTTAAAATATTTTTTCTAGATCAGTAATTGAGTTACCTGTGTTTCAAATTAATATCTTTAAAGCATTTTACAACTATACAATGAAACTGAACTAATTATATTGTTCAATATTGTTTTCCTAAAGAAAAATTCGAAAATTTCCAACTCATCGTATGTTTAAATTCATGAGTTCAATTTTAGACCTTAACTTTTAGTTCAAAATTTAGCTAACATTATTCAAAATTTACATAAAAAGTTTCTAAAATTTCTTAATTAGACTTTTTTTTTTTTTTTTTTTTTTTTTTTTTGTATTGTGTTTCAGCGTAAAAAGATTTTCTCAAAATCCACGTTTTTCTGAAAATGCATATGAAGTAAGTAATTGCCAAAAAAACATCTGTTAAGTCATTTCTAAAGGTTCAAAATCATTTCTAAAGAGTAGTAATGGTTTCAAAATCTTAGTTTTCAGTTAATACCTCTAAATTATTTCACATTAAAGAATAAAATTCATAAGCAAGGACCGGGTGTTTACGTTAAAAGTTAAGGTTTTACTAAGCTCCCGTAAAAATTGCTTCGTTGTAAAGATTATTCTTACTTAGTACGTTGTAGGAAAAAAAAAAAATTAAATCTTAAGACCAAAATAGTGGCAAAGTATGTTCTATTACATAACTTGGTGTAAAGTAGGCGCCAACATTTTTGCATTTAGTTGCATTCAAATTTAGAATTATTGTATGAAAAGAGACACATAAGAATCAGTAAATATGTTACTACGATACAATATTAAATAAGAATCATTAATATATAATGATATATCAAATCAAACATTTGAGTAGCACAGAGAAAAAATAAAGACGAACTCGAAAAATGCTTAACTGAACGAAATGATGGAAATTAAACATGTTTAAAACACTTAATACATTTCACAGAGAATTAGGTAAAATATAATTACCTTTATTACACAATTAAATGCATACATACCTATTCTAACGACGAACAACAAAAACCATTTAATCAAATATCAACAAATCACTAACAATAACAAAGTCACGCCAACTAATTTCCGATTACAAAGCGTCTTTACACGATCAAAGTAATTTGATCAAAGTAAACAAACGCCAACTTCTGGTGATAAAAAAAACCTGCCAACACTCCGGTGTCGGCACAAGGGATAATAATTCCTGTTTTGTGTGAATGATGGAGAATTTGATATAAGCTGATTCTATTATGAGTGTTTAGATTTAAATTACATACTTCAAATCTTATAAGAAAGATCAATTTGGTATTAATTCGGAATAAAGCGTTACTTCACACATCTTTTTGGTGTTGTTTAACATCATATTCGGAGAGACAATATACCTGAATTTTTACAGTGTAAAGAAGTATGCTCCGTCATGTTAAGTCGAAAGATATTAATTTGTTCTTGTAAAACTGTATCACCACAATTCTAACTTTGCTGATAAGTATGCGATGCTTACATAAAAAATTAATCTTTAATGACACCGTGTTGCAGATCTGAAACAAACAGAAAAATATTGTGTATTTTGACAAGATAGTGTCGATGGACGATTTTGACAATTATTGCGACCCTGTAAAATTACTCGTATCTCTTATGGTTAAATTTTTTTTCTACTCGGCGATATTGAGGCTATTTGTGGAATTGAAGTTCAATTTGTTGTTAACAAAAATACGGAAATTTTTTTCAGGAATATAATTCATATTCAAGTTTTCGAATTAAAATGAAATAATTAAATTGAATTCAAATTTTGAATGTTCAAGTCTTTATGCCCTTTTCTCATTATGTTGCAGAAATGCTACAATCAATGTTTTGTAATGAGTCGTAGAAACGCAACAAAGCATTTTTTTAACGATTTTTTTAAAAATTTATATTACAATTACTTTATTTTTATTTTTATGCGCTAAAAATATATTAGCAAATGTATTAAAATGTATTATGCTAATGTCTAAGCATTTTTTTTTAAAGTTCGGATTTCTTGAAATGTAAAGGGTTGAATCTATCTCATGTAAAGCAGCGAACCTGAAGTGATACTTTGTTTGCAGTTAAGCAAAATATACATATATCCTCTTGAAGGTATGTTCCAAATTTAGTAATCTAAATATTTTCAGTGCAGAAATACTTACGTTGCAGGTATGTACAGTGCGCAGCAGAAGAAAAAAATGGACTATCCTGCATAACTTATGATTTAATGATTGGATTAACAAGTTCTAGGACTCAGTCGTAATAATTTGAAGGGGTGACCTCAAATTTGTTAATTAATTAGTGCATACGATATTTTAAGTTTCGAAATCATTCACTTAAAGACACTTTCTCAGAATAAATAAGCTTTTTCTAAAAGATTCAAATTTTTGACCCCCAAATTATAGAGGTTAGCCGCAATCTGTGAAATATGGACCCATTGTTCGGGAAGAGAACGATCAAAAGTTTGTGTTTCCTAATGTTAATTTCATTATTACGTATTTCGACATACTTCGAGAACTTTTTAAGCGAATTCAAAAGCTTTTGCACGTTCTTATAAAATTCATTTATCCAAAGAAAGTTCCATGCGAAAAAAAAAATATTATTTTATTTTTATTATTTTGTTTAATAACAGTAAAAAAAATTAATTGCAATGCATACAATTTTTGCACCATTTTTAGTGTGTGATTTTACTTTGCAAAATACAAAATTTGAGAAAAATCGGACAAATAGTTCTGAACCATATTTCCCAGATTGCGACTACTCCCTATATTTTTGGTTTTAGAAATCTTTAACCGTTGTAAAAAAAGCTATGTTTATTCAGAGAAAGTACGTTTTTGTGTCTTATTTAGTTACGTAAAATATCGTCTTCACTAATTAATTCACATATGTGGCGTCACCCCCTCGAACCGTTAAGGTTTGTGAAGATCCGACTATTAGATCAAAAGTTATTTAGCGTGATTAATTTTTTTTTTAAATTTTGTTCACTGTTGGTGTGAAAATAAGTTTTAACCATTGGGCCATGGCTGTTGGCGTTTAAACATTAGAGTTTCAAACTTTAATGTGTTTTATAAACAGAAATGTGACTACATTACAATGCTACAAAGGATACTTAAAAAATTCATAGAATTTCATCAAATTCATAAAAGATTCATAGAATTGCATCATGAAACTTACTTTAGAAGTAAGTAATTTTAATGACTCCTAATATATTAAATAGTGTCATGACACATGACATTTTCAAAAAAAAAAAAAAAAAAAAAAAAAAAAAAAAAAAAAAAAATTCAAAAAAATGCATATCTTTAAATAAAAAAAACAAGTTTGAAAATTGCAGGATTTTTTTCATTGTTTTGAAAATAGACTCTTAATGCAGTTATAGTTCTAAAAAAATTACGCCTGAATCTGAATAAGAGCACTACATAAGAATTGCTTTAATTTTTTTCCACTTATTAAATTTTAAGTGATAAGTTTTTCGCAATGATCAGTTATCTCTAGTTTCGTAACATTTTTAACAATATATCTCAAAAGGGGAAAAATATAACTATTTGAGATTTGGAGTGGGCTAATTATCGATATTTTACGATAATTTGTTTTTGGGAACTGGAAATTTTGTTTTCATTTTACTTTTAGAAAAAATATTCTATTACTGTTAATATTTAAAATAATACATATGTTTTGCATTTTGGCTCTTAGTTTTTCATTAAATATGACAATAAAATGTCAAATTATATGAAGAGAAAAAATAGGTGCAACCACTGAAAGTTTACAAAATAAACTTACTGTTTGCACTCTTACCATATAATGCCAGAAAACCACTAAATACAGTGGTCGCTAAACATTAAGACGTAAACATTATAACATTAGTGTGGTAAATAATTTAAAGGTAACAGTGGTATCTGAGAGGCACCTTTGGAATGATAAGGGTTAAATCTAGTATGAAGTATGAGAGGCTTTTGTTTTTGTTACAATTAGTATCCTGTAAAACTGTTTCACCGCACTGATACTCGCCTTGCAGGATTGCGTGATATTTTGATTGACAAATATTCCAAAGCTATGGAATATTTTTCAATGTGGTTTAGTACTTTATTTAATTTGATGAAATAAAGAAACAGAATTTATGGGCAATAGCAACAAATTATTTTTATTGGGTAATGAGTAACTTTTTGATAGTTACATTCACAAGTTAAAGGTTATCTACGAAAAATATGGCTTTGGGCAATGATATCGATAAATTGTTAAATTTTTCCACCTTTACTTTTTATTTTTGGCACTCAAAAAAAAAAAAAAAAAAAAAAAAAAAAAAAAAAAAAAAAAATATATATATATATATATATATATATATATATATATATATATATATATATATATATATATATATAATTGTACATTTTCAGCAGTTTAATTAAGAACAGATATTAAAATTAATTTATCATGTACAGCAATTGAAAGTTGAAGTTGCCATGATTGCTTAGAGACTCGAAATCAGATAAAGATCAGTTGACGATTGAAAAATATACTATTTTTGATAAAATACACGATTATAAATTCGTCAACTAGCTTTGAAAAATAAATGCTTTTCGCAAATAGTTATAGTATACGAAAGGGATAACATATTATTTTAAAATTAAACAATGTTTTTTTGGAAATTTATTTACAGTGATAAAATAATCAAATAAAAGCACATAGACAATAACAACAAATTACTTTATTGGGTAACAAATAACTTTTTGAGAGTTACATTCACAAGTTAACGGTTACATACGCAAAATTTAGCTTTGAGCAATAAAATTGTTAAATTGTTACATTTTTCTACTTTCTTTTCTATTTTGTTTGGCACTCCAAGGCTCCAACTGACGAAAAAAAAATTCTAAATCTTATTAAAGTTTAATTTAGAACAGATGTTAAAAATGATTTAACATGCACATTAATTGCTCAAAGTTAAAGTTGCAACGATTGCTTTTAGGCTTGAAATCAGATAAAGAGCGTACAGTGAGATGACAATTGAAAAATATACTATTGCTGATAAAATACACGATTAAAAATTCGTAATCCTGCTTTACAAATAAATGCCTTCCGTACATAAGTATAGTATACAAAATGGATTGCATATTATCCTAAAATTAAACTCATGTTATCGTTTCTAATAATATATATAGTGTAGCTCTCTGCGTAGTTGTTTACATAGTGTGAATAAATATATAAAAGCACCAAGTGTTCGTGCAAGTATAACAAGCGTATTGATGATTAAAAAATAATAGTTGCATATTTATGCAGTTAATTAAGTTTCTATTTACGCACGCCGCAAAAAATTAAAGGATTTGCGTTTGCGATGAAAATACACTATTTTTCACTCTACTATTTACATGAAGTATTTACCATAGGTAAAAAAAATTAAATTAATATGAAAAATCTGAGAATTGCTTTAAGAGAGTGCTGTTATATAACTCTAAACTATTTATTATTTAACATTTTAATATATATTATTCAGATTAAAATAATGTCACAATTGTTAAAAATGGTTATTTAATAAATAACGGTAAAAATTACATTATTTTCAAAACATTTTTGGTCAGTTTTGTTATAAAAAGCTCTCTTCTTGTCATTTATTGTGTCGCCATCTAGTGAGTAGAAAGAGAAACATATTTACAGCAAAATTTAATATCATAAATACTACTATATTAGTAATTTAAATGTGAGCGCAATTAAATGAATCATTCAATAATTCCGTTAAAACAAAATATTTCGCTCTCCTATTTAGATGATCATAATAATTGACACATTAATACATTTTTTATACATTATACACATTTTTTTAAAAGTTTAATGAAGTAAGAACAATGACTTAACAGATAAATAAATTTAAACAGATCAATACATTTATTTATATAGATTAATCTATTCATATTGATTTTAAACAAATCAATAAATTATATTAAAATCATTGCTATTATTATTATTTTTTAAAAGATTAATTAATCATAATACTTCTACCTGATGCAGAGATGAAGATGAATAAAATGAAAATGATTAAGTTTGTTATAAAGATGAAGAATACATTTTTGAATATTAGAATTTGACAAAAACTGAGAAGCTTCCAATAATTTTGTTCGAATTAAACCAAATAAATTTTAGTTTAATTTAAACTAAGCCCTTACACAGTTTGTTGAATGAAAGGGTTAAAAATGTTCTTAAGCATTCAATGGTGTTAAAACTTAATGTGCATTAGAATACAATAATTAATTATGTTGGACACACGAAAACTTTTAATTTTGTCAATTTCCATAATAGAAGAAACATATTTTATCTGTGTAATTTCATGTATTTTATCACCCCACAGTTGCAAGCCAGCAGGAATAAAAGTGCTAAGCAAATTGTATTGAGAAATCAAAGCGTGTAAGAAGTAATTTGTTACATAATGTATTTAAAAATACAGTTTTGCTGCTGATACAATGCACAATGAAATAATAATTTGTTACATTTAAGATACATCTTAAATATTTTTACTGGAAAAAATAACATTACTGCATAGAAAATATAATTTCTATTTACTTTATTACTGTTTGGATGAAAAGTAATCTGCCATTTTTCATGCTGGAAATTGTTTGGGATTCCGGATAGTAATGACGTTTCTTACATTAATACCAAAATTAAATTTCAAATAAACTTATGCTTTCATCGATAATGCAATTACCATCCACACATATGCCATTCAAAGAGCACATTTCCAATGCTGGATCACTAAAAATTAATACCTGGAGATGGCATTTTGGACATTAACGACACTTCCAAGCTTTCTGTCACTTAATTCGTAGGTGCAATATCGAGTGAACAAGGCGGCTTCCACCTTAATTCAGCAACAGAGTTACAGGGTTCGGTTTTTCAAATCGATACGAGTTGGATTGATCAAAATTACTGGAATTGAACTTAAAAATTGAGTGAACTTATGGACTTGGAAAAGCATCTCAAATGATGTTAGTAGCAACTGTAACTTGTGACTCGTTTACGTACCTCTATGTACCTTTTCTGATATTTGACTGACCATTATACAATCAATAGCAGAAAAAAAAATTAAGATTAAATTTTTTTGAGAAAACAAGTCATTCTTACCTCAAAACGAATTTCAAGAGCACTGTGAGCTATTAATTAGGAAAAAAAATGGGCTGAAACAACATTACTTTCCGGTATCCCAATATTTAAAATTGAAAATTTTCTCGTAGAACATATTAAAGATGTTTCGAAAATATTAGTATTTCGAGATGTAAGAACTTATTTAAGTCTGATGAAAGCATAGCACGTAATATAAACTTAATCCTCTTTAAATCGAAGGAAAAAATATTTATTTAAACTGTTTCGAATGGTTTTGTACCATGCAATTTCGATGTTCTTTTTTATTAATATGCTTTTCAATTTAACATAATAGTTTAATATGTTTCTCAATTATTATTTTGAATATAATCGTTTTTCTCTTAGTGCATGTTTTTTAAATGTCTTTTTTACGCATTTCTGATTCTATTTATTATTATTACTATTATTTTTTACAGAAATTCTCAAAACAGCATACGAGAAATATGGAGATGATAGTTTTTTTCAACAAATTCCAAAATAAATTAAAAATTTATATGATCTTTTTTTCATCATAATTTTGATTTCATTTTACATTTGAATTTCTAGCAACATGCATTCTAAGTCATTAAAACATAAAAAGAAGCTACAATAGTTTTAGAAAAAAAAACCTAACTCGTTGTAATCTGATAGCAATTCTTTTCTTAACATAAAACGCAATTTTTTGTCACAATTTTTTTATTTAAACGCATGTATGCTATAATAAAATGAAGTTAAATTGAACCAAAAAATTTTTCTTTAAATATACATTTTTAACATGATAATTCAAATATTATTTTTTAATAAAAATGGATAATAAGTTATAGTTTGTGTTTAACGAAAACAACCGAAAAGATAAAAAAGCGAATTCTTAAGAATACAAGGAAGTAATCCGAATGATTTCATTTTGATCCAGGCTCAAAATCTAGCAATAAAATCCTATTGTAGAAGTTTATGAAAGCAAAATTTAATCAAAATAAAAACCTATAGCATGAAATCAAAATAGGTTCTCAAAATCTAGCCGGATATAAAGTATTCATAAAAAAGATTGTGTGTATTAGATAAATCCAGTCTTCTATTATAATAAATGCTCGTAACATTTTCTCTTATTTTGCGTTGGTGTGTTTCTAAGTTTATAGAGTAGCACTATTGCTTTTTCGTCTTTGGGAGCTTTACTCGATGAATGTGAGGAAAATATTGATTCGGTTTTTTACGACACTCTTCGCAGCACGGTCATCGTTTTTGCTTCAGTCATAAAACAGAAGATATGGTTTAGTGAGTTTGCGTTCATTATTTGCTCGTCCGGCTAAATTTACTTCTAAGGAACTCTTTTTGAGTTCATTTTAATAAAAAAATTGTAACAGATTAATTTGTCAGAGAAAATTGTAACTAAATTTACGCAGCAATTTAAAAAGAAAAATAAGTAATAATCTTTTTTTTTACTATAATCGAATATGAAATATGTTTTTTTTATAGACTTGTTGTTACAAGCAGAGCTATGTATTTGTGAAAAAGCAATAAATATAACATGAAATATTTTTCGATGCTTTTGAAATCATTTTGAAGTGTATTTTTTTTATTTTCGTCTTTAAATCATAAAACTTTTACAGAAGTTTTATGATTTCAGTACTTAACCACATTAGTTCTACGATATTAAGAGTTTATATTATCATAATTTGAATCAGATAAAACTGCTCAGCCAATGAGAATTGCTTTTTGTTTAAAATATATAAAATTCACAATTGAGCAATCATAAATTTATTTTATTAAAAGAATAAATCGAAATTGCCATTTTCAATAAGACAACCAATTTATGTGAGCTTTTTTTCAGTTATATTTTGAAAGTCCAATGAATTTTAATGTAGTGATCATGTATTGGTTTCAATGTATTGACTGTACTTCTCACTAAATTTATATTTTAATTCAACAACTACTCTAAAAATAACATTACCTTAAATATTTTAGCTAAAAATGCGGTTTGCTTTGTAGGGAAAATTTTGCGAATAAATTAAGTTTTTCAAACACAGTGAAGTAAGACAAAATATTGCTTGGTGTTACTTTAATGTGTTTGGTAGAATAAAAGAAGTGCGTTTAGTTAAACGAAAAGTAAATAAGAAATGCTGATATAGCATCTTTTCCTTAATTCAATAGTATTTTATGCATGACATTTTCATATGTTTATCATCGGTACTAATTTAATAAGAACGTTTAGCTAAAAAGTTAAATTTAAAAATATTAATAATAATAATAACAATTTGATTCTTCTAATAACCAATATATTCAAGAAATCTTTAAAAAATGGCACTTCTTTTTTGTCACTTTCATTTGACACTTTTCTCTCGATATAAATCCTAGGTAATTGAAATTATTCATTTAGGATTCGTTTTGCAGTGATAACATTTTTAGCGCATTTTAAGTTATCTTCACACTTGAGTATGAGTGTTTGAGCTGGGTTGATCTGATAAACCTTCAGCTGTTATCATTTGTGTTGCGGCTTGGTAAAACTGAAAGAAGAAAATGAAAACTATATAAATTATTTTTTGTGATAATGAATCTCATTTTTCGAGCATAGAAAAATATAGATACATTATTAGAAAGTTACTCTCCATTTAACCATTTCAATTGTTTAGTACCATTACCAAAAAACTAAGGATTTTTTTTTTTTTTGTTTTTAAACTAAATACCGTATTATTTTATGATGAGTTATAGTGGCATTATTAACTGATTTTTCACACTGAGGAAAAAGTATAGTCAAAACTAACAGAATATGGTAGAAATTTAGTGTTTCTGGCTTTTTAGAAATATCAAAAAGCTTAGTAATTTTTATAGAAGTGCTTTGGTTATGATTTTGTCAAAATTAGCAATAAAATATGCTTTTATAATATGAAATAAATTTGGTAAACGTTATAAAATGGGGCAATTTTCTCATGATACGTTAGAGCTAGGCTTTAAAAATTTATTTCATTGAATTCAATTTTCAGTTTTGTATTCTTTACCATCAACAGTATGGTATTAAGAACGATATTTTTGAAAACCATCATTTTCGGTAAACCGTTACCATATGAACGGATAAATTACCAATGGAATGATTTTGAAACCGTATATTTTGGTTTTATTAACCAGAAATGCCATTACCGTACAAGACGGTAATTTTACCAGAACTTAAGTATCTGTAAAGCTACTAATCTCAGCTTATCTCCACTTAATGTAAGTTATTTTGTGAATTGCCTTTAAATAAATGTAGATAATATGTTTAAAAATTTGAAAAAAAATATATGAATATTTATGAAAAAAAAGTGTTTAACTTATAAAACCTTTTAGGAGCAGTTTAGGACAAATAATTGATTAAAAAGGTGTAATGCATCATTAAAAAAAAGGTGTTCCATTTTTCACCGGATTTTACTGTCAACAATTATATTATTTAACCAGGCTCTTCTAGTATTATTTATATCATTATTTATATCATTATTTCTAGCAAATAGGAATATTTTTCAATGTCATTAAGTTGAAGTAACCGAAATGCCAGTAGTAAACCATTTTGGATTTTTTATTATATAAATATTTTTAAATTCAAAATGGTTGAAAATACGACATAACAGACATGAAATAAAGTAATATTGAGACCTAACGAGTTTAGAATGAAGAGAAAAGGTTTAGAATGAATATCCAACATGCACCTTTATAAGGAGTTTCGTAGATTAGTTTGAATTAAATAAACTTAAATTTAAAAATAAATGAACTACTCAAATCCACACACTTTATGATTTATGACCTTATTCGAGCTGGAATCTGATGCGCTAACCAAAAACTGAAATTTAAAAAAAAAACGAAATACTCAAATTTATGTACTTTTGGCTTGTGATCTTATTCTTGAAGGAATCTGATGCGCCTACTGAAACAAGCAATTTATAACGGTTTAATGGTTAGACTAGCTTCAAAGAAGTTGCAAAGACAATGAAACCTCTTGTATAGAATTACACGAATGTGAGGATTGACTTAATGAGGGGGGTCAGGAAGGGTTTGATTCTTTTTTAAAATTAACAAAAATTATAAATAGCTGCAAACATTTATATTTTTCGTCAAATATTGTTTTGTTTTTATATTATGTTTTTTTTCTTTTTGATTTTTGCTAGTTCAATTTTAAATTCAATTGTTTAAAAAATTCTTGGTTTCATTCCTGTTACATAGAAAAACTGGCGAAGTCAGGCTACATGCCTCACGTCTACTGTTATTTATCCTTTTCAACTAGTTGTCTAACAAGATTGTAAGCTGGATGCCTGTCTCGATTAAAATTTTGATTTTTATTAGTCAAAAATCCACTGTTTGTCCCCAGGGATTTGAAATCTTTAACATTACGAGCTATTAGGCGGTTGGGAAAAGTTGTATCGGAACAGATTTGTTTCTACCCCCCCCCCTTTACTTTCGATTCTAAATAGACAACGCAATAAAAGCAGCAATAAAATTAAATTTCGTTGGCTTGAATTATTTGAAAGTTTGGCTAGGTTCTTAAAGACTAAATACTGCTTAATATGCCTTTCACTTCGCTTAGTTTAATATAAACCATTAGTCAAAGCTAAGGATAGTCCTTTAATGGACGGGTTATCTCAATAAATAGATCTCTCTTTTTCTCGATTTATCTAAGATTTCTTGTGACACCTTTCTGATTCATAAATTGTCCTTATATAGAACTTTCTAACTCCTCCCACAAAACTATAAAATTAATCATACTTTATTTATTCAAGGGCTAGGCGAATCATAGCACTACAATTGTTCTCTAGCTAAATCAGCCTCAAAATTTATTTGGATACGAAAATTGAACAGCAAAAGCCGATGTAGACAAATGTAGGTTTGCTTACTTCAGAAAATGTTATACAGACGAGTTTGTCTCATTGCTTAACTCATAATGGTATATGTAGAGTTAGGTTCAAAATTATAAGAATTCAGTTGTGAACGTAAGTGTAATAAACCCACTGCATGAATAGGCTGTTCATTAGTAGTGAATAAAAAAAAACAGACATTGGAATATTTTTAGGTATGACTACTGTATTTTGAAGATATTTGGAATGCACACGATTTAAATATCTATTATATGAAGAACTAAGTACCAATCAAAAAGAGCTGGTCCGTACCCTGGCGTGGTTAAGATCAGATTCTCCAGTGACGGATGTATGTAGTTTGCTAAGCATTACCTCACAAAATGAAACCTGCAAAAGATATATTTAATTTAAAATATTTGCTTATTGATCACAGAAAATGAAATTAAAAAAAATATTCATTTAATTCTTGCAAGTAATAACTAATTTATTCACTATTCCACCTTCTAAGTTAAAGGTAAAATATTGATTTTATAAAAAAAATCTTATATTTATATATATATATATATATATATATATATATATATATATATATATATATATATATATAAATATATATACATATCTTTAAACGTGATAATATATTTTCTCAGCATTTACATTTGTTTTAAGAAGTCATAATAAATTAATTTTACAAATAGAATTATTTATAGATTAGGTCCTTTTCATCTCTTTATTTCACACAAAGTAACCTGAAATGTAGTTTTTATACTTGGATATAGCTCGTGTGTTGGACAAAGAAAAACCTAACTTTAAGAAATTCACCGTACTTAGCTTTAATTTCTGAAGAAAAAAAAAACATGTAATCTTTTCATAAAAATAAATTGTTATTATAGGTAAAAATATATGGAATTAATAGATATTTTTTTCAAAATGCTATATCAAAATACTTTGTTGTTAAATGATTTTTACTTCATTTTTTTAATACGCCACTGTTGTTAAATGTCTTATATGCTGCGTATGTTTCTCTAAAAAATAAATAATTAAATATGACAAAGGTTTCAATAGCAACAACAGCTATTAAAATATTTTAATACATTTTTATTGATAGTTTTCTTTAATCAATTTACGGTCACTAACTATAAATATTTAATTAATCATACATTACCTTAGTTCTGTTAGCTTCTACTTTTGACTTGTAACAAAATTCAAGGAAAGAAACCATTAGAGCTAGAGCACAGCCTCCAATTAATATATAAAAACAACCAGCAACATTGCTTAGAGTTAATTCGTTTTGAGAAGATTCCTAAAAAGAAATATTTGTATAATTTTTAACACTGAATGAAAAATATGAAATAATTTTTTTTTTAACACAACCATGTTAAATGATATTTTTATCCCCTCTTTTGTTAAGTCAATTAATAGTGAAAATATGTTAATGTTTTACTATTAGCACGATTTCTTTTTGCCTTTAAATAACATTGTTGTTCGAATAAAACTAAATATGAATTGAGTACAGATAATATCGTTTATACAGACGTAATAAAGAGTTTGGTTCTATAATTAAACCACCATTAGTCGCAGAGTACAGAATAAAATGAAAGAGGGAAACCCAGAGATACGGAAAAATTACAAACCAAAGACAACAACAAAAAGCGGGGATTGATTTGTAGGTCAGGTAAACCATGTGGAAAAAGATAATGATGAAAAAAAAGGGGTATAAGAAGAGAGTGGGGTAGGGAGAGGGTGAGAATCTCAGACGTTTCAGGATGTATAAACTAAAGGAAACTAGTCTTCTAAACATTTGAAAAGAATTAGACGTTGGAAAGCTATATAATTATTAGAATTCTTTTGAAACTTAAAATAGCTCCCAGAAATCTACACTACTAGTCATTAAAATTGCTATACTTGGAAGGAATGCAAATAACAGAATGATATTTATTGGGCACATACTTTCTAGTTGGAAGAACTAGTGATTCTGCATATCATTTAATATTTTGAAATAAAAATATTAAATAAATGAATATTTTTTCTAATATCGCATTCTTAAATGATTTTCCATTTCCATTTAAATAATTTTCGATTTCCATTTCCATGAAGTCCATTTTCTTTCAATTTCCGCATCTTGAAACATCTGAAGTTCTAGTTTCTAAATATCACGATGAAAAAATTTCATTTTAATTCTTGTTCAAGTTATTTCTTGTCTCACAGGAAACGAAATTTTTGCATAATCTTTATCCCTGATAACAGAGTAATGCTCTCATAGTTTGGAGGTATTTAATTTCTGTGGCATATAGTGGTAATAAATTAAGATACTGAAATTATTATAGTTTTTTTTTAAACTATGAGATTTTAATGAAGCTTAATAAACTTTTAACCCCTTAACGATCGGTTAATTTTCAATAAAACGGTCATAAAAGTGCCTATTTTGCCAAATACACGTATTTGATTTGTGATAACATCTAGTTTAAACTAAACTAACTATCTCCAATAACATTAAAAATATCCTGGTACTGCCATCTGGTGTGTAAAATGAGTAATAAAATGTTTTCCGGGCAAAAGAAATGAATTAATTTTATTCTTATTGGCACGTTACTACTGAACACTCCAGCCCGGAAATTTCAAGGGAGCGAGAAATAGAGGGCGAAACCTCACCCTGTCATTTTCATGAGAGCGAGAAGAAAGGGGTTAAAAATAATTGCTTCGATTGCTTCATTCCGGATTTGCATACGTTGACCATGATTCTTAATTAAAATTTTTAAGGATATTTTATCTTTTTGATTAAAATTACGGTTCATAATTTTTTTCCCTAAAAAGAGTTGACAATGTTTATTTGTTACAGATGTCTTAATTTATAGCCAAAAGCCAGATGAAGGGCAATAATTGATACGTTATATAAAATTGCTAAACATATTATTTCTCAAAAAGGGGAATTTATTTGCATGCCGTTGCTTTTGAATGCATAAGAAAAATAATATAGAATCAGTTAGTAAACCGTTTACATTTGTAGTATTGACACCAATATGCTTTAACACTGATCAAATACAGCATATTACCCCAAAGAAGGCATGTTGCATTTTATAAGTAATGATCCACGTAATTGCCAAACCTATTTTTTACAGTAAATGAGTGAATTTTTCCTCTCTAAAGAATCTTATTTAGAAATCGGACAATGGTTATTTAAGACAGTATTGACAACGGTTAAAAGTTTGTGCATCCATTTCTTCATCAGAGATTCAAAATTTGCAAATTTGACATTAAACTATGTTTACTCGAGGCAGTCATGGTCAGTACACTCTCAGAAATAAAACTCACTTTTGACAATTCAGCAATGCTTGAGCTGTATTTCGTTAATTTTTGAGAATCATTTCGTCATGAAATAACGTGATTTGTGAGATATAATGTTTCAAATATATGATGAAAATGTTTCCTCACCTCTTAACTTCAATGCAGGGCATTGCGGGAAATTGTTAACGAGAATTTTGACGAAATTCGTTTCCTACAAAAAGTTAATTTTTCCACGAAATGTTATTATTAGTTATATTTATGTCATCACTTTAACGAAATTTTTGCTTAGAGCAAATGCCAATAAATGGCTTTGTCAAAAACAAAGAAACATTTTCTATCTATTTGAGCATTCATTTTTTTACAGTGAAGTTTTTACATCACTTTTTACAGTAATAAAAATGGCAATACCTGGGTTTTGATCAAAAACTGGTTTATTAAATATTAAATAATTGCTTTCGAATAATTTTTCCGTAAAAATAGTTTTTATACATGAACGGATAAAATGTAGATTCTTTCGTACCAACGTGAAGAAAATATTGCGAACAAATAACCAAAAATATTATAAAACACGATTCTTGAAACACTTTACCCATAAAATGAGCGCTAAAAGCTTTCCAGTCATGAAATCGTTTACATCCACACTATTGGGACCAATTTACTTTTACACATGTTCCTACAAATAAGACATATTGAACTTTATATGTCATAACCCACCGAACTTCCAAAACTGCTCTTTCCAGAAAATTTGCGAATTCTTCTTCTATAAAGTGACTTAGTTGAAACTTTCTAAGACTGGGATTATGACCTGTACGTGTTCTATTAAAAGAAGTTTAAGTACTTTCAGGCATTTTTTTTTTCTCGAAGATTCGATGGAAAAAGTGTTTCTGCTTACAGATTGATTATTTTTCGAGTTTGACTGAAAAATATTTTAAGAAGTTTTGGAATTTTTTTGCTGCTTTTTTGTGCTTGTGTATCGATTGGTGATATGTTTTAAGTATTTTTATGTTTATTTTGATTGATTTATTTTACATTATAAAAATATTTTTATAATGTAACAAATATTACAAAAACATTTTTATGAAATTAATAATAAATAAAAAGAAATGAAAAAAAAAAACTAATTAAAAGCATTTTTTTAAAATTATTACAACTTTCTTAAACAAATATGAAATATATTAATTTTTTATGAATGAAAGAATAATTTTTATAAATATTTCAATCGTCTTCACTAACTTTTTCACACGTATGAGATTGGGGTGTAAATTTCTTTAAGATTACAGTAAACCTTCAAAATAGAAAAAATAGATGCAATTTTATTTGGTTTTTTTTTTTGTTTTTGGTGCATTTTAATACTGTGTTGATTACTTTATCCCCTTAATATTTTTTTTTTTTTTTTTGAATTTTGATACATTTTTGTAGACAAATGATCTAGTTTCGCTATCTTTATTTAAGCCACGTCCCTTTACTTGCGTTTCCAAAACGAAATAAAACGAAACTAAAGCACAGAAGTGTTTTTCCAACCAGTAAGTTTGAATTTATATCACTTTATTGAAGTGGTTATAAAAATTAAATTACTGACATGAAAAGTTTGTTGGCAATAGTATCCTAACTGTGTCTGTATTGTTTTGATTTCCTAACTCCATTTGTTTGTTTACGTTTTCAATTGCGTTAGTTCTGAAGTTTTTTATGTGGCATTTATCACAATTTCAATAATAAAACAGCTTTTTCCAAAGCTAATTATATCTTTAAAGTTTATATTTGTTTATTTTATTACTGCCAATTTTTTTATATTTTTATTTTATGACTTCATTTACGTTTTAAGCATGTATTTGTTATCTTCAAAGTGGAGAAAAATAAATGGTTATCCTTCTAAAAGGCGAATGGCTGCTATTGCCAATTCCAAGAAAAGGTTCAGCTTCGAATAATGAAGTGTTAAATGATTCAATATGCCATGAATTGTCTGCACCAGTGAAAAAAGAAGCCAACTATTTGTTTACACATAAGTCTATGTGGTCAAAGTTGCTTTAATAAATTCAGTGCACAGCTTGTGCATTAGATCTCAAGAAGAACAATTCACAATTCATTGATCAGCAAGCAAGTGTGTGACTACTTTGATCAGCCTGCGTAGGGTCCAGGGGTGCGCGGTATCGGTCCTCGCTGAACTGCTCTGCCGTAAAGTGCTAGATGTTCTGCGAGAGGAGTACTCGACTAGCAACTACGCTTGCAAGTCATCGCCTCTGCAAAGAATCAAAAATGCGATGGCATGTCTTCGGCATGTCATCTTCAGGGATGTTTCCCAGCCCGTGGCCAATATCTCATTGTGCATCTCTACTGCAACGCAAACAAAGTACGGACCTATTTATTGTTTGGGTTTTCAGTCAAAGTAGATTTATTCAATTTTTGGAACGTTCGTATGGTATTTTTTTTTAAGCGTACAGAGTGACACTAGTCGTAGTTTTGACTTAAACAAAAAACATGATTAGACAATTTTTTTTATGGGTAGAGGTCATGCTTCTTTGGAACAATTTTAAAGCGTGCAAAATGTGCCTTCATAGATTTAATGACTAATCGATGAAAATAAAATGGTTTAATTAACATAATAGTTAATATAATTATCAAATAAAGGTACTGCATATTTTAGGATTGATCAATGTTAAGTTTAAAGCATGCATGATGAAAAAAGCAAAGAAGAATATTGATTACATGAGAATTAATTTATTCATAATATTATGGGTCTGATATAAAAATTTAAAAAAAATATTTAACTAATTGAAAATGTTTCTGTAACTTATGTTTCTGGAATAAAAAACTGAATACTAGTTTTCAGAAAAGAATATATCAGTACCTAGAATTTAATATTATCTGGCAAATATTATTAACTGCTTAACAGCTTGATAGAATGGCATACATACAAAGATTCTTTCAAAAATAAAATAAACCCCAGTTGTTTTTAGAATATTACTTAGGTGAAAATTAAAAATAAATGTTATAAAAATAAATTTGGTATGCATCAATATTCGGTAACAGTTTATCGTTGATGTCCAAGAAAGTAATTTTTAAAATATTGTTATATTTTAGGTTGTATAGGAAAAGTTAGTTCACATTATCTATTTTATTATTGCCTAAATTTGGAACATTTTATAGACTGTTAATGTTTAAAAAAATATTTTTTATTAACTTTTGTGATGAATTAATACTGTTTTTTTTCTTGGTGAAATATTACTCACTTTGTTAGAAAAATTGATTTACCGTTATATTGTTTAAATTTCCTGCAACCGTAGTGTCGTGCTATTTTAAACCATATTATCTTTACATTTTTTACTTGATTACACTACATTTTGCTTCGAACTGAATGAAAACATGGTTCAATTCAACGCATTATTAAGATTGCAAAATAACTGTACCTTATTATGATTCAAGATTGAACTGGTTTTTCTGGGAGGGTACAGTAAAGCATATCCTCAACAGCCATTATGTGCCAGGATGGTTATAGATGTTAAGGCTCCACAATTTTGTAAACAATAACTAGATATTGGCAGTATGGCCAACATTACTCACCAATCGATTTCACTTCCCAGACAAGCAGTTACTTATGGCTATAAGGCTGATAGAACTTTAAGCCAATATTTGTGATCGAATCTCAGTTCTGAACAATTGCAGCTCAGTGCTTCAACCACTGCATCATCATATCTCATTTTCTGGAAAGGCATGAACTGGCTATCTCATTTCGGGTGAAGAAATAAATTTAAAATTTCCTCTGGATATATTTCATTGAATTGTTGATAAATTGTAAGGATTTATCACCAATTCTCGAAGCAGGTAATTCATTGGATTAAAATGTAATTTTTACTTTCGTCAATATGTTTTTTTTATTTACATCATAGTAAAATCAGTGGGCTGGAAAAGATTAGAACTCATTTTATCTCATAACAGCAGTTGAAAAGCAAACCCAATTTTTGGGCTTACGATTACCAAGGTTTAACTCCGTAGCCATACAATTTTTAACCCTATCCAGAAGACAATCGAACTTCTGGATCAAATATTGGGAGAAATTTGTCTTCGTGGAGGACTTTTCGATGGAACTAACCGGAATTTGCGCTACATGGTGAGAGAAACCACTAAAATGTCCCAAGGTTAGCCTGAAGGCAAGGGACTCTAAACCATGATCCCTCAACCACTGGGGATATTTTACGTCAGCACTGTGGTAATTGAGAGCCGGGTGTGGATTTCGAATCGCTCAGCCATCGCTGGGATTCGAACTCAGTTCACCTCATTGGAAGGCGAGTGCTCTATCCCCTGAGCCACCACGACTCTCTTAGATACATTGAAATATAATCTTCAAGCTACCATCTGGGAAAGAACCTCAGTCTTGAACAATGGTAGCTCAGTACTGTCGTTTGAAACTCATTTTCTGGGAGAGTAAGTATCCACTAAGTAGTGGTACTGGGCATCTCATTCCGGTTGAAAAAATTCTATTGTTGAGTTCAATTGGCCACATATCATTGAAGTAATTGTAATTTATAAGGATTTGTATTTCATTTTTAGGAGGTGCATTATATTAATTTACAATACAATAGTCGCTTTCTCAAAGGTATTTTTTTTATTTATACCACATTAAAATCAGTGGGCTGGAAAGTATGAAAGTACTCTTTTGTCTTAGATATATTGAAGTTAGATCTCAACTCAGAATTAATGACTAATTTTAAAACTAATTTGTTCAAGCAATACTGGAATGTAATGTACTTAAAAAGTCTTCCTTGTGTTAAAAATACTAAATAATACTTGTATTTGATTTAATTGATGTATAAATAACATAGTTTTCATATTTAATTTTAATTATTCTTTACTTCATTTAATTTGTTGCAGTATATAGTATAAAGTTGCACTGTACTTTGTTTGCGCTGGTAAATATATTTTATTACATTTTCTTTACATTTTTAACTTACCTTAGATTCTCCATTTTTGCATTCACTTCTGTCATACCACCATTTATTTTCTAGGCGAGCCAAGTCACCATTTTCCAGCATTGTCAAAACAGCAAGATTTAAACGGTCCCTGAAATATGTAGAATAAAAAAAAAGAAACTTCAAGATTGAAGTTTGAGAAAATGATATTCAACTTTTAATATTCAACGGAATGAAAAATGAGAAGAAATGTATAATCATTCAAATTGCGGGAAAAAGAAGAAATTGGATGCTAATTTTCTTGCTCATAGCGGTGTTGAATTATTTCTCGCAATTTTTAAAAGAGGATTTTTTTCCAAAAAAGATTGAGTTGAATACAGAATGTGTATGCTGCATTACATTTTCTTGGTTTGCATTAAATCAATCTTTGTATTTTTGAATAATTTTAGTTACAAGGAAGATAAAGGGAAAATGTGAATCAAGTGTTTACCTCATTTGCATTAAATCTTTTGGTTTTTGCTTTTTCGCTTCTGTTTATTTTAGTTCACTTCGAAACTTGTATCCTAATTTTGAATAAATTTATTTCTGAATAAGAATAGGGGAATTAGTCTAATTTTTAAGCTGGCTTATTTTTAGACATTTTTTTTAGAATTTTATATTTTTGTGCACTTTTAAATTTATTTTAAATCATGCGCTTGTAAAATTCTCATTGTAATTAAATTGCATTTATTTAGCAGAAATAAATATTATCAGTTTAAAAATCATTCTTCAAATACATGATGGTTCAAGATTTCGAGGAATAATACATATATAAAAATTAATATTCAATTTTGAAAAGTTATTTTTTTAATAAATATGTTTATGAAAAAGAATCGGGGAGTTAGTCTCATTTTTAATATCTTATTTTGAGATAATTTTGAGGAAGTAGGACTTTCCCGCATTTTTTGTGCAATTTTAAATTTTTTTAAGCTCACATAATTGTGAAATTCTCATCATAATTAAAATATATTTATTTAAAAGAAATGAATGTTATCAGCTTGAAAATCATTCATAAAATGCATGATAATTCATACATTTTTTGAAAAATATCTATTTTAAAATTGGTGCGCAATTTTGAAATGTTATTTTTTTTAATAAATATATTTTTGAATAAGAATAGGGGAATTAGTCTCATTTATAAGCTTTCTTGTTTTAAGATATTTTTTAAAAGTTTGCGTTCTTTTCATTTTTTTGTGCACTTTTCAATTTATTTAAAATCATAAATTTATAAAATACTCATCACACTTAAAATACATTTTTCAAAGGAAATAAACGATAATCAGCTTAAAATCCATTCGTCAAATACATGATGGTTTAAGTATTCATAGATTAAAACATTTATAAAAATTTAAACGTAATTTTGAAACGCTATTCTTTTAATAAACTTATTTCTGAATAAAAACATGAGAGTTAGTTTCCTTTGTTGATCTGGCTTATTTTAAAGCACTTTTGACAAGTTCATGTTTTTTGTGTACGATTTTCAATTTATTTAAAATAATATATTTATAAAATTCTTAAAATAATTAAAATACACTTGTTTAAGAAAAAATAAACATTATCAGTTTGAAAATCACTCTTCAAATACATGATGTTTCAAGAATTCTTAGAATATTTCATGTGTAAAAATTGATAAGCAATTTTGAAGTGTTACGAGTTTTTTTTTTTTTTTTTTTTTTTATTTTTTTAACAAAGAAAAACCAAAAATAAAATGAAAGAAATTATAATAAACGAATAATTCGGAAACATGAAGTTTCCGCTAACGGTAACAATTCATTCAAATTCAATCCCTAGTTCATAAATCTAGTTTCAAAATTATTCAGTTCAAAAAATTTCTCTACCTCTGTTCAGAAAAGTTTTGATAAATTAATTAAAAAAACTCGTTTAATATTCGAAATAATTTTATCATGCTTCAAATAACTATTTACCTCAGATTTGATCCTACTGGCGTCGCAACACCGTAACCTTTGGCATCTAAATTCCTTCCTACTTTCATAGTATCACATGGTTTTCGTTCGTTAATGTATTCATTCTTGGTTGATTCCATTAGAAAAGCATATTTTCCTTTCGATTCTCGAACTCTTTGGATACCTTCTTCATATGTGCGCACAAATACATGCTTCCTGGAGTTCATAAATTCCCACATGCGGGCATACACAGGAATTTTCCCACTTTGTAGCTTTTAACATGAAATTAAATCTTAAATTTTCACATTCATCATACTAAAAAGTTATGGCATATAAAGTAAAATATGTTATTGTTTAAAAGTCCATTCATTGTCATGTTAATCTGTTAAGGTTAAATTAAAATACAAAGGAAATTCATTTGCTAATTTAAATAACAGAAATATTTTTTTTGTTGCGATAAAACAACTTTTTTAAACCATTTTTGAAAGCTATTTAGGGGAATAAATTAATAGAACATTAAGAACTGAAAGGTTTGTTGCAGTAAAATAACCAGAAATACTTTTATTAAGTTATTTTAAGTTATTATTAAGCTATTTTTGATTTTAAATTGGTTTCAGATGCATTACATGTGTCAGTAATTTTATATAATATAAGATACAGAAATGCATATAATTGCCTACATAAAAATATTGGTGTTTTTCTCCCTCTCCAGAAAAAATAAAAAATATGGCTTTTCATTATATTGCCACAAGCTCTATAAATAGTTCTAACAGTCTGAATTAGTTCTAACAGCACGTCCAAAACAGCCTTTTGTAGGCTAGGGTAATCATGGCTGTTAGAAGCTCTATGATTTCATTACCAGACACATGCTCGTAGCAAAATGCGATATATATATATATATATATATATATATATATATATATATATATATATATATATATATATATATATATATATATATATATATATAAAGAAAGATAGAGGGCCAGAAATAGAAATTTAGTGGTCTGTTTGGATTAGCTAGGAATTCATTTAGAGTATAATTCAAAAAATTATAAAATTATAAATTAAGTCAATTCTAAAAGAGCAAAAAACAGAGCTTTACTGATGAAAAATTGCCAGTTCATGAATGCAAAACACAGCTTATCACAGTTTGTCTGTTTGATTTATCGACATCAAAATTTTAAAATTTTGTATCAAGCACACCGTTAGGCAATTTTCCATTAGAAAAATTTTAAAACTAAAGCTTAACCTACAAGTATAATAATAAAGTTAGTGCAACAATTATTTTTTTTAATTGCGTGGAATTCGAAGCACGAAATTATTTTTTTGTTATATTTTTTCATTAAATTAAATTCTATAAAATTGATGCTAGTCTCATTCAAAATTTCTCAACAATTTATATTTTTTTCTTATCGTGGTAACCGTGTTTATTTTTTAAAGAGTTGATTATATATATTTTAGATGAGAATTGAAAACTTGCAATAAAAAGAGACATTTATAATAATTTTAGGTACATTTAAAATAAAACAATAATTTTTTATAAAAGTAAAACGTTATATGACAATTTAAAAAAAAATACCTGATCTAGTTATCTTAAAAATTTACCTTTTTCTAAAGGCATACGTTAATCAAATTTTAAAACAAAATATGCAGGTTTTAATATTAATAGCTTTTTACATTATAGTAACATCTTATTTGTATAAAATACGTAAACATTACGCAAATTTAAATGCAGTGTAAAATAATACTTACCCAGATTATCGATAAATCTTTTAATTTTTTTCAAAGTTGAGCCGAAAACAAAATAAAAGTTTTTATTTTAACACATTTGTGACAAATGCACAGTGATTTTTTTTAACAGTACAGGAGCTATATGCTGCCATTTTTCCAAAGTTCAAAATAGTATAGTAATTATAAAATATCCCACAACTATTAACGTAAATTTACCACCACTATTTTAAATTCCCTCGATCTTTGGTAAACCTGTTTAAATACCTGCAATTTACTTCATTCATATTTTTAGCTATGTATGAAAAACCCACATATGAAATTAAAATATATAACAAAATATTTCTTTTTACTCAACACAAACTTGCACAAACAAATAAAATTCTTCAAGTTTGCATTTGAAGCAGCACACATAACTTTGAATTATGAACTAGTTAAGCATGCAAACAAAATAAAAAATAAAACTGATTGAAAACTGAATAGAAATCTCTTGATTCGAGAAGGGATGAATTTGAGAAACTTCAATTTAGTGCAAAAGAGTATAAAAGGAATAAATTTTCCAATTTTGTGAGCTTAAAGTGTGTTATTTTCAGCATCTCAAAGACTTCCAACGAGGAATAAATTCCTGACATTTTCCTATCTGATGGCAATGGAGGAAAATCTGCAGGGGGAAGTCTGCGAGATTTCTAGATTAGCAGTAATCCTTCCTTGAGAAAAATAGTACAATATAAGAAGACAGGAAGGTGAGTCAGGAAGAAAAATACTTCAACTGTACACACAGAGCACCTAAATGTATTCTTTTCATTTATTTTAAAGAAGAAAGGTTATTTTCCTTTCTATCTATAAATAGTAATTTAATGCAGTGAAGTGATAAAAACATTTTTATTCCATAATTTGTTCGACAAAAAGCGAATTATATTTTGTTTCTGAACTATCTCCTATTTTAATGTTGTACCGTGTGCTAAAAATAAACGAACCACTCCGAATAAATTTTGATCTAATGATAAATCATTTTTATCAATTTTGTCGCATTATTAATAGAGAAATAAAGTATTAACCATCTTATCTTGCACTTTGGTCGTTCTTGAACTTCCATTGCACTGAATATAGTGCATTGAATATAGTGCATTGGATATATTGTATAAGATTTACATCGATTGATTTGTCAATACTCAAATTTAACATAATGGTTTGATTTAAAGCCTGAATTAAATTGTAGAAATTTTATCCGATTTCAGGAAGTTGAGATTGATTAGATTTGAGAGTGTATCTACTGCTCAATAAAAAAAAAATTAAATTACAATGAAAAGTTACACTAAAGCTGAGTGCAACCTCCGTAAAATCCATTTTCACCGAAACTGTATTCCGTAATTTTTACAGTAATATTTATTTAATTACAGTGATTTTGTAAATATTACGGTAAAAATTACAGTACATCAGATTTCCTTTGTTCCGTAGAATGTTTCTGTAAGAATGGACTTTACGGTAAAATATATCGTTTTTCAGAGTGCCAGTACTTTTTACCGTACATTGATTCGGAATTGTTTACAATGTGACTGTAATCAGTATTGTATATGGGGCGGCATGATGAATGTTAAGCTAGCAGAACAATAACAAGACAAACGAATAAGACCGAGGGCATATTTTTTTTCCAATATCACCTTTTAACCAGTAGAAAAAAGTATTTGTAGAATATACTAGTATCATTCATATCAAAGCTATGTCCATGAATTTTATAAATTTTCTTACAACAGAACTATCTATTTCGTACGAAACTTTTAATTTATTAATTTATGCGTCTATTATCTCAGATAAAGGGATTTCCTTATCAGTGCCCAATCAAAATGTTCGTCAAATATTACAAGTTCCAGCAATACTTCACGAGAAACTAAAAAGAAATAAAAACATAAAACATAGGCAAAATTGAAGTGTAAAAGTCACAGTCACTTCCAGGTGAGTTAATATAAATGTTTTATCAAGATTCAAAGACTTTGTCAGTTATACGTGTGGTGATTTCAATTGGCATAACTGGGAATAACCTGGTACCTCGTAGTGAAAATGTGAATACCCTTGATAATTATTTATCTTTGATAAATACTTACTCTGAAAAATTCCTGTGTTGACGAATGCATTAGGGTTCCATATTCAACTTCTGTTTGTTTTGCTAAATCATCAGCTGAATTAATTGGAGTAACCATACGTTCTACAGTTAAAAAAGCTGCCAAGTTGGCTGTATAAGATGAAATAATTATAAGAGTAAAAAACCACCAAACACTTCCTACGATCCTGCCCGCAATAGACCTGAGAATAAAATATGATATTGCATAATCTATTTTACATTTAACTTAATATCTTGAATTTTATAAATCTATTTGTCCTTTTACGTCAGACAAAAAAATTCATTAGCACTTTGTCACAAAAGAGTTTTTCAAATTTAGATTGCTATAAGTTTTTAAAATAAAACGAAATATTTACATATGATTTCAACTTTTGATTAAATGTAACTATCACAATTGAAACATAAAGCATGGAATACTAGTCTAAACTGCACAAGTATAAAAATGCAATTTATTTCCTTTTGTTTAGCACTGATTTCGATTTATTTCACCTAGGCACGTAAAGGAAGAATTATCTAAAAAAAGTCTGTATATTTCTTTAGAGAAGAATTATCTAAAAAAAAAAGTCTGTGTGTATTTCTGTAAAGGAAGAATTATCTGAAAAAGTCTGTATATTTCTTTAAAGAAGAATTATCTAAAAAAAAGTCTGTGTGTATTTCCGTAAAGGAAGAATTATCTAAAAAAAAGTCTGTATATTTCTGTAAAAAAGAATTATCTAAAAATAGTCTGTATATTTCTATAAAGAAGAATTATCTAAAAAAAGTCTATATATTTCTCTAAAGAAGAATTATCTAAAAGAAAGTCTGTATATTTCTGTAAAGAAGAATTATCTAAAAAAAGTATAAATCTTATAGTCGAGGATACAAAAAAAAAATCAATTTAAGTTTATAAATTGAACAAGTGAAACAGCATAACATCGAAGAATTTCTCATTCGTTAAACTATGGACATAAATAATACTTAGCATTTGAAACGTTAAAAATTTTAGTTTCTTCAGCATTAAATTAAAAATATTGGTCATGTCTTGTAGGAATATTGAGAATATAATTGAACCAACAAACCATCTAGCTTTTGTTTTCAATCTGAGTACTTGATGAAAAATTTTATATAATTTATAATTTCCTCCTATTTGGCGCAATATTTTAGCAATTTTGGTTAGAAATTTTAGATAACGGGGAAAAATGGATTTTCACTTAAATGAATATTTTTTTAAATGCTGAAGAAAATTATTCCTTTTGATCTCTAATATTTAATTCAACGCTTATAATTTAATGAACACTATAACACATATAGGATAATACGACAACCAATAGATTGCATACCATGAAAATATTTGTAACTATTATTTCTGTACATCAGTTATTTAAATAATTTATGTTTGATAAACCTGTTTGTTCGATTCCATAAAAATCCTACCTTTCCTGGTATTTTTGTCGACATTTCCTAAACAGTTAAACCAGTTAAGCTCGTTTGACGTGTATACACGTCTAACCAATCTCTATTGTAGTGTGTTTGACGTGTATATACGCCTGACCAAATCTCTATTGTGGTACTTTTGATGTCTATACACACCGGATCAAATCTCAATTGTGGTACGTTTGACGCTTATACACGTCAGACCAGATTTCTTTTGAGATTCGTTTAATATATTTACTCACTGTGTAAAAACATACCATTGACTATTAAAACTCGAATATTATTAAAAAAAATTTTTAAAAAAAGAAACAGCTTTATATTTATGATATAACTGTTAAAAAAACTTGGTAAAAAATTTTCGTAAAATATATTTTAGGATATCTTGCCCAGTGCTCAACTTGCATATACGTCATTGCTTGATTTTAATTCCACACCGGGTGAGTATTTCATGAAATTAAATTCCGTGCTTAACTGGTTTCAGATATTAATTTTAAAAAAAAAAATAGTTATAATGCAAAGACGGAGTAGCCTTACCTTGTGTGAATAACGCTGTTACATTTAAGTGACTAATTTAAGTTATCACATTTCTAAGTTTTTCAATTATGCATGTTTAATATTTTCAGTTTAAAATGTTCATTTTCTAACCTTGAATAATAAAAGAAATGCATTTCTTACCTTTTCGGGGAAATAATTATGGTCTAATATATCTGGGATATGGTTTTAGAAATAAAAAATATAAAAATTCAAACCCACTTATCGCTATGACTGTTACATATTTTGAAAGACGTATGTGATTAACCTGTTACGAAATAAACTTTTAGTTTAAAAATTTAAAAACAAATACTCCCTCTGTCAGAAGTTAGGTCAATATTTAGGTAAAAATTTTTTTCCCAAATAAGTTGCAACATTTCAAGTAGATGGAGTCATAAGTGATTTCCAAAGCAGTTTAAAGATCGGCACGAGTAAAATTATGCTACTAATGAAGTTACGATTCATTAGCTAGAAGATAGTTTTATGCGATTACTGGTAGAAGAGTCCTTACAAAATGGGGCGTGGCTTAAGGGTGTGCGAACTATGGATTTTTTAAACTAATTTGGTAATGATTTAAGAAGAAATGGAGGCAATATATGTCAAGTAAATACTGTTTATTGATAGAATAGCATTCGGAAATCTCTGAAAATTATTCAAATAAAATCAGAAAATCATCAGTATCAATAATCAATACAAAAGTATGAAAATGTAGCAACTAATTTAAGACAGAAGGAGTGCATTATTAAATATGACTTAAATAATAAACCCTAATGAGTATTTTTTTAGATGGAATTAAAAATGTTTTTAATATTTGTCAATACCTTATTTTAGTACACTTTTTCATCCCTTCAGTGGGTCGATAAATGAGTACCAAGCATGCTTG
Organism: Parasteatoda lunata; assembly: GCA_949128135.1. Lineage (NCBI taxonomy): Eukaryota > Metazoa > Arthropoda > Arachnida > Araneae > Theridiidae > Parasteatoda > Parasteatoda lunata. The sequence goes on along the minus strand of OX421981.1, from coordinate 24,822,160 downwards.
GGAACTAAACACTGGGGGTTCCGTGTTTGGCTGACCACCTAACCGGAGCATCTGCTTCTGCACCCCAGAGCCCAAGGTCAAGAAAACTGAGATGGGCACAGTAGGCCTTGGCCCTCTATGGGCGGTCGCGCCACTGAGTTTAGTTTAGTATTTTAGCATACTCACCTTTTGTGCACCGCTATTGATTTTGGAGAAAAAAATTTATTTTAAAGTGAGTGACGAATTTATAAAATGACACAACTTACCTGAATTTACTATAAATTTCATAATAAAATCTATTATACATGGCTAAAAATTGTAACATTTGCAACATTCTCGATCTTCTTAAGACGTCAACACGTAACATTGAATGTGACGTCTACCCCAAAAATACATATGGGAAATCTGCGATTGACACAATTGTGAGGATTATGTGCAAGGTTAAGAAAGCTAGAGAAAAACAGCAATTTTGTGGGGACAACAAAAAATGACATGCAAACAGAGGGTTCACATTTAGTAATAAAATAATTAGGTTTTAAATATTTGCTTAGAGTTTAATTTGCTGCATGATGCAAAACGTTCTTTTGATTTGCTCATACGCGTATTGGTATTTACTTAAAAGAAAATCAATAAATTTGTTTTTTGTTTTGCATTTTCAAAATAATCAAAAAATTGTTTTCTATTTTCAAGTCTTGGGAATGATAAAAAATTAGAAAAATAGTTTTGCAACGCTATTAAAATTTTAAATCATATTTTGTTTTCGAAAATTAAATGCAATCAAATATTTTCTTTCCGTTCTTCATTCCTTTTTTTTTTATTAAAAAATAAAATTTTTTATATATACAACTGAAATGAAATTTAAAGTGAAGTTTTAATACGCAATTCCCTTTCTTTCTTTTGAAATATTTTAAATCTAAAAACTTTATCAAAAAAGAACTTTTAAAGATGACATATTTTAAAGTTTAATTTTTTATTGACACCAATCACTGGGGACCATTGTGCAAAGCACAAATACTTCTATCATCGAAGCTGTTGTGAATCTTTTTTTAACAAATTATTTGCGCAAAAATGATTTTTTAAATTACATCAGATGTACTTTAATATGAAAATTCATTTTTATATAATTATTCTTGGTAAAAAAAAATAAGTTGGAATCATTTGTCTCACAAAAGTTTACATTAAGAGAATATAAATATCAACATTATTATGTTAGTATATTAGAACTCTATTTTTGCATTTTCGCAATGGAATTAGCATTTGTGTAAGGAAATCAGTTACACGATACAATTTCCCTCAAATATTTTAATGCTTAGAACTCGTTATTGGAGATTATTTTTTTTTTAATATTTCAGATAGATGTCTCAATCAAAACATAAGTGCCGGGCAATGTTGATATTGTACTTACTACTATTTTAAAAACGCTAAATTCAAATAGCGCAAATATCTCCTTTTTAGTATTTATGTTCGAGCCGCAATGAATTCGTGTTCACTTCAACGCATTAATGCGTAAAATATCATTACTGGAGTTAGTAAAATTTCTTAATCGAATTAACTCACTTTAATGTATTCATCTTTATTGATTTATTGTCGTTAATGGCATTCATTTAATGTAATTGATTATTTTATACATTTTATATCCCGTTTAAAAAACTAATTTAGCAATTGTTTAATCACAAAGTGCATTTTTCATATAACATATAAATTTATCAGAGCTATTTTATGTGTCGTACTTGCTGACTAAATTTTATATATAATGCATTTTTTGAGAAAACGTTATAATTTTGATTAAAAAAATATTTAAATGGTATACATATGGGGATTGATTAATTATATATTTAATATATATATATATATATATATATATATATATATATATATATATATATATATATATATATATATATATATATATATATATATATATATATATATATATATATATATATATATATATATATATATATATATATATATGTATATATATATACACATATATATATATATATATATATGTATATATATATATATATCTATCTATATATCTATCTATCTATATATATATATATTATTATTATTTTTGAAATTATAATTAATATTCTTAAATTATTATAAATGTATAATTAATTATCAAACTTATTAATTACAAACTTTAAATTACCTTGCGGACATCCTTTATCGGGCCCATCCAAGGTAACTAACAAATTTGACGCGCTTCAGTATTGCAGTAAGAACGTGCCATAAGATTTCCTTTTATTTATGCTTCTGTTTTCATAGTTTGAAATCTGGCAATCTTATTACGTAAATATTTTAAATCATTCTTGAAAGATGCCGGTACGAGTAAGTTCATTTAAATTCGCTCCTTACTATGCAGATTTCCTCTCATGTACTGTTCTATAATCTCTTTACATTTTATTTTTTGTTTTCTGCTTGATATTTTTGTTTAATTTTTACCTAATGTGTTCTAATTTCGTTTCAATTTTTTTGAGTGCTCCTCACACTATTGTTTTGATATATTTTGCTTTGGCTATATTGATACAATATTAGAAAGCACTCCTTTTTGCGGATATAATCGTGTGAGCTGATGAAGAGATTATATTCTTTCTTTATTTTGTTTTCCGGATGTTTAATATTTTCTTCCCTCCATTTTTTCTCAATTTTTCAGCTTATATATATATATATATATATATATATATATATATATATATATATATATATATATATATATATATATATATCTAAGGAGAGCAGCGCATAAAAAAATAAGAAACAAAAACTGAGATTAAATTAAAACAAATAAATTAAACTAAAAATGTCTTATTATATTGATAAAAAAAAAGCTTCAAATGAATACATCGAGCATTTACTTCAGAGGTGATGAGGAAAAGCACAAAAGGTACACCAATACACTCATGCCTAACATCAAATTCCCTTGTACCTGGGGCAAATGTCACAACCCTGTTGCATGAAGGCGCCTAGAGAAAACCAAAGACTGTTATGCAAAGAAAAATCATTAGAAGCTGATGGGCCCAAGTAGTTATCTTCATAACGCCATTCATGGGGTGAAAATCGGCTAACAAGAAACAGTACAACAGATACTCCTACATAAGCGAAGATGATACACATCCAGATTTCTTCCGATAGTGGATTCATGAAAGAAAATACACCTGGCAACCTGTTCAAAGGTTTCTTGATCATTATACTGATTCCCATGGACATGAAAGGTTTTGTAAAATCGATTACATTCTCTCTGGCTGATGTAATTGTCAGAGGAGCTATTGCCATGTCTGCATCCTGAAATAGGAAAGAAAAGGAGTTTCTCGGAATTAATGTATAATAAGAAATGAGAAGTAGTAAGAATAATAAGGGATCGTCCTGAGAGCTGTTTATAATACAAGTAAATTAAGCTTTTAATTATCAAAGTTAATAAGAAGAATGTGTATTGTGATCATAGACATATTTTCTACTTTTTGTGTTTCTATGCGTGGTATAACGCATTATCATACGTTAAGTAGTATAACAGTATTCCTTTTTGTTATTATTTATTTTAATTAAATCTACAGTGGTAAAATTTCGGATCAAATATGGTATAAAGAACAGGAACTTTGGGTGCATCATCCTTAAAATTCATTTTGCCGTAAAATATATTTTGACCCTAAAATATTATACCGTAAATCTTACAGTAATATATATTTAACCCATATCGGACCACTCATTAAAACAATAATAGGAAAAACGTAAATTTTTAAAACCTTCATTAATACAGGGTACTTAAGCACATGAAATAAAAAAATTTAAAAAAGATTTAATATTTTTAAATATACAGACTGTCCTATAAATAGGACAACGGTCCAATACACTACCAAATATTACAAAACTTGACTTACTTCAAAAAAAGTTTTTTTTACGAATGAAAATCCTAAAAACAGTCTCGACATAGACCAACATCGCACATTTTACATATAGTAATGGGTTTTTTCTTACAAGATTTTAATTGGCACCGTCTTTGACGACCATCAGGATTTTTAACTAGCACATGTTCTGAATTTAGAAGAAGAAGTTCTTTGTTATTTTTCAGAGAACCTCTTTGCCTAACATTATTTCGTGGGATTGTTTCACCAAGGTAACTTATTGTTATAGATCTGCGAAATGTTAGCAAGTCCTGAGTATCGTCAGGTGAAAATAGTTTGGAAATTTTCCAGGCTGCGATGAGGGCGGTTTCAAAACAATTCACAAAAAGCGACCAGTACCATTTTTTTCCTTGAATAGATGCAAAGTAATTTTCCATATGACTGTCAAATAGGTCAACTCCATTTTTATATTTATTGTATGATGTAATACAAAATGGAACATCAACATCTTTCCTGCCTCCCTTTACACGACGCTGTATTTTTCCGTATACTTTTGTCTTTTCAAAATTAGTAAGCAACGAAACTACACGGTTGTCGTTCCACCGAACAGCAGCTATTTTGTTTGCTTTATCAAATAAGGCATCGGATGTTCCTCTTTCAGTTTTAGCTAAAGATTTCAAAGCAGTTAGAGGGCATTTTGCCATTCGATAGTCTCTAACAGTTCCAGTAGCACAAAATCCTTGTTGTTGCAAACGAACCATCAATCCATGTGAAGTAAAAAAGTTATCCATATATACCTTATGAAACTTAGGAATTTTCACAATAGAGAGCAAACTTTCCACTACACGCTGAGAAAGAGGTTCCTTACACTTTTCTTGAGCACCTTGATAAGGAATAACATTGAAAGGATATCCATCATATGAAGTCAACATCCACAACTTGTATCCAAATTTTACTGGTTTATTCTTCATAAACATTTTACACCCATGTTTACCGAAATACCTTACCATTCTTTCATCGATGGTTAGATTTTCGGAAAATACTCCAAATTGTTGCAGCGCAACATTGAGTTTTTCTAAAAGTGGACGAATTTTATAATAGCGATCCTCTTTGTTTATGCATGAATTATTATTAAAATGTAAGTATTTTTTTATGTCGCTATATCTTTTCCTGGACATAGCTCTATTTACTAGAGTTGTGCCAGTGTCTGGAGCATTCTCCCAATACATTTTTTCTCGTGGTAAAATGTGATATCCACTGTAGAAAAGGATTCCTATAAATTTTTTGAAATCATTTTCATCGACACTGAAAGAATGATCATTTTTCTGAAATGCATATCGATTAGTTTCTGTTACTGTATGTGATATCATACTATCAGCCATCATGTGAAAAAGTTCAAAAGGAGTTTTTCCCGATATCTTGTCCGTAATATGTTGATGTTCTTCAGAGGAAAAAGAGCACGGTAAGAGCGAAAATTTTGGTTCACATTTTTCCCATTGAGGTGGTTTAGCATCAAACTTGATTTCTTCACAGATATTGGACAAAATTTCAATAGTTCCCGCAGAATCTCGAATTTCAGAATCACCACATGTTTCCACTATATTACAATTTGTTATGGAATCATCTATATCTTCTTCATCACTAACAGCGTCCGGTTCTGGAGGAATAATTATCATTTCAGGATCATCTAAATCCTCATCGGATAAATTATTCATATATTCTAGCGCTTCCTCAGCAGTTCGAAATTTTTTGGCCATTTTACTAGAGCAAAAATGACCAGTCACATGCGAACTACAAAATAAAGACACAACTGAACTAATGGGAAGATAGGAAAGAACTGAATGAAATTTCACGTGTATGTGCAATAGCCTACACAAAAGAACTGGTTTGGTGAGAGGGGACTGGTACTAAAGAATTCTAGAACATTCCACCCATTAGTTACTTTCAAAAGATAACAATAAAAACACTGTCCCATGAACTCAAAGAATGTTCTCTAAAAGCATGGGTGTGTTGTGTAAAAGGGTGGGTATTGGACCGTTGTCCTATTTATAGGACAGTGAGAAAACTCGTGTCAAAAACCTTATAAAAATTGTTTTTTTCCTAGATATTTTTTGTATTTTGTTTTGCACCAATGATTAATTACAAAAAGAGAAGATGTTTTTTTTAAGAATTTTTTTTTTTTTTTTATTATATAATGGCTTTAAATTACGACTTATTTCTAGGAGTGAATTCAATGTAATTTTTTTAATAATTTAATTTTTTAAATTCCATTTTTTATACATTAATCTCTTATATTAAACAAATTTTCATATCTTGCAATAGTTATTATGTGAATTATAAATGTTTCTTTTACTTTATTTGTAATTAATTCAACTGTCCTATAAATAGGACAGCGGTCCAATATGGGTTTTAATTAGAGTGATTCAGTGATTCTACGTTAGCTATTACTATAAAAATTATTGTATAACAGTTTGTTTACGCCGTAACATGTTCCGGTAAAGATGAATTTTACGATAAAAAGTACCGGCACCCTGAATGCTGACAATTTTTACCGTAATTTGATCCGGAATTTCTTACAGTGTACTAAATTCTCCATTTTAACAAACATTAATTTTTTTCTTTAAGTTTTTTAGTTGTAAAGACCATTTTTTCAACTACTTAGTTTTATTTAAATGTTACTTATTGCAGACGTGGAAAGTACTGAAGAAGTGACATATATAATAGAGAAAGCATTGCTCTTGGTTCTTCTTGAAGAACCAACATTCATGAAAACCTAAAGAGATTGATCTTGGATCTTCATCATTTTTCTTCTAAACGAGCTTTGTTCATTTAGGGAAGTTTTTGTAGTACAATTTCTATAGCATGTTATTTTTTTAATATTTTTTTTGTTGCATTAATTACATAAATTTTTTATAGACACTTTGGTCATCACATATTACATGCATTATATAGATATTGTACTACTATGAGTAACATAGTATAAAATAAGTTAACTAGTTAGTAAACGTTGTGTAAAGACATCAGGTAATTTTTCTTGATAGATTTTAATTTTTTATTTATAAAAAAACAAACAAAGCAAGAAGATATAGTTATATTTAACTTATAACCATCAGCTCTAAGCAATGAATCCTCTATCTATAAAAAAATATTTTGTTGTAAGTTAGTAGGTTATTATCCATTTTTGAAATTACGTGATTAAAACTATTTTTTAACTGAGATAATTAAATATAATGTGTATTAAGTATTTAACAAAGAGTTGTATGCGTAATGCACCCTGGTAATTACTCTATCTGTCCTAGCGTTGTCTAGCTGCCTTGCATTTTTTGAGCGTTTGGATTGAGTTCATAATGGCAAAGAAAGGGTCTCAAATTTTGAAATGAAATCCCGGTGGCTTTTACGAATTTAAAGCGGATCAGATTATAATTTCCTGGCTCTGCTGCTGTTGAGTGAGTTCGTGTTTTAACTTGACATGACAGTCTGAATGCTAATCTTTTTTAAAATCAGGTTAACTCAACCATCTATAGAGACTATGAAAAATTCCAGATCAAATGACAGTAAAACGTAACGACCCTCAGGATGCCGGTACTTAATTCCGCAAAATGTATTTTTACCGGAACATATTACGGAACAAAAAATCTGATATACCGTAATTTTCACAGTAATAATTACTGTAAAATCACATAATCCATCTAATTAAATAAATACTTTAAAAATTATGATACAATATTTTACGGTAAAAATGGATTCCACAATAAAATGGATTTTAAGGATATTGCACCTGTAGAAGGTATTCCTTCTCGGGGAAATAATCACTTTGAAATTACTATACCGGTTTTAAGAACACAACTTTATTGAGGCAAAACACATGGAGAACTAAATTACATAATACATAAAATATACAATAACCGTTTACTAATCACGTCACTTTGTGCTGTCATCTATATTTCATTTTGAAAACTACTTTAAACAGAAACTGCGCCCCTTGTGCCGGGATTTTATGCCTTAATTTAATCCGGAATTTCTTACCGTGTCCCCATTATGTCACTTAGTTCATTCCATGGATAAGAAGTATGTTCTTCTGCAAATGCATTACACTATTATCTTTATATTCAGAAATATTGGGAAGCAAAATTAAGGTCTATTGCTTAGTGACGAAATGCCTTACCTTTGAATAGATGAATCAAACACATAAGCATATTGAATGAGAAATTTCACAATCACGCATGGGACAATCAGACATTATATTTTTATGTAAATTTTGTTACAAAGCTTAAAATTTTTTATAAATCTGAACGAATTTATTTAATAAAATCATATATTTCGGGCCAAAATTGAATATTTCTTAAGAAAATCTAATATTAGGCACCTAATATCTATTTTTTCCTGTACGTCACAGTGAAATTACTCAAGTAATATAATTATTCATTTTTAATATTTTATATTTATAGAAATGAAATCAGATATTGTACCTTCCTTATGAGCTCGCCAACCATTCCATTCCATCCAACATTAGAAGTAGGGTCTTTTCCACCGTAAGCAGAATCATTTACTAATTTTATTATAAAACTGATCTTTAAGTTATCAGCTATTAAATCTGCTAAATCTTTACAATAACCTTCAAACATGTCATTGCCTTCTAAAATTACACCTGATTCCGCCACTTTGTACATCAAATATGGCTCTTCCTAAAAATGTTTATGAGTTATGAGAAATTATTCAAGAAATACATCAAAGAAAATTTTAAAAATCTTTCGCATCACAAAGTTTGAGTCATTATTTTACATTTTAATCCTATAACCTCAAGGTTAAATAAAAAAAGGGACACAGTACTCTCCTAACAATGATGTGCCCCAGGTTCGAATTCCAGCATCGATTCGTCATACGAAAGCTGTTTTCGACTCGCAACAACTGTAATCCTAACAAAACCATCTTTTAGAGTCTTATTTATTAAAATAACACAGTTTGCTTGTTAAAATAACAGTACTTATCAGCTTAAAATAGGCGCCTATTTTTAAATAACAGTATTTTTCTGTGAACTAAACGGTTTTATACTGGCACACCACTAGCCGACAGTTTTTTTCACTAAATTTAACAGATGTTTTTTATAGTGAGCATAATATGAGCTAATTAGTCAAAAATTGTCGAACGCAACACTGTGGAAGTTTTCCGTTCTTCGATATTTGAAAATGACGATAAAAAATTGTATAATTTTTTAAAAGTTCCACCTCATTAAGCTGCAGCATTGGAGGATTGTTATAGAAATTTTGTTAACTGATAAAGTAATTATAATCAATTTTCCACCATTTAAACTTAATCTGTAATCCTTGAAAACAATTCACTTTTTTTCTGCTTTAACTATGAATCTGCCATGATCCATTTCGGAGAATCAAATTCTTACAAATATGTTATAGCAGTTAGTCTTTTAGATTTATTTTGAGCAGTTATTCTCACAGTTTTGCTATTGAACAGTTATGTCTATAGATTTCTTTTTATTCAACAGTTATTTCACATATTTGTTATTAAATAGTTCACTCTACTGATTTGTGATTCAATACTTTTTCTTTCAGATATGTTCTCCAACAGTTGTTTTCCAACAGTCCAACAGTTATTCCACCACAGTTGTAATTCTACTGTGATTCCTGCTTATTGGTTATTCAAAATATAAAAACATTCGTGTTTCGTATTTCGAATAACCAATAATGCGCTTAATGTTATCGCGACGCTACCTATCACACCATTTGTCTTTTTTAATGGTACGAAAATAAATTAAACTCTTATTTCCATTTTAAAACGATTAAAAATTTAGGAAACAAAAACTTTATTTAAAATGGAATTTGATTAAAAATTTAATTGTAGTGAATCCGATAAAGGTGGAATGATATAAAGCAGAAAAAATTTAATCAGCGTTCAAAGGTCAATTTTAAAAGAGATATTATATATTTCAAATAACATCACTTGAAAAAGAAAAAAAACACTTCAGTAGCCTTTTATTCATAGTTACTTTTATTCATTACTCATTGATTTATGTTCGATCAAACGGAACACAACTATTAAAAAATTTGAATCTTAGAATACGCTTTGCCTCATTTTTCATTCACTCAATTTATTTCTTCATTTAGTTCTTTTAAAATTAGATTTGTTAAAAATATATTTTAAATATTTTCTTCTAATTAAATTTTTCCTTCCTTATTTCTTGTCTGTAAAAAGTTCATTTTGAATATTTAATTGAACTTTCAAAGGAAGAATGATTTAGTTAAATTCTTCGAAAAATCGACTCGTTAGTCGTAAATCGAACCTAGTGTATCTTTTTTAATTTTTAGAAAACTGAAGAAAAAAAAAATATCATTAGAAGTAAATAATAATTTTTAATTAAAAGAAGAAAAAACAATTTTTTTACAGGAAAAAAAAACTGTTTAAGGAAAAATACAGTTTTTTTTCTATTTTTACGCATCATCCACATACTATAAGAAATTCCCATTCTTTTTACAGACTTTCTCTGCATATTTGACGGTTTAAAGCTGTTTAGTTAACAAACCGGTTAATCGCAGTTCTTCATCCTAATCATAAACAGATTAAAAAAGTCATTTCCATCTTTTTTAGTTCGTCGCATTTTTTCTTAGAGTGCGATAACTTTACACTTTTTTCATATCATTTTACGATTCTTACGACTGGGATTCGATTTTATTATCAAAATGATACTCTACTTGATTATTATACTTCTTTAGATATACTTTTTTGGCAAGTTAAGCTGACGGAAATTTCTATACGGGTGAACCATCATTGTTTCAAACCTTTTAACTCTTAAATACTAATTCAATAAATTTGATTTTGAAGAAAAATGCAGTTTAAGATTCTTCATCTTACTGAGACACTCGAACTGCAGTTTTTCAGAGTACAGAGCCTTCGCCTTCCAATGGAGAACCCAGGTTCGAATTCCTCTTTCAATTACTCGTACAAATGCTACTCTTGGCTTGCACCAACCACAAAGTTGGCATAATTATTTTATGCCAGAATTATATTATTATTCATAATATTCATAATTATTTTATTTACAGTACTTAACTACTTAAATATGTGTCTGTTTTAAAATAACAGTATTTTTCTGCGAAATAAACGATTTTATACTAGTACACCAGCTGAATTTTTTTTTCTGTAAATTTAACAGATGTTATTTTTATACAGTGTAAGCTAAAAGAAAATTTTAATTCCTAATGAATTTTTAAATATACTTAACATGACTCGATATGAAAAACCAAGCGGGCATATCACAAAAACACCAACCAAAATAACAAGAGATTGCAAATTTAATCCATGAGAAAAAAAAGTTTCAGCAAATTTATTCAAGGAAAATTTTTTTTTACAATAAAATAAATAGAATACGCGAAAATCACAAACAAAAGATTTAAGCTACTTTAAATTTCCAAGTATTTTGTCAAGAGCTTGTTAAAGTTCTTGAAAAGAACAATTTGTTTTTAAAATGTTTTTCAAAACGATTTCAAAGAGAATATTTAATCCTTAAGGTGCTAAAAAATAGAGGTTCGGAAGCATATTAACATGTACTACTAAATAAAAATAATAATATTTGATTTTAATTACACGTTATTTTAATAAAAACAAAAGATTTAGTTTTCTTTGTTATATATAGCTGATAAACAGGCAGGCCATTGATTTCTAAAGTGTCGAATAATATAAGAAAACGGAGATGAAGTAATTACTGCTTTCTATCATCGGATTGCTTTTACTTGCCCTCTACATATTCGAATTCACAGTCAAATGGTGAATATCACACATTTTCATCAGTATCTAAAAATGTTACTAACATATACTTTTATTGAAGTTAAAGCTGCTAGCATAAAAAAATAGTTCTTAAATTAATAAAATTTTAATTTTATACATAATTTTAACAGCTATTAAAGTATTTTAGGCATTTCATTTTATATGATTTAAAGATCATTTTATATGATTAAAAGATAGTTTCTTCAAACAGTACCTAGTGTGGTAGCACAAGTATTTCATTATTATTATTTGTTTTGAAAGAAAAACGATTGTAATACAAAAGTATTCTGTCTATATTAACACGTTGAGCACCGCGTCAGCCATCAGTGGCTGTCACTGAAATTACATTTAGGTCGCGTCAGCCACCGGTGGCTGACACTGAAATTACATTTAGGCTGCGTCAACCACCGGTGGCTGACACTAAAATTACATTTAGGCCGCGTCAACCACCGGTGGCTGACACCGAAATTACATTTAGGCTGCGTCTGCCACCGCTTGCTGACACTGACCTTTCACATAGGCCGCGAAAAACAGCTGGCTGACAGCGTGTAACATCATATAGAACTATAAAATTTACACTCTTCTATGGAATTGCAGAAAATTTATTCAAAATTTACTTAATTATTGTGATTCTTGGCTTAATAAATTCAATTTAGTAGATTTTTATGAACCACTATTTTTAAACAATTCGTAGGCATATATAATTCACCACTTTTTTCAGATATGTCATGCTAAACCTTTTATAAACTAGCAAAATCTATCTATATTTGCAAATTTAGTTTGCAGTTATTTACCGTGTGGCCATAAGAAGAAGCCATGTGAAATTAGCGTGTTATTCAACGTGATAAAATATAAGCAATACTTTTTATTCCAATGCCCCCCTGGGAAATGATTGTCAATACAGGCCTCTTAAGGGCAGATTTGTTGGCCACTCTTTCAGGTGCACCATATCAGGTGGGCCAACGTTGCTCCCACAGTAATTACAGATAGTACAGAGAATGAAAGAACATCCATTCCTTTGCCCGGGTTTCGAACCCATATCCTTTTTGATTCAAGGCCAGTTCCCAGACCTTTGCACAGGCCGGTCGGCATGTAAGCAATATAAATTCTTTATTTGGATCTCCAGGAACAGAAGAATATCTAATCCCAGCTAGAGTTGTTGGCTTGCAGAAAAACATATCCACATAGCATAAAAAAATATGTACCAACACTTTGTCTTAAAGGTACTTTTTACTCTTTTCTTAATATTTGTGATGGGGTATTATGAATTCAAAATGAATTATATGTTAATGTATATTGCGTTATTGAAACACAAATAATCAGTAATGAGATATGTTTCATCAACACAATGTTTGGTGCATATATAAATTTTTGCGTAACCTTAAATTTAAACTTTTTGAGTATCGTAATATCGTATCTAAATTTATTCTTATTCTCACTATTGTTTGTTTCTTTCTCACTATTGTTGAAATCATTGTTTTTTTTCGTATAAAGATGTTCTAAATCACATCTAGCTATTTTTAAATCCTCTAAAATGTGAAATAGCATATACACAAAATCATTTTAAAAAATTTAGTTCGTAAAATACCAAGTCTTAAGCAATATCTATATGATTTCCTATGCTGTTTAAAATCCTCCGAAAACGTAGAAATTGCCTACAGATCTGTAATTTCATTTTATTAATTCAAAACTGGAAGAAAATATTTATGAAACAATGAAATTTTTTTATTTTTATTTTTCTCATCAAGCATTGGGTGGATGAATTATAAAAATATTCATTTCAAAAAACAGACTACAATTGCTGAAATGAAAAGTTTTACAAATTATATTTTCCTAAGAAAGCAATTTTAAACATAACTAAAATTCCTTCAAATATTTTCAACACTAATTACCATTTTTATATTACAATAGATAAGTTATTTAAAGTTTAAAGCAGTGTTCGTCACTATTTTGATTAACTTTTACTTTAATTTCTAAGAAATAAACTAAAATTAAATAGTTTCACGAAGAAAATAATTTAAAATGTATAGTTCAATATATCATTCAAAATTCGTTCCAAATTTCTTGGTCGCGTTCCATCTTTAATTACTGCTTTCAAGGAATATAATCTAATTTTGATTTAAAATGGAAGAAGAAACCATACGCATGAAAAATAAATTAATTCATTTTCCGTTTAGAACTCGTTTATTCACGTGCATATTTTCCTTCTTTACATGAAACTAATTTAATTTATTCATTTACTTTAAGTCCCAGGGATGTTTCAAATGTAATTAATCTAAGATTTGCGCAAAGAGTTGAGGAGAAGTTTGACGAATTGAAACTCATTTTGCACTAAGCTAAATCCTTTTGAATTTAAAGCTTTCATTCTATTTTTAACTGTAATATTATCGAGAAATATTTTGAATGAATATGGATCCATTTGTTGTAAATTTAATCTGAAAACTTAAAGTGTGTAGCTATAAATCTCGCGAAAATGTAAATTATCTTCAGTCTGGACAACGTATAGAGTATATTCAAGGATTAATTTTATAAATTTGTTTGCTAAAAATAAAAATAAATAAAGGGGACAGAGAAATTTCTAAACAAATTTCGAAAATTATATCTCTTATTTTACATTATATTACTTAAATAAAGACAGGCATTAAAGAAATTTTAATAAAAGAAAAGTTTCTGATATAACTATGAATAAATGTTTCTATATATAAATATTTTCAAAGGAAATTAAGAAACATAATTAAAAAGTTCCAAATTTATCAAATTTCTAATGTACGATAACTTTTTTTTTTAAAAATACCTTGTTTGAATAAATTTTTTATCTTTTTATTTATATATTAATAAACAATAAAAAAGTAAAGTATAGAAAGAATTAATTCTTTCTATATTTTAGTTTTTCAGCTTTTAGAGATTTTCAATTTTCTCTCTGAAGCATATAGTTTTTTTTAAAAATATTTACGATTATATTTAGTCAAAAAAGGCATGTGATTTTCTTAGTTGAGAAATCTTATTTTGAATATAATTTTCAGCAGTTGGAGTTAATTATTCGCTTATTAAATATGACATGCATAGATTTATAGCAAAAAAATTAAAGTGTAAAGAATAATTTAAGCAAAAGAAATTTAATCTACTTCAAATATAAGAGCATGATAAAAAGTAATAAAAAACAGCTGTACTCAAAAGAATTAATTGAAAAAGAAAAAACTAAGTGGGACGACGAACAGCCATATTCAGTATTTATTTTATTTATTTAATTAACTTATTTATTTTTGTAAAATTGACTGTCTACTGAAGCTTTAATAAAATTTAAAAAATGACATTTTTGAAGCTTGGATACTTCATTACAGTCATTTTCGCGGGGATAAGCAAAAAATTTACAGCTACTACTTTTATTAAAGAGCCTCTTCAAATATTTTACTTTTTTTCATTTCTTAGAATTTTTTTCTATTTTTTTCAGTTAAATATAAATTAATTTTATGATACCTAAAATATTTTTAGTGAAATGTTCAGTCTGACTTTTTTATTTGAGAAATGAGAAATTTTATTTTAATTGTATTTTAACAGTTCAAATTCACAACATGCTTATTAATTTTGATATGCATTAATTTATAATATTTTAAATCTAAAGAATAAATTTAGCGGAATAACATTAAGCTGCTTAAAATACAAAAGCAAAGCGCAATGAAAAAAAAATAAAGAAGCTTGCAGAACTTCAAAAACTAAAGAGAAAAGGAACTACTTAGGATTAACTAAAAACCAAATTTGGAAATCTTTTAATTCATTTAGTACTTTTTATTTCCTTTATTTTTCTTTTTGTAAGTTTAAATGTTCACTGAGGCTTTAATGAATTTATTAAAACTTGAACTATTTTGAAATTTTTTTTTTTTAATATAAATAAAATTGTTACATTTATTGGCATTTATTGTATTAAATGACATGGAGTCTAAATGTTTCTTTCAATCCAAATAATCTCGATAAAATAAATTTTTGAAGCATAATAACTCAATTTAGTTTCTTACCTGGATCAATGAAAAAATTAAATGAATAATTAATTAAAATGTGATTTTAATGTTATAATAAATTCATGACTCAAATGATTTGTGAGTAGAATCACTTAATGGAAGAAATTATTAAATAAAAATTTCAAAATACTCGATTTTAATATTTTAAATTCATCATCGATTATGCTTATCATACCATTAACTGATAAAGGGATTTTCAATGTTATTTTCATAACAGTCTTAAGACTTTATAATGTATACTAAATCTGCTCCAATCAAGTTCCTCAAAATATCGCTTTACAGGTTTATAAGGGAGTTTTATAAGGGTTATACAAATATTAATAAAACGTGAATGACGGTTTGAATATGCGGCATTGATATCATTCAGAGATATATAGAGATGTAGACATTTTGCATGGCTGCAATCTAAAGTCAATTTTACATGGTTTTATACTTAGCTCTTTAATTTTAATTTGTTGTTGTAGTTGTAGTTCATTTACGTCACACTAGAGCTGCACAATGGGCTATTGGCGACGGTCTGGGAAACATCCCTGAGGATGATCCGAAGACCTGCCATCACAATTTTGATCCTCTGCAGAGGGGATGGCACCCTTGCTTCGGTAGCCCAACGACCTGCACGCGAAGTCGAGCACGTTACGGTAGCACAGTTTAACGAGGACCAATACCGCACACTTTCGGTCCCTACGCAGACTGATCCAAGTTGTGACCCACCCGCACACTGACCGCAGTCAGTGGTGCTTGACTTCGGTGATTTGCTGGGAACCGTGTCTTAACGATCAGTCGACTGCGGGACCTTTAATTTTAAAATTATACATTAGAAATAAGGCTGTGGTAGCAGCGTTGTCATTGGGGATTATAAATGAGTGTAGGACCAGTTCAAGTGTCATTTTTTGTATTGATTATATATTTTTTTTAATTAGTTCTCCAATTTCTAATTTGTAAAAGGGTTACCCACTTGCAAAGGGTAATAAAATGCTAGCATTAGAAATACAAAAGTGAATGCAGTGATGCCATTCGAGATTATAAATGAAGGTAGAGACTTTCTTAAGCAGTTTGCCTGTGAGCAATTTCAGGTGAAGAGAGTGATAAATCATACTAAAAATTAATATCTGGGACAGAAAAATGTGCAAGATTATTGTTTCAATAACCGTGATTGAGAGACCTAGGCAGATACCACTATATTGTTTATGTTGAACAATAAGCAGGATGAACAGTTACGAGAAAGAAAGAATTTTTTTTTTTTACTAAGAGTGGGTATCACTACTTCCCCAGAACTAGAACCTTCCAAGGCCGGAACAAGCAAACATCTTGGTTTCCAATGAGGCCATTGTAGCTGTAGATGAAATTAAAAGAGATACAACTTGTGACATCTTTGCAGTAATCTATCTGAGCAGAAAGATGACACGATCAGCTTCTACTGTCCAAAACCATACTGGTTTTCTTTTAAGTGCAATATTACTGCTTCAGTGGTTGTGGGTGAGAGTAATACCCAATTTTGTAATCGCCAAACTGCTTATGGCGGACAATAAGTAGGACTTATGGCTGTGAACAAAGAGGGAGAAAGATTTTATTTAAATCATATATTACTAGTGTGGTAAGACCAGGAATTTCCAAGACAAGGACAAGCAAACACCGTGATTTCCAATGAAGCTATTACTGCTGCTGATGAAATTATAAAAGATACAAATTGTGACATCTGTAAAGCAGAGGAAGTCTGAGAAGGATGACACTTTCAGTGACAAAACTATAATTTAGCAGCTTTTTCTGTTTCGTGTGCATAGATCTTTAGCAAGGCTTTACATTCACTTAAATTCTTCTGATTTGAACTAGTCAATTAGTTCTATCAGTCTGCGGTGAAATTCCCCTTTCTTCTTTATAGCCATGGATGATGAGATTGTTATTCTTCAAATTTTTCACAGATACACTCTTTTTATTTGACCCATCTTTATATAAAAATTGTTTTGAATTTTATTTTACTTTGATTATTTAAGGATCTAATCAGCTTTTGAACTGTGAGAGTAAATTTTATAGTAGGTCATATTTTATAAACACAAGTAATGGTCTATAATTCAAGAAAACAACCTACACTATGAAAGAAGACCATCCACTTGGTATTCCAGAACAATTAAACAAATAAAGACATCTGAGTTAGTCCATTATTATCAAACTCAATGTCAATTTGTTGAAACGGAGAGTAGGTGATAAGAGAAAAGCAATTCATGCTAAAGCTCCCATATGGAGCCAAGGAAACAGTGAGGTAATTATAAGCTTCTTACAATGAATTTTTTTCAATCAGTTTTCGACAGGTGACCTGTAGTTATAGTGAAAAATGGTTTTAAGGATTACACTCTGAAGAGAGAATCTATGAAGAGTCATAATTCTTTTCCTTATGCATATTTTCATTACAAAATTTGAATACTTAATTAATTTATTTATTCGCATAAAAATTTGTAAAACGTATTCATAGTTTATATTTAGTTATACATTAACTAAATTTTAATTGATCAATGAAAGGAGAGCTGTAAAAAGTAAAGAAAAGTTGCTCTTGTAAAAAAAAAAACACTCTTAGATGTAAAACTTTCACTTTTGACAGTTTAGTAATTCTTGAGCTGTATTTCATTAATTTTGAGAGTCATTTCGTCACGATATCACGGGATTTATGAAGAGGCGCGAACTCTCAATTATATGACGAAAATATTTCTTCCAATTGGAACCTCATCGCAGTACGATGTCGAAGATAGTTAACTAGAATGACGAAGTTAGAATGAAAACTAGACAAATAAAATTAGAAAGATGACTGAAGCTGATTTTCCGTATGTTAGTCAAAGATTTAGCCTCATACCAGGGAGATCTTGAGTTCGAATCCCGCTTCGGGCATGGGAGCAATTTATCTCTCTGTTATATCTGTCTTTCTTATGATGTTGAGGCAACGTTGATCCACCTTTGCGTTGATCAACAATGCAGTCCGTTAGATATTAAAGGGTACCAAAAGTCCTTCAAAGTATTCCGTTTTTTGGAAAAAAAGAATAATGAAATACTTCTTTGCTTTTAGTGAAATTCGTTTCCTCGAAGAAGTGTCAATTGTTATATTTCGTCACTTTGATGAAATTTTCGCTCGGAGCATATACCTGGATCTGGAAGCTATTTCGTTCGAAGCGAAGAAAGTTTTGTGAAATTTGAGTATCCATTTCTTACAGTAAATTGCTGCAAAACTGATTAAAATATATTCAATTCAAGGTCTCTATTATGTGTTTTAAATGTAGTTATAGGTTTTCAGAAAAGACTTGTATGTTACTTACAAACAAAAAGGTTTTTTCAGAACATTGACTAAAATTTGTTAGAAACAATATGGATAAAAAAAAAATTAAATATCTTACCAAAATACTTGTAACAATATACGTTTTGTTTTCGAAACCAGTATTTTGAGGAATTCTTTTGTAGTTAGGAGGAACTTGTTGTAATCCTTCGATATCCGACCAATACGCAATCTGTAAAGAAAATTATCCCTTTCTTAAAAATTTAAATCGTGTCTGCAAAATTCTGGTGAATTAAAATACGAATTTTGGATGATGTACAAGCCATACGTATTTTCAAGTCTTAACACTTTCCTTTAAACCTATGAGTGCGTTATTGAATGGAATAATTCTGAGAAAAAAATTCCTATGAAAGAAATAATTCTTAAAAAATTTAACTCTAAGCAATCCAATGCTATTTAAATAGCATTTCAACATTTATTTGTTAAACAATTTTAGTTAAAATTTAAAAACTTAACTTGATAAAAAAAAAATACAGATTACTCTTCCTATCATAAAGTTTTAAATTGAGCATCGTGTGACTTCAAAATCGTAAATTTATTACATATTTATTTAGGGGACTTTTTATTTCTATCACTATATCTGATGCAATTATTAATGAACTGTTTTACTCTTAAAAAAGTATGGTAAAATATAACAGAATATGATAAAATTTACTGCGTTTCTAGTTGTATGGGGATACCAAAAAAATCGATATTTTTTACCGAAGAGCTTTGGTATTGGTTTTGGTGAAATTAACAACAAAATTTGGTTTTATAATAAGTGATTAAATTTAGTAATTGTTGATTAGTTTGGTAGTTTTATAATGATACCTTAACCTGTTAGTGCCCAGCGTCATATTTATAGAATAGTTTCCTTTTTCAAAAACATATATTGTGGTAGGACAATTGTTTCAATTTTGTCTTTTATCTAGGAAAGTTAAAAAATTCCATTCCACCATAATTTATTCGTGGCATAACTTTCTATCACTATATCTAGAACTATAAGGTACAGGGACATTTCGAAATAAAATGGTAACAAGCAGTTGATATTAGCCATTTAGGTGAATAACATACCACTTTTTTCATAAAGCCACTTTTTACACCACTTCAATATAAAAAGTCGGGATAAAACGGGTAAAAACATGGCATAAAACTATTTATTTGGTTAAGTCTATTTTTCAGTCTTGTAATTTGTACTAAATTTGTGGTAGTAAAAACTATAATTTAAAAACCAAAATTTCCGGCAAAGCATATAATGTTTTCATATGAATGGAAAGATTACCAAAATGAATGGTTCAAAGATTGTATAGTTTGGGTCGTATTATCAGAATTATTGTTTTTGTTTTTTTCTTCTTTTTTTTTTCTTTTTTTCTTTATCAAAAACGTCTTCACCACGCAGTAGGGTAATTTTACCGGATTTTTTTTCAAACTTGGTGTGAGTAAAATTTTACAATTAAAAGAACAGCTAATTATGCAACAATGTAACATAAAACAAATATATTAAAAAAAATCATTCAAACACTTGGTATCCATTCTCACTTACTTTGACCATTTCACTATTCATTGACATTTCCACGACATTTACTGTGTAATTTTTACGCCATCCATTGTCGTCAAATGTAATATATCCTGTTAAACCACTTACGTTTGTCTAGAAAGACAAAAAAAAAAGAAGGAAAAGAAATCATATTACTAATAATTATTTATAAAATAATTATAATATATTTATTCCTAACGTAGCTTTCGTTATTTTTTTCAGATCAAAATTGATTTTAAATAGAACTTAATATTCACTGAAACGAATTCAGAGTAACTTACAAGTTGTTGAGTGAACTTTAGAATTCTGATTCTTTAAGATTTTATAAATATGAAAACAATAAAAAGTCAAGTTAGTACTTATTGAAAATTAACAGATCATATAAGGAAACAAAAAAAAAAACTTTCGAAACCACCTATATTTTTAGAAATTTTAATATCTGTTACTACAATTTTAAAATCCAGTTTTATTTATTTCTTATTAAACTGTCATCAAGAGCGAAACATAGCAAATACAGAAGCACAGAAACAGCTTAAACGAGATATTAGATTTAAAAATAATTTATTTACAAGTATGAGCAAAGAAGATTTATATATATATATATATATATATATATATATATATATTCACACAGTAGGTCATTCGTTCAGTTACATTTCATGCTTTTTTCACTTTTCACCTCAACAGCAGATGTGAATTCCTGCAGTGTTGTTGACTTTGAGAATACGTGCAATTTATAAAGGGAACAGAAAAATTGCATTTAATGACAAAACAACTATTGAATCATTGGAAGGAAGTGGATAATTATTTGGTTGTGCTCTCATGGACTAAAGACACATATATTGAAAATTTGCAGTATATACCTAAACTTGGTACATCTATGAAATATTTCTTATATCGACCGTATTTTTAGGTTATTCATTTGTAGGCAAGCGGTTCTTTTAGACCTGCTAAACCGTTAAGTTTATTTTTTTTGTCAATCCACCAAAACGTTTAGTTAGTTATTTTCACAAGAGCCAATTGTGGTTTTATCTCAACTACAGCCAGGTATATAAATATTGATTTTGTTGTGTAGTATAATCTGAAAGGAAACCAATGTCTTAGAGGTATTAAAAAATTTGATACCTGAATTTGTAAAGTAAAATATAAGCAATTTGCAGAAAAAAAGCAATTTTTTGGTATTAATTAAAAATCTTTACAAGTTACATTGACATTAATTAACTAATCAAATATTAATAAATGTGCAAAAATTATTTTAATTATTTTACTTAGTTTAGTTACTTAATTTAGTTCGTTAAGTGGTTTAAATCCACTACCACGTAAGGGGTTATTTGACATCCTAATTGAATCTAAAAATATACATATGAAAAATATACAGCATTATATTTTTCATAAATATGAAATAACAAATTTTAATGCATTTACATTTGACACAAAATACATTTCCAAATATTTTTTTTACATTGAAATATATTTATTTATTTTCATGTAATGTTTTAAATATTTTACACCTGTAAATTTGACTTTTTTTGCCAAATATCATACAATACTTCCTTGCATGTAATAGAATACCTATTAAAAATATTACTCCTTTTATTGCAATCTAGATATTTAAAATGAATTTCAGTTTTGAAGGTTTAGAATAATATTATAATGGATCTCGTTATTTTTTAAAAAAAGTTTCATAAATAAAACATTATGTTGAAAAAATATTTATGTCGCTCAAGTATAAAAATTACTTAGATAAATTTTATCTTTCAAACAAAAAAAAATTTAAATTTTGAAATGCAAAAAGTAATACAAATATGTTTTTGTTGGAATTTTAATTCAGAGAAAAATATGGTTTTGTTTAGTAATTTATAAAGAGTATTTATTAAAAAGCAATTCCTGCTTCAAGCGATTCCTTGTTATTAAAATAAACTTTAAATTATCTTTCACATAAAATATCTATTTAATTTCATAGAAGAAGTATTCTAATATTTCGATGATATAAATATATTAAATTTGTTTCTAAAATAGCTAATACCTTCTTGCCTTCTAGCTATGCTGCTAGCTTTTTCAATGTATATTAATTAGATAAATCTAGTTATGGTGGAAAGAAAAGTTTTTAAAACTTTGAGCAAAACTACGAGATTTACGAAACGTCAGTTGAATATTTGGCATTCCCAATACGTTTTATGCATTAAATTGATTAAAAAATATTTTTGATACTATTTTAGAAAATTAAATTTCTTACATTTATTTTATTATTAAATTAATATTATGTAAATTGAATGCTCTTTATTAATTGAAATTGTAAAGTACTTAATATTTTTATTATATTTCATGCAAAGATATGTTAATTCATTAGGTTAGATAAACTTTTTAAAAGATGGTAAATATATATATATATGTAATACAAAAATTATAATACTTTTGTATTAATAAAAGAATTAAAACTCTTTAGTTTTCATAAAATGTCTTTGTTAAAGAATAAGCGTAGAGATATTCTATTTTGGGAATTCAAGGCTGTAAACACACCATGAATTATAATTAGATTTATATTTCAAAGGAGGAGTTATTTTTAGAACCTTTCCCTCTTTTACTTCCATATTAGGAAGCATAAAATGATTTTCTTTAAGGTGTAGGAATACAAGGAATGTAACGACTGGACTTTTCACCCCTTTGGATTAATAGTATATAATGCAGGACAATTGTTTTAGCGTGGCTTTTTGCTGTATGATGTTGTCAACCTAAGCTTCACCACTACTATCTGGATGTTAGTCCACCCCCCTCCTGCTGGGAGAGTGGGTGAGACTTCTGTTGTCACCAATTGTCATCTAAATAAAGCTTGATTAGATTTTAATGACTTATCATTTATATTGAATTGAACTAAAGTCAACTAAAAATATCAGTGATGTAACACGGATATTACATATATATATATATATATATATATATATATATATATATATATATATATATATATATATATATATATATATATAATAAAGAGACAGAAAACTCACACTATTGTATATTGTATTGATATATTGCTTTATTAATATAATATTAGAGAGGAATCTTTTTTGGGGATATAATCGTGTGAGCTGATGCAACACCTCCTATAACTGAAAGCCTCCACACGGTTTTTTATAGGTAGTCCGATCAGACCACTGTGAAGGATATCCACTTTCCGAACGAGTCATCTAATACAAAATCTAGTTGAAATAAGAAAGTGGTAGCAAATATATGACAAAAAAATAGTTTTATTTATGAATATTATTGGTTTGCCTTATTCACTTGTCAACCACTACGGATTCAATTCTCAAATATATATGATAAATTTCTCTCAATCACTTTTATAAAAGGTTTTGGGTTCATGCGCACAACTGGTTCACTTTTGAAACAGTCTGCGCGGACTACTTATAAAAGACCGTATGGAGGCTTTTTGATGTAGGAGGTGATGAAATAGGCCGCTAACGGTCTCAGACACCCAGATAAATTTTGATGTTGATGATGAAATCGTTGTAATAATCGATCCATTATTACGTTTTTAATTTTTATCTGAGATTTTCTTTGTGATTAAATATCTCAAGCTTTTTTTTTTTTTCAAAACTTAGCACTCTTTGTATTTTAAAATATTTGTTCAATTTATAACACGATATAAGTTATTTACCAATAAGGGAAAAAAAATTTAAACTTTTAATAGTTTTATTGGTTTTTTTTTTATAGAAAATCATTTTTTTTTTTTGACATTCAGTTTTAAAAAAGAAAAAATAAAGTTTTGAATACCTTTTTTAAAAACCTATTTATCTTTTCCCCATGCTCCCAAGCCATTATCGGCGTTTGATGACAGTTGATGCCTTTGGTGCCATTATTATAAACCTCTCCCCTTCGAAAGTTGTTTCGAAAGATGTCAGGTTTTTTCTTGAGAAGGCGGTTAAATGCTTCTAGCATTACTCGAGTTGCATCATACATTTGTGCAATGGCAGTCTGAGGCAAAAAAGAAAATCAAAATTGTTTAAGACAGGGAAAAATGGTAAACATTAAAAACTAAAGGATTTTTATTTCATGAAATTATAAGTAACACTTGAAATTTTTATATTTAAATCACTTATTGCAGGGGTTATATTCTAATTGCATTACATAATGTCCGATAAAAAATTTAACATAATTTTACATTTTTTAGTAATATTGGTCTTGGTTTAACAAAACAGACTAACTCTACATGATAAATCAATGCGTACGTCCATAGTTTTTAATTAGTTTTTATTATTAAAATAAAATTATGAAAAAATATATTTAAAAATAATTAAATAGTACTACGTTTTTGGAAAAGGTTTTTTGATTTTTTTTAGAAAAAAGTTATTTATTAAATAAACTTATTTTAGTTAATTCAAATAGCATGTCGACAATATCGCTGTTTTTGTAAATATTTAAACTGCTTTCAGTGTTTGGTTTGATCAGCAATTTTTAGGAAAAAAAATTGCTATAAAATAATATAAATAAAAATAATATAGAGATTTTAAGCTATTTTATTTTTTAAACATAACTAACCTATTAAGACTTGTTGTTCCAACCAGGAAGATATACTTAGCAATCTTGGTATATTCGTAACATAAATCTTCCTATTTCGGACTGTAAACATGCATTTGTGATTTGTTTAAAAAATACATGGTAGCTAATATAAAAAAATATCAATTGACTTAAATAGTGTGTACTACCAGTATTTTGTAATAGCATTTTTTTCAAAAGAGTAATAAAGAGTTATATGCAACATAAAAGTTATAAATATTTAGGTGTTAATGGATTAAAAAAATGTTCTAGGAATATGTTTTTGCAAAGTTTTAGTTTAAATTTAATTTTACTGCCTTGTTGAAAAAAAGAATTTGGAATTTGAAATAGACAAATATTTCAACCATCATAAAATTTTTAAATTTATAATTTTAATAAAATATTTGCAAGATTTTGCCACTTAAGTATTAGTAATGTTAATGAATACGCATGATGCAAGTATTAATGTTAATGCAAGTATTAATGATGCAAGTATTAATGTTAATGAATACGCATATTATTCTTTGAATAATTTGTGAGTTCAGTTAAAGTCATTTTTCAAAAACTAAGATAACTAGAGGACAAATGCATTTAATTTTTTTTAATGAAAAACTCTGTCTTTGTTGTTATTCCAACACAGTATATACGAGGTTAATTAGAGATTGACTAAACATGACTTAGCAGTGAAAAAAACGAAGCTGTTACAAAATCACAAATGTTACAAAATAGCATACCATTTGTTTAAAAGCATTATTTTTTTAATAACGAAAGATTGTTCTAAAACCTCGGTCATTCTGCTATGAATAATTGCTAGAACACTTAGTACTTAATCAAACCAAAAATGTGCAGAAAATCAAAGGATATTTTAAATTGAAAAAAAAAATGTAATTCAGTATTTTTTTTAAAGTTTTTTTTTCCCTTTTCGTTTGATGTAAATGCAAAAAATTATTCCATATATACTAGTCTATATTCTAAATTACTATCTGAGCTCTATTTGTTTTTCGTGATAGGCGTAACTAGATAAGCATTTAACAAAAAAATTGATAAAACGTTTTGAAATAAAGTTTTTACTTAAGTAATTGAAATAGATCACAGTTTCTTCGAAAAGAGAAACACAAATTCTATTTTTGCAGATATTTTTTTGTCAACACTTAAGTACATGTTCTACTTCAATTTTAGACAAATTAAATTATTTTTAAAACAGCTCAATTAGTGTAATGGAGGATGCTAAAAGTATCCAAGTAAGCAACTACACAGTTTATCAAATTAACCCTTCAAGGACGTATATTTCTAACATTTTAATGCTAAAAAGCTTTTCACTTTTTTAATTTTTGTGCTGAAATAAATTACATTTATCAATTAGTATTAAAACTCTAATGGATTTCGATGTGTATCAAAGAATGTGTATCACATTCTATGTGTATCACATTTGAAGCCATTTATATTGACGTTTTTTAAAATATTATTAGAAAATCAATTGTTATGAAATTGTATTAAATCACCGTTGTATTAAGTTATTATTTCTCAAAATACATAACACAGGTAAGAAATTCATAACAAACAGTACATAATATATACATTTTAAAAAAAACAACAGCAAAAAATAGAAAATAATTGGTCATTAATTTGGAAAAAATGCAGATCAAACCTAATTTGTTTATGAAAATTGATAATTTTTTAAAAAAAAAATTTTTTTAAACACATATTTACAATAACAATTGTCTTGAACATTGTTAGCTTTCAATTTGTTTTAAAGTTAGCTTAAGGCATAGCAATTTCATTTCATAAATAAATACTATTTTAGGGTAAGAGAGAATTTACTTTAAAAATTTTTTTGTCAGTTTGTTGCTGCATTTGTTATAAGAGTCACATGTCATTAATATTTACAAAACAATATGAGAGAAAATTATTTTAAATATTGTAAAGTTTTCTTATTAAATGTTTTACGAACTTTCTATAAAATATTCTAGCTAAATTTGAAAACTAAACTTTAATTTTAAATACACTTTAATCTTTTAAAAATTTAATGACAGATTAAAAACTTTAATAACATTTTACTTAGAATGATAAATGTGAAATACTTATATAAATGAAGGAGATATAAAGTATTTAATTTTAGAAAAAAAAAACAACTAATTCAAAAAATACATAAATGCTTTTTATTTCAATACACTAAATTATATAAACATTTATGAATAAAATGTAATTTGGTATAATTTGCGGAAACGAACCAAAAAAGAGCAAAGATTGAATAATTAAACAAGAACTATATAACACTGATTCAAAAGATGAAAAAGGTTTTGTTAAAATGCGCACTTATCTTTTCTTTTTTAAGACGTTTTAAAATAACAGTAAAAGCACGCAGGTCTTATTAAAATTATATTTTTATTAAACAGAGCAATTTCATTGTTTTTATGTATTATATTAAATCAACCGAATTTTGCATATATTTTATTAACTCAGCCTAAAACTAATTTTCATATTTTGGTTTAAAAAAAAAACAATCAAAAGCACTGATCTGCACATTGAAAATATAGCGAGGTAAAAAAATAGCAGTTGAAAAATATATTGTACTCATGTAAAAGTTGAATTATGAAACACAAGGTTTTGTTAGAAAGAAAAAAAAATTACGTTTTAAAATTTGAAATAATGGGTAATTTATTAGTTTTATATATATATATATATATATATATATATATATATATATATATATATATATATATATATATATATATATATATATATATATATATATATATTAAGAAAAGACCAAAAAAATTCTAAAATAAAAAGGAAAGGAGAACATATAAGCTCCGATAAAATTATCTTTTAAGCTTATATTTTTTAGTAATCAATGCATTTTCATTGTTTTTATCCATATATTTTATTGAATTAGTCTAATACTATCTTCCATATTTTATTAAAAAAAATAATCTATAACCCAGCTCTACACAGTAAAACAAAAGCTCTAAAATGTCTGTCAAAATTTATGGCTTTCAAAAAGAAAGTATAACAATATCATATTATTTCGTAGTCGCTGCTCTTTTATATTTTAGAAATTTTCTCAGTCAGAAAATCTACCTCACTAAGTGCTTAAGGCTTGAATAAAGAAAACCATTCACGAAAGAGCCACAGAATATCTTTTAAAAAAGGAAGAAAAGATAAAAATGTCGCCAAAGAAAGGAGAAAATTGTCACCGTAATGTGTTGAGTTCCTCCTCCAGGCCATCTATAAGGATCTAGTGACTTCCAAGCTGCTAAGAATTCTCTTACTTCAGGCCTTGTCTCTTGGAGCATTTGGAATCCAGTGATATTGACAGCTCCATGTGAGAGTAAAGCTGAATTCCAGTCATCTTCAATTATCTAAAAGGAAGACAAGTGTCAATATCTTTTGAAGCCTATAGAAATTTTTTTCCAGAGAACATAATTATTTGAACTAGCTTTAGCTTCATTGTTTTCACTTTTTGTTTAAGTGAATATATTTGTTTGAAAAGAATTTCGAAGCAACTGGTACTCGATGTAAATATTTATAAAGTTTAACTAGAATTAGTATTCCTGATTGGAAGATAAATGAGATAATACTCTTAGTGGTTTCATTTACCGATAGAAATATTCTAATAGTTTCTCCGATGTAATGATACGTGCATGAGTTTAATTAGATAATTATTGATTGCTTGCATTATTTGACAGAACTGTTTTATCTAAAATTCAATGAAATTGAAATTTCAGCAATGGTTATGACTCAACTTCTAGCTAATTAGCATTTATAAAAGATGAATGACAAAACTTTTTCATGGATTTCTGTACATTTTAAAAGAAAATGTATGCATGTGTGTTAATTTGAATAGTTAATGTACCACGGGATAAGGTAATTGAAGTAATCCGATGTCTTACATTTGCATTTTATTTATTTCTGTTTAGATTGGCTTTAATGTAAAAATGTTGAGGTTGCTTTCTCTGAAAGTTTCGATGGTAATATTTACTAACAACATCAATATCTTAATAAAGAATTAAGTCAAGGAATTTTATTAAATGTTGAGATTGCTGACTCTGAAAGTTTCAAAGGTTATATTTACTGACAACATTAATATCTTAATAAAGTATTAAGTCGTGAAACGTTATTAAGATTTCATATCCATCTAAAAGGTTATTGGGGTGGTGTTGTTTTACCAAGATTTTTAGGAAAAAAAAAGACAAAAATATAATTTTCACTAATTCCAATATACAGCATGACACTCAAAAGCAAAAATACAGCATATAAAGAATTGCATACCTATAACTTGGTACTAGTATATAGCAAAACTTTGAGATGTTGTATTTCTCATTAAACATAGAACTTTATGCATTCTAACATTTAACTTTTAATGAAAAGACTTTAAATAACCTTGGATTTGACATTTTCTTCGGGCAAAAGAAAATTTGTTTAGGGTCTCCAACTTGCCCAATATAAATTTTTAATATAAAAAAAAGAATCTAACTAGTCAGCTATCACGCTTCGTTTGAAGCTCAAAATATAGTTCGCATCTGGATACGTTTTATGAATTTAGTTAATTGAAATGTCATGATTTTTTTCCTCAATTTTATTTTCCAGACAAAGTAATTATGTTTTTCTCTTAGATACAAAGTTCTTTTACCTTAATGTACTATTATAATAGTTTACTTTTATAAGAGGGCAATAAAAATAAATAGCTTATGGATAGTTAAAAAGAAACAAAATGTTATATCATCTTAAGCATTTCAAATGTTCAACTCTTTAGTGTTTTATTCATAATTATATTAAATTAAATTCAGTTTAATCTCTGAAGCGTAAGATTATAACTATTCCTGGTCTTTTTTTAATGAAACAAAATGAATTTTAAACCTTCTAAAAAGGTTCATCATAAGAATTTAACTAATTTATTCCGAGAGAAGTGAGGCATAAAAAGTTTTTTTTTTCTTCAAAATATTCTTTTATTTTGCACTTTAATTGAAATTTTCCTTATAAATTTTACTTTCCTATACATTTTCATATTACTTCCTTGCAAAATAAAAATAAATTTTTAGCATACATTAATCTATTTATTTTGATGCTGTGTAATTTTATAAAATAAAATGTTTGTTGAAAAATCACTAAAATTTAAAAAGGTGTCGACAGCATTATTTTAGTGACATTTAAGCTTTTTAAGCTTCATTATAGTTTTAAATTTAATATTTTAGTTCAGGTATAAAAATGCATTTATGCATTTTCTCGTTTTATTATTGTATTACTTTTTTCCCTTGCAGATTACACCCGGGAAGTTGATTTTATGCTAAAGTGATTAGTTTCTTGAAAATATTACTCACTCTTGTATTTCCTTTAAAGTTAATTTAACTTAAATGCATATTCTTCTTTTTTTTTGCACTTTTCTTTATGTTATTGTTAGTGCATTTCCTAAAACAAGCTTCTTAGTAAAAGAATCAGGTAGAAAAATGTTCAGAGGTTTTCAAGTCAGTGAAATCTAATCAAGTTAAGTTGTTCTTCTTTTTTGTTTTTCTTTCTTAAAATCTGTTGTTAGATAATTTGCAAACTTCAAAGGGATATATTATGGTAAACAGCCTATAAAACACATAACACTCAGAGTTTTTCTTAAAATAATTTATAAATAAAAAACTTTTTCGATGAAAAAAATAAATTTAATTCTTTTATGTTCTTAAAATAAGTTTATTTCATTGTATGGTATAAATAGAGTATAAAAGTAAGAAAAAAAGCATTTTGAAATTTTCAAATTACATATTACTAATAATTGTATTTTCATACAATTTTAACTATACCATTGCATATTATTAAGAAAAGATAATTTAATAAATAAAATTTTGAGGTATTTTTAAATAGAATTTTTCAACATTTGAATTTATTTTTCTTTATATTATGCTAGTTTTCCGTATCCTAGGACATATTAAGTATATTTTTAAGGAAAATAATAGGAGGTTTCTGAAATTAAAAATAAAGTACAAACAAGTTGACTCGACTTATATTTCCGTTTTTCTTTCATGAAACCAGCAGTTAGATAATTTGCAAACTTCAAACGGGTAAATAATGTTTTACAGAGACTTTAAAAATCATTGTATTTAGGGTGTCTTTTTTATTTTTACTAAAATTAATTTTTTACAAACTTTATTCATTACTTAGTGCCATGCCATTGATAAGCATTACATTCTTTCAAGATTTTAATGTCTTTTAACTTTAATATTTATGTTTGATCCCTTAATTATTTCTTAATAAATATATTTCTATAATCCATTTCTCAGAAATAAGCTCTTTAGAAAGGAAACAGTTATTCTTTAATAAGATTCCAACTGTATATTAATTATTAATGAATGGAATATAAATGTTTTTAGTAACAGAAGAGGCTTAGGTCTCTAATAGTATGCTGGTTTTTTAAATTACCTTTTATGTTTTATTTTTCATCAAATAATTTAAATTAAACCATCTTTCTTAATTTGATTTGACCAATGTTTTGTTAAATAACCAAATGATGAATCTAACCCTTCGATGAGTGTTAAATATGATGATCATTGTATTCCTTTCGTTTTGTCAGTGTTCTTTCTGAACTAAAGTATAATAATGTAAAAAAATAAAATTTATAAAGAAGTTCATTGTAAAAAGATCTTCATTAACGATGCTAATGTAGCCTCAAAATCTGAAATATTAACTATTTATTTCGGAAAAATATTGTCATAAAAAATTGCATTTTTAACATAATACGTTACGAGTGAATGAGTTCTATTTTTGAAGTTTTATGCTTTATTTAACAAAATATGCCTAAAAAAAAGAGTAAGAAAAACCTACAAAATTGAAGAATGAATATTTTTTCTACACAATATAATAGTACAAGAAAATAAATATTTTATTCCAATAGTGATACAACTGTCGGGTAAATTAGCTTTACTAACTCCAAATCTGCAACACAAATTAGGAACAACACCTCTTCTTCACTAAATAGCAAAACTTCTATATTACTAAATGAAAAATTTCGTACTAAATAACAAAAAATTCAAAAGAAAACAGCAAGTTCAAAGTTATTTTTATGTAAATTCGTTTTTGTTACTTTGATTAAGCGATACTAATTGCAATAGATTTGTATTTTATTTTTTGTAAAAATTCAGGTTTCACAATTCCTTTAAGGCCTTTACCTAATATGGTCTTTGCTAATTATTTGAAATACTTGTTTTAAATATTTATATATGTACAGGGTAATAATATCATATTTTATATCTAAGCTATTATAAAACACTAGTTACAGAATATTGATGAAAATATCATCTAGCTCTGAAGGTTCTAGTTATAGTAGTAGAACTGGTGACATTTTCAAATGTCAACACTTGCTTTGCATATATAGGTGCTATTCTCACAAAAAAAAATTATAAGTACACTATTATTCGTATTAAAAATATCGATCCAACTACATTTCTCATTTTTAATTGTAAAAATCATATCTCATCTACAAAAAAAGGATTAGAAAATTTCTAGATTCCGAGTCTGAAAAAATGTAGTCTTTACCGAGAGAGCTAGAAAAAAATTTTATAATATTATACTTAAAACCAATAACCCTTAATACATTTGAAAAATATTTTATCTCATGATATCTAACAGAACATTCTCTAGAGAATCACATTGACGAAACGTAATCTTCCTAAGTATAGTACATTTTGTTAACAGTGTTATCTCAGGGAATAGAGGGCTCACCTCCCGATGAGGTGGCCTGGGTTCGAGTCCCAACGATGGCTTTTCGATACGAATTCTGCACTCGGCTCGCACCGACCACAATGCAGGCGTAAAATATCGCCAGTGGTCGACGGATCAAGGGTTGAAATCCCTTTATAATCTGACTAACTGTCGGAGGTTTTCTGGTTTTCCTCTCCATGCGAAAAAAATACGTGTAGGTTCCATCCAAAAGTCGTTCGCAAAGCAAAATTTCTCCCAACACTTTATACTAGAGTTTCCTTGTTATCTCGATTGGGTTCAAAATTACAAGGCTACTGAGTTGAAGATTGGTAATCGTAAACTAAAATTTAGGAAGACTGTTTAACGACGTTTATTCAATAACTTTTGTTCTAGCGATCGGATTTTCACATACTAAGTAAAATATTATCTGTTCAAACTGTTAATAAAAGCTGTAAGATACTTACAAGACTCGTGACAAGAAAGTGATAATTTCTTCTATTAATATATGTATCTTTAATTTGTTGAATCACTATAGCTTTAGCTATTTCCGCTTCGCAGTCTAATATAACATATTTTTCCCCGTGCCTATCTTGGTCCTCTAATTTTCTAAGAAATTCACTGGCATCACTAGAGTTGGTAATTCTTCTCACAACTCTCATATCAATTTTGTCTTTTTCTGTTGTTAGATGAAAAATTTGTTGCAATTTCAGAAGGCCTGAATGAAAATAAAAAATAAAAATATTAGTTCGATATAACAAACAAATTATATTATTAAAACAGATCATTATATTACATAAATGCAGAAGTTGAATGATTAATGAACTAAACTAAAATGATGTTTCATGTTGCTGAGATTCTGAATTATTGTATATATACAAAATAGAATAACGCAATAATAAAAAAAGATAAAGACTAAATTAAATTCAGTGGTGTGACAACCCATTTATTGCCAAGCCCTGCTGTACTCAATCCAGTTTTTTTGCCGTTCAACTCTAGAGCCTCTGGTGCAATTGTTACGGTTATGTGGTGCGCCTAAGGTGTAAGCACCAGTGTTTAGCCTACAAGCAGTTTTGATACTCATTTTACTGAACCACCGAAGGCATGAAAGTTTAAGCCAACCTTACCCGCTCCGAGGATTGAATTCAGAACCACACAACCTCCGGGCTTTGAATAGAAAACAAAGATCTTTAAGAATTCAAAACGGACGCTAATTAACTTGTCCATTTAGTTTCTTAATGTACAATTTATAAAAACTGAAGCATATTTTTTCACAAATAAAAATAAATACTAAATATATGAAAAGATTTTATTACAATCAAAAATATTTCTCTTTTTATTTTTAAATTATAAAAAAAAAATATTTAAGCCTGTAAAACCACAATAACGTGCCTAAACTATACAAAATACTAAGTTAAATATTGCTAAGTTATATTGCTGCTCAAGTTAAAGTAACTTAGTTCCAATTAAACCTTATAAATATTTTTAAAATGGATCAGAGCTTATTGATGAATGTATTTCTTTCAAATGTCTGAGGAAACAATAAGTAAGTTATAAAATTGATGCGTAGCTATGCAGACTATATTTCATAAGCGTTCAGTTATACTTTTCAATTGCTTATTACCGGATGTCCCAAAGGTGGCAAATGGATTTTGAAAATAAAAATGATAATAAAGAAAAAATGGAACAAGGTAAAAATGTATGGTTTGAGGCCTTGTGTTTTGAAAATTAGGGATTAATTTTTTATATTTTGTTTAAATTTGTTTTGAAAAAAAAAGTATAAATTAAATATCGTGAATTAATTTAAAAAGTAAGCTTAAGATATAACTTTAATGTTACAACGAGGCTTAAATATTAGCATTCCCTAACATTTTAATGTATTTTTTTGGTTGATAAGGAAATTGGAAACTCTGAAAGATCGACGTTCCAGTATTTTTATTTGAAAAATGCAATTTTTCTTACTTATTCTTTAAAAAAAAATAATAACTTAATGTATTTTCTGCACGCAACTCATAACACTCAGCTTTCAGTATATGAAAGTATCCAAGAAATATATTCAATAAAAACCAAAAAGAATTTCAAATGTAGGGAAGTGACGTAAAAATGTCGAAGTAAAGATGCGTTGAATTTTTTCTAACAAAATGCATTTAAAATATTCTGCTAAAAGCATATTTTTTTTTATCTATTTTCTATTTTTCTTTTCAACTGAGATGAGAATTGAAATATGTATCTATTTTTTTTTTGTCTGTTGGGGTGCTCAATTTTCCTTTTTTGTCGTTGTTTTTTTGACAGCAAAAAAGTTTGGCGAACTTGTGAGAAAAGAAAACGCATTTCTAGAACGCGTGATATATGGAAAAGCTTCTATAAAAAACGAAAAACGTGAAAGTTTAGAGAAAATTCAAAAGTAAAGACAATAAAAAGAAATGAAATGGATTTCAGATTTAGAGGAAACATTTTTTTAACAAAAATATGGAAAGGAAAATCAAAAAAACCATATTAAAGTAATATTTTAAGCAGAGGAAAGATTTATGTAGTTTCACCGACATTTTTGACCTTATTTTCTTATGAAATATTTATTTTGTCGCGTGTTGAATTATCAGTGGAATATTGTTGGACGACCAATATTTATAATGTATAAAATGCTTCATATCTACATTTTAAATACATTTTTTTCACAAAATACCTTTCTTGGTTATATATATATACATATATATACATATTATCTAATCTGTTTTAAATTGATTCTTGTATAAATCATATGATGAAAATTGCTAAATAATGCCTTATTAATTAAGTTAAATCTGGGAAATTAAAAAAATAAAACTGGGAAAAGGGTAACTAAAAAAAGAAACCCATAAAATCTAGAAATTTTACTTTATTTAATATTTTGAGTTACAAGTATCCTAATAAATCTTTTTAAAATCTTTTAAAAAAACGTTATATTGTGTCATAAAATATTTTTTCTGCTGTGATTAGTTATTAAACTCATAACAGTAATTGAGTTAAAAATAATATATGTGTAAAAAAAAAAACTGCATTCAATTTTCTTAGCGTGGTATAAGTGATAATGCTGACACCATTCTTATTTTAAGAACCAGAAACAAGTAATTCAGAAAATAACAGTGACTTATTGGTCAATAAAGAGCTATGTTTTTTGGTTGGAGTTTTCCTGACTAATCTTTCATTTCCGTCATATTTGTTTTATTCCATTACTTTTTATGAACAACTAGATTTATAATTGATTTTGTGATTTAACAACCTATAACTCTAATCATAGTTATGTTATGCATATTGCTCATGAACACAACCCTAAATCCATATTTGTAGATTTATAAGAATATTTTGAAATTTTTAAGCTTTTAACTTCTAGGCACATTTCCTTTAATTTATAAATATGCAATTTTAGTAAATTTAAAATTGTTTTTTTCATTTTTCTCTACCATAATTAAATTTTTTCCCGGTTGTTACGTTACTACTAACAGTAATATTTATCACAATATTGTTTTTTTTGTGAATACAATATTGTTTCTTGATGTTTTTTTTTATATTATTATATTTTAAATTAAATGATGATCTTTCATTTTATTCATAATGTTATTTAAGTGTTTGAAAACCACTTATTTAACTTAATAATTGGATATTTAGTTATACACATGTAAATAATAATATTGTATAATCCGCATTGGGTCTAAAAGTATGTATCTCAAATGCTCATTAAACATTTTGATGTTAAAAGATTTATATAATAATGGAATTTTTGAGAGTTTGAGATAAAATTTCATATTTTACTATTTTTTGGTAATTAAATACAATATTCTTTATGATTTATTATGGGACTTCTTAATTAAACTATTTTTGTTTTTGGAATTAGACGATAAATTTCATTAATGAGTTTTACATTTCAATAAATTTCAAAATAAGATAAATATTGGCGTATGTTTGGAATTTCATGGAATACAACATACATTGTATAAACAGAAAAGTCAAATAGCAACTAATTAACGGAACGGTAGCTATTTCTTGCAGTTAACTATTGGCCTCATTTTGAGTTTCAAATATTTTAAGTATTTTCAAAATTTTTGATCCCATTTAAATAGTGACTAATTAATACAATAGTATTAATTGCTTGTAGTCGCTATTTGCATTATTTTTTTTTCAAATGTCTCAAGTATTTCTAAAATATAGTTCCTATTCAAATGTCAATTATCTAATCAAATACAGTAGTTATTTGCCGTTAATTAATTGCATTTACTAAGTTTAAAATATTTTTAGTATATTCAAAATATAGATCTGAATCAAATAACATCAAATTAATCAAATAGCAGAAATTTATCGTTACAGAAATTTAACATTAAATATCAGAAATTTGATATTTGCATAATTTTAAATAATTTAAGTATTTTCAAAGTGTAGATACTAATAAAATAGGAGCTAATTTATAAAATAGCAATTATTGCGTGTCCCGGATTTTGGAAAAAAATAAGAAAAAATAAAGTTCGGAAAGTGCTTAAAATATATGATTTCCAGAATATTTCATTCCACAAACTTGTACATTCACTTAAACTTCTCGCCAATAGGCGGCGCTGCAGAATAGGAATAATTGCAATCGAAACATTTGAAAATTCGGCTTCTTCTCTACACAGCTTTGATACAGGCTGTGATGTTTCAAAACGATGAATATTTGCTGCTCTAATTTGTAAACTATCATCAAAATTCTTGAGAAGTGCTCACTAACTGATTACGTTGAAAAATACCGACTGGGGATGCCACGGATTTAATTTCTCTGCAGTTTTCGCATTAGAGCCCCGCCACCTGTTGTAGGGAATTTCAACTAAATGGGCAATTTTTGTGGGAAGAAATTCTCTATTTTTCCAGACATAATACCGGTAGTCATTTCAATTGCATTCTGTTCCTCTTTTTCTTTTTTTTTTTTTTTTTTTTTAATCCATTGGTCATTTTGGGACACTCGTTAATTGTGGTTAAAAAATTGCACCATTTTTCATTTAGTTTGAAATATTTTAAGTATGTTTTTTTTTTTATATATAGGCATAAATCAAATAACAATTAGCCATTCAAACAGCAGATGTTGTTTAATATTGTCATTCAGCAGAAATTCAGCATTTTTTCTTTCAAATAATTTGGGAATTTTCAAAATATAGATCTGAATCAAATAACAGATAATTCAAATTATATGAGCAAATATTTGTAGCTAACTATTTCAATTATTATTTTTCAGTTTCGAATGTTTCAAATATATTAAAGAATATATCTTAATAAAAAC
The DNA here is from genome assembly GCA_949128135.1 of Parasteatoda lunata. Lineage (NCBI taxonomy): Eukaryota > Metazoa > Arthropoda > Arachnida > Araneae > Theridiidae > Parasteatoda > Parasteatoda lunata. The sequence continues at coordinate 24,784,212 of OX421981.1, read as the reverse complement.
TAATTAATAAAATAGCAGTAATTATTAGCAGTTAACTATTTTTATTCAGTTTTAGTATTTTTTTTTTAAATAGAGACCCTTTTTACTTCTTTAAATCACAAAATACAAATTTCATTTTCCTTAATAGCCACTAGAAACAAAGCAGTAAACCAACTGGGAAGGAAAATAACTTATCAAATAAACATCCGGCTGCAGCAGAAAAACAATCTAATGGGATTATATGACGATAATTCACAAAAGGAACAGTTAATGAGCTACGATCGATACTAAATGTCAAAATAAGCGAAGAAAATACCCCTCAAAAGGATAAAACTAATTTAATGGAAGAAAAAACTAATTTTTATGTGTCAAAAACGAAGCGTGATAAAATGATGGAGCGTTTTGTCGAAAATTATGAAAATATTCTGCAGTATAATGCATCAAAATTAAATTTATTAAACTTTTTATTCGGAAAAGATAAGGTTTTCATCAGTATGAAGCTTCAGTTCGTAGCTGCATTAAGAGATTAGATACGAGATCTATTTAATGGATATATTTTTGAAATATATTTCCATCACATTAATGTTGAGTTTTTTAAATAAGTTTGGTATATTTAGGCACGTTTAGAGTTACTATAAATGATTATGTAATAATATATTTTAGAATTTCAGCTTTATAAGTGGATATAATTTTTAACGTTGGCTGAGTTTCAAAATTTATTCATATATAAAATTTTTAAAAAATAATGCTTAATAGATATGAGATTAATTTGATTAATAGTTACATTAAATATCTAGTTTAATTTCTAGTGTTATTATCCCATTTACGTCTAACCCATTTCTGTCTTATTATCTATTTATGTCTAGAGTCATTTTTTTAAAAAAAGGTTTCATTTTTTTTTCAAAAATGAAAAACGTGGAAGAGCAAGAGCATCAGTTTTATGATATTGTACAAGCTAGATAGATTTGGCAATCATAATACAATATTGATACACAAACATTTATAAGAAAAATTAAATTTCTTCTAGGAAAAGGAGAAAAAGAAAAACAACGTTTTTCATAATAATTTTAAATTTTAGTATTATAAAATATCTGTAAATAACGAATGATCTTATTCCTCTAAGAAAAATATATGAAAGGAATTTTGGAGAGTTTTGAACGATGATATCGTTTAAAAAATGCCCTGCTTCGGGAAATATTAAAAATAATATATTTCTACTATAAAAAAACTGTTATAGTATGTTGACTAAATAAAAAACTTGATGTTTTGATGCAAAAATTTTTATTGTCATGTTCTATCACTTTTTAAAAATTCTTATCTACTCATAGATATAGTAACTACATTTGTCGCATTGCAAGATTAAAAAAAATTGTGAAAACGTTGGAAAGTTTAATATTCTTTACTACTCCCGTGAAATTTCAATACAATAAAAATTCTAAACATCCAAATAAGTATATAGTTTAAAAATATTCCCTAATTTATGAAATTATTTTCTTTATAAATTTCAAGAATTCTTAAGGAAATTCGTAATTTGAAACGATACGAATATTTATTTTTGAGATTCGAACTTCAGAACATTTAAATCTATCCTAAAATAGATTTACAACAATCTTACTATGCTTGCAGTACTTTTTAAAATACATATTTAAACATTTATAGAAACTTAAAATCTTTATGCAAAGCGCGCTTAAGTACATTTAAAGTGTGTAGTACATTAGTAGTAAGTACATTTAAAGTGTGGAGCATATTCTCCGGTTTGCAAAATTTATGCAAATAAATTCGAAAAGAAGCAAGCACGTACGTGAATTGAAAATTAATCATAAATTATGCATTTCTGATGAATCTGGATTCTAAATTGGAGTTTGAATACATTTCTCATGATGGATTATGAATAGATTTACCATTAGATGATATCTGTATTGACTTCAATAAAGTTTCATTTAATGAAAACCTGCAGAGATTTCAAATAAAGCTTTTAACTTGTTAATAGCATAATAAAAACCTCAAGCACGTAACTTAAAAATCAGCTCGATATTACTATTTATAATTCTGTTCATGTATAATAAAAGGAAAATTTTGACTGCAACGTTTATGTAAATAAATTTTTAAGATAAAACGATTATTCTCTTGAAATGAATGTTATCTTTTAATTCATGGGATTATTTTCTACAAATGATATATTTACATTCCACTTCAAAGCAGCTACTTGAGTTAAGTACTTAATAAATAGAAGGTTTAATAAGATAAAAGTATAGAGAATGTGAGAAACGAGAAAGTAGATTTAGTTTTGACTTCTCCGTTTTGAGAATATGTCCAGAGCTGTTGTAGCTGTGGCATTTGCATAGGATCTAGATATGCAAATGTGAGATCTGTTTACGGATTCAAATATAAATTTTTAGACACTTTCGTGTGGATTTTGAACTACATTTGTCTTTCAATTTCACTTACCTTTACTTTCATGGAGAACTTCGAGTTCAAAGCTTAGTAAACAGATTAAACGTGAAGAATATTTAGAGAATGATTAATTTAATTTTTATTCAGCCGTTATTGAGAAGATGTCCACAACTATTCAGAACCTTGGTTGTACTAATAAGAGATTTATTTTCTTAAAAATATTTATTTGTATATGCTAATATACATATATATATATATATATATATATATATATATATATATATATATATATATATATATATATATATATATATATATATATATATATATATATATACTTATATATATATATATATATATATATATATATATACTTATATATATATATATATATATATATATATATATATATATATATATATATATATATATATATATATATATATACTTATATATATATATATATATATATATATATATATATATATATATATACTTATATATATATATATATATATATATATATATACTTATATATATATATATATATATATATATATATATAAATTATATTATATATAAGCATATATAAGTACCTAATTTTTGCAAAATATCATTTAATTAAATAAGATTATATATTTGAGACAATTTGAGACAATTTTTAAATGTAGCAAAGCTGTTTTTGAACTTCGCAAAGGTCCTTAGATATTACATTTAATTCTCTGGCGTCAGCTTATATGGGAAAACCAATTTTGATATGAGGAGGAGACTACAGGTTAAAATAGGACTTTTTACGTGCAGAACCGTCAGTTAGTAGAAATTATTTTTATTACTAAACCAAATATTAAACAAAATATCTATATTTTATGCCATTAGATCAAAATTTATCGAAATTGAAGCAATTAATATTTTAGTTGTTTCTCTTGCAATAATTTTTTTTTAAATCTAAATTTAAGAGATTTATTAACAATTTTATTTATATGTCTTTATTCCAAATCCAAATATGCTTTATATACAAAATTATGTTCATCTAGTTTTTCGCAGAAAAGTTTTCCTTTCTTTTTCTGAAGAGAGAAAGTGATTGATTACTAAACCACGTGACTATAAATGTGTAAAAAAAAGTTTAAAAAAAATAGTTTTAACTTATATATTACGTGATGATGAAACATGATTAATTTTTAAATTAACCTCAAGTCAATTTTCTCAAATCTTTGTAAAATGTATGATGTCAAGAAGAGAGCTATAGTATTTAAGTTCTGGGTAACCTGTACTTCCACTATACTCCGTTCTTCTCCGACAACGGCTACTCGCATATAGCATTGATTCAGCAATCTAGTTACATACAGAGCCTAATGATTAATACCTATTATGAACTTTAATATAAGAATTCCGTTCAATGGGACCTCCCTCGCAGAGCTGTTTCAGTATTCTACTAAAAGTACTGTAGCATGAAGATAGCGGGTTCGAATCTCGCCGTAATGGCAAGACTATTCGAATAAAAATATGCTTTAAACTTTTAAGGCTTTTCTTTCTAAGGTTCCGTCATAATATGAAATGATGCTTTCTTGCGCATAATATGCTTTATTTTTATAAATGTTATGAATTTGCAACTTTTGCTGATGACTGTTAGATCAAGTTTAACCTATCTAAAGTCAGCGGTGTCTACGATATTTTTGAAAAAGGCACAAAACGTCAATATGGAGAAAAACAACAGTTTTTAAAAAAAAAAAAAAAATGAAAAGCGTTTGTGGTTTAATTTTTTAATATTTAAAAACTTACTCCAATGCTGCAATACCTGGGCTCATAAAAATTTCCAAAATCTGAATAAGGTAGTGATTTTGATAATTCTCGTCTAGATGGAAAAATGTCGCCAAATTGGCATTTTTTAAAAAAATTTAATAACTTTTAAAGTATTTAAGTTTTTTGTCCGCTTTAAAGTCCGGATAATTCTTAACGGCAAGATTATAAACACAGTTTAAGAGGTCACAGTACCTTTGCAACAATTTTTTTAAATAAAGGTATAATCATTCATTTTGTTTTTCACAATTTTTAAATCCCTAAGGCTCTTTTATTTTAACATATTTTCAAAAATTTTTTTTCCCTCTTGCTTAGAATATACATCTTAATAATTTTGTGCATTCATTTGTTGATACATCAATTAGAATATTTTTTATAGATTATTTTGTAAAAAAGTAGAAAAAAAAGGTTAATAATTCCTGTTAGGTACATATAACATGCTGTAAAAATTGTAATACCTCCTAAAATGCTTATTCCATGCACAGTTTAAATAAGTGTATTATACTTAAGATAAAAAAGTTTACTTCAAAGTTCTATCTTAAATAGAAAAAATTCCTTAGGGATTTAACTAAGATTAAAACACAAAATTATCATCTATGAGAAAAGGCACTTTAAAATCTGTCTGCTAAGCAAGCTTCTGTATTAGGACTATCTAAAATCATTCATAACTTTTTTAAAAATGTAGATAGAGAGATGATGTTTTTTTCAGTGCATTCGAAATAGTTTGAAGTTTTATTATAAGCAATAAAAAAAAAATTCGATAGTTTGGTCATTTTTTGGGTACTGTGACCCCTTAAAATTATCTCAATTCTTTAAGTACATTACACTTAAATTATGTTTTTTTTTTTTCTTGGCGTCAGATGTGATGATGTAGTTAATTTACGTCGCACTAGATCTGCACAATGGGCTATTGGCGACGGTCTGGGAAACATCCCTGAGGATGATCCGAAGACATGCCATCACAATTTTGATCCTCTGCAGAGGGGATGGCACCCCTGTTTCGGTAGACCTGCACGCGAAGTCGAGCACTTTACGCTAGAACAGTTTAACGAGAACCAATACCGCACACCCTCGGTCCCTACGCAGACTGATCCAAGTGGTCACCCACCCGCACACTGACCGCAGCCAGTGATGCTTGACTTCGGTGATCTGCTGGGAACCGCGTCTTAACGATCAGTCCACTGCGGGACTTCTTGGCGTCAGACGAAGTCCCCAAGTGCTTTTTTTCGAAAAGATGACGACTGGGCACCCAATTATTTCATAACGAGTATTTATTTTGGAGAAAAAAAAAGATATTTGAATAGACTATATTATATTAATATTATAAATAACTATGTTTCATATTTTAAATAATCATGTTTACTATAAATTGGTTAACCAAAACTAGAGGATATCAAATGAGTGTAATCTAGTGAACTGCAAACTCTTTCCCAAAACCATGCTTCCTCGCACTTATTTTAAATACAAGCAGATCTCGAATTGAAAAAAATAATACTATGTTTAAAATAATGATTTGTCACAGTAGTTAAGATAATTGTATCGGAATTTTATAAGCCAAGTGTTATATAAGAAAGCCTAAAAGTTAGTACTAGAAGAGTTTTATTCAAAACAACACTAGATAACGCAAAGACCAACCTTCTCATGAATGATTGTGGTATTCGAGAAATATTATTTACAATCTTAAAATTTAAGAAAGAAAATAGGTTTTTAATGGGGGTAAAATCGGTTTTAAATTGGTTTTAATCGGTTTAAATCACTGTGGAAAATCTTTCAACCGATTGGTATTAAAAAGTAAATTTCAAGACCAATCAAAAGCTACTCCATAAAATGTATTACAATAGGTAATAACAACTTTTAAAAGTTCGATGAAGTAGAACATTGGCGTGATTTATTGTCAAATACTCATTCACTCATTTCTGCCCTCGACATGGAAACTAAATGCAATTTGATTTTTCATCTCTCTTTATCTATTCAAATTTCTCGTATAATAAATAGGTGGTTTTCGAATAATTGTTTTGAAAATCGATTAAATGCTTTCTTTCTTTTTTTGTAACAAAGCAAGATCTTTTCGAAAATATTTTATAGATTTGAAGAGAAACTATCTCACTCAAAATGTCATATTTTTTTTAGATATGATAGACAAATTAATAGCAAAAGTAATGTTTTATTTACTTATTACTTTTATTTTTAATTTGTTAATTTTCATAAAACCTTTTATTAGGCCGTAGAAAGTATATATGTTACCAAATTTATTGACATTTAATTTTCGACGACGTGAAGGTATTTGTACTATCATCTGTTGACAACTTCAGAATATACAAAAAAAAAAATGTTTTATTTACATAAGTCTAGGTAACAGTAAAGGTTTTCATGGGACAAAGAAGATTGGTTAACACAGGGAACTATTTTCTACTGTGCGTTATCGGTTTGTTCATTTGATCATTTCTTATCAAGCTTATTTGTATTTATAAACGTCTTATTTATAAATTTGATTATTCATAAGCAGTTCAAATTTATGGTGAACTGCTTACAGTAGGTGAAATTTTGAAAAATACTCCCAAAATCCCATGAAAAATTATCTTACAAATTAAATTTATGCTAGGTAAAAATCAATAAGAATTTCTTTTTATCAATCAAACTCAATCCCAAAAATAATTTAACATATCAGTACTTGAGAAAAAAAAACGCTGTTAATGGTTAAAATAAATTTAACACATCTAGCAAGAAATTACGGATCACAATGAAATCTTATCTTCTTAAATTTAACTGATTTTTTTTTTTGTTTGTTCTATTATTAAAAATAATTATTTGAATTTTTATTGCAACTTTTCTGACATGCAGATTTGCCATGGGCGACTATAGATGCAAACAGTGGCAATTAATAAAATTCAAAATTTTATTAAAAAATTTAGAAATTAATAACTTTCTCTAGCATATTTTTTTTTTTTTTGTTTACTATGGAAAATGAATGTGGGGAATGTTTTAGTTTTAAGTATTATTAATTTGAAAAGTAATTTCTAGAGATATTTAAGAGGAGAAAATTAAAGAGATAATAAATAAATAAAAGTGGATGGAGTTTCTATACCACTTTTGACAATCATTATTGCCTGTGTCCTCCCTGTAAAATTTCATTTTTACTTTAGTTTGCTAACAATTTACTCAAATTTATTTTTCTTTCTTGTTTCTTAAATCATGAAGTAAATATTTAAACTCTATTTGTTACATTCATCTCGTTAAAAATGCAAGAAATCTTAAAAACACGTAAACAAGATGGAAAAAAAAGGCCAGTTGAGAAAAATTTAGCTGATACTTTTACCTTAACGTGACAAAGAAAGTCTCGAATTTTATTTTATTTTTCAAAAAGAGTATCAAACGGTCTATCTTTTCAAGAATAAAGTTAGTAAATGCATTAGATTCGTAACTCACGTGCTCTATTTGATATAGACAAAACTGTATGAAGTGGCAAACGCGAATAAATATTTCAGCATACAAAATAAAGAATTTTTTCATTCCCTTACGTAGGACAGAATCACGTTATGCACTTTAGTACGTCTAAGCGTAAGAACTTTGCTGTGAAAACTGCTTACGTGGCTGTCTATAAGGAATTGATGGTAGAAATGTAACGGAAGAAAATCTCTTTTTTTTATTTTGAAGAAAGTTTCTTTAGATTAAATGCATAATACTTTTTTTTATAAATTTAAACATATGAATTTAATCTGTATGCTTACAAAACATTACATATCTTTAAATAATATATTAAAAATTAGGGGCAAATAAACGTTTTAGGGCAATTTTTTTATTCCTGTTGCATCAGATTTTTTAGAGGATTTTTGAGCTCGGATCAGATATTTACACGTCACTGATTTCATATTACTACAATCGGTTTATCTCTAGAAGCTACAGGTTTAAGGCAATTTCATAATTTATTTCTAATCAGGATATTTTCTAAAATTCATTCGTGAGAATACAAAGTGCCCCTACTTCTATGCTACGTAGGGAATAGTAGGAAGAAAGATATAATACATTTAAGTTTATGATAAGGTGCATTAAGGGAGAGTGTTTTTTTTTTGTCTGAAGAGTTATTTTCAAAAGAGGGGACAAGTGCGTATGTATATATATAAAATTAGTCGTTCTTTATAAACTTGTACAGTAATTCAAAAATAAACTTAACTAGAAAAATCTGTACATATCCGAGAAAAACTAATTCCAGGTTTAAAGTCCCCTTACCCGAATTAGGTAATATCAAGTACTTGTACAAATGCATTATTTATTCCAGAAATATATATAATGTTAACGAAACATTATATATCGCTTAGGGCGAAATTATAAATTCGAGGCAAATTACACGGGGGAACAATTATTTTATTTTAGTTATTTATTTATATATTTTGTTTCCTGTAGCATGTGATTTTTAAATGGATATTAGATATTTTCAGATCGCTGATTTCAAATGAGCAATCAGTTTCTCTCAACACCCTACAATTTCTATGCAAGTTGATAATATAATCCTAAGCAGGATTTTTTTTAAATACACTCGCGTGGATACTAAATATTCCCACTTCTCTGCTACGTAGGGAGTTGTTGGAAATAAGAGATCATTTCTTTAGATTAAATTCAGCATAGTTGAACTATATTTGTTATAAATTTAAACATATGGATTTCATTTGTATGTTTACGAAGCATTATATACCTTCCAGGAATAAATTATAAATTGCAGACAAATTAAATTAGGGAACCATTTCTTTTTTTTTTTTTTTCTTTTTTTTTAGTTTCCTATTGCATGGGATTTTTGTACGGATTTTAGATATTTTCATGTCACTGAGTTCAAACCTGGAAATAGTTTTCTTTCTAAAAGCTACATTTTCTATGCAATTTAATAATATATTCTTAACCACGTTTTTTTAAAATTCAATCCAGTGAATACTAAGTGTTCCCACTTCTCTGCTACATAGGGAGTGATAGGAAGAAGGATAACATTTATTTTGATTAAATGCATAATATATGAGTTATAATTCTTATGAGTTTTTACGTATGCATTTCGTTTGTGTAATTACGAAACATTATATCTTTTAGGAGTAATTTATAGAAGAAAGAAAAATTACACTGAAAAACATTTTGTCTTTGTTCACTGTCACATGAAATCTTTAAACGAATATTTTTACGTGGTTCATTTTAAATCTGAAATCAGCTATGCCTTACAAGCTACAGTTTCTATACTATTTAATAATGTACTCCTTTCTTTCCTAGAGTTTTTAAAATTCAAAAAATTCAATTGAGCGGATACTAAGTATTCCCATTTTTTGCTACGTAGGGAGTAGTAGAAAGAAGGAACTTTAGTTTATATAATAATATACTTTAGTTTATGCGATGAATAAAGATCATCCCTCTCTCTCTGTTTATATATATATATATATATATATATATATATATATATATATATATATATATATATATGGGTGATTCTCACGAAACATGACAATTCGGTCCAAATATTTAAGGTCTTCAAAATATTCTAAATTTTTTTTGTATACTTCTTTAGTTACACTTATTAATACCTTAGAGACAGCAGTGTTGTTTATTGACATTTGCTCGAGAAAAAAAATAAAATTGAAATTCACCAAATATTGAATGCCAGGAAAATGACATATCAGCTTATAATTTTGAAAAAAACAGTCATTTTAAGCTATTAGAAAGTAACAAAAGGCCTTTATGTTAGGTGGACCATGAATTGCCTAAACTAATTATTTTATCCACTGTAGAAAGAATCAAAAATGTTTTTGTTGCTGATATGTATAGAATAAAATTGTGCGTAGTAATCTATCATTAAATAAAAAAAAACTTTGATTTCATTCAGTAATATAACAATTTTACATAAACTTGATATTAGGTTAATATTTGATTTACATTCAACAGTTTAAAAAAATTTCTGGTAACTGTTTCAATTTCATGTCATTCATAAACCAGGACAATGACAGCCAGGATAATGACAAATTCGCCATTTTATAGCATATAACTTTACTTTAGCTTAATATTTTGGCCTAAGACGGTTATATTCTGTTAAAAACAACAGGATTTCTTAAAATAACTCAGATAAATCTATGTTGTTTATGTTATTTATAATTTCAAGAAGCCAGGAAAATGACAGCATAAAAACCTAATAAACTTGAAAAAGTTTTTGAAATAGATTTTGAACCAGAAAATTGGTTCTTTATTCATGTAACAAGACATGTTCATATAGGAGGGTATCTAATCAATCTATTAACATAAGATATTGATTGCTGGCTCTAACTATTTTGGTTATAAACCACTAAATAGAAGTTGCCAGGAAAATAACAGATTTTCTAGGGACAAACAAATTATTGCCCGCAAAAATTATTTTAAACGAAGTTTTTGTAAATAATTCTAGAAATGAGGAGATACGGTTGAGATAAAAAAAATTAGATATTGAAAAATTTATGGGAAGTTTTGAAGCTAGTTATTATTGGAAACATTGTTTGGGACATGCCAGGAAAATGACATTTTGAAGTTCAATTAAATTTTTTAACTATACAAAACAGTCATTGCTAGTGCAGAGTCATTTTAAAATTTTAACAGCGATGCTTTTTTTAATTTTTTTTTAAAAAAGTTCTTTTAGTATAATAGTATTAGATCTTGGAGCAAGGGACAGTGAATTGTCATATTTCGTGAGAATCACCCATATATATATATAAAACAAAATAAAGACAAAAAGATAAAAGAAAATAGAGATTAACAAAGATATATATATATATATATATATATATATATATATATATTAAGTGTTATTTTCAAAGAAGACAAGTGCATATTCATGGACAAGTGTAAACTTCTTCGTTCTTTATAAAGTTGTACAGTCAGACAAAAATGAACTACACTAAATATATAATTTTTAAACTCCGCACATGAATTAGGTGATATCAAATACTTTTATGATTGCAACAAAAAATTGGATTCTCAGTGTTATTCTAGTTATTTACTTTTCCTTGGATAAGAAAATAGTCAGTAACTCGATACGATTTAATCTTTTTGAAGCAATTTATAAATGAAATAGTTCTATAAATAGCTGCTTCCTTTTTCTGATATCATGACTAAAAACTTTCAGTTTTGGTTATAGGAGTTCATCAACATGAAGTTTTAATTATTTTTCCAATGTGCTTAGTAGAAATGGTTTTGCTTCACAAAGTAAAATGATCAATATTGCCTTGATTATATCTAAAACTTTTTCGAAATAATATTGCAAAACTATTTCTCACAAATCAAAAGAATAGTTTTAGAGGAAATGTTTTTCTCAACAAAAGTTGATGGCTAATTTTATCTCCAGTGGATAAAAGTAGATTTTCGCTTCACTACTTATAGCTGATTCCCTATATTTCCCCATCAACTACTACCAGAATGACAACTTTCATATTTCTCATTTCCGGACGTAACACTGTTGCCATTTCCAGCGAAAATGCGATAGAAATCAAATCAGGGAGCAGAAGGAAAACGATTTCCCAAATCAGTCGTGAAAGTCACATCGTAAAACGGATTCTGACTTTTGTAGAATTCTGAATCATAGTCACGTGAATGTGTTTATGAGAAAATTGAGTTGCTTTTTCTCTGATAGTTATTTGAACTTATGTATTTTTGTAAATTATTTCTCTTTAATAACTTTATTTAAAGCATATTTATTTTTTAAAATTATACTTATCAATGCAAACTTTTTCCTCTAAGAAAAGTTTAAAATTAAGTGATTTGAAGACACAATTATTGTGTAAATATTTTTAAAATTTGTACGTTAAGTTTTGATAATTTATCGTGCGTTTAATATTGATAACTATGGGTAACAAAATTTTCGCTGCATTTATTCAAGTACTAAATCTTACCTAATTCGAATGTGAGAATTTCAAATCAGAAAATATTTTTGTTCTGAAAGTTACAGAATTTTTTTTTTTCGAAAACGATATTTTTCGTTTAGTTTATTTTTTTGCACTGGTGTACAAATTTGTACAAGTAGATGTACAAGTTTATAAAGAGCGTGTAGGATTATATACATAGTCTGTGTGCTATGTGTATAATCCTGTACATTTGTCTGGTCCATGGAAAATAACACTTATGACAAAAAAAGAAAAAAAATAGGACCTTAACATATCGCCTCAAAAGCGATGCGAAAATATCTAAGATCTGTTTAAAAATCTTATAGAACAGAAAAAAAATGTTCCGTAGTGCTATTGTACAACTCCACCCTTCGATTGTACAAATACATATATCTTGCAGAACTGGCTTAAGAATATTACTCTTCATGATTTGATAGTTCATGCTAACACGTTGAATGCCACGCTAATTTTACATGGCTTGCCCGTCTGATGGCCATACGGTAAATAACTTCAACTGAATTTGCAAATATTAAACAGCAAAATGTAGTGACTAATAAAATTAAAAATTTTATTAAACGAAATTAAAATTAGCAACTTTTTCTAACATTTTTATTCAGTTTACTATTGTGACTGATTGATCTAAAAAATCTAAAAGTGGTGACTAATAAAATTCACAATTTATTAAAATTAGCAACTCTTTCTAGCATATTCTCTTTCACTTTTTCTATTAATAGTCAATGTAAAGAATGTTTCTGCATTTATTATATATGATAATTCAAAATGCAAGTTATAGAGGTAGTTATAATTGAGTTATTATTGATATAATAAATAAATACAAAAGAAATTTGGTTTCAACAAATCTTACGATTTTTAGTCGCTATTTCAACCATTTTAGTCGCTTGTGGCTTCCCTGTGAATGCGAAAAAATGTTTTTGCTTTTAACATGAATTATTTGAAATGTAAGTTGTAGTGACGATTGGATAATTAATGAGATAATAACTAAACAAAAGTGAATTGAGCTTCCACTTCTTTTAACATTTTTAATCACTTGGATTATCCCTGATCTTGAGTTGAAATATCATTTGATTTAAAAAAAAAGTAAAATTACCGATAGATATTAAAAATATTTGTAGTTATTAAAAATATCATTACATCAATAAAAATTAAGTGGCATACTTAAATAAAGTACGCATGTAGTTAATATTTTGTGAAATAGTTATGCGCTGTATGAAATGTCAAATTACATTACATGCTCATGTTAAACTGAAATATTGCTGGGAAATCGGGGGAACTGGGAGAATTTCGGGGAGATTTTTAAATAAAGACTGGGGAACTATTTTTTGTTGCCTTTATACAAATACTTGAGCTTTCAAATCTGAAATTAGTTTCGTTCCGAAAGCTGCATATTTGTCTTCTGATATTTTTAGTTTAGTTCATTTTTTGTCAGAATGTACAAATTTATAAAGAATGTTTAAGTTTATACTGGTCTCCTACGGTCTGAAAAAAGTTTTAAAGTTGTAGCGAAATTGAGATATATTTAGATGTATTAAGCTATAATTAAATTAATTAAATAATTAATTTAAAGGAAATATATATGGGTGCACAATATAACTCGGTAATAATTTATTTCGTAATCATATAAGATAAACGTAATCATATTTCAGTAGTCTTGAAAAATCTTAGCTACCAGTCATTTATTTTGTCCAAGTTGTGGGAACCCTGCTACATACTAGGCTCTCTGCTATGCATATAATCCGTTATACTTGGTTGCCCATTTGAAAATAAAACTCGTGACAAAAACATATGCCCTTAACAAATTGCATCTTAAACTGGAACGTATTAACTGCTTCTTTCTACTACGCATAACGTACCAGAGAAGAGGGGATATTTAATAGGTTCTCGAGTGAATTTTTTTTTAAAAAAAGAAGTTTTTTTCAGATTATATTATTAAAATGCATACAAATGGTATCTTAAAGAAGTAAACTGATTGGTTGTTTAAAATTAGCTATGTGAAAGTATCTAAGATCTGATAAAAAATTTCATCCGGTAGAAAATAGGAAAAAAAAAAAGATTATCACCAGTGTAATTACAGTAAAGGACAACAATGACTAGTAAAGAAGGGGACAAAAATATTTATTGCCAATTTCGAAGATATAAAAAGACTAAGGTAAAATAGGTAAGTTAATTATTTTAAATAAATATTTTGCTTGGATCTTACATAGACCCATTTTCTTCCACGCTCATATTGAGCTGCATCTCTTTTTCAAACGTGCATTTCATGTTATGTATATTTTCTTAAGTACATATGATGAGCTATGTCCATTTTTTTTTAAAATATGCATTTAGAGACCATTATGAAATGTTCCCCTTATATCTATTTATCCTTTCCGCATTGTCACACCTTTTGTGAAATGATCAAAAAATGTTACAATCTTAGACAGGTTTGGTAATCTATTATTATATTACTCATTATGCATTGTTACATTTTCTGTGATATCTTCAATAAATGTCACAATTTTAGACAGGTTGGTCCTTAATATTTGATTTATCCATTATGCAAGGTTACATCTTTAATAAGACATGTTTTTCAGTTTTTTTTATCTGTTATTACATTTATACATTGTTACACATTTTGTGAAAAGTTCAATAAGTGTTAGAATCTTAGGCAGGCTTCGTCATCTATTATTACATTTATCCATTGAGTAATTTGAAATGTTCAATAAATGTTAGAATCTTAAGCACGTTTGATCAGCTATTATTTTATTTGTTCCTATTACATAACATGGTGTCAAAAAATTCTATGTATTTCAAAGCAAAACTTACTGAATTTTGAAACTAAATTATTCATATATGTTAGAAAAAGTCACTGGAGTTTTTATTATATTGATAAAAAAATTAAACATGCAAGCAGTTTAAAAATAACATTTAATTATAACGTAAAAAAAATATATTAAAATATGATTTCTTAATTATAAACCGAAATCAGAAGTTAAACAACAGATGAAAAGCATAAAATAACATTCTGTAATGTCAAATCGAATAGGAATGCTGAACAAAAAAGAAGAACTATAAAAAAATGAATGTTGCCCGTATCGCAACAAGATAAACAAAACCTTGGAAATCACCAGAAGCCAAAAGTTCTACAGGAAACCTTTCTGCATCAGCGTTGTAAGATAACTTACTGCTGACACTTAGCAAATGCGGAAAAATAATGAAAAGACTGAGAAAAAAAATCGAAACAAATCTATGCAGAAAGCAGAAAAACTTCTGATTTCTAAGTGCTCTTTCTTCAAGTATTATTCTTAAAGTTATAAAGGTATACTTTCGATATGAGTAGTTTTTTCAAACATTTGTAGTGCACCTATAGGTTTGCTTTTTGTAAAAAAAAGTTAAGTATTAAAAATTTTCAAAAAATATTTTTCAGTGATTATTATAAATAAGCACAAAAGACTTATTTTATACGTTTCTTTATTTTATTTTATTTTATTTTTTTTGAAAAGAAAGGTTATATTTATTTTTTATTTTTTTTTTGTTTCTGAGAAAATAATAAGCAAAATTTTAATATTTATAAATAATGAAATAATAATTTATTTCATGTGGATTATTTTAAGCCTAAGAGAAAGTTAAAACGAAAAAAATATCCTTACATAATGTTAAATGATTTACACCATTTTTTTTTTGTTATAATGTTTTCGAAAACATTGATGTTTAGGATTTAAAAGTATCTTACAATAAGGGAAATTCCTTCGACAAGAAATTAAATACTGATAAATAAATTATTTCATTTTCGCAATTACAAATGAATACCAAGTTAAATAAGAAAAATATCTATACTTTTAAGTTCAAATTGTAGTCAACACTTGGAATTGTTATATTATCTGAGAATAATGTCACAATAAAATTTTGTGTTTTCGCAACATTAGTACAGAATGAGATAACAGGTTGATCACCATATCAGAAGTTTAACACGTTCACGCCGACGTGGCCCACGCTAAATTGTCTCATCGAGGGCGTACCGGAGTAAAAACTGGAAACAAATAAATTTCATTTTTTAGTTTTTTTCCGGGAATAATAACAAACACAATACAAATGCTTTTTTTCTCTTGTGGTTTAAAATCTATACAAAATGTAATTAACTTTATAGATTAAAAAAAAAAATAAACATTCCGAATCCGAGAATGAGAAATTTCAGTTGACTTCATTACCATTCATATGATTAATATATTTGACCAGAGTGCCATTGCTGCCCCAAAATTTTCTTACTGCAGGGAAAAATTAAAAGAAAAAAATGTGAAACCCAAATGTTTAATTTAATTCATTAGTACCAATTTTCTGCTTCAGCGGAAAAAAAATTTTTGGTGGTCCTAAAATGAATGCAAAATATATTAATCTCTGAGATAAAGAGAATTTAAGGTACTACAATAAAGTAATTAAAATATTTAAATATATGAAATGGAAAGAGCTCACTTGATCTGTGAAAGTTTAGAAACAGTCTGGAAAGCTTGAAAGTAAGAAAACACCACAAGAACGTCAGTGGATGCGTAGTGCATACACGAGACGCCCACGTTCGTTGTTTTAAATGCTTAAATATAGTTTTTAACACTTAAATGCCAACTTGCTCTGGACAGCGAATAATTATCTTCTAGAGGCAGTATCTTACTCTGTGACTTTCGATTTACTAAATTCAATCTAAAGGGTTTTTATTCGCCCCTTCTTCCAAATAATGTAAATGAACATGTGGTTCGCCACTTTTTTATCATAAGCATATGGCTGTGTTGAGCCTTCTAAAAAGTTAGCTAAGTGAACCGAAATCGTGCAAACTTTAGTTTGTAGTTCTATACCGCTTTTTGAAATATTCTGTTGCTTCCGGAGGAGATAGCATCTCTTTAATTACTGGTAACCCGCACAGAGGACAAAAGTTTTGCAAGTGGCAACGAAAAAGTTAACTGTAGACCTAAGTTCTACTACTACAATCCTTAAGCAACGCCTCTTATAACTGAAAGCCTCTACACGGTTTTTCATACGTAGTCCGATCAGACCACTGTGAAGGATATCCACTTTCCGAACGAGTCATTTAATACAAAATCTAGTTAAAATAAGAAAGTGGTAGAAAATATATGACTAAAAATTTTTTTTTTTTTTATGAATATTATTGGTTTGCCTCATTCACTTGTCAACCACTACAGATTCAATTCTCAAATGTTAATCTTGTAAACTATGGATTTAAATTATCTAACAATAATTTCATCTAGAAATCGTTAGTAAAACTTTTATTACGGTTTTAGCAGACTCTTTGAGGTTGATATTACTGAGATGAAATCATCCATTTTGAATTCGAATGAATTTTAAACATGTGTTTTCCTAAAATGAATTTATTTGCTGGAACTAAAGGGGAACTAAATCACACATTAAATTTATTTTTATTTACGTAGGAAGGATTATAAATAAAGTTGTCTTGTTTAGAAAATTGCAATGAAAGGCGTTTTGAACATTGTCTATTTTCTTAAACTCGCATTTCGAGCTGTGTCCATTTTCTTAAACGTACATTTTGAGCTGTGTTTATTTTCTTAAACACGCATTTCTAGTTGTGTCCATAATAAAAAATTCACCGAAAATATACCGCAGATGGGATTTATTTTATTTGTTTATTTCAAATGCCATACACCTTTATTAACACTTTTGGATGCTTATTCACATGACACCTCATGTGCGGTCTTCCTGACCTTAAGGATAGTACTTGCTCTCGCCCCCCCTTTTCTTTTGTTTTTTTTACTTTTTTAATTTTATATTCATCTCGATTTACATATTAAATCGTTTCTAATTATCCGTTTTATAGTACTGATGAATCGATGAATGAAAAAAAAAAATGAGTCTCTCATTTTTTTGTTCCTTTTGTGCGTCTTTTTCTCAAGTGGTGGTCGAAATTTCAACTAACTTTTGGGTTACATATTTTATCATAGTCCTTATGACGAAAATACCAAGTTCCTTCGACTTCTGTTACCTATATGCTGATCTTAAAATCTTTAATTATAACCATCACATACAAAATGTGATACCACAGAGAAATAAATGTTCTATTGTATATCTTCTGATAAAATAATAAAAATGATGATTAATAGCAGCACACTATTGCAGTGATGCATCATATTCCCGACATCAATAGCATATACATAACCTCATTTTCATCATATCTGCTTAGCTAAAGTTCATACTTTTACAATATAGTCTTATCACCCTACTGCATATAATCACATAGTCAGAACTTCAATGCTCCACATGAATACTTCTTTACTTCATTTGCATTCCACAACCTCATGGAAGCACCACACAAATCAAGCTCAAGATGAATGGGAAAAGGAGCGCAAGCGGCGTCAGGTGCCCAGATATTTCATACAATTTAAGTTTAAGCATGATGTGCATAAAATAATAAGTTAAAATCTTCTAGTCTCTGGGAAATCTATACCAACGAAATAGAAATTGAAATTTACCATTCTGAATTCTGATATTCACCATTTACCATGTACCTAAATTTACGATATAACTAAAATATTCACCATATAAATAAAATTTACTATTCTGGGTTATTGGGGCAAACAAATAGGAGAAGGGAGAATTGTTCTCGTCGATAAGATTATTATTCTCAATCAACAATGCGGCAATTTGGAATTAATAAGAAAATGAAATAAGAATATAGAAGGAACCAAGTTTTGAATCGTTGACTTTCAAAGAGTTGGTCTCTCACATTTTTCAAAAAGCACGATTTTATACCAATTTAAAACAGTGAGTAAAATCAGTTCAAATTCTTTTTTCAATTAATATTATCAATGCATCACTTTAAGGAGGTAAAAAATATTGTGTATTATTTTTTCTCTGAGAAATGTTAATTGTTCTTAGAAATACTTTTTATTGTCTGTGACTTTTAGAGTGTCTTAGAAATCTTAAGTGCTTCACCAGAAGTAGTGTCAGACATTTTTAAAAAGTCATAAATTAGAAGCATACACTTTAAAATGAAAAGTTATTTGCAATGACTTTATTTAAGGACATTTAATTTACAAATTAAATGACTTGTTACATGTACAAAAGTTAACTCAGAAGAAAGTGATACCTTATTTTTACTCAATCTTGATAAGAATAATGAGCATGATTCACAAAATAATGAGCGAAAATCTTCCAGTTTCTTTAGAACCTCTACCAACGATATAGCATCTGCAAAGGCTTACCAAAATTTACGATCCTCGGTTCTGGCGGCAAGCGCATAGGAAGAAGGAACAATTGATTTCGATGAAAAGATCATTATTCTCACTCAACAACTGGGTGATTTGTAACCAGTCGTTGTAGAAACACTCGAATAATTAATCAGAAAATGAAACAAAAATATCAAAGAATTCAAGTTTCATTCTCTGAAGTTCGCAGAGTTAAAACGAAAATGCAGCTTAATAAATGACGAAAGTCTTTGGCGAATTCTGCATGGTCGATTATTTTAGTTTAATCCAATGTACGGGTCTAGTTTGTTGTGAGCTGTAATTACATAATGATAAAGAATATTCTTAGAATCTGTTTAATTTTAACGTATTAAAATGTGTTACCTGCTTTAAACTCTAGTTGCCTAGATTATAAAAATGTTTATTTACTCTCAATTACGTATGAAACCCTTTATATAATTAAGACACCGCTTTAATATTTCGATAACTGCGAGAAAAGTACTTTAATAAAATTAAAAAAAATAATAAACGCACTACTTAGATCAAATTCTACTACAACCACCATTTTCATCAAAGGCATTATTAGCACATTTTGAAAATGAAATAAACTCGATAAACAAAGGATTTTTTTCTTACGATTGAGTTAAAATAAATAGCGTGCTTTATTTCTAATATAGGCAGTAGTTTCAAGTTAAAAAGTAAAGCAATTTCGCAAGAGTCCATTGGGGGTCAAGAGATCATGGAGGATAAGGGCACCACAATTTCGTAACCTTATGACGTGAAAGTGGTAATGTGATTAAATAATGAAGTTTTATATTTTCTAGAAAAATTGCGAAACATCGAACAGCTGCTGCGTGGGTTTCAAGTCGTCACTGAGGATTGAACCCCAACCATTCCCAATAACAACGTAGTGCCATTAACCACTAAGCATTCGTGGCTCACTTAGGTGTGTTAAGAAAATGGATGCAGTTAAAAATGTGGTTTAAGAATTAGTTCAATTGTAATGATTTAAGTTATTTGATGGAAGTTGCTCCCGTTTATATGAAGAAAGAAAGCAATTTTTATGAAGATATTGGCCGCAGTAGTAATGTTCATTAGTACATTTCATTAGTAAAGGTATTAATTCCAGAGAATTGAACAGAATTATTTTAAAAAAAAAGATTTGTTGCTTTATTTTTCTTTAGAAATATTATTACAAGCAACACCATGGCTATCATATATCAAAAACAAGAATAAAATCCCTTATCGGGATGATGATATGCATATCTTCCCAACCTGAAGATTTCGTGAAGTCTTATTCACGGCCGAACATAAAGATCCTAAGTAGTCCTACCACTAGGAATTAAAAATTAAAAGTAATTGAATTATTCCCAACTGACAGTTAGGAGCAGTGGGAGAGATTTATAGTTGGCTATTTATCTAAAGGCAAAATAGCCAAAAAACAAAGCCAACTCCGCGTAGTTAATATTAAATTAGAAATAATTTGGCTAAAGCTTAATCCTCAAAAAGACGTGAGAATTAATTCAGCCCTGTAGCGGAAAAATTTTGAGGTAAGAGAAATAAAGTAACTTAAGGAATAAAGAGTTAAAAATAAATTTTGATGTTCGATTTAGTCTCGACAGTGAATTAATGAGTTTTGCATTTGTATTGAAAGTTAGTCATGAAATTGGCTGTTAAGAAGAGAAAAAAAAATATTTATACTTACTTTTTATAGAATGTAATAAAAATGAAATAATTGGTTTAATTTAATTAAAATTAGATTAAGAATGATTGAAAAAATAAATTTAAGAAATTAGGGAAATCTTAAAAACTAAGAAATATGTAATACCTATTAAGGTTTCACACAGCTCAAAATGCGTGTTTACGAAAATTGACATCGAATTTGATTTCTTTTCTCAACCTTCATAAATGAGTATTGTTAATTTTTGATTGAATAAACTAATGAATTCAAATAAATAAAAAATGTGTTATCGTCAATTTGCATAAATTGCTTGGTGCAATTTATTAAATTCTTATTTTTCTGAAAAGTCTTTAAAAGTCATCTTTTGTTTTCACAAACACACATTTCAAGCTATGCCCATAGTAAAAAGCTTACCGACAATTTGCAGTAATTGCAAATAATGTTAAATATAGGTTGTGCATATTCCAGTTGCTAAGTGTTAAGGTGATTAGAAACCTAAACTATACTTTACTCTAGCCTTAAATAATTTCCATTTCTTAAGAAAACAGTTGTTCCTTAGTTTACTTACCATTAATATACCTTAATAATATTATTATTAAATTAACAAATAGCAGTCCACATATTAAATAAAATAGAAGTTAATAATTTGCACAACTTCTCATCCTTTATAGGCTGCTAAAATACTATAAATGTTCAAACAAAAACTTTCAGAGATAAAGGTAAAAATATTTATGTTCATCATCCCCTACAGTGTTCACCTGTCTATACGTTACTTTATTTTTACTGTTACTGTTTTCTTTTTTTTATTACTATATATATTATAATTGTAAATCTTACCTAAGTTTAAGCAAACTATTATTTTAAATGATTTTGAAATTGCTCTAAAGAAATATTTTCATTAAACAAAATGTTCTAAAGAGGACACTAGCATCCTTTGTCCTACTACCCCCTTTAAAATAAATTTTAAATATTTTTTTGTCCTTATCCAATCTAAAATATTCAAAAAATAATTGCTTCACTAAATGTACGTAAGATGTATATTTCATAATGGTCATAATAAGCTTATTTCATAATGGCCAATACAATGTAAATTAATTTCAATAATATTACCAGTTTCAAAAAAGTACTTTTTATGTCATTTTTAATGGTTCACCCGTATGAAAATTTTATAATTATATAGTGATACTTCATTAAAATAAATAAATAAATAATTAACCGGAAATTTATTTTTAACTTAAATAGCTAAATTTATAACCCTTTATTATTCTTTATTATTTATCATTTACTATTAATCACTTTTTCTGAACAATAAATGAGGCCTGTATCGATGATATAGCTGTTAATGTTTCGTGGCAATCACATATAAGCAATTTTTCTCAATAATCAATTATAAAAACAGTTTCACTACCAGTTATTAATCTTTTGCGAATAAATAATAACCCTGATTTTTATTGCTCAAATTGACTCTTACAGAAATATAAATACCATGACAGATAAAAATTATTTTTAATACTCCAACTTTCTTGAAGATAGCAGTGAAAAAAAGCATATATTGATTCCCCTGTTGATATGCCATGACAATCACATATAATGAATTTTTTTCCTGATAATCAGCTAGAAATAAAACTGTTTCACTACTAGTTTTTACTCTTTTGCGGGCATTGATATATATTGCTTAAATATTTTAACAGTCCTGATTTATATTGCTAGAATTGACTCCTACAGAAATATTAATACGATAAAAGATATAAATTATTTTAGATACTCCTACTATCTTGAAGATAACAGTGAAAGAAAGCGTATATTGATTCCCCTCATTTTCTCATCCACAAATTATGCGAAGAATTTTCTTGAATAAAAAGCTTGAACGTTAATTATGTGGAAGAGGTTGAAAAGAGGTTCGCTTCATAAATTGGTACTACCATTAATAGAACCTTAATAGCTGTTAAAGAGTGCTTTGGAGTTTTTATGATGTGAAAATTTTTATCTCCATGAAGCTATTAGTGTAAAGATTTGATGCTTTCACCCGCTATATCGTTAATGATGAGCTAATTTTATGTATCTAAAATTATTTCACATGAATTAAGCTCTTATAATATCCATGAAGTACTGGTAACATAATTATTTTCTCTGCATCCTTTTCTGCCAATCAGTTTAATGGTAGGTTATTTTATAAATATTCATTACCGGTGATGCGAGTTAGATGTACTTTCATCTTTACGCAAATCTTGAAGCACATTTTTTTTCATTGAGGAATCCATTGCTACAAACGCTCTGGTACTAAATTTTCCTCAAATTTCAATTTATTTTTGTTTAAAAATATCAAAAAAGAGTGTTAATTTTTTTTAGAAAAGAAGTACTGTAAACCGAATAAGAATGAAAAAGGCAAATTATAGGTTATTTTATTTTTGTTGTAGAATATGTTGCTACAGCATAATTTTTGTTGTAGAATATGTTGCATCTTGTGATAATTGAACTTCCTGAAATCCCATTTTTTTCCAAAAGAAAAAAAGAAAAAGCAGTTTTAAAATTTTCTTCGGAGAAATAAACTAAAAACCAAAACTAAAAACCAAAAAGCAAGTTATATATATATATATATTTTTTTTGTTTCTAAAACATCTAAAACAACAAAAGATAGTTTATGGTTTTTGTTTTGAAGAACAGCAATCAAAAACCAAAAAGATGGAAATAAAATAACTTTAATTATGCAAAGAAACGTGTTTTTTTTTTGTTTTTTTTTTCTTTTTTGTTTTTTTTTTGCTGTAGAATCAGTAGCAGTAACAATAGCGATAATAATCATTTTAAGGCTGAATTAGATTTTTAACCCTCAAAGTATAAGGAAAAGTTGCAGCTGTAGTTTCAGCTGAGACTTATCCAGGTATTAAACCTTATAATGTTATATGAGGTGCTAAGAGCTAATGTAGATCAAGCTAAATCCTAATGTAATTGGGTTGAAGGAGTTAGTTATGCTGGTTTTAACTCTTTGCACTCCGAGTAATTTAAAATGCTGTAATTGATAAAATCACTAAATCATTTAAAATACACAAAACAATATGTTTATATATTTTTTTAAAATTTAGAAATAAAGTGATTCGTAGTAATTAAGGTGTAGTTTTTTTTTAATTTTAGAGTAGTAACTGTTGATGGCACCTCAGAGGTGACAGCAGAGTGCAAAGGGTTAAAAACGTAGTTCTCTTCAGCTTTATCGAGATCATAATTAACAACATGAATTTGCCTCAAACAATTCAGTTAATTCTGCGAATATACCCCCGAAGAATTAATTAGAAATAAAACTGTTTTGTCCACCACTGTACAGAAAAAAATTTGACCAGACATATAGCAGACCAAACTGTCAATTGTCTGGAGTTCTATCAAAATATTTATAGAAATTCTATTTATTTTAAAAATATCTGCTTTAGTTCTGTATTTGTTGTAAAAAATATTTTGATAAAATCGTTGGTGTTGAAGGGTTTCTCATAGAGCTTTAAGATGTAAAGGTTTCATAAATACTTCTTTGGTCTTTTCTTTCAGCTGAAGGAGATCACGGGACACAACGGAGTAGTCGGGTGGAATGAAGTTCGATGTCTTTTGTTGTCAAGGAGATGTAGCTTTCAAGCGGAAATGAATAGACCTAGGCCAACATGTTACTACCAACTGAATCCATATTAGATTAGATTTCTTGAAGACTGGTGTGCGTGATTTCCGTTGAGTGATAACTTTTGATGATTTTATTACCAAAGAAGAGTGCACATACCATGGATAAAAGCGATACGGAAAAAAAGAAGAAAAGCCGGTAGTGAAATCATTTTAGTTTAAACTTGTTTTCGGGAGGAGTAAATCTATTCTCCTTTTCAAACTATTCAACAATATCTTCTTTATCTCAGGAAAAAAGCAGTTTTATATACATATGCTTTAATTATAAAAAAAAAAAATCTGGGTAGTTACAAAAATTCAATGTTTCTAGAAAAAAAAATTTTAGTATGAAATGTCTTTTGTACTAGTTTTTGCTCAGTTCCATCTTGGTATATATACGCTTTTAGCCCTGGCACATACTGGGTAATATTATAAATGTAGTTAATAAAGGCTTAAATTATGTTTAATTGTCTGTCATGTTGCTTAACATTCGTTTACGACATTCTTAAGTTACCTTAGTTTTTAACCAGCATCATATCTGCAGGGCATGGAGAAGTTCAGCAAAAGCAATTACTCCGCTTTCTGCAAAAGTTTTAATAGACTAATAGCGAATGAATAGTGAAACTTGTAGAATGTGAATAATTACTCCCACTCTTTAAAAGTGTCACCAAAAAATAACTGCAATGAAGCTGCATTTTATGTGACACTCGTTAACTAATTGTGGAAAAATTACTTAAAATGCAAAATAATAAATTTCGTTACCTGTAGAAAATATTTTTCACAAAGTGGAATAAGTCGGTATCGCTGAAAGTAGTTCAGTCTATATTCGAATTTATATTGACTAATGAAGCAGCAAATGTGATTTTTTTTCTTTAATTGCTTGGTGAGAGGAAAAAAAAATATTTAATTTTAAAAAGGTTCAAAATAAATGTACTACTTCTTTATACATATTAGTAATATCTTAACCCGTGAAATATTTTAAAATCAATCTTAAGGGGTTAGAACACTTAAAACGAAATAAATATAGTCCAATCCTATGTTTTCTGAATTTCTACTCATTTTATAGTTTTTTATAATTAAGCATCTTTACCACGCCATTCTGGCCCATAACTTGATCAAGACAGGGTGCTTGATTATTTTATTGAAATCCTTAGGTACATTTTTTTAATTTAATTTCTTTAGTTCTTGATCTTTTTCACTTATATCATGCGGCAATTGTAGCCATGTTGTTGTTCTACAATTTGTAAAATAATCGTGCAAATGGTATTAGATCTGTTCTTTCTAAAAAAAAATTGTTTTTGTGTTTAATTTTACGTTTTTAAATGTGTTTATTTTACGTTTATTTAATTTTGTGTTTATTAAAATTATTATAACCTATAAAATTAATTGCACATAAATTTATTTACAACGCACTTATCAGCTCTAATAAATGTTCAAGAATTCATGTTTGCTACGATGGACATTTTGAAAAATAATTAATCCATTACTATCTTTGAACCTATATGACTCAAATACATTGAAAACAAAAGATAAGTTATTACTATTGCCAATTTTAGAAAACGTAATTTTGAGTAAAATTAATTTATCTTGCTTCAATTATTAACAACCATAAACAGCAATGCTCTTTTTTATTAAAAAAAAAAGAAAATTTTCAGTTGAATTACGATCGTAAATTGATCGAATAATAACATTTTCAAAACAATTTCCCCGATCTAAATGTGTATATACAATAACACTTCAAGACCTGATGCACTTTGAAAGTACTCTTTTGTATAAATATTTCAAAACGTAAAAAGTAGTGCTAGGACGCTTGCTATTGAGTCAATTATCAACATTAATCTAAGAGATTATAGATAATTCACGTACATTGTTACCTTTAAGATCTAGATTAACCTCTTAGTGCCCAGCATCATATTTATAAGACAGTTTCCTTTTACAAAAACATATATTGTGGTAGGACAATTGTTTCAATTTTGTCTTTTATCTAGGAGAATTAAGAGATTCCCTTCCGACATAATTTAATAGTGATTTAAGTTTCTATCACTAGATCTTATAACGTGCAGGGACATTTTGAAATTAAATGGTAAAAAACAGTTGATATTAGCCATTTAGTTGAATAAAATATTATACCACTTTTTTCATAAAACCACTTTTTACACCACTTAAATATGAAAAATCGGGCTAAAACGGGTTAAGGTGTGTAATGGATATTTAATATTAACATAGCTATTAGAAGAGAAAAGTTTAATTCAGTTTAAATATTTTTTAAAATGGATAAATATTACCATTGTGGTATTACCACTTGTAAGGTTTATAAATGACTAATATGATCATGCAGGTTCTGAGATATGCCAACTTGCTTCGGACTGTGGAAAAATATTTGTGAGAGGTTGTATTTTAATGTTGGAAAATTGGTTCAGTAATTTTTATTTACAGGGTTTTTAACCACTACTACTACCACTAGTTCGAAGGCTTATGTGATACATTACTTTGTTACAGTATAGTTGCCAACAACGAGCCGTTAAGAATTAATTTTCTTAGTGGTAGCAACATTATCGTTGTGGTTTATTAAATCTTGAATTTTAAAGTTAAAAAAAAAAATTTAAACTACCTCGAAGGATCAATAATTTAAAAAAAAATATGCAGATAAGATCAATAAGATCTGTTTTTTGGGTAATTATGTTTGTAAATGTCTTAATAGTTTTCCTTTTTAAAAAAATATTTTTAAAACATAATTGTTGTTATACTAAAACTTTGAAAATCTTTTTCAATGGTCATACAAGTTGGCAGGTATGTTACAGCATATCTGCCAACTTTTAATCCTTCCGAGGTTGATTTTTTCCCAGTGATAACAAAATGGAAATTGAATTACAAATTTAGGCAGAAAATTAGGTTTTATTTTGGAAAAAGCTTAAGCAGACAACCATGAAAGTATCACATAATAATATATATGCTTAATTAAGAATAGTGGTGGTCAAAATCGTTAAAAAAATAAGTTTATAAAAGTAAGGATAGCATACATTTACTACCACTTTAAATATAAACATAAAATTTTGCGCAACATGCATAAATGTCAACATTTATGTTATAGTTATGTCATTTTGAGCCTTTAAAAAATTGGTAAAATCCACCCACCCGAAAATTTTAGTTTGTACTTTTCTAGCGTATTTTTAAATAGTTTGTCGAATCTGGTCAACGCCTCCTATAACTGAAAGCCTCCACACGATTTTTTATAGGTAGTCCGATTAGACCACTGTGAAGGATATCCACTTTCCAAACGACTCATTTAATACAAAATCTAGTTAAAATAAGAAAGTGGTAGCAAATATATGACTAAAAATTTGTTTTATTTATGAATATTATTGGTTTGCCTCATTCACTTGTCAACCACTACAGATTCAATTTTCAAATGTATATGATAAATTTCTGTCAATTACTTTTATAAAAAAAAAATATATATATATATATATATATAAAAAGGGGCCTCCCTGGCCGCTCGCTCGCCTGGCCGGTATCGCTCGCCAAACGCTCTGTTAAGCGTGGAGGTAGCGGGTTCGAATCCCGCCGTAACCCTGGATGTGTTCTTTGTGATGTCTTTCTCTATATTGTGCTATCTGTCTTTCTACTTGACAAAGGTTTATAAGCCTTAATTGAGCACACAAGCCTGCAAATGTATGTTGTATCAATAAACAATAAACAATACTTTTATAAAACCTCAGAGGGGTTGATGCTAAGATAACCACCACATATGAGTATGAGTACTTTTGGTGCACTTGGCATCTCTAACTTCCTTTAACAGAATGTCTACTCAAACAAAAACTCTTTTTTAGAAAATCTGTTACTTACCACTTTTTTAAAAAAAAACATAATTCCTATTCTTCACAATCAGATTCAGCGGAAAAATTATATTTTAAAAATTAGTTAGGCAAAATTCTTTGATTACTATCGAGTTTGAAATAAAGCTCGCGAACATTTTCTTAACCATCTAGACAACGTATTTAACACGTTGAATGCCATGGGGGTCACTGGTGACCCTCGAAGCCAAGATTATTAGAAACACACAATTCGAGTGAATTTTTAATTTTTTATATTATTATCGACACTAAAATGGTTTGAAGAAATAAATGTAATAAAATAGTTTTATTTATATACACAGACATGCCAACTTGCTGCGGACAGCGAATACATATTTTCAAGTGGTAGTTTATTAATTGTGATTCTTTGTTTAATATATTCAATTTAGTAGATTTTTATCCACCACTATTTTTAAACAATTTGTAGGCTAGTATAATTCCCCAATTCTTTTAGATATGTCATGCTGCTCTACAATATCAATCACCCCAGAGACTCTGTATACAAACTGTTTATATATTTATTTAATTTTCTGTAATTTCATGATGAATGGGATATGGGTCTTCTGCGCGGCCCAGGTGCCCAGCTTTTGTTAAATAAAGTAAAGTAAGTTGATATGTCATGCAAAACCTTTTAAAAAACTAGCAAAATCTGTCTAATATTTGCACATTTAGTTCGCAGTTATTTACCGTTTGGCCAGATGGGAAAGTCATATAAAATTAGCGTAATATTCAACGTATTAAGATTATCTAATACCATAAAAAAGTTTAATTAAATGCATTTATTTCAATTTAATTTTCCAAATATGATCAAATCTGCCTAATCCTTCAAACATATCTGCCCATTTTCAACTGCATATCCAACAATACCCACATTGAGAAAGCGTTCTATACCTAAATACTTTTGTATCTTATCATGCTTTAACAAAATGTAATCCGATTAATTAACTTTAAATAACCTGATTGAAACAAATCCAAATCAATGGTGAACGGTTGAGAGAAATTCACCTGTATTCAGAAGTACAATTATCCTAAGAATTATTAATAATCTTCCTTTTATTTTAAATTACAAACGTGAACAATGATTAATAAATTACTTAAATACTTACCATTATCGGAGTCATAAAGATAAATGATCGTTTTCCATTTGTAGAAATTGATGATATCTACTACTGCTCTTAGATATTTAGGCCTCAAACTAACCCCAATATTGGCTGGTCTGTCGGAGCTCGTTTGTTGCGGAAATGCTGGACTAACAAATGGCATCTGGAATGTGTTTGAATAGGCAGCAAATGTGTCATATGAAGGATCACTTGTTGGTGCTATTAATGCAAATATACCTCTCTCCATTTGTAAACACACTAAAAGAGAAAAAAGTACTTTTAATGATATCTAAATCCATATATATTAGTGGTGCAAGATTTATGAAATAAATATTGCTTTAAACTTTAAATAAATAAAATAAAAAAAAGCATAATAATAATTATACGGGGTAACCATTTTAGTTAGTTTTTAATGTTGAGTTTGGAAACTTTTGCAGAATATTATTCTGCTTTTACTATCTATACTTAGTAATTTTAGGTGAAACAAGTCTAGAATTTTAAATGATTCGGTTGAATTCAGATTGCGAAAGAGAATTTTCTCTGCTATAAAACTGTGAAATTTGAAAAAAAAAACCCTCAAATAACAGTTTTGTTTCTGTAATGAATATGCTTCTTAAATGTCGAAACTCAAAAATGTACTGAAATATTTGTACGTTGAATTGTTAAGAATAACAATTCAACGGGGATTAATAAGTCTCTTAGGCTCACAAGAATTATAATATCTAAGATCCAAAATAGCTAAGACTCGTTCTAACATATCATGCAGCAGAAGAAAAAAAGATAATCCTCATTGTTATTATAATTTGTAAAGCTCCCTTCTCGTATATTGTTAATTAAATTTATCTTGAGTTTAAATATCACTTGATTTTAAAAAAGGTTATAATTAGCGATTGTTATTAAAAATTATTTGTTGTAATCAAAATATATAAAAAAACTGTTGTTACTAAAATTATAATTACATTGATAATATTATAAGTAACATATTTAATAAAGTGCAAAATATTTAATATTCTGTGAATTATATATATGCAAAAAATTCTTATATACACTGTTAGAAATTTCTCGGAAAAATAAATTAACAATTTATTTAATTGTTATTTTGCCAAATTCAACCAAAACAGTCAAATTACCATAAATAATATGGTACTCAAACTGTTAACTGGCAGAAAAAGCATTTATTAACTGCTCTCAATCAATACGGCTAAGCAACCAGAATTTCTTAGCACCAACTTGGTGAACATAATGAAGCCCTTTAATTCCTTGCAGATGGATGCATATTCCAGCTGAGACGGCTAATCTGTCACTGTCATGACCAACAGAATAGGGGTTCAAGTACCAGCTTTGACAACGCTATATTTCCTCCATTTCCTTCAACACACGAAGAATCTTTAGATTTCTGCACTCCCCTATTTCTGACTCTGGACTATTAGATTACGTTACAATCATTTACGCATAGATGGCAGCACCATAAAGCTGCTAAATTATGCCCGTTAAATTTCTTCTTTATGGTTTCGAAACCATGCTAGTTGTTAATGGTTAAACCACCGCATACTTTTAGATTTATCGTTTTTTTTTTAAACTACACTAGTTTTAAACGGTTTCAAAACCGTAAAGGTAAAGAAAATGTTCTACTCCGAAAAATTTACGGTTTATTGAATGGACAGACTGCTGCCGGTTATTTTACCATAATTTTGAAATGAAAATTCTAACAGTGTAACATTTTTAAGAGTGTGTTTATTGATAATTTGTTATTGATACACTGAGAATCAGTTGAATAATTTTGAGGTATGAATGGATGGTCGAGATTGAAAAAAATTGCCTTAAATGAAAACTTTATTAAAATACTATTTGGTTACAAGATTAATAACAACCATTGACATTACAAGATAAATAACAACCATTTATTTAGGAAAGTATGATTTTAATATTATTTATTTGTAATTTAATTAAATATCTTCAAAAGTATTTTGAGTTATAAACAATTTAAAGAAATATATATGACCCTGTAATAGCGTGGCGAGGATTTTAAGCAATGAAAAACTCAAACAATGTTTATTTAAATTATTATTTTGCAATCACTTTAAATATTGTAAGAAAATAAATGCCTCCGAATTTGTAAACACTAACTTATACTTAATATCTGATTTATATTCGAAAGTATAGCATGGTTTTTCCATTTTCCAAAATTTACAGAGAAGTTTTTAATGATAAATAAATAAATAAAAAATCTATTTACTAACACTAGTTGCAGTTTTTTGTTTTTCATAGTGATAGAGAAATAAATATGACAATGATAATTGGAAAGAGGTATATATTTTTTTTCTTCTTCTTTTTTCTCTCTTTTTTCTTTGATATTGATTTTCAGAGTAATCCTACTTAATGCATCCTCAGAGCTTAATAGTATCTGTTACTAACTCACTTTCGGTTTCCTTTTGTTTCCGTTTTCAATTCGATTTTTTTTTTATTTCGTGTGTTTGGGACGTTGCTCTTTGAGCTCAGTTTTATGTATTTGAACAGTAATATTCTTCTTTAACGCCTGGAAAAAATATGTTGAATATTTTAGTTATTCCACACGTTGTACCCGGACGAAGAGTCTGATTCAGAGGGGACCTTCGGATCGACTACCTGATACTCTTGAAACAAAAGAAATATTTTGAATTGCATTCAATTCCAGAATTTTCTTCGTCTTTTTAACCGTGTAGTGATAAACGATGTAAATTTGGCCCTATGGTATGTGTATATATATACATATATATATATATATATATATATATATACATATATATATATATATTATATATATATATATATATATATATACATATATATATATATATATATATATATATATATATATATATATATATATATATATATATATATATATATATATATATATATATATATATAAAGAGAGTGAGAGAGAGAGGGAGAGATAGTAAAAAAAAAAAGGATAGCTCCAAATATGTTTTTAAATTTAAAAATATTATTAATATATTAACCTGTGGTTTTTGCAACATGAAATATTGTGGTCAAACAAGTAACATTCTTAATATTATAATAATCAACATCAATCAGACAAAGACAGTAATAATATTATCAATAAGATAGAATTTAATCATTTTAGACTAAATAATTTAATATTTTAGATATAATAGAAGATATCGATTTAAGACTAAAAAAATAAATGTGCTTTTATACAAAGGCTAAACGATAACTTTCAACATACAGAAATTAACTTTAATAGCTCCTCAACTTACTAACTCAAAGATAAGTGTACAAATCGAGATAAACGGGGAACAGGAAATAATAAAAACTATCTCAATAGTGACAAATTAAAGTTTTCTTTCTAATTGGGAAAAAGCTATTAATATACATTATAAGATTAAACCAATAAAAGATTTTGTTTTCTCCCTTTCTCCCTTATGAAATAAATAAAAAACGGTAGCTTAAATGTAGGCGTTGTTAATTTGACAGACTAACTTTGCTTTTACTTTAATTTCTGTTAGTTTAATCATATATATAATAAATGTTAGTTCAAAGTGTAACTAAATAATTTTAATTTGAACTAAAGTAATGGTGAATTAAATAAATCAAACAATTATAACCCCGCCCACAAATAAACTGCTAAAGAACTACTTTGGTTACCAGCTTTATCTTTTTACCCTGATTGATACGGCCTTATGCTGGTACTTATTTGTGACAGTTGGCACGAAAGAATTAAGGATATATATATATATATATATATATATATATATATATATATATATATATATATATATATATATATATATATATATATATATATATATATATATATATATATATATATATATATATATATAAAAGTTCAAGATCTTATTAATTACTTTCCTTTTATTAATTTCCACTTCAAATACTTTGTTTCGATCTTGTAAAAGTTAAAATGAGTAAAATTTCATCAAATAAAAAACTTAGTTAATTTATATCTCTTTATTAACTTTCAAAACCCTATTTTCGAAAAGATTCAATTTCATAATGTTTTTTGAAAACTTTTTCCATTTAAAGATTTTAACTCAGTTAAAAGCTCTAAATGTATCTCGTGGTAGAACTATTTTTATTTTTTAATTATAATAGTATTAGTAAAAATTTAGGGAAAATTAATATATCCGATTATGAATGTCACCATGAAAAAGAGAAATATTTTGAGTTCGTTGATAAACATCATAAACGTATTATTACTGTTAAATAAAAATTATAAAAAAACTTAGGAATTAGGAGTTAAATGATGAATTTCACAAAATTTAAATCAATTTACGATCTATCACTTAATAAAAATCTGAAATACTTTCTTAATAATCTCAATAGTTTTTTTTTTAAAGATATCAAATAGATTCTTTTTACTTTTAGGTATGTTAATAGAATGAAAATGGACTGTTTATTATTACTTCAAAAACCTTTTTTCTCAATAATACGGAAAAATTAAACATCTGTAACAATTCAGCAACTTTTTCTACAATTGATCGTTCAATTTAGCAACTACAAAAAGATTTTGTAATTACCCCCATTGCCGAAGCTTAACAATAATTATGCAATCTTCTGTAAAAAATTTTATGCTGAACTTTTAAATAAGGAGGGAAAAATAGTAAAATTTTGAGCTTAGTAATTTAAATAATTATATTATCATTAAAAATAATTATAGCCTTATATAAGAGGTTAAAAATTTTAAATTACGCAATATACAATTTCCTTACTTATTTATCAGCCCAATATTTAATAAAATTCCTATTAAATTTAGGTCAATCATATGTATATCTAACATTTACCTATCTAAACCTGGCAATGTTTTCACTAACTACTTAAATAAAATACAATATCATTAAAGAATTATGGAGGAAATTTCTTGGATTATAACTAATAATCAACCAATTTTGGAATTTTTTGAACAAAATGAAATTAATTTCATTGCGACTTTTGATTTGCAGGATCTATCAATGACATTCCCCTTTCAAAAATAAAAAAAAAATGTTCTTGAGTTATTACTAAGATCTTAAAAATATCCTTAGTTACGATTTTGATTACTGGGAAATTCTAATTAATTTAATAATTACCTTTATAATTGAGAACATATTTTTATTCAAATTGATGGAATATCCAAAGAATCAAATTTTTCATCACTTTCATTTTTTTTTTTTGAGCTTCTATGATTTAATTATCTTTAATTTTCAAGATTATACATTTTTGTTAAATAATATTTAACCCGAGAAATTAATCTTGCTTCGTAATTATGATAATAATATTAATTTTATTCTTTTTGGATTTAGTTATTAAAAAAGGATAAAATATCTGAATTATTGACAATAAAAAAGAAATAATTTTATTTTTAATATAAATAAACTAATTACTTGGTTTCTAAAAACACTTATTTAAATACCATTTTTAATAAAATAAATAGAATTAAAAGAATATGTAGTAATGCTTAATTATCCTGGAAACAAATAGACAAACTCTTTAAAAATTGGGTAAAAACAATGAATACCCAAATTAAAGTTCTATGTAAAATTATTGAGTTATAAGTATGTAATTATTATTATTAATAAATTTACAATAAACCTCTTCGTTAACTGAAATTTATATTTTTACCTTGTATATTTTTACCTTGTATTTGCCCAATTCGGGCAAATCCGAGAATAAATATCTGGGCAAATTTGGCAAATCATGTTTCTTTTTTTAAATAAATGTTAATTTTCTAAATTCATTAAAATTGTATAGTTAAATATCAACCTTATACATTAAAATAACAAGAATTTGGAAGTATTTTGCTAGAGACTTATATCATAAAACAACTTAGTATTTTGTTCCCAAGACACGAATAAATGTGTGTAAGTAATCTGTCATCATTAAATTCGGATAAAGCTACCAACTCATTATGAAGAACTAAAGGCGTCAACGAAAGGGACATTGAAACAATGATAGCCTCCGTGCATATTATAATGAGATAGATATATATAAAGGTTTGTCACGAAAGTTGTTATATATGTTTTACATTATAGAGCAAAAAAAAATATTTTAGGTGAATCATTTCTGAGTTTTGATGCAACTTTATTTATTATTCCTTGAAAAATTATTCAAAAATATATGCAGTTTAAGCGTGCTTTTTACAAGCACGTTTTAAGAATTTACT
Organism: Parasteatoda lunata; assembly: GCA_949128135.1. Lineage (NCBI taxonomy): Eukaryota > Metazoa > Arthropoda > Arachnida > Araneae > Theridiidae > Parasteatoda > Parasteatoda lunata. Next base: position 24,748,535 of record OX421981.1, on the reverse strand, counting down.
CTTAATCAAAGTTTCAGGCAACGCAAGGCATCAAAATAGTTTTAATAAGAAATTTGCAATTTTTGATCAATATTATATTGATATAACTTTTTTTCAAGAAAAAAAAACTTAAGAGTTTACCTTAGCGTGGAACTATTGACCACACTAAACCTTTTTAACATATTACTGTCTCATTATACGGTCTTCTATTCGAAATTTTTACTTCACGTATATGGAGTCATTACCATAAAAGTTTAAACAAACGTTGTGTTTCGTATATAATTATATGTATTTATATACAATACACTCTCGATATCTCGAACTTCGATACCTCGAAAACCTTGTTATATCAAAAAATTTTTTCCTCCTTAGCACTATATATACACCTAATGTTGAATTAAATTCCTATGCCGAAGAGATTTTTCTCAAAACCTTGTTTAGAACCTCGGTAACAAAAAAAACTTTGTTTCTTGTATCGAATTTTTTTATTTCAAAACAAAAATTGACTTGTTTCGGAAAAATCACAAAATAAAGTTATTATAAACCAATTGTTTTTTATATAATGCATAATTATTTTGGTCTTACTTTTTAAAAATAAAATTGCAGTTGATGTGTTTTAGACTTATATTCATCTATCTTAAAATACGTAATTAATCCTAGTTATTCTTATGTTTTATGACTATTATTTTTATATTTTTCTACCTTTTAGAACATATTTATTTCTAAACTTGTTATCTCCAAAACTCGCTATCTTGAAATATTTTTAGAGTCCCTCAAACTTTGAGATATCGAGAATATAGTATATACATATAATTTTTTGATGTTAGAACTGCGGTTCCTCTCATAACAACTAACACTGGCACATTGATAATCCGTTCTTAAATTTTGTTGTAACAAAGTAAACTATCATTGCTAATATAGCAAAATGGCACCAATTTATCAGAAACTTTAACACGTTGAACGCCACGCTAATTTTTCATGACTTGCCCATCTGGCAACGGTTAATAACTACAAACTAAATTTGAAAATATTAGACGGATTTTGCTATTTTTTTAGATGGTTTGTCATGACATATCTGACAAAAGTAGTGAATTATATAAACCTACGAATAGTTTGAAAATAGTGGTGGATAAAAATCTACTAAATTGAATTTATTAAACCAAGAATCACAACAATTAAGTAAATTTTGAATACATTTTCTGCAAGTCAATAAAAGAGTGTAAATTTTATAGTTCTATATCATGTTATACGCTGTCAGCTAGCTGTTTTTTGCGGCCTATGTGAACAGTCAGTGTCAGCTGACGCGGCCTAAATGGAAAGTCCAGTGTCAGCCACCGATGGCTGACGCGGCGCTCAACGTGTTAAAAACACTATTCAAATCTCACTGATATCTACGCATTGCTTATATTAAAAAAATTAAAAGAAAAGTATGGATTCACACTTTTGGGAGCAGGAAATTCATTTGAACATGAATTATTTCACCCACGTTCAAGAGGAAGTTTTACCAACAGCATAAAGTTTATTAGCCTTATTTACTCTCAATAATTGTGCCGTTATTTTTGAAAGTGAAATATAGTCCAGTTGGGAAGTGGTGTAAGTCTTAAGCTTTTAACGATTGGTGTTCGAATGAATTCAAAAATATTAACAATGATCAATCAATTTAAGGAATATTGTTAATACTGTAATTTTATGAAATTTTAAAAATGCAACAACATTAAAATCGTAAAAAAAAAAATATAAAAAAAAAAAAAAAAAAAAAAAAAAACGAAGCAAACTACTTTTTGTGTCTGAATTGACTGAATAAACTTTAAAAAAAGGCTCAAGTAATCAAAATCTTTCAAATACAAATATTTCTTAAATTGTTTCTATAATGCTGCAAATCATTGTAAATCAAATTTAGTAAATTAAAAAAAATGATAAATCATAAAAGTTAGTATCGTTTTAACATTCCAGAGATTTTTAAAAATACTGGCAAAAGTTAATCAATTTAGATGATTTTTTAACCATATAATTTGATGAAACATCAACATGCAACAATTATTATTAAATTAGTGTAAAAAGAAAAAATAAACGACATTTTAGTTCTAAATGGACTTTTTTCACTTAAAAAATACAGCTCAGATAATGAAAAGGACCCATCAAAGGCTTCATTTCAATGCAAATATTGTTTAAATTGTTTTTATAATATTGATGTATATATATTACTTATAATTGAAAAATAAATTTTTATAACTCAAAAATGAAATTATAAATCATGAAATTTATTAAAATTCTAACTTTCTAGTTGGTTCAAAAATATTGTCAGTGGTAAATGAATTTAGGTAATGCTTCTAACATTAAAAATTGACGTAACAATAAAATGCAACAATTATTATTAAAATCATTAAAAAAAAAAAGCAAAGTAATCGACTTTTTAGCTCCAAATAAACTTTTGAAGAAACATCTCAAATAATGTAAGGGATCCAACAAAGGTAATTAAATTTAATAAATCAAAAATGAAATGATATATCGAAAAATTAAGTACCGTTTTATACATTCAAGAAAAATATATCGTAAAATCGGTAGGCGATAGCATGTATATTGCTCAAGGTTACAAACATATTTTTGAAATGCTCCTTATTTGTTCGTAATTTTATGTTACTGGTGGTGTCAATATAAGACATTCATTCTCCTTGCGTATGCTCATATGCAAGGAGTACATAATATAATTTGATGTTTATACTTTGATAAAACATCAAAATTCAATAATGACTATTAAAATTGCATAAAAAAACTAAATAATTAACTAAATAACTTTTTTGTTCTAAGTGGAATAAATAATTCCACTTTAAAGAAACGGCTCAAATAATGAAAGTGAGCCAATGAAGATACCTTTCAAATACGCATATTGCTAATAGTTAATATAATAATGTTAATATATTTATATGTTAATATCATTGTAAATTAAATTTAATAAATAAAAAATGCAATGATAAATCGTAAAATTTAGCATCGCTTTATAATAATGTTAATAAATGTTACTATCATTGTAAATCAAATTTAACAAATCAAAAATTAAATGGTAAATCATAAAATTTACTACCGTTTTATAATAATGTTAATATATTTTACTATCTTTGTAAATACATTTATTAAATCAAAAATGAAATGGTAAATCATAAAATTTACTACCGTTTCATAATAATGTTAATATATTTTACTATAATTGTAAATTAAATTTAATAAATCAAAAATGCAATGATAAATCGTAAAATTTAGCATCGTTTTATAATAATGTTAATAAATGTTACTATCATTGTAAATCAAATTTAATAAATCAAAAATGAAATGATAAATCGTAAAATTTACTACCATTTTATACATTAAAGAAAAATATAAAAGAAATAAATCGTACAAATGGTAGGAGATAGCAGGTACATTGCACAAGGACACTGCTGGCTGTATTTTTGAAATGCTCTCTACTTGTTCGTAATTTTATGTAACGGGTGACGTCAATATAGGACGTTTATACTGCTTGCATATGTTAAATATTTTTCTCTGCATACTTATGTGTACGATGAAAACTCAGAAGCTCCGGAGATGGGACATATTTATGTGTATACTTTTAAGCAGTTTATTTTTTATTTCTCAAATATGTCTTGCTGTCGACGGTCCATGTTTGTGAGCAAGTTAGCAAATGTTTTATTCATGCATTCATAAAAGTTTATTTTGGATAGAAAAAAGAGAAATATCGAATAACAAACACAATTCATATGAAACATATTTTGAGTTTTTGGATTCTATTTTTTTCCCAGAATATTCGTATATTTGCATTTGAATCTAAAAAGATACTGATATTTTTACTTACATGGTTAACATTTTCTTGAAATAATAATATCTTTCATTTGTTTATACTGATCTTTCATTTGTTTATATTTTTAAAATTGCAATATAAAAACTGGCTAAATTTTCTGATACATTTTGTTACTCAAAACTAATAAAGAGCCATATTACATATTATTTATTAACGTGAATATAAAACTTTACTTTTCTTGCATAAAACGAGAGTAAATTTTTTGTATTTTTATAAAGCAAATTTCACTTATTAAAAAAAGAAATTTATTATTTTTATTTCAGTTTTATTTTAAGCCATAAACAGTGAATATCTTCTATTAAATCCGATAGAAACATTGGGTTCATAATAGATTATGATTGTTTTGATTAAAATATTACCGATACGGGAATTTTTTGCTATGATCTTAAATGTTCTTATAAATCAATATTTGACTAAAAAAAATTCTGAAACATTTTTTTTTCCTTCTACTAAATATGAATTTAAATTATCCATATTCTGCAAAAGTAACACTAAACTTAACGTAGCTCACTAAAGTAGAGACTATTTCGAATCCTTTATAATATTTTACTTTATTTTATAACCGCCATTGAACAGCAGACTTAATTTTGAGTTTAAGGCTACCGATGCTCAGTTCCGTAGCCTTGTAATTTTGAACCCGATCCAGAAGACAAGGGAACTCCTGGATCAAGTATGAGGAGGAATTTGCCATCGTGGAGGACTTTTGGATAGAACTATCCCCTATTTACGTTCATGGTGAGGAAAACCACGAAAACATTCCACAATTAGCCTGATGGCAAGGAAACTCTAACTCATCCTGCGTCTACAACTGAGGATATTTCAAGTCAATACTGTGGTTGGTGCGTTCCAGGTGCGTAATTCGTATCTACCAGTTATCCCTGGGATTCGAGCCTTCACCTCACTGGGATCCCCTGTGCCACCACAGCGTCAGTAATAATTTTAATTTAATCATCCAAATTTAACAGCTGATTTTCCTAATATGAGTTAGTATTCTTATTTTTTACTAACCTGAGAAATATCCTTACGCATAGCAGGGTAAAGAAAATAATAGATTAGACAGATTATAGAATTAAATGATTTTTATATGAATTGCGAAGTGGGGTCTATTTTAAACAGATAAAGTAAAATAAGAAAATTTTTTTTATAAAAGTTTGTAAATGGAACATCTACTGTGTACCCCCCCCCCCCCCCCGCAAAAAAAACATCTAAATCTTTAAATATTTTGACTGAAAAAGTATTTTTCAGATTAATTTAAAAGACTGGTGGCTAACACATCAAAGTAAGATAATTTATTTAAAAAATACCCATTCACCTTAGCTATGTCTAATAATTTTTCTTAGTTATTATTTTTTTTATAGTTATTGAGTTTGCTAACTTGCATGCAAGACGAAACAAAATATATTGTACAAAAAATAAATTGTTTTATTTTTATTTTGTTAAGTTGTTTTATTGTTATTATTTGTTCTCGAAATTTAACGTTTAGTGATGAACGGTAAGACGAAAAACTGGAGCAAACGCTCCTTTTTGTAGTTTTAAATTTCAGAATAGTGAATTTTGATATTCCATTAGAAAGAATATCAGAGACCAAAGGGTTAAAATCTTAAGGAATAAATATCTTTATAACTCTCGTGGTATTTCAAAATAAGTGAGATCAAGCTAACTTTTCAAAAGATCGTGACCAGAACTTATGTATTTCGAAGACGATTTTTTGTTAAGTTAAAATGTTAGCTGATAAAAAAAAAGAGCTCTCTGCTTTCCTCTAACATAAATATTTTCTTATGAATGTTTAAAATTCAGTAAAGAATTCGCCACTGTTTTTCGTTGACATAGAAAATTAAATGTTCGTCTGAATCTTCTGTACTTTTTAATCCATATATATTTGGTTTAAACATTTAATTAAGCATTAAAAAGGGAAAATAATTTGAAAATATCAAATTTAGATTTTTTATTAATAATAGAACAACTTTTACTTTCACTAAAATATATTAAACTTCAAGCTAAAAGAATACATATACATGTAAACATTATTTTTTTAGTAAAAATATTGTAATTAAAAATTAAAAATACGATATTCTAAACAGCTCAAAAAACAATAGGGTATCACAGAAGCCATATTTTATGACATTCGTTTTTCACGAAAATACATTCACTATACAAAATGCCCCAGGATTTAACAAACTTTAAAGAGTCATTACAAGGATTCATATTTGCATAAGAACTCCTCGTCGTAAAAGTCTTAGTTCGTCGTCAAGTAGTGGATTGAGCGTGGTAGGCCGGTTTCCTAGTTATCGCGCTCCCCTTGTTTAAGCAGCATGGATTTCTTTTTTGGGGAGCACCGAAAAAATGCAATGTACACAGCACCTGTGGATTCGGAAATAAATGTGGTTGTGAAAAATGCCTTGTTGCAGCCAACGGGTATGCAACAAAATTCATGTGTATTTGAGGAATCCCGAGAATCCATAATCCGACGGTTTAACGCATGCATTGGGGCAATGCAGTGGTGGAAACTTTAAAAATCTTTCGTGACATTTTCTCATATCATCTACCCAAGCACTTGTAATATTTTTGATCCATAAATATTTCAGATGATCTCAGTCGTGTGTGTGTTTGTTTCATGTGCTTTCCCATGTCGTTTCCCACCATGATTTGCTCTGTAATTCTGAATCTTTTGTATGTACTATTCCTACCCTGAAATCTGTTCCAATAATCCTGGAGCAAAATGAATACAACCGTATCGTGTATAGTGCACAAAATAAAATGAAAGAAATTAACACCCCAAGTAATTTTGATCTAATGGTCGGGTTTTCATCTACTTGAATTCAATTCTAATGGTTCGATGGCTTAACATTAATTATGCAAATTGCTCAGTGTATAGACGGTTAAGCACTCAGACACAAGAACAAACTCTCTCCAAATGAAGATATATGCTTTCTACGGATTTGTATTCTTGACCCTCAAAATACGGGGGGAATAACAATCTGGAAAGTAAGGTCCTACATATTTAAGCAAGTAAACGATTGGAAGTTTGGATTTGTATAGATTTCAAGTTTTTCATAGTTTGGTAGATCTCGAGAAATTTTTAGCTAATGGAAATAATTGTATCCGATTATAGAATAATTAATTGGCATAACTTCTCTGATTAAATGCCGGCCAGGTGGCTGAGTGGTCAGCGTGCCTGACCCTGAAGCCAATGTTTGCAGGTTTGAATCCCGCTGTGGGCATGGATGCTTCTTTCTCTGTTGTGTGATGTGTGAATATGGCCCACCTTATAAACGGGCAACTGTGGCAGTGTGGCGTGGGTAATGTTGCTCGCCTTCGTAATTTAGGTTCACTGCGCCCATTAGGTAAAGTTAAATGCGCAACACTTCCGGCAACTTCTGAGGGGAAGAACAAAAATTCAGTGCCTGCCGTAGATTGAATGGCATATTTATTTTAAGGACCTTCAACCATTACAATTAAGTTTTAGTAAGTTAAAATCTGTTGAAAAGATCAAGTATTTAGGTTGATAAGTTTTTTTTTTTTTTCGTTTTGTGCACTGTATTTTCTTTCTGAAAAATAAATTGATTTAGTAAAATTGTCCATAAAACAACTTTTCTATATTTGAAGTATTTCATTTAAACCTATGAACTGGGCATATAATTTACTATATTTACATAATAGACAAAGAGGTAGAGGTTGTATTGTACAATACTAGGGAAACAAAAGGCAATTCACGGAAAAGTGATGTAACAACAAATGCTACTGTGTGATTCCTGACTTCCAGATATGTTTACGGCAACTAAAAATGTAAATTTTGCTTCCACTTCAGAATCACATAAATAATCCTAAACACAGGAATGAAATTTAGGAATGAAAAAAAGGTACAATTCTTGTCCAGCAGAGCTGTTTGTTTTCCGAAAAACTGAAAGTAAAACTATCCCATGCCTAAATTGTTTTAAAGGTAACATTTAAGGTTTTACTAATTTTAATTATGAATTACGCTGGAGAATATTTTTTTTTGTTGCATTTACGTAAATACTTGATCTTGCATAAATCGGGTATGGGGATTTCATATCTTAAATTAGTTTTGGTCTTAAAGCTACAGCTATTGTAATGATATTTTTAGTCTATTTTTTGTAGAAATGTACAAGTTTAAGAACGTTATATGTAACATGCGGTCTCATGCATGCACTAACAAACTTATCTAAGAGGTAGAATAGGGACTAATCATCAGGATTGCAATTGCGTAGGAACCCATGTCAAGAAATGTCATCTCTCCCGGCCCGGGATGCTTCCCCAAACATGACTTGTTCACACGACGAAGCAGTTGACAATAGGGAAACGTACTTAGCGGTGTATGATGGGATGGGTTTCTATGCAATTTAAATCCTATTGATGTACTTCCAAGATAAAAAAAATATATACAGGTATAATGGTTTCCCATTGAAGAACCAAAATAAATTTGATGGTTACCATCCTGAATTTCCATCAGAAACCATGATACCGTTTGATGAGAACAACAACTCTGCTCAGCATCCCAAATTAGGAATTTGCACCTTTTTAGTACGTTTAAAATTTGTATTTGCATTTCAAATCATTAATGAGAGTATTTAATTACGAAGCGAATTTTTTGTTTCTGACCATTTTTTTAGAAAATATTTGAAGTAAAATATTATATCATTAACATAACGGTCTTGAATAAGAAAAAAAAAGCTTTCAGAAAAAGATTATAAGACAAAACAAATAAATTCCAAGAGAGACTTACTCCGGAAAAAAGAATTTTTTTTTTCAAAAAGAGGAAAAAATATGCTCTTTTTTCAGAATGAATAAAATACGTTTTTTTTTTCTTGTTGCAGTCATCGTATTGCATTTGGATTTCCGCCAACCGTGAAGATTAAAGAAATGCATTATTGAGTAGTGCTCATTTAATAGAGTCTATTAGTTATTCTGTCACTTACTGTGCCAATATTCTTCTGTTTATACGAAAATAATTATTAGTTATAGACCAAGAAGAATAAACAAACAAATATTCTCTCAATTGGGGAAAATTGCTCTTTTACCGTTAAACATATACATAGTTCAAATATTGGTATAATTTTTTTCCAATCTGAATTTTTCACTTTAAATTCATTTTATTAATCTCTATTAAATGTTTTGCCCTCAACATTAAAAGTTTTTGACAAACTTAATGATTAATGGAGGGCGTTTTTAAGGAGTGTTCATTTAATAGAGTCTATTCATTTAATAGAGTATTATTCGATCACTTGCTGTGCTATCATTCTTCTGTTTATCCGGAAATAATTCTTACTTATAGAGTAAGTAGAATAAACATATAATTATTCTCTAAATTATTGTAAATTGCTATTCAACCGTTAAACAGATGCATAATTTAAATATTGGTGATTTTTTTGCAATCTTGATTTTTCATTTTTAAATTTATTTTGAATAAACTCGATAAAATGTTTTGCTCTCTTAATTAAAATTTTTTGACAATCTTCAAGATTAATAATTAACATTTTTGAGGAGTGTTTAATTTACAGAATAGAGTCTATTAGATATTCTGTCACTTGCTGTGCAAATATTCTTCTGCTTATACAAAAAAAAAAAAAAAAATCTTAGCTATAGACCAAGAAGAATAAACATATAAATATTCGTTCAATTGTTGGGAATCGCTCTTTTAATGTTAAACAGATACATAATTTAAATATTGGTGAAATTGCTTTCTTATTTCTATTTTTAATTTATTTTTAATAAACTCTCCAAAATGTTTTGCCCTTAACATAAAATTTGTTTTTTAAAGGATTAATGTAATACGTAATTGAGTTATTCTATTTTAATAGAATCATTTTTGAGTAGAGCTCATTTAAAAATTACTCTACACTTGTGGCGCCAATATACTTATGTTTATATAAAAATGGTTTTTACTTATGGAACCAATAGACTTAACAGATACTTATTTTTCTTGAAACAGGTGAAAACAGATTACACTTATTTACTAAATATATCTACCGTAATTTACGGTGAAACATACTTACATTACAAAAAGGATAAATACCATTTCAGACATAATGTGAAATTTAATTTTTGTTTATATTTTTTATTGGGCGATCTTGCGATCTTTGGAGAGTTATTCAGTAAAGTGTTAGTTGATGATGACATATATCTATATATATATATATATATATATAAGTTAAAAAAGAAGATAAAACAAAGGAAAATTACAGAAAAATAAAAAAAGGGGAAAAAAGAAAAATATTTAAAAAAAAAAGGATAGAAATCTTTTTAAAAAAATCCAGGAAAAAAAAGAAGATATAATCGTGTGGGCTAATGAAAAGATTATATCCTTTTTTTTTCTTTTTTTTCTAAATTATTTTCTTTCTTCCCCTTTTTTTATTTGTCTGTAATTTTCCTTTGTTTTATCTTCATTTTGAACATATTTAATGAGTTATATTTACTTTCAGCTTATGCGCAATAAATGAAACTTATTGTTTTTCTTAATTTTCTTCGTGTTTTTTTTGTATTTATTTATTATACTATATATATATATATATATATATATATATAAATATATATATATATATAAACAGTAACTTTCACTGCGTAATAAATATTGTTTATCCATAAGAAGTATTGTAAAAAAACTTGTCACAAAATGTTTACTCACAGTCTCGGTATATTAAGAGATTAATAAATTAAACTTATATGTTTTTTGGTGGTTTAATATTACTCTTCATTTTAAATAATGTATTTTAAAGTATATTAAATTTTTATGCTTTAAAATCCCTTCGCTACTAATTCAAAGTTATTTTTCTTATGTGCCAATTTAGTCGAAAATAAAAATAGATAGCCAAATATTTTTCATCACATTTCACGCAAGCAAATTGTCAGTGATTTTCGAAAAAAAAAACAAACCCTCTGATCTTGATAAAAATTTTAAAATATTTCAACTGAATGTTACATGTTACTTAAATATTCCAAATAAGCTTACATCAATTGAGTCCTTTCTCCGCATCTGCATTTTTCTAAATTAATAATTTTTATGGTAAGTACGAATATTAAATAAAATTTATACGAATTTAGCTACCCTTTTAAGGAAACTAATTTTTCATACTGCTGCAACCCTGTAAACTGAGAATGGTTGTTAAGCATGGCACTGAATTCTAGTGCTAGCGGGTCAGTGGTTGGAGGTCCTTTAAAAAAATATTAAATAAAAGAGAATGAGTTACAAGATGTAACAAAAACTTCGACTAGTAATTAGAGTGGAAACACGTCTAGTTAAATGTTTTAATTTAAAAATTCCATTTGATTATAACTATTAGAAAAATGACAAATATTTAAAGGAATAAAGGTACTTAAGTTTTGTGCTTAGTAAAGGAGTTAATATTTTCTATCGGGCAAGAGCGCACATAAATTAGCGAACCATTAATTAGGAACCTAACTGTAAAATAATTTCGATGAATAAAAAGTTTTACAATTTTAAAGTTTCACTTGCTAAAAGTTAACGAAGAAGAAAATGTTACACTTGAATACAGCTATTATCTAGAAAAGTATTACAAATAATTTAATCATAGCAGTCGAAACCAACATACCAAACATTCATTTAATTACACTTGTTTAAAATAAAGCGACAGTTAATTTCATACTTTGTTAAGTTTCAAACTTCATTAACCTGCGCAATGAATTAAATTTTGTAGAAATACCTTCATCACTTTTACATTCCAACAATTCATTTTCAGTAATCTGAATGTTGCTTACGTATAATAGAGCATAAAGAATGCTGTTAGAGATGTTAATAAAACTTTAAGATATTTAAATTATTGAAGATTTTATTATCATTTCTATAGTTGTGCTTCATAATTAGCACTTTGTGTACTCCAATAACTTTCCATGTTAACTGTTAGCTTGCTTGACCATCACCTCCTACATCAAAAAGCCTCCACACGGTCTTTAATAATTAGTCCGCGCAGACTATTTAAAAAGCGAACCAGTTGTGCGCATGAGCCCAAAACCTTTTATAAAAGTAATTAAGAGAAATTTATCATATATATTTAATAATTTAATCTGTAGTGGTTGACAAGTGAATAAGGCAAACCAATCATATTCATAAATATAAAAAAAAAATTTAGTCATATATTTGCGACCACTTTCTTATTTTAACTAGATTTTGTATTAAATGACTCGTTCGGAAAGTGGATATCCTTCACGGACTACCTATAAAAAACCGTGTGGAGGCTTGACTCACATAAAGTTATAATGAAAAAGGTACCTATATGAAAATGCGGTAATTTATCTGATTAAATTAAGCATATATAACTTATTAATTTAGCTAAGTTTAATTCTATTGTATCATAAATAAATGGTTACGGTATATAAGCTCTACATATACATTTTGTGTAATTACGTATACGTATTATATCATCGCTACGTGTTACGTTACGTTGTGTGCTGAGAACAGTTTATAAGCTCTTGACAAGTTGAACAGATAGCACAAGTTAGAGATGGACATCACAAACCTACGTTCATAATACAAAAGTTTTGTAGGGTAACACCGCTCAGGGACAGTTAGGTCCTGCTACAAAGTTTATCAAAATCGTAAATGTTTTTCTTGAGGTCTGAAAACCTTTACATTACATAAGTTAGGCATGATTAGAAACTTAGAGAGGGATAATTTTTGAGGGCTTTCTTCACAGTTTGTGGGGGAAATCCCCTTCATTTGGGCTCATCCATCACCTCCTACATCAGAAAGCCTCCACACGGTTTTTTATAAGTAGTCCGCGCAGACTATTTAAAAAATGTAGCAGTTGTGCGCATGAACCCAAAACCTTTTATAAAAGTAATTGAGAGAAATTTATCATATATATTTGAGAATTGAATCTGTAGTGGTTGACAAGTGAATAAGGCAAACCGATAATATCCATAAATAAAACAAAATTTTAGTCATATATTTACTCCACTTTCTTATATTAACTAGATTTTGTATTAAGTGACTCGCTCGGATAGTGGATATCTTTCACAGTGGACTGATTATATACCTATAAAAAGCTGTGTGGAGGCTTTCAGTTATAGGAGGCGTTGGCTCACCTCGGAAACCTGATTAACCCATCACTCAAAAACCATTATTCTATCTCATGTATTGTTTAGAATTGTTAAAAAATATCGGTAACTCAATTACTTCCCTTTTGGAATTTTGTTTTGGCGATACAAGTCCCTTTTTTAACATTTTTTTAAAATAATAAGTATCTGAACTAAACTGTATAAAATATCTGCGCACCTGAGGCCGCTTGCGGCCCTTTTCCCATTCATCTTGATCTTAATTTGTGAGGTGCTTCGATGAGGAGTATTCAAGTATCAAAGGAGTATTCGTGTGAATCATTGAGGTTCTGAGTGTGTACAGCAGTAGGATGATAAGATTGTATTGTAAAAGTATGATCTTTATCTAAGCAGATATGATGAAAATGAGGTTATTTATACGCTATTGATGTCGGGAATAAATAATAAGTTTTTATATTTTGATACGGAACTAAGTATTTGCTGTATTTTCTAAATATTGGTAGTCACATTAAAAAATATCAACTTCACTCCAGCAGTAATTCTCTGCCACTTTTTCCTAAAAGAAAAACTTATACATCGCTACAAACAGTTACTTGAATACAACGTCAGGGAGTAATGGTTTAATTTTAGATGATTTAAAATATTTAATGCCTGAATATATTTGCTTGAATTCATTGGGCTCACAATGTTAGGTTTAAAAAGCCTTCAAAAAAGTACAGACTGCTATTTATATTATTCCATAGATATACCCAGCAACAACTAATTTTCGTAAATTGATAAAATATACTTCCTAGAAGTTGCTAAGTTAATGTATTAACCTTTTCAGTACTTGCGCCGTATTTAGCCGGCATTCACTCGATGCCATTCGTGTCCGAGAGCCATATTTATCCAGTGTTAGTGTGATACCATTTTATGTTGACCGTTGATGAAGTTACTTTAAACTGACATTGCATTTAAATAGTTCATACATGAGCCGTGGTGGCTCAAGAGATAGAGCATTCGCCTTCCAATGAGGAGAACCGAGATCGATTCCCAGCGATGACTGGTAGATATGATTTCCGCATCAACCTCGCACCGACCACAGTGCTGACTTAAAACATCCTAAGTGGTTGACGGATCAAGGGTTAGAGTGCCCTTTCCATCAGGTTAACCACGGGGGATTTTCGTAGTTTTCCTCGCCATGTAACGCAAATACGGTTCAGTTCCACCGAAAAGTCTTCCATGAAGGCAAATTTCTCGCAATTCTTAATACAGGAGTTCCCTTATCTTCCGGATTGGTTTTAAAATTGCAAAACTAAGAAGTTGAACATTGGTAATCGTAAAAGTTGTTTTAAACCAAATATTGGGTAGGCTGTTCCACGGCGATTATAAAATAAAATAGTTTAAGCATGGTTATAGAGAACCGGCAGGTTACTTAGTTGTGTTTCAAGTAACAGTGAAAGGTGATTTAGGAATTTGCCAACATCAATGCTTTAATACTTATTTCACTACCATAGGGAAAAACGTTTTTTTTTTTTTTTTTTTTTTTTTTTTTTTTTTTTTTTTTTTTTTCACGTAAAAGGTGGCAGGTGTGAAGGTATAGACTGTAAAAAAAATCTGTTCCAAACATTTTTACCGTCGCAGCCGTACTTTTTTGAAAAAATACCATATTGACACAGTCGTAAAAATTCGGTAGTGGTTTCATCTGTTATGAGCTTTCTACAAAACTAAATCTATTTAAAAATCCAATTGAAAAATGATAAAAAACATGATTTAGTCATTCATTTTAACATTACACTGACACATAAGACATTTTTTATAAGCATTAAAATGATTCATTTGCAAATAAAAAATTGAAAAAGGTAATAAGGGAACATGTAGAGAATTTTTCTAAATAATTCCATCAAACAAAATTTAACGAATGAGTTTTTTTATTAGAAAATTATTGAACTTACATGTTTGTCCAATTTTATAAGAATCATCACTATCTAATACTTCAATAACAGGCTCCACTTTAAACTTAGCTTGAGAGTCATTATTGTTGTGATATGACACTGCGTAATTAAACGCTGTTTGCATTTCTTCAGAGCCAGCAGTAAAAATAGCACCTGATAAAAATAAAAATACATATTATTATCATCAATATAAACTTTCTGAAGTGTTTTGATTTTCATAATGTTTCAATTATCTCCTTAAGAAGATGCGTGTAACATGGATAAATATTAAAATTACTTTTATTTAATTTTGTGGAGTTCATATGTCACAGTAATTTTAAGAGAGTATTAATTAATTTTGTATGGTGGATTTTATATTTCTTATAGCAACGAAAAATACGTTTTTCAAGCAACGAAACACATATTACTGCATAACTTACTTTTGTCAATAATTAAGTAATATAAATAACTTTAATTAACAGAAAAAAAAACGAAAAGCATCTATATTAAAGTTAAAAATTTATCTATCGTCTCGACATTCGCTGTAGGCGTCATGGGTAATATTCGATAATTTTTGTTCTAAATTTTTTATGGATTACCCTTTTATGGTCGTTGCTATTTATACTATGTAAAACTATTACTATTCATACTATGTCTATGCAATTCATACTATGCAAAAATTGAAAAACTATACAAATTTCAAAAAATAATTGCAGTAATTGTAATTGTTTTTTTTTTTTTTTTAAAAGTAGCAATATCTAACATAGTATTCAATTTAAAAAACTGTATTCATTATCTAATATATATATATATTTTTTTTTAAATGAATAAACAAAGCTGATTAAGAAAATTAAAAACCAAAAAGTAGAGACCTCCCTGGCCCATTAGTCTCGCTGATCCACTAAGCACATTGCTGTGTAGACGCATTGAGTCTCTTTGTAATCTCTCGAATTTCTGTTATCTATTCTTTAACAGAGGACATGGGCTAATAAGCCGTCTATGAAATGCGCATACAATCCCGAATACGCATGTGTACAACTAAATATTTATTTTGTTTTATCCATTAATGCAGGCATGATAACAGTGAATAAATATCTTCTTGTGGTAGTATTTTAATATGTGACTCTTGATTTAATAAAAACAATTTAAAGGGTTTTTACTGACCCCTTCTTCTAAATAATGCATATGTGGTTCGCCACTTTTTTTTTATCATAAGGCTATGTTGAGCTTTATAATAAGTAAGCGAAGTCAACTGGAATTATGCACATTTTAGTTTGTCGTCCTCTACCGTTTTTTAAAAAATATTTTGTTGCATCCGGAGCATTTGGCAAGCCTGATTTAGAAATAAAAGATAATGTAATAGCGCATGTGTTTGCGTATCTACATATTAGTTTGCGCCTTTTGATAGCAAGATTTTTCGCACAAGTTAACCAATTCGGGACCGGC
Organism: Parasteatoda lunata; assembly: GCA_949128135.1. NCBI lineage: Eukaryota > Metazoa > Arthropoda > Arachnida > Araneae > Theridiidae > Parasteatoda > Parasteatoda lunata. The sequence goes on along the minus strand of OX421981.1, from coordinate 24,732,314 downwards.
GATCTTGTCTTGTCTTGAAATTTGAGCTGGGCACCTGGGTCGCGCAGTGACCTCTATCCCATCCAACATCGGGACCGGCGAGGCACATATGCATTTGTATGGAATCAGAATGGGGGGGGGGAAGCGGAAGTATGACTGTGGGAACGCCTAAACTAACACATTTTGTTTCTATTTGAATTGATGCTAGTTCAAAGTGCAACTATATAATTTTTATTTTGAACTAAGTAGTAGTGAATTAAAAAAAATATAGTTTGGCTATCAGTTCTATCTTTTCACCCTGATTAAAAACGTTTTACTGTTAAGTAAACAAGACAGTCGGCGCAAAATAGTTAATAATTAAGTAGCAGAGCCCGAAAAATAAATCTACAATTCTGTAAAGAAATCCTTAACAAAAAAGAGCTTTGGAGCTTAGGAAAAAAGTTTTTAAGATTTACTTTGACATATTTTTATTTTTAGCGTGTCTTTGTAGGCGGAACTATCACGTTTATTCAAAATGAAAACTAACAATGAAAATTTGTGCTACCACTTTAACTTTTTTTTGAAAAATAAATTAAATTATAAAAAAAAAACTCTAGGGACAAACTTTCTACGCAAAACTTGATTCCACTTTTTTGTAGTATGAAAATGTAGAATGAACATTTTATTGATTTCCTATTTTGCCTCTTTCTTTTCGGCTAAGTGAGACAAAACTAATTTTTTGCACTGAATTTTTTTCGCAAATTTTAGAAAACAAAAATCATATCTTAACCCTAACCTACGAGTAGTAGGTACAGTTTTTATTTTAAATAAGGCAAAATGTATAAAAAAAATCGACAAATTTCCTATTCTGATAAAAATTTTTTACTTAAAAAAATCTCGAAATTAAAATAGCATGAATTTGAATCAAAAATCTTATTTGAATCTTAGCTTTCACAGTTGCTAGAACATAATTGTTTCCGGAATGAAATGAAATAAACTTGGTTAATGCTTGTACCTTTTGCAATCATGGCACTTAAGTCAGGTTTTACTGTCTCAGTAAAAGTGTAATTATCACAGAGCAAGACAAACTGCTTCGATTTGGATGAAAGCCTTAGATTCAGTGTTAATCTATTGAAATTACTATCTTCTCGACTTACTATAACATTTTATTATCCACCAACAAATTTTTCTTTTACTAAGGCCATTTTTTTCAGTAATACCATTTCTTTTGGTGGAATCCGTTTGATCACGTGAGTGAATGTGAGACGGAAAAGAGGAAAAATTGGTAGAAAAACCATTTCAGTTTAAACAGGTTTTTGAGAGGAGTAAATCCATTCTCTTCTAAATATTCTCTTTTTCAAACTATTCAACAATATCTACTTTTTTTTTAGTTATGCTAGCTGTGCACCTGGGCCGCGAAGCGTCCCCTATTCCATTCATCATAAATTATTTAGCATTGTGTGAGTTCTTTGTGGTCAGCAGACGGTGTGGTAACTATGAGGGGGAGTCAAGCCTCCACACGGTTTTTTATAGGTAGTCCGATGAGACCACTGTGGAGGATATCCACTTTCCGAACGAGTCATTTAATACAAAATCTAATTAAAATAAGAAAGTGATAGCAAATATATGACTAAAAATTTGTTTTATATATGAATATTATTGGTTTGCCTCGTTTACTTGTCAACCACTACAGATTCAATTCTCAAATATATATGATAAATTTCTCCCAAGTACTTTTATAAAAGGTTTTGGGTTCATGTGCACAACTGACTCACTTTTTAAATGGTCTGCGTGGACTACTTATAAAAGACCGTGTGGAGGCTTTCTGATGTAGGAGATGATGGTCAAGCATCTTGCTCGAATAAATAAAAATAATGAAATACTTTTTCTTGAGAAAAAAAGCTTATTTATACATATGCTTTAATTGTAAGAAAAATTTAAGCAGTTTTTAACAGAAATTTAAGTAGTTAGTAACAGAAATTTAATTTTTCTTGAAAAAAATGCTAGAATGAAATGTCTTTTGTATCAGTTTTTGCTCTTTTCCGTCTTGCACGCATAGGTTTTCAGCCTTGTTTGGCCAGTGTAACACTGATAAAATGGCATTTTATTTTTAATTGATTCAACCGTCTGAATATTTTATTACTGTCAACATAGCAGGGATGTCACAGGTGATTAAACAAACAAAAACTGGTGATTAATATAAAGTACAAATTTATTAAAAATGATTAAATTAGCAAATTTTCTAGCATATTTTTTTTCATTTTATTATTGAAGGTGATTGCAAATATTTGTTGTTTTTTTTTAGTATGAATAATTTTCAATGTATTCTGTTACGATTTGTACGATTGAGTAATTAAATATAAAAATATGAATTGAGTTTTTCCCACTTCTTACATTTTTAGTGGACTGTAGCATCCCTTATATCGTATATTTTGTTTTGGAAGGAATATTTTTTTCCTACTATTATAATCTACGAGATATAAAATTAACTACTGCTTCTATTTTAATTTAATAAATACCACTGAATTATTATTACTATTATTTTTTTTGTTTGATTTATTTTTTTTATATATTTATTTATTTATTTATTTATTTTGAACACTGCGGCACATCAGTAACTCAAAAACAGACACAGAGATGATACAGGTGCCAAAAATGTAAGAAGTGCTAAAAGAGTAATTCACTTTTATTCATTTAATTCACTTAATCATCCAATCGTAACTACCACCATGAAGTGCATTGCAAATTAGATTTATTTCAAGCAAATAATCGAAGTTGTTAACATCAGCATAAGTAATAGTCATCAATTCCAGCATCTATAGTCTACATCAATAATCCAAAGCATCAATAGCATCAAACACTTTACCAATACTGAAATCCTGACATGTTACTTCACGTTGACAATCAAACCACAGCCATCCACAGTTTAACAGCAAGTTGCTCTTATTATTTTCATTTTCTTTCAGTTATGCAAGCAAGGTGCTTGTCTCCCAGTAACAGCCACCCCATAGACTGCTAAACTCAAACTGTCTTTTATTTTAACTTTTTTTTACTTCATGATATATGGGATAGGGGCCTTCTGCGCGGCCCAGGTGCCCAATTTGTATAAATAAAGAAGAAGAAGTTGTTAACTTTTAAAGGGGGCGAGTAACATTTTAACGAAAATAAGTTTTGCGTAGGTTTTAGGATATGAAATTCCAAGCAATATTCTAGACAACATAACGAGGAGAATCCAACAATTTAGAAGCAATTAAATAGTTTCTCACAATTGACACAGTTTTTTTTGTTTTTTTGTTTTTTTTTTTGTTTCTCGAAAGTTCTGATTTGTAACATACCTCCTTTTAACATTGGCCGCTGCAATTGTAGATAATGCAAGTAAGATAAAAATATATCTTGCATTCACCTTTAATATTGATATGAATGGTATATGCTAAAAAGTTACTAATTTTAATCTATTTTAATAGTTTTATACCTCTTATTACTCACCACTTTTTACAGTTTAGGTGGCAGAGGGACGCCTGCATACCTTTAAGTCTTAAGAACTAGTAGAATGTATTATAAACGCTCTTTCAGCATCAATTTGAATGTTACGTAGAAATTTTCAAATAAAATTGCAACATTTTACTAGTAAATCAAGTATCTTATACAAACCAGACATTCGAGTCTTTCTTAATACATAAGTAATGCAATACTTTTTATATGGATCTGTCATTAACTCGAATGACCGTTTACATTCGAGGTTATTTCAGCCGTTAAAAAAGCGAAAGCAACCACTAAAAGTATAAAAAATCCATCACTTCACACCTACCATATAATATCCGGTTGCGACCAAATAGTCATAGTCATAGCCATAAAATTTCTCAAGGCTTTTAGACACCGCAGGTGCCTTCTATCTTTTCAGAGTAGATCATATCATATATTCATCATGATTTCTGATGAAAATAAAGAAAAGTAAAAGGAAAAATGAAAGGATACTATGATCATGAATTAGAAATAAGTTGTTGCGACCGCAGGGCCTATAAAATCTAACGGAGTTCATACTAAGTAGACTGCAATGTGATTTTGAGAGGAAAGGGTTACCTAATTAAATCAAATTATGTCCAAGACATCTATGCAAACAATGAACATTCTCTAACCTTATTACCTTATAGAAGCTACATAGAAATTCGAAGTGACAACTGTGTGCCTCTGTAGGATTATAAGTCGAACGGACATTCAAACCCTCAAGATATAAGCTTGCGATAATTCATAATAGTGTACAACAATGTATAAGAGTGGTGATCATGTAGGAAAGAAAAAATTATAAAATTATATATATAAAATAATTATATTCTTTATGGTGAAAACTAATCTACAGCTTACGTTTTTTTGATACAGTATATACTGTATCAAAAGTTCGTATAAGTTCGTACTGTATAAGTTCGTAATGAATAAAATATGCTAAAATCAATTCGTCTGAAATTAAATTAGCTTAAACTAGATTGAAATTAAATCAATTAACCGTAATTTTGAAGGAATACTTTTTGTAATTAACTACTAGTACGCATAAATGTTTTCTCGGGTAACCGACTACTTCGCTTTTTGAAAAATACATTATAAAGTGGTAAACATTTATTAACTACAGTTCTCGGAAATTTCGATAATTTTGCTAACATATTAAATGCTTCACTGCAATAGATCAGAAACAAAGTGGGTTTCATAAAATCTTTTGAATCATTTGCATGCAGTGTAGAATATAACTTTAAATCAAAATTTTAAAACAAAGAATACTAGATTAACCCCTTGGGGACGGGTGATTCATACAAAATCAGAATCAGGAAGTTAATAAATAAAAAAACTGTATCTTAACACGATCACGCCGGCGTGACCCACCGGTGTCCCCAGGCTAGATTGTTTCATCGGGCGGCGCACCGGAGTAAACACTGGTAACAAATAAATTTCATTTTTTAGTTTTTTTCCGGGAATAATAAAAATCCATAACTACCAATTTTTTTTAATGGATGCAATTTTTATATTGAATTGCTTCTTCGCCGTGATAAATTTCCTTACAGTGAATTGTTATTGTTGAGAATAGATTAACACCTCCCGAATACTATCTAATATTGAAATAGTTCTTCTACCAGTATTTTTTTCCGTCCCACTTTCAGGCATGAACCATGAGTGAAAGCGAGACGGAAAAGAGGAAAGGCTGGTAGTTAAACCTTTTCAGTTATAGCTAGTTTTTGAGAGGAGATTACTTATTCTTTTATTAAACTATTCAACAGTATCTACTTTATCTTGAAAAAAAAAGCAGTTTTATATATATGCTAAAATATAAAAGAAATCTTGATAGTTACAGATATTTTATTTTTTTCGAAAAAAATGCTGGAATGAAATGTCTTACGTACCAGTTTTTTCTCTTTTCCGTCTTGGGCTTTCAGCCCTGACGATGATAAGGGCTTTCAGCCCTGGCCTCAACACCCGGTGTGAACGTGTTAAATGTGGGCGTTGCTAATTTGACAGACTTACTTTGCTTTTACTTTAATTATTGTTAGTTTAATCATAAATATAATCAATGTTAGTTCAAAGTATAACTAATTTTATTTTGAATTAAGTAATGGTGAATTAAAAATATCAAACAATTATAACCCCGCCCACAAATAAACTGCTAAAGAACTACTATGGTTTCCAGTTTCATCTTTTTAACCTGATTGATACGATTTTATGCTGGCAAGTATTTGCGACAGTCGGCCTCGAAAGGGCTAAGGCATAAACTTTTCTACGACTTGAAGAAATCTTCTCAAAAAGCGCAGAAGGTTGGCAGCCCTGTGTTACTGCAGATCACAATGTTTGCTTAAGTGTGAAATTTTCTATAAGCCATACAAGAATGCTAACTAAAAAAAACAAAGCTGTAGACAAATAAACTCTAAAAATAATACAGAATTTTGGTTATTATGCCAACAATTAAATAGATTCAGCCTGGCATAGATGGAACCACTTAAACATGTATATTAACCCTCCTACTATTTATATGTAGTGTGAGCAAATACACTTGAAGCCATATTTACTTTACCAAGCCATATTTACCTTATTTTACCATTATTAAAACACAAATTTTCTACCGTTTTATTTGCCTACAAAACGAGGCACCTCTGAATACATGGTTCATTTATTTACATATTTATATAGACTTTTGTGTTAAGTACAAAAAACGACTTATAAATCGGAAACTGAAAAGGTCTTGACAAACTGTAGCAAAAAAGAGATAAAAACAACGGAATGATCCATTCAGGAGTCCATGGGATATGAACTCTCTATCTTCAACCTTAAGAGTGCTGAATGTATGATGTATCAAGATCGAAATAAAGATTTTTATAATGAAATATGCTATGGGCAAAACAAATCTTTCGTTTATTCTTGAAAAAAATTCTATATGGGATTGCATGCCATACATACTATACAATATCAACTGTACTATAATATTACTATAGCATATAACTAAGATAATATGTTTCGTATTAGGTTCGTAATGTGATGAAGAAGCCGAAATAATTTTATAACCACAATAAAATTGAGAAATAATATCTCATTTTATTTAAGTTAAAATTTATTAAAAAAATATATATAACAAATTGGTTTTTCGCTTCATTTTTTTAATCGAAGTTAAAAGTAGTAAGATGTTCATGAAAATGTAACATAACAGAGAATAAGAAATTCGAATAAAAAAATATTTGGGGTTCGCGTGAATTGAACCTTGAAATTTGGCATTTTTTAATGCTGCCAAATGGCGATTCGTTTGTTACCCGCAGTTCGATTTGGCAATTAATTTTGAATTTTAAATAGAATTATTAGCCAAAAATGGAAAGCTTTAAGAAAACGGATAAGAAATGATCGTTAAATGTACTTGATTGAATAAGTTAAAAATAAAATTCAAAAGAAAATAGACAAGGTCTTATTTGAATTTTATATAGAGGGGCTTTAAAAATAGACATCATTTAGGTTAAAGGGAAATAAATGAACAGATACGTCGGGATATTATTTCAATGCGATAATATGCATATACTAATTGATGTAAAATATACTTTTATGCTTTGTATATGAGGAGTGTTATTTAGACTTTTGATAATATTATAAGTATAATTATTTAATGAATTAACAAGGATTTCAATTGTACGAGTATCTCAGGTAATAAAAGGCATTTTTGAAAATTTTTCTAAAAATAAATGTTTCTATAAGAAGTTAAAATTCAATAATGAAAGCATTGCCTTGTGACATAATTTTTATTCAATGAGAACATGAACTTTTATTCTATTATTTCCAACTTCACTACAAAACATTTTGCCTTTCAATTTACTCCATTTTATGATTATTTGATTTTAAATTATTCAATTCCCTTACAAGAGACCGAATGAGAGGGCGAAAAAGTAGAATTTTTTTTTTGAAAGTAATTTCGAAAGGACTTATGTTCTTTTTCTTGTTAAAGCCACCCCTATCAAGTTAGTTCCTTTAACCCAGAACACTCCTCTTTTTCTCCAACAGAAGCTCATGAATATGTAATTGTTTCACCCCAATTGATAAAGCAACGTGTTTTCGTGACTTTTTCTTTCCTTTTTATTGCAACTCAATGGGATGCTGTTTCTTTGAAATACGTTAATCACATTTAAACTTTAATAAACAGTTAATTTAAGTTTCTTATTTAGTTTTCTACATTTACATATTCCCTGTTAGTGGTTGCTGTCAAGTTACATCAAACTAATAATATAATTTTACTATGAAACCGTTTTGATGACGTGGTCAACGTCTGATCAGTTAGCAACTTCTATCTTACACTTAAAATTTATAAATTTCAACATTATATAACATTTAATATTACCGAGTTTCTTTCTCAGAATCATATCATAATATTATTATGCTGACCAGCATGCCATGAAATTTCTAAAAAATAAAAGTTTCTCAAAGAAGATTTGGAAACCCAATGTTTTAGCTTATTAATTATTTATTAAGAAAAAAGATGTCAGGTATTTCAACAAGAAATTTCTGTTCTTAGAATATTGAAATAAACAAATTAAGATATTTCGAAAACCTTTTAGAGTATTGACTCCGGGATCTCTAAATACACATCCCGGGACGCTGGTCAACTTAAATATCGTTGAAACTTTAAATTCATTTTGTTTATTCAAGGGGATAAGTAAATGATCAAATAATTGATCAAAATAATTAAAAAAAAACTTCTATACTTACTATTTGTAAACAACTTCATACCTGCCAACTTTTACGCATTTGGCATAAAATTTTATTTCTATATTTAAAGTAGTAGTAAAATGTATGCTTTCTATATATTCCTTGCATTTATACACTAATTTTATTTTATTTTTGACTACCACTATTTAAAAAAAATAAGTATAAATATTAAATATGTAATAGTGCCGTGGTAGTTCGCACAAGCTGTTTCAAACTGCGTATGTTTCTGCCAAAAGTTTTAATTCAAATTCTGTATTACTACCAACGGGAAAAATCATCCTGGAAAGTATTAAAAGTTGACTGGTATGCAATTTTGATTTTTGCGCGCAAAATATTTCATGGCAAAAGAATTTGAAAAATATTTCATGGCAAAGCTGATGACACAATTCAAAAGTTCATGCTCGAAGCTTTTGGAAATGATGTTATTTTTATCCATGCAAAATTCGGAGTGACCAAAACTAACTATTAAAGTTCGAGCTTTACTACGTTTAGATCGTCTTTCTAACTTCAATGCCTACACTAAACTGTATATAACATCTGGGACCGCTTGTTGCCCTTTTTCTATTAATCTTTAGCTTGGTCTTTGTGGTGCTCCATGAGGTTGTGGAATTTCAACTATTTTCAACTCATTTTATAGGAATGTTTTTTTTTTAATTATAGTGGTACTGAAAAAGAAAAAAACAGCTATTAATTCCCGACGCTCATTTTGATCAATGAGAATTTTTCATAGGTAAAAAGACCACCATTCTAAAAGCTTCAATCATGATTTTTCGAATTGTAACAAAAAATTTTCCGTGTAAAATCTTTTTTAAAAAAAAGTTTGCTACTAAAAGAAATTTTTTTTTTACATTAAGTTAGTATACAAGTCTTTCCATAGTTCTGATTAATCCCTGCATATTTGATAAATATAAATCTATTTTATTTTACTTACTCAACATTAACAGGTTTTCCAAGACATGAAAAAAATTAAAAACATGGTGGTTGAACAAGAGACTACAGAAAAGTTAAGAAAAATTTAGCATACACTTCAGTATTACAAAAAGTATTATTCAAAAAATTTACAGCGGTAACTATCTAAAATACTTTCTAATTTTTTTTTTTTTGGTTTCGTAACTTTACTCTTTTTAGTTAGTACATTTATTACTTCTTTGTTTGTTATCATACCAATGGAGTTGAGTTAAAAGAATAATAACTTGATCGTAAAATTTAAGACAAATTTCAGAAATTATCTGAACTTAATAATGTAAGGAGGTTATTCCCCACAAGCTGAAGTGGTGTAGTTACAATGTTTTGTATTAAAAAGTGATTGATCGAGAAAAATTGAAACATTAATTTATCATTTACTTGACAGTTAAAATTAACATTTTAATTTAAGACTATGTCACTAATAAAACATTTTATGCATGTTTGAGGTAAAATTAAATATTGTATTTAATAACATTAATTCATCTTGAATAAATTTAGTATTAATATGTAAAGTAAAAGAAACTTTTATTTATGTGTTTAAGTTTTTCATTATTCTACAAAACTTTTTTCTCATAAAAAAATTAAAGCCAAAACGCTGGTGTTACAATGTGGTTTAACAATTGCCTGTTTTATTTTATTTTTAGTCGTAATTATTGAACTTTATATTAGTTTATTAAATTATTAACAAATAAAACTCTATTTGTAAATAAACTAAGTTAATAAAGTTTTTACAAATTTTTCTCTAAAAACTTATATTCGTATTCTAATGTTAAAATAAAATTTATTCTAAATAAAGGGTAAATATTTGATAATTATCAAAATATTAAAAGTTTCCCCACACTCATAAAGTATTTGACAGTAATATCGAAGAGAATTTCATAGTTTTTATTACTTTGAAATGATGTGAGAAAGCAATGTAATTTTATTATTTGACAATAATCTAAAGAAGAGTTACATAAATAAAATTCTTTGATATTGACACAAGGGAGAATTGCGTATTTGAGTTATTTAACTACGATATATAGGAGAGTAGCTTAAGTTATGTTTGAGAATTATATGGAGGAGAGTTGCATATTATTCAAAATTCATGTTACTTGGAAAAGATGTGTAAGAAAATAACTTAATCTTTATTTAATAGAGAAATGAAAGGGAATTGCATAATCTGAATTAGAGAGCAGTAGCATGGAAGATAGTTGCATTATTTATTTATTTAACTTTTATATGGAGAAGAAAAGCGTAATTTAAATTGTTTCAGAATTATATAGAAGAGAGTTGCATATATGTAAAAAAGAATTACTGTTAGAATTCCAGTTAAGAATTAACGTTACTTGGAAAAGATGTGAAAGAGAATAACTTTATCTGATTTTTTGGACCAAGATAAAGTGGCATTCGCATAGATGAAGGTTGCCCTAATTAAGTTATTCGGCTTTGATATGGTGGAGAAATGTATTTTAAATTATTTTACGATGATATGCATGCGATTTGCTTATTTTGAGTTATTTGGCAAGGATATGGAGAGGGATGAAGAAAAAATCAAGTTACTGAGTTTAAATTATTTGCCAATGATAAAAAAAAAAGAATTTTATACATTGTTACATCATTTGGAAATTATATGTAAGAGATTGATTTAATCGTTTTAATTGACAATGACATGACAGGGAGTTACATAAACTAGATTCTTTGACAGCTATATAGATGAGAATTACTTATTTTGAATTATTTGACAACGTAGAGGAGAGTTTCTTTATTTTAATTGCTAGATAATGCGATGAAAATAAGTTGTAAAATTATTGAGAATGATATGGAAGTGAATAGTATAATTTTGACTGTTAATTAAAATAATCTGATTCTATTAAATATTACTCAAGCTCTATGGGGTTATTTGTAGATGTGGTCAACAATTGTGGTAAGCAAAATAACTTGCGAACGTGGAATAGATTTTGCTTGTAAAACATGACCTTTAGATAATACATTTAAAGATTATCAATTAAATATTTAGTTGAAGAAAGGATTGCACTCAGATTGATGAAGAAAAGATACTTATCTATTTTTTACTTATCTATTCTTTAGTTTTTAGTTTTTAAGTTGCTAGTTTAAGTAAATTTCTACAGGTACAGGGAAACAGTGCACAAGTTTCACAAGATGCTGCATTTAATATAATTAAAAATGTGCCAAACGGTGTTTTTGTAGTTTTTCAAAAAGTGTAAGAACATTTGTCGTATAATAATAGCTTACTTTTCCCCTCTAACATTATTGCTAATTTTCCACTTTTAACCTGCCAAATTACACTTAAAATTTTTTTTCTGAGTTAAGGGTGATTTTTTCATTGGTCTTAGATATTTTCACGTCGTTGATTTTAAATCTGCAATCGATTTCTTTCTCCGCGCTACATTTTGTTTTCATAACAATTTTAGATCCGCATCCAGCTTGCACTGGCCACAGTGTTGACGTGATATATCCTCAATGGTAGTCGGATAATGGGTTAGAGTCCTTTGTAGTCAGGCTAACCATGGGAGGTTCTCGTGGTCTTTCTCTCCATGTAACGAAAATGCGGGTTAGCTACATCGAAAAAGTCCTCCACGAAGGCAACATTTCTTCGAATACTTGATCCAGGAGCATGTTGTCTTCTGCATTAAGTTCAATATTACAAGGTTACGGTGTTGAACATTAATAGTCGTAAACCCAAAAATGGGGTCGCCTTTTCGAAGATGGTTATAAAATACAAAATAAAATGGGGAGTTGAATAAATGTCGCAATAGATTTCTAGGAAAGTTAGGGCACATAATAATGATTAAAATGATCATGATTAAAATTGCAGAGACACCCATGTTCGGAAATGTCACCATACATTTCTACGAACACTTTCCAGCCAATAAACTGTTTCTTTTTGCGCTTTTAAACATTTCACATTAGGGAAGCAGACCTAGACGCGTACAGAGGCGTTTCCAGGGATGGGTTCCTGTGCAGTTTAAATTCTTATGATGTGATTTAACATTTGTTTCAAAGTTTGTCGAAATATTTACAAAACAACCTGCTACATATAACGTATTAAAATTGTATATTTCGACAAAAATTAACTAAAAAGGTGGTTTAAAAAAATGCAGCTTTAAGAGCGAAACTAATTTCAGATTTGAAATCCCCACACTTGAATTCGGCAAGATCAAGTATTTGCATAAATACAACCTAAGAATTGTACCCCAGTCATTATTTTTATCCAGACAAATAACAAGATAATGTTACAAGATAATGTGTTACAATGGTAGTGTTGTGTAATGATGTTACAAGAAAATATGTATTAAACACTAGTTACATTTTCTGTGCTATTAATTTGCATGATAATAAAGCCGCATAGCAGATTTCTTGCTGTTTTTTTTTAAAACCTATTCATAAAAGTCGCAGAGAGCTTTAATTAATTAAAAACTCCCAGCACGTTTTAATCCATGTTTTAATTAAAGTACGTTTAATTAAAATGACAAGTTTAGACAAAAGTAGGAAAAACCCATCAGAAGGTAAAATTTAACATTTCAGTTAAATGACAAAGTGCGTTGCTTATCTGTAGAATTCGAAAATAGAATGTTTTTTAGTCACGAAAGAGAATATTTTTCTCGCTGGGAATTGAATTATAATATTGCAAAATTCTTATAATGACTACCATCATGTTTACTCGTTATTTCATTTCGACATGCCGCAAATCATTTATGAAAGTTTTCACTTTTTCTAATTTAATTTTGACTTTCGAATTCAAAAGAGGAAAATGAATTTCGAATAACGAACTGGCAACAGTCAGAAAGCGATCTAGAAAATGGAATTCATTATCTCATTCCACTTGACTGATTTTTAAACGATTTTTGTTTCTTTCTGCACCTTTCAATCAATATTTGCAAAGAAATATTGGGGTTAAACTTTGAAAATAAAGAAAATATTAGCTTCATTAACATAAAGTTTTTTTTTTAAATATATCATTCACTTTGTTTTTTTTTTTTTACTTCCTATATTCTATAGTAGAATATAGCTTTATAAAACAAAAATTCATGCTATATTGCATTAAGTAAGTTTTAGTAATTCAAAACTAAAAAATATTATTTAACTTACATTTAAAGTATCTACACTGAGAAAAAAGAAAGATATGGTCAAGGCTACCAAAATATGTTAACATTTACCGTGTTTCTGGCTTTTTATGGAGACGAAAAGAAAAAGAAAAAAAAAAGAAAAAAAAAGCACGAGGATTTTTACTACCACTATAACCGTTGTTGAACAGCCGACGAAACTTTTTGGGTACGACTACTAATGGTTAACTACGTAGCCTAGTAATTTTGAACCCAATACAGAAGACAAGAGAACTTCTGGATCAAGTATTCGGAGAAATTTGCCTTCGTGGAAGACATTTTGATGGAACTAATCAGCATTTGTGTCACATGGAGTAGGAAACCACGAAAAAGTGCCATGGCAAGGGGACTCTGACCTATGATCATTCTACCACTGAGGATATTTTATGTCAACTCTCCGATCAATGCAAGCTCGATGCGGAATTCGCATCGACCAGTCATTGCAGGGATTCGAACCCGGAACACTTCATTGAAAGGCAAACGCTCTACCCCTGAGCAATCGCGGCTCTTTTACTCAGGTTATTAGCAAAAAATTATAATTCATTTTATTTAAAACTAAGATTATTTTATCGGCGCAGGGTGAAAATTGGCAGTTTGCTAGGACGAAGTACTCGAAACTAAGTATGAAATATAAACAACAAAGATATTCGGGTATGATACAATAGTGTACGGCATGGATTTATTAGTATTTATCCTACATTGAACAACTTGATTACTTTCATTCGCCTAATTAACATCACACACTAATCTGACATAAAAATAAATTTTGCCCAGCGATATTGTTTTGAAACCAAAATGAAATTAAAGAAAATGTAACCCAAAATTCGTATAAAGTAGAAAAGTTTGAAAGAAATGTTTTTGGCAACCATCCTACAGCATTGCATTTCTGATTCATTTTTATATACGTTTTATATTTCTAAGATCAAAAAAAAATAATTTACTAAATCTAACAGGTCTAGCTTGAAGTCACAAATTGTTTATTTGTGCTCGTGTAGCCAATATTTTATGCATGTTTGCTTTTTTCTTGCAAAAATATATCTATCAGCTTTTAACGGATATCAACTTTTCACAGCACGATAAACGTACAGGATATCTAACAAATCTGTAGAACAATTTATAGAAAGAAAATCATAAGCAGTTTTAAATGGTTGCCATTCACTACTATTTTTGATACTAGTAAACTACGGACTACTAGTAGAATACTAATATTTTTTTCGGTACAAAAATTTAAAAAATAAGCAAATAAAGGACTATCGTACATGTTTAAACAATTATGACATCTATAAGCAAATAAATTGAAATTTTATACCACTATTCATTTTAGGCACTTCTTATTGAGTTCATTGATTTTTGTCATTGCTTTATAAGTTTCGATTAGTTGCACTACATATAACACATATTCGGTAATTTTTGAAGTTACATTACCGATATTTTTTGTTTCTTTTCCATGTTGCTCCAATTCATAAGTATCAAGGAATGAATTAACATTTTAGTACTAGCTAGAAAAAAAGAATGTGAATTTTCGACTTGTTATTCTTCTTTCTTGCTGCCCCTCTTTTGAAAATCACGTAAAAAACAATACATTATTATTGAAATCGAAAATTTAGAACAGGTGTTATCCCAAAAAAAAAACAATTTAGAGATTGATTTCATTACTCTCTAAAATAGAGTAATATCATCAAGATAATATCTAAAATATTGGATTGAATTTTAAATCAGAGAGCATGTCTGTAAATTTTTGCCATTTTATAATAAGGAAAATATTATAAATTGTTAAATGATTGCTTCAATATTTAATTAAAACGCATTATTTCTCATTGTTTTGAACTTCTTTTTCATCATTTACTGCTTAATTCAGAATTAGTTTTTTTGAAGCACAATTTTTATTAATAAAGCAAATACATTTTAAAGTATAAAATTATTTTTTCACCTTTCAAATTTTACATTATATTCAAAATTCAGTTCCTCTCTAATACTTTCATTTGGGTCATGAAAATAGATCTTTCACAAAACATTCTGCAAATATTATCTTAATGCTCATTCCCCTAAAAAAAAGCTCAATCATTTATATTATTTATTTTGAGTTATACAATAATTCTTTATAACCTCAAGCATTTATACTATCCGCAGCTTACCTTTACTTACTTTTAACAGCTTACCTTCATTATACATCGATTTAATTTACTGTAAAAAAATAAATACGACAATCGCAAAAAGTTTAGCCCTAAAAAATCAAAACGATAAAAATGTGGTACAAATAAAATAATTTAAGGAAAAGAAATATCATGCCATGTTTATATTTTTATATATTTTCGTATAAAATTAACGGCTTTTTAACTCAATCTCAGACGAATTCCATCAGGTGTTTTTCTTTCAAAACAATTTTGATTTTATGCTTGCAAATTTAAAACAAATGTTTATTAAAATAATCGATTTAAAAAGTGCATTTTAATTTTTAATACATTTTGTAGCCTCTCCTTCCTAACCATTTTCTTTTCATATCCTTTTTGTTATACAATAATCAATTGGAAAAACTATTAAGACTACACAGTACAAAAAGTCATTGAAATAGCAATTACTTGCCTAATGATATAATTTTTTGCGTTCTAGAAGAGACCACAAAAGCAAAAGACCAAAAAAGGAAAAGAAAAAAAAAAAAAAAAAAAACATTTGCAAAGTAGAAAAAAATCTCGTTCGCTATGATAAGAAAACTCATCTCTGAAACTTTTATTTGAAAATGGAAAAGTAGCTTACAAAGAGAGATTGTTTGAATCGTTATTCGGCAAAAAGTAATCAGAAGTAACAATAAAACTTATCACGTACAAATATTTCTCGACGTTCTTATTGAAATGGGGTTGAAAAACAAGGCTAGGTCAAGACAAAAAATAAACGAAAAATGTTATGTTTTTTGTTCAGTTAATAGTTTTGTAATTGCGAATAACATTAATTGAAAGTAATTTTCTTAAAATTATTAACATTATTTTTAATTAAAGAGTATTTTTGTATTCATTTTGATTAGCATTTATTAAAGAAAGAATCATTTCTTTAAATATTAATACACAATTATACATATTAATAGCAATTACATATTAATTACAATATCCATACAATAATAAAACCTATTATTGGAGAGAAATAAATCTAAATTATACGTATCTATTTAACATTTTTATTACTAGAAAAAAAGCATTTACTTAAATGGAATTGTCTAAATGCATTTCTTTAAAATTAAAGTACACTTTTTAAAAATGTAGTTTGACTTTAGCGGGTTATACAAAACAATCTTAATGTTTTGACGCAAATCGGGAATGATGAAATGCTGGAATGATTGACTTTGATAACTCAATAAATAAATAAATAAATAAATAAATAAATAATAATAATTTGAGACCTGATTCTAATAGAGATTATATGCAGCATATATCACTGGTTCAAAGTTAAAACGACACTCCTTCACTCACTTCCCATTCAAATAACAAGAGAAGTGAGTGCAGAAGTGTCGTTTTAATATTGACCCAGCGATATTTTCTATAATCAGAATGATTAGTAAAATCTCTTTACTCGGTGATCTATTGCGTTGTTGCAAGCTATGCAAAAACCCAGCGTGGCTCTATGTTTTGGGTAATTTATGAAACGTATATCCGCCATTTTCTTTTTAACATAAACTATGAGCTTACAAAGCTAAGTTACGCGCCGAATCCTTCAGTAAACATCAAAAGGACCATTTCTGCATTGCAATTTCAATCTCTTAAGATGCATTCAATTATACTTTTAAAGCGTAAATATGTACTTCTATTTGTAAGAAGCTCTTCAAGGAGTTATTTTTCAGATAAATATGAATTTTACTTTGGTAAATATCAATTGCTTTTAGTATTCAAACATTGGTTAAATCCTTTGATGTTTTGTTTTTGCTAAATCTGAAACGGTATCTTTAATCTTTAATGTTATATTATCTATTGTTATGCTAATGAGAAAAGTATCAATAGTCAAATTTCTTAAAAAGTAATACTTTTAGGCTTTATTCGATTACAATAGTGAGCAGAAATTGGCACTTGGGGCGAATTTTTTATCTGTAAGTTTCAACAAATAATTTACGGGCATAATTCTTTTGTACGTAAAAGGCAACTGCTTTTTTTTCTAGAAATTTTATCATCATTATTATTTAGTTAATAGCGATCATTTATTTACCAAAATGAGAGAAGAATCATCGAAATGTTTTTAAGTGATTGCATGAGGCTCTACAAATCAGTATAGCTGAAAATAAAGCGATAGATTTAAAAATGGTCTGCAAATGGCGATGAGTTTAATTTATGCAATTGTAATATTATATATGCGAATATATAATATTACAATATATATTATGTGATTTATGTGTCTATATATATATATGTGATTTAGGATACAAATTATATTAGTAAATACTATTAAGAACTTACGTTTCAATTTGAGAAACATCTAAAGCTAAATTAATTCACTATATAATATTAATAGTAAACACAGGTAAGCACGTTCCACAAACGCAATTCCAATGAGTAAAACATTATATCTGCGTAAATTTATTAAGAAAAGTGTCTATCTAGGTGTCTATATATATATATATATATATATATATATATATATATATATATATATATATATATATATATATATATATATATATATATATATATATATATATATATATATATAATAATAATAATAAATGAATAGACGAAATTTTGTTGAATGAATTTTTTGTTGATAAACTCTAACAATTGTGGGTATGATTGATTTATTTATAGTTAATACTGAATCGAGCATTCATGCACACTTTGAAGGGTGTAGTTAAATTTTAACGTCAATTAATAATAAAATTTACACTAATCTCAGAAGTTTTTACTTCATTCATCTTTGGCAACAAGCCTGAGGATATGTTGTAGTCATTTTCCATTCTTCCGTAAATTTTGAAAAATAAAGATATATTGTAATACTATTTGTGTTAGAAATGATATCATCGATGGCAGATTATTCCAGCTTCTTAAAATGAATGAATTTAGATAATTAACAGCGTTATTAATTTTTGCTTTCTTTTATTTACCTTTTATCTATAATGTTGAGCAATGAAGCCTAACGGGGGTAAATTCTCAACCTAAATAGTAAATAGTCGAAGTTTTAAAATACGACTTTTAAAAATAATGAAATTTTCCTTTTTTTCCAATAATTGACTAATGTTTCCCAATAACTGACTTACTCTTACAGTATAAAAAATGTGGTGTAATATGCGAATTTGGTGTTGAAAAACTCTAAGAATTGTGTGCATAATTATTTCATTTAAAATTAATACCGAATAGCGCATTCATACTCACTTTAAAGAGTGTAGTTTAATCTTAACGCCAATTAATAATTAAATTTACACCAAGCTCAGAAATTTTTACTCCATTCATCTGTGGCAACAAATCTGAGGATATGGAGTAGTCATTTTCCATTCGTCCGTAAATTTTGTAAAATAAAGATATATTGCAATATTATTTGTGTTCGATGCGATATGATCCATGCCAGATGATTCCAGCTTCATCTATGAGTGAATTTGCATTATTATCAACATTATTAATTTATGTTTTCATTTATATTTTTAATCTATGATGGTGGACATCGAAGCCTAACGAGGGTTAATTCTCAACCTCAGTAGCTACGGGAGAGCAAGTTACAAGATCATAGTCAATTATTTGCCAAATAATTTCAATCCTCTTGTTGGAATCTGTTGACAATTTTACACAAAGACTTTTTAATACAAAGTAAGTTTAAATCCTCTTTGCAGATTTATCAAGAATATTGATTGTAGTTGATCATTTGCCAAATAATTGATTATTGTTGATTATTTGCCAAATAATTGATTGCAATCAATTATTGTAGGATTGATTTGATAGATTACTTATGTAAACTGTTACTTAATGCATGTGTGTTCATTGTTGTATAATAAAGATATATGCGTTCGCATAAATTTTACATAAATATGTCAATAATATTAAATAATTTTATAATATTTTACTTTTATTCCTTTTAATTTTTTTTAACCTTAGTTCAAATTCATATTAATATTCAGTCTTTACTGTGTGTATGCTTGATTTACAAATTTATTTTATTTTAAGAAATATTGTTTGTATGCAAAAACTAGGTTAACGATTCTTACTAAATATTGTATCATAAAAATAGCGTTACTGATTCTTATGTGTATCATTATAAATTTTAGTGTTACTGAAAAGCAAAAATGGTTGCTGCTCTAATTAGAGTGAAAGAGGATTGTTGGCGCTTCACTACTCCAGGAACTATCCTTGGTTCTTGGAGAAATAGGAAACTTAATGGAACACCACTTTGTTGTATATAAGTTGCATCATTTTTAACGTTTAGATACACTTAAGTTTCTTGCAGAATAGGGAGCTATATACAGATAAATAAGTAATTACTCGTAAATTGAAACTCATTTTTTGCAGATACACTATAAAAATTGGTTGAAGTTGAACTCGGAGGTGAATTAAAGTGCTTTTAGCAATTAAAATGTAATATGATTTTTTGTTGTATTTAGAGTTCTATTTACTATCTCGATTAGGAAAAGAATACATGATTCAAAAGTTTTTCTTGTCTAAGTTACAATGGAAAACTCTAGAAATTCGGAAACATTTAGTTGATGCTGTTAATTTAAGAAGTAAACCATATAGAATTAATTGTATCTGCCATATCTTTATTCAGTCTTTTATTGACGTTTTATTTAACTCTGCAATATGATATATTATACTTTAGATATAGAAAAGGAAAAATATTAAGGATAATTTTTATGGTTACTCGATGGCTACTACTTTTTACCACCTCTCAGGCAATTTTCCATCTCGAAAAAATGTCTCGTCTTTTGAGGCGATCCAAGTTCGGAGCCAATTTTCGATTTCTGCAAAAGAAGGGAACTGGTGACCTGCTAAATCATGCTGCATCTGTTGGAACAACCAGTAATCAGAAGGAGCAATGTCCAGCGAATACAGCGGGTGCGGTAAAATATCCCACTTGAGTGTTTCCAAATAATTTTTCCGGCTTTTGCGACATCACACCGACCGTTATTAGGCAGAAAAATAACTATTTCATGTCTTTGCTTTTATTCCGGCCGTTTTTCTCGTAATGCATGGCTCAAACGAATCAATTGTAGCCTATACCGATCGCCCGTAATGGAATAACCAGGTTGTAGGAGCTTATAATATACAAAACTATTCACCATTCTTCATTCACCATTCGCCACTCTTGAAACGTCGATACCATTCACCACATGATTTATCAGTTTGAGCATTGTCACCATATACTTCTACAAGAATTCGATGCGCTTCAGTTGCACTTTTCGTCCAATTAAAGAAGAAACATAAAACCTCCCTCAAATGGTGCTTAGTAACCACAAAACTTGACATACTCAACAAAGTAAAAAAACAGGGTTTTTGTATGAAACTCAAAGTGATATAAACTGAATATTATTGACAGATGTTTAATCGCTCTGAAACCACCGAAACCAGCTGTCACTATGAAACATTCACGACAGCAGAGGCATCTCTTAAAAACGGACCGAACTAATTTGTACTCCCAGTGAAACTATTTAAAATAACAATTTGAAATCATAAATGAAATACCGTACAATTCAACATTCTGAAAAATCACAGAAGTTTGGATGGTTTTCAATTAAAAATATATTTTGCAAACTGATTTCTGCCATTGCTTCATTTTCAAAATCTGATTTTTTTTAATGTTGTAATATCATCACGTATAAAATTTTTAATCCATAATAAACTTAAAATATAAATGTAAGCATGTGATAAGTCTTTTTAAAATTATTTCCCTAAATAATTTATTTTAATATTCCACACCTACTTTACTCAAAGTTGGTACTTTGTTAACTTTTGCGCTACCTTATCTTAAGCTTCATCTTAAAACCATCAACCCAGTTTAGTACCTTCATTTCGGATACTGAATGGGATCATATTTCTAAATGCCTCGGAATATCATTAACGTGCACCCAATCCCCGAATAAAAATCAATACATCGAGAAATTCGATTAAATATGAAATCTCTTGCTATCTCACTTACCATCCATTTGCATGATGGAAAATTTAAGTGCATGCTTACCATAAAAAAGTATTTGTGCTACGAAAGGTGTGGTTAGCCACGTTTTGAAATTTCTCTCACGCAATGCATAATGTATCTACGTATTTAAAATGTATCATTATAAAATCGTTTTTAAAACTTATGTTTACTGTAACAAAAAGAAATAGACTTTTTTTTTCTCTATTGACAAAAATTAGATGTTAGGCAATTTTTTGTGCCATTATTGAGAAGCTTGAAACTATCCATAAGGCAAGCAAGGCATAAAATAATTGTTAATTCATTTCATATATGTGCATGTGTATGCATTTCATATATATGCATGATTGTTAAATATTAAGATTAATTTTATTATTTTTAATGAATTATTTAATTTTAATTTTTGTATCTACATATTTAAAATGTATCGATATAAAAACGTTTAATTTTGTGTTTTATTATTGAAAAACTTACAACTATTTATCATCAAACGATTTAACAAACAAGTATTAAAATCATTGTGAATTCACTTCATATATTGAAACATGCATGGTTGATAAATATTAAGACTATTTTTTATAGTTTTTAATTAATTATTAATTATTACAAATAAATAAATTGTTATTTAATCATTTTTTCCAAGAAAATTCAAACAGTGAATTTATTATCAAACAATATCCAAGTAATAAATTCACTAATTGTATATTGATATATGCATGGTTGATAAATATTAATATTGTTTTCATTATTTTCTTTTTTTATATATAATTAGGTGCTATTTATGCTCAAAGAATAATAGGGGTGCTTTATTAAAACATTTGGTGACACAAATCCTGAGCCCTATGTAAAGGCGAAATTGCGCATTTATTAAGATAATTTTAAATTTTTTTTATGATTTGTGTCTTTGTTTTTAATTCTTTCACGTTTTATTTCAAAGAAGCAACTGCACAGAGTAAATAATTCACGTAAAATTACAGTACTGCTTAGTAATGACATTTCTTTAGTAACCTTTCTTTGCTATTACTTTCGTTCATATGGTAACGGGTTACACTAAATTCTGGTTTTCAAAATTATAGTTCACATTCCCAAACATTTAATAAAGTCATACAAAACTGAAAAGTAAATTTAACTGAAAAAATGGTTTTTATGCCATGCTCTATAGAGCATGGCATGATTACTTATAAGTAATTATGATAAGCTAAATTTTGCCACATCTAGCAGATTTTATCTCACATTATAACACTATATTTTATGGTTAATTTAACTAAAATTCTTACCAAAGCACTTTGGTAAAATTTACCGAGTTTTTTAGTGTTACCATAGAGCCAGAAACATGGTAAATTTAACAATATTCTTGTAGTTTTGACCATACTTTTTTCGCAGTGTGTTTATTACAAATATACTTCAAGTCTAAACAAAAATATGTTATTCCTTCTACTGTATTGGCTAAACAATACAAATAAATAATTAATATTGCGGTAATATAAGCAATTAAGCAACTCAATTTCAGTTAGATGTATTTCTAAAATTTAAATTTAAGTTATTGAAAAATGCTGGTTAGGAAAGATTTAGGAAATCAAGCTTTTCAATATACATTTTACATGCAATTATACTTTTAAAATGTTCTTCATTTCATAGCGCAAATTTATGTAAAAAGAAGCTTAATGGCTTATGTGAGCTGAATAAAATCTCATTTCAAATCATTACTGTAGAATGGAAAATTACCATTCAGACCGAATTCCCAATGCATGAATTTCATTAAGAATGAGAATATGAAAAATTAGAATGAAGCCTTAAAACTTCATTATGTAGTCGAAAATTGGATTCGGTTCCAGGAAATATCTTCTTTTGTTCCTTTATAGCTTTGATCTGAATAGTTTATCCCTCAGATCTTTGATGCAATTATAAACGTTCTTTCGGTAATACCCAGAATTCATTGCTGTAATAATATACTTCATTCTGTTGAATGTACTACACAGTTCAATTGATATGAAATGGAAGTTTGCACTCAGAACTGCATTGTGAGATTTCGGCTTTGCAATTGCAGTTACCTTACATATTATTACATAGTATAATAATTCTCAATTTCAACTCTGAGTATCAGACGTAGGCAAGCTTAAGTTTCTGACTTTCAATCTAGACACAGCTTTGAAACTTAAATATATAAAACTATGCAAAAAAAAACATTTTGTTAACTGAACTTATACTTTGAAAATATTTTACATTTTTACCTCTCAAAATAATGCTTCATAGATATGTACTTAATCTCAAATTACAATGAACATATATATGCAGCAGCGGTATTTAGAATTGAAACAATTCGGACAGAATGTCTTAACAACAAAATTTAAAACAGTTTGGTATTTCAAGCACACTCTGATTAATATGCTTACTTGAC
Organism: Parasteatoda lunata; assembly: GCA_949128135.1. Lineage (NCBI taxonomy): Eukaryota > Metazoa > Arthropoda > Arachnida > Araneae > Theridiidae > Parasteatoda > Parasteatoda lunata. Next base: position 24,708,578 of record OX421981.1, on the reverse strand, counting down.
AGCCATTGGCTCCTACATTACGAAACAGCCATTGGCTCCTCACTTACTTATATGTAACTCTGTTCCATTGAAAGATCCAAGCTTCATCTATTGGGGCGTATATCACATACACACCACTGGTATCATAAAACATTCCCTGGTGCCCTGCTGGGCATAAAATGTGGTCGAACATCTCAATTGCAAAAAATGCTGTGTTCAACCAGCTTCGCCCGGACATATTTTGGTTTGCTTTGAGCTTTTTAAGGTGGATCCTACATAAGATTCTTTTTTTTTTTTTTCGCGGACTTTTCGTAATCGTTCTTATAATTGATCTGGCAAAGCTATGTGGTTTGGAAGGCTTATGACACATTCACAGATTTCGGTTGGATTTAATTCTAATACTTCGTAGCAAAACAGTTACATCATTCTTGCAAAATGAGTTTGCGTGTTTAACTTAAATATGTTAAAATATGCCATTTTTTAAATATATTAAAAACAAAAAATAATCCTAGTCAAACCCTACTATTGTGCTAGTTTAATATGATTACCAGTTGAAGCATGCTGCCTGTTGAAGAGGAAAGCTGAAATCTACTAGTCAAGCATAAAACCTGGTCACATGATGTTTTATAATAAGTTTGCGAGAAATTTGCGGAATATTACAGGTACAAGTGAATTAATAGTAGTGTTATGCATGTTCTATTAATAATTCTATTAACTCTCATCCTTAGTAATATGCTGTCAAGCAATAATACGTGAAATTTTTAAACGATATTGAATATTGACTAGATACCAACTTCAACTTCACATCTTAACAAAACTACAGCAAGTTTGAAGTTTACTACAGAACAGCGTATAAAAATAAAGCTTTAACCGGTTTTTTATTGTTAAAAACAGTTATACAGAGAAAAAATGGTTTTTGAACATTAATTTTTTTATCTTTTTCAAGACAGAATCAGGATATGGGGCAGCTTCTCAAATAACGAAATAAATTATAACAGAGTTTCTCATTACTTAGGTCGGAGGGAGAGAATATTTTAGATCAATACCTGCATTAAAAGTAATAAGTATACAATTATTTTATGAAAGCCTTTTCTACAAGAACCTTTTGATTTTAAAACTTACTAACTTTTCATCCTCGATGAAGTATTTTACTTTTAAACAGATAAAATAAATTTTACAAACCAAATAGCAAAGAAGGAAAAAAGATATTTTCGCTTTGAGCAAAAAGAACAGCATTCAATAGCTAATGAAAAAAAAATTCATAAAATAATTTCCTTAAAACTTTGCTTTTTCATTTTTTAACAAAATTATTTAAACTTAAAAATTAACAACAAAAATATGTTTGAATAAAAATGATTACAAAGAACAAAACTTAAAATTCTTTAATTGGTTTATCATTCTTTCTTGTAAAATTTATGAAAACATATAGGGAAAGAAATATTAATAATAGGGAGTTCTCTTCAATCTTACTCGAGTCTAGACAAATATTATTGCGAAATGAGTCTAGAAATTATAAGTAATAAAAATACGAAGGAAACAAAAAATGACAAATTTGCTAGACAGTTTAACTTATAAGGACATTATATTGTTTAAAGTTTAACGAAAAAAGATCATTGTTCTTCACTTTACAAATAAAAGTACAATTCAAGACAAGTAAAAATACATTTCCTTTCTTACTGCTCTTTTCTCCGTTTTTTTTTTTTTATTTTTTTTTTTACTTTATTTAAATATATTTCTCATTTAAGTAATACATAGTTTCTAATAATATTTAATAATATTACATTGGGTATGAAATATTAAAACTTTATTTTGGTGTAGTATAACAGTATAAGGTCCTGCTATCATTAAGCACTATATTTATCTAATTATTTAGGAAATCCGACAAAAAATCTAAGCTTATTGATTACTATAATAATAATTGTTATGATAATAATTGTAACTATAATAATATATACTATAATAATAATTGTAACTATAATAATATACTATAATAATAATTGTAAGCAGTACATTTAACTAAAAACATTTAACTAAAAATGTTACTTCCAAAGCGTAAATTAATTTTTGAAGAGCAAAAATTAAGGTATTATTTGAGTAAAATATCAAATAAAGATGATTCTACTTGATAATTAAGGTGTGTTGAAATTAAAATATATTCAAAATCATCTTTTAGGTTTTATAAGATTAATAAAATATATTTCGAGTTTTGAATCTAACTTAAAGATTTAATAGCAAAATTTAAAGCTTAAGTGGCGAAAACGCCTAATTCTTTTAAGCTGAAAAAAAAAGAAAAAAAAGAGAGTTTTGGTGATGCATATTTAATATAAAAAAATTAAATGCTGTTTGTGAATATAATTGGCTTGAAAACATAAATTAAAGCAAACAAAGGAAAACAAAATAAGGAAAATAAATCCCTTAGAAAATTCGTGGTCTTGAAATCAGTATTCAAGGAACAGAAGTGATGAAAAAATTGATTTAAAACAGGTTTTGAAGAAAGTTTGACATAAAGTAAAAAACTTCAAAATTATGAATGTATGAATATTTCTTTTGTTCTATGCCTATGCTTTAAACAATACAGTAAATTACGTCTAAACTTTCTTAATGGCATCGGCATTGCATAAAAAATCTTTTAGTTCTACCATAAAATAAAACTATAAACGAAAAAAAAGTTAATTTAAAACGAACTAATTTTTTTCCATTATTAAAATTTTATCAAGGAATTAAGAAGGAATTCATGTGTTAAAAGTTAACAAATGTCTACATTACTATATTATTACATTAGGAAGAAAAAGTTATACTTGTATACTTAGTTAGTTAGTATACTTGCATACTTATAACAGTTACCTTACATCTTTCTTTATTTTCCGGATTTAGAGAATTAACGACTAAGGTTGGTTGATGTTTCTGGTGCGACAAAACAGTGAAATTAATATCTGAGTAAGCCCTCTCTTAATAGGTAATATTAATAGTTTTTTGGCAGTGAATTAAATCATGATATTTCCTGCTGTGAATAATATTAAATCCTTAATCTTAATGCGACTCCTTCGTGTGATAAGAAATTAACACTTTAATAAGCGGACTTAAACCTTAAATACATTAATATTTTTTTAATAAATAATGCTTGAAATCAACCGGAAAATGGATGTAGTTAATGGAAAAATAAAAAAAAAACATGCTTTTTTAATTTTTTAAAAAATAAAAAACAACATTGATCCATTTGAACATTTTTTACAATCCCTTCTAAGTTTGCACTGCAAAAGAACTTCGGTTGTATCATCCATAAAATCCATTTACTATAAAATCCATTTTTACCGTAAAATAGATTACCATAATGTTTTAGTAATATTTATATAAGTAAAGTGATTCAGTGACTTTCAGGTAATTATTAATGTATAATTTACAGTACAACGAATATTTTGTTTCGTAGCATGTTCCAGTAAAAATGGATTTTACGCCAAAAAATCACTGACAGCTTGAGGGCCGTTACTTTTTATAGTAATATGATCCCAAAGTTTTCTCAATATGCGCACAATAATATTATAATTCAAATATATATTTACTTTTTACATAAATAATCATAATTGGTGACATCCACTGAAATGAAATTGTACTCATGTAGCGCACCAACAATGAAAATTGTTTCAAAGTTTTTAGTTGCGGTCAGAAACGATAAAATAGTTTTGGTAAACCTATCCATTTTAGGGTTAAGAAATATATTGTAAACATATATATATATATTTGTTTTCAGGTATTAAAAGTTTATCAAAGGCAAGAACTAAAATATAAAAATAGAAATTTTTATAATCATAAAATGTTCTAGTCAATTTAATATATATTTTTGGCAAGCTTTCTCCATTCATGGGAGTTTTATTAAAACTTCTATTAGAGGCTGTTTTATTTAAGTATTTTTAATAAGAAAAAACTGCATTTCTATAAATATAAAATATTCTTGTGCTGTTTTAAAATTTCAGAAATAGTCACTATTTTTATACACATTATAATTTTTTTTTTTTAAATGAAATGTGCTAATGTGCTTTGGACTTATGGATGACTTTCCATAATAGTGGTATCTCTTATTTATGGTAATCATTTAAATTGAAAGTGTAAAATGAATCAATAGTATAATGGTAGCAGTCACAGTAATTAAACTTCAGTCTTATCCATAGCCTATATTTTATCTAAATTATTTTTACCATTATTTTCCATTAGTTTTGAAAAAGTTCTACCGCCAAAAAAGCCTTATAATTACAATGATTCATAGCTTACTTATTTCTTATAAAAGAAAATTGAATAAATTGACTTTTACTAAACGTTGATTTATTGAATACTTTTTAAATCTTGTTTAACCAGTCTTAGTACATAGGAACAAAATACAACCTATATAACCATTTTGTTAAATCTTTAATGCCCTTCAATTGCTTAATTTTTAAATCGGTTTTAAAGGATGATTTTAGACTTCTAAAAATGTGGATTTATAAGACATTTAGTAAAACATATTAGCAAAGAATTGCTTTTTAGTCATTAAAAAATAAGTTAGTCAAAAGATGCAACAACAATAAAAATTATGCATTTTTGGAAGAAGAAAAAAAAATATACATTATTTTATCATTCAGTCATAGCATAAATTATATATGTTGTCTTTCAAGGAGGCTTTCGTTTGAATATCTATAGATTCTATTAACATTGCAATTTTAAATATATAATATCAACATAGGCAAAAATATAACTCATTATTTCGCAATTAAAATGTAGGTTTTTAACAAAGCTTAATTTGATTTAGGTATCATCAGGAAATATAAATTCATGTAAGCTTTTTAAGTTTATTTATTTGTTTATTGATTTTTTTTACATTAAATATATGTTGTTGTTGACGTATGCCTGTTTAGGCATAGGGGGTGCGATTTTTCTTGTTTTCCAGTGGCGCCATCTATGGCCAAGAATTCGACTTCTGCCGAACCATACGTTACACCCGTTTATAGAGCGGACCCATTCATACATCCATTCATTCATCCACAGATCGTAATTTTGACCTGAATCAGAGAATGATCGATCTCCAATTCAGTACCCCTAGAGGTATTGATTTGTTATGGGGAAGGACTTTTGCGACTCAACAGATTTAACGTGCGTCAGTCACTTTACTCCACGGCGGGGTTTGAACCCACGAACTCTCGGACATGGGCCCAGCCAACACCTCCTTTAACTGAAAGCCTTCACACGGTTTTTTATAGGTAGTCCGATGAGACCACTGTGAAGGATATCCACTTTCCGAACGAGTCATTTAATACAAAATCTAGTTAAAATAAGAAAGTGGTAGCAAATATATGACTAAAAATTTTTTTTATTTATGAATATTATTGGTTTGCCTTATTAAATTGTCAACCACTACAGATTCAATTCTTAAATATATATGATTGATTTCTCTCAATTACTTCCATAAATGGTTTTGGGTTCATGCGCACAATTGGTTCACTTTTTAAATAGTCTGTGCGGACTACTTATAAAAGACCGTGTGGAGGCTTTTTGATGTAGGAGGTGATGGCCCAGCGCCCTACTGACCAGGCTATCCCGGACAAAATTAAATATATGCCAGAGATTAATAATATTTATAAAAATTTCAAGAAGAGTTAAAAAAAAAATTGCATACTACCTTTCAAAAAAACAAATTTTTACTGATAGTTGGGATGAAACTGATAATTCAATTAACTAGAGTTTTAAAAGTTTTAATGAAAATGTAGAATTAATTTTATCAGTTTGGCCTACTTTTATTTTTTTTTTAGAAAACTTATTTATAATTTTTATTGCGAAATCCAAATCCTCCCAAAGTAAAACAAAAACTACACCTAATTCGTCTGTTTCATTAAATGAGTACGGTTTTCCAATTTCCGATTAACTCTTTGAAATCCCTTTCCATTACATGGGAGATAAAATATTTTTCACAATTCCACATTAGGAAAGAAAATTAGAAATCCAAGTCAAGCTAAATGAGTTTATGAGTTTATTCATTTCCGCTTTGAACTGGGAAGCGCATCACTTATTCGAATTGCGCATCACTCACAGATCTCATTTCCATTCCCCCTCATCTTCCGTATCTTTCTGGCTAAATATTTCTAAATTTTACATTCTTTGTCAAAGCGAACTCTCTGATTACTGTTATTTTATAAAGTCAACAGTGATAGTCGTTGGTAATAGGAGTTTATTTTAGACAAAAGAGCAAAAATGTGCAATTTCTGCTAAATGGTACAACATTAGTGGCATAATGTGTGTTTTAAAATAATTAATAATGCCATTGATTAAAAATTTCCTTTTTACGAAAGAAGAATGCTATGCTAAATTTTCTCCATGAAAGGAATCTATTATTGACTCCGTTTTCTAAAAAAAAATATAATTAAAGAATACATATTCTCGCTTTGATGAGTGTGTAAACTAAATTACATTGAAGAAAAAGAAGAAATGAAAAAAATAATTATCTATGATTTGAATGGAAAGAAGGGCTACATAACAAAAAGGGTAGTAGTTTAGCCTTAGGGCAAAAAAGCGTTCACCATTTAATGAGTTGAACTGGGTTCGAATCCCTGCGATGGCTGGTCGATTCGAAATCAACACCCGACTCACACCAGCCATGGTGCTGACGCAAACATATCTTCAATCGTAGACGGATTATGGCTAAGAGTCCACTTTCCGTCAGGTTAACCATGGGAAATTTTCATGGTTTTCTTCTCCATGTAATGTAAATGCTAGTTAATTCCACCAAAAAAGTCTCAACGAAAGCAAATTTCTCCCTAAACATGATCCAGAAGTTACCTAGTCTACTGAATTTGGTTCAAAATTACGGAGTTAAACATTAACAGAATTGGGTCAGCTGTTCAACGACTGTTATTTAAAAAAATAAAGGGTAATTAAAATAGTTTTAGTTGTACCCGTTACATCAAAGCAAAAGGAAAAGGGTAAAACACCATAATACATTGAATAAACAAACACACGAAATTCCTACTGAACTTCATTTTATTTTTGAAGCAGCTTGAATGGAAGCAGCTTGATGATTTTCATGAATAATTGTTTTACAAATATGAAGTTTAACATGCACTGTAAGAAAGAGGTTTCTCAAAACTGAGCACAAATGTACTCATGTAATCATAATTAAGTATAGTGGCATGCTCACCGAATCATTTTTGAGGTAAATGAATAGTCTTAAAATTGATGCATCATGCCCTCATTTTGAGTGCTATGTTATTTAAACGAGAGTGGGCATAATCTCTGTTTTGAGCGTATCACTATTCTCAATTATGTGTACATGTGGTTTTCAAATATTATATTTGTTTCGGAGTTATTTTGTCACTTTTATTTAATATTGATAAACCTTTCTTTACAGTGCAAATTGATAAATGAAAAACGTATAAAAATAAAAAATTATATATTTGAAATTGTGAGAAAAATGTAGCAATGAACGAAATGACATCCTTATAGAACCTTGCAACATTAGTTAGTTATAATATCCCTTATTAAATTTTTAGAACTTATATTCTTTTACTAAACTAAATTATTTAATTAATAAGTAAACTAAAAAAAAAATAGGAAGCATGTGTCAAGCACTGAAGCAGAATGATTTTTGAAACTACATCACCACGGACAAAGAAAAATTTAAATTAGTACCATAAAACTGTCTCAACTTATTTCCTTTTTCTTTGTCATTTTAGTATCTAAAGCATTTAATTTTTTTTTTAAATTTCAAGCAATTCTTTTAAAAATAAACAATCTTTTATGTTTGCAATACTAATAGCATCAACTACAAATAAAAAAAAAAATCTTCGGAAAGCTTGCTTATGGCTTCATAAATTTTTAAAGTTTAATATAACATTTGCAGCTTTAATTTATATAAATGTTTTCATTTTTTATTATTTTCAAAAGTTATACTATCACGCATTAAAACTCGTTGAATTAAACTTCTTCCCAAAAATAAGAGTTTGCGACGAAGGAGGCTTGATTCATTTTCTAACTCATATTTCCACAGACAAATAAAAACGTCAATGAGCAGGACAAACTTTCTTAATTTTTTTTTATGTCTTAGTCCTTTAGAAGCTTAAAAGATACAACGCTTAATTTATAAATTCCGAACATATTTTTCTCTTTAAAAAAAAAGAAGCAGTTTGCGTGTTCATAACACATATACAAGAATTATTAATAGAAAATTTCTTCTGTACGCTTGCTTTTTGCTTCAACTATTTTTTAAAGATAAATATAACATTAACTACTTGTTTAAATTTCTTTTCAAATTAAGAAGAGTATTAAAGTTGGATGCTAGGATCACATTTATTAAGTAAATAAAATTGACTGAGTTTTGCGCTGTACACAAATTCATTTTTTTTTTAAACGCATTGACACAGATCTAGTCGCTATCTTATTAATTGTTATTTTTGGAATTCTAAGAAGCTAAACTGCTATTTTTTTTAAAAAGTCCAAGAGATTTATTTTACGAAAGAATTCGCTAGTATCTTCATCAGAAAATACACTACAAATGGAATTTATATATTTCATTCGTAGTTTATATATGTATATGTATATATATATATATATATATATATATATATATATATATATATATATATATATATATATATATATATATATATATATATATATATATATATATATATATATATATATCAGAGAAGCCAACTTGCTCCGGACAGCAAACAAATATTTTAAAGTGGTAGTTTATCAATTGCGATTCTTGGTTTAATAAATTCAATTTAGTAGATTTTTATCCACCACTATTTTTAAATAATTCGTAGGTTTATATAATTCACCACTTTAGAGTATTTAAATCATGCTATATCTTTTAAAAAGCAAGCAAAAATTGTCAAATGTTTGCAAAATATAGTTTGTAGTTATTTACCGTTTTTTTAATTATTTTCTAAAGACCAGGAGAGCTGTGTTAAGTTCACCGAATTTTGAGCTATAATAAATATACCTAGTTTTGAATTTGCGTCGTGAGAATTGTATGAGGTTCACGATTGTTTGTGGGATTTCTCCTGTGTTAGCAGTCGAGTGTGTGCAGATTCCCGTTGTGAATAAATGAGATTGGGATGCAACAGCCCGAGGAGGAGGATGACAGTGTCAAATTTTTTATGTGCACCATCCATCAAGCTTGGCGTCATAGCACGTCAACAATGCCAACCTTCATCTATCAAAAGGTACCTCAAGATTGAATCGAGTTAGCATGTCTTATATTATAGTGAATTTATGTTTAATAATTGTAGTGGTAGTAACGCCACACATTTATATATATAATTACAAAAAAAAGAAAAAATTATATTAAATTTTTATTTAAATAAATAACTACAGTATTGTGCATGAATAATTCTTTAAAAATTGCAATTTTCTATAATTTAATTTTTTCTATATTTCAATAAACAAAGAAATATTCTCTAGACAGAAATAAAATCTTGATATTCAGACTAAAAGGGATTACTTCCTTCACTTTCAGTAATGATATGATTACGTTCTCTCTACATGTAATGGAGGTTTGTTTATGTTTCTGAAAAAGTTCTCTGGAGAGGAAAATAAAACAATGCATAAATATCTTTATCGAAATAAAATCTAACAAAAATTGGATATTTTTACGTCCTCAATTTAAATGAAACCTAACACTTATTGAAATTTTTTCATTTCTTGAGTATTGCGGAATTACGGAATACATAATATGAAAGACCATCAGTATATAGTTATCAGTTTGTATAAATTTGTTATAATGGTTCATTGTGGTGTGTGCAGTGTGCCAAGAAAAACCACCCTGAATAACTTTTGATCTAATGATTGAATCACCACGTTCTAGGACACCATCTTAATGGTTCGATGGGGTGATCTCAAATATTGTACAGACGATATTTATAATATCAATAAAAAAACGATAAGTTATGAAATCAAACAACAAAAACGTACTTTCTCTGAATAAACTTGTTTTATATCGTCAAATTTCAGAAAAGCTGTATCAGAAAAGCTGTCAAAAGTTTTTAACCCTTATTGTTAATTTTATTTTTTGCGATTTCAGCCTATCTTGAGAATTGAAAAATATTTGTTCGCAGCTATAAAATTAATTTATCCAAAAATAATTCCATGCGAAAAATAAATACATTTCATTAAATATTTATTAGTTCTTATTATTTTACTTAATAATAGTTAAAAAAAAATTTAGAACTGGTAGGTATGCAACTTTTTGCTTAATTTTAAAGTCACATGGCTAAATACAAAATTTGAATGAAATTGGCTGAATAGTTTCTGAGTAATTGAATTTTAATTATATGTCTTTTTTAAGACTATTTTAAATTACTACTTTAATGTACTATACGATTATTTTAAATGAATAAATAGCACCAAAAACTATTAAAATCACATCAAACTGCATTTAGATGCGCGGACATTTTTATTAAAGGAACGGGGAGTTTCCTGAATTTTTTTCCGAACACTATTTCATTTTTTGTAGCATAGTTCTGACTGCATTCCTTTATTTAAAGCGCATAGAACTTTGCATACATATTTTAGAAGCATATTCAAAAACTACAAGCTTTGAACTTTCAGGAAATTTGCATTTCTACTTTCAAGTCTTTGAAGTAAATTGCTGTAAATATTATGGTAATAAAACTTTAATGGACGAAAAAAGATTCATACTAATATTCCAAAATTGAGTAGATTGCTGAAATACTTTTCATTAAAATACTTATAATAGATTTTGAATCGCATTTGTTTTTAAACACAACATCATGTTATTTCAATTTGTAACTTTATAAAAACTAATAATAAATATTAAGTTACACAAAGGCTGATATTAGAAGCATTTACATGTTTAAGTTATAAGACACTATTATTTTTATGCAAATGGTTTGAAAATTTTTGCTTTTGTTGTCATAAATGACATTAAACAAGGTAAGAAAAGAAATGAAAATTCATTAAATATTTTCAATTTTATCCACATTTCGCTTTTTAATATTTTTTAAAAGTCTTTGAATTTTCCACAGGTTAAAGTTAAAATGGCATTTTTTTTACGAAAAATGATACTACGTGGAGCAACTACAAACTACAAATTAATATTAATGAGTTATTAATTAGATTTGTTTTAAAAAAAATAACGAGCAATTAAAAAGAAAAAAAGAAAAGAAAACTAATTCTTTGCGTTTTAGATATACGTAGCAAAATATGCTTATGAAACTTATGCTTGTGAACTTTTTGAAATGTAATAAAAACAAACGTGTTTATTAGAATTAAAATTTCCCATTGTTAACAAAAAATATATAAATAAAAATATATATACAAAAACTCTAAAAGAGGTTTTTGAAAGCATTTTATTATTATTTACAATAATACTTAAATATTATGGCTTTTTCTTTTAATTTAGATAGAGAATTAGACAACGTTAACAAAGCATGAATAACGTCACAAAAATAGGCATACTCTAATTTCGGATCTATAAGCTGAAACCTTCCTCAGTGTTTACAGATAGATCGACAAAAAAAAAAAAAAAAAAAAAAAAAAAAAAAAAACAAGACAAGCGAGTTGCAACAGTAAAAAAAGTTGTTTGACCAATAAAGAGAAAGAGCTAGATAATAGAAAAAGAAAATAAAATTTTAAGAAGATAATAGAAAAATCATCAAACAGGTGTGTAGGGCGTAAGTTAAGAACTAGATATGGAAGATGAGCTAATTAAATTAAATAAATATTTCAAAAAATCAGGAAAGAATGGGATATTAGACAGGTTATTAACTTAATTATTAGAATTTTTTCAAAAGAAGTCATAATCAGTGAGTGAAGAACAATATTAAAGAATTTTAGTAGAAAGAAACTGAACTTATGATTAGAATTCCAGCTGCAAGAAGCGAGTTAGTGGAAGATCGTTTAATATCCTGATCTTCCACAAAAACTCATTGTGGGACAGTGGAGTCATGGGGATTTAGTCTTTCCAATTGCGTGACCAATGGAATGATTGAAACAATGAGTTCAAAACTGAGCACTGGCCGCATTTACTTGTCAAACATCAATCTGAACCCATCCATCTCACGCTGGTTGGGCTTCACTCGGTCATTGGGGAAGTCCAGTTCACCACAATAGCAATCCGGCGCCTTAACAGCTAAGCCATCACGGCTCCGCCTTTCTTTTTATTTGTCAAAATTTAAGGTTCGCTTAGATTGCCCTACATACACAAGACCACACTCACATAACATTTGATGAATGCCCCAGATGCTAGTTGGAGTATCACCAACTCCGGCTTTAATGAAGAAACAAAATTTGAAGAATTTAAGCTAGGGATCATTCATAGAATGCATTTCTTTCCCAAATAATTCAATTATTTTTTTGGGAATTAAACTATAAAACATAATTTTTCTTATCGCATTTAACTTAATTTATTTTATTTATATTTTTCTAATTGCAATATCAGACATGATATAACTAAAATTTTAAATAAGATATAAATAAGATGAGAAAAGGGAAGAACAGTTTCTTCGATACATTAAACAAGTCACATACTAAATGCCGAGACAGGAAATTAGTATAGATAAGATCTGTAAGTCTCAAAACAATATCCCGTTCGCTTAATTATCGGAACTATTATTTTTTTTTTTATCTAATCTTATCAGAACTATTAATGACTTTCTATTTGAAAAAGGAATTATTTAAGTTAATTATACGGAATACTACATCACAAATAATACATAGATTTTAAATATATTGTTTCAAATGATTAATTCTCAAACAAATGATTTTAATAGCATTTTTTTTTATTTTCAATAGGCATTTAAATACTTAACGATTAAAAGTATATCGATTTTAAAATAAAATTTTCATTTTAAATCAGTACTTATTTAAAAGAGATAATTTATGTTTGTTTATCATATACGATTAAAGTAAGTTCATTTATATTGATAAATTCTGCATTTTTGACGATGCATAAAAGATACACTTATGTTTCATTAAAGTAAATACATTAAATTTAAAATAAGTCGATGTAACAAAACAAAAAAATTACATTTATTCATACTAATAAAAATACGCATCTAAAATTTTATGTTGTATCTTTTTTCTGCAAAATACACACATATACAGTATATAAAGTATATAAATACAAGACAGTTTTACTTTAATATTACTAGTGTATCTGGCTATTTATATAAATGTGTGCGCGTGTGAGAGAGTGCGTGAATAAACTGCATATCATGATGAAATTTTTAATGCCTTTGATGTTTAAAATAACTAAAATCTACATTTTTTATTAGATCTTATTTTTCTCTTTTCAATTATTTTGAATGTATTAACTTTAAATAAATTATTTTAGTACTTTTTTTGATTAATAAATAAGGTCTAAGTTGATTTTTTGAAATATATTTCGTTAACTTTGTTATTTTAAGTTTGATTATGTTAAGTAGTTTATATTCGAATGGAATTTTTTACGTCTTTTATATGTAGCATAAATTAATACAAATTTATTTCTCCCTCTAAAATTTTAAAAATATTTTTCGAAAAATTATCATGTAGTAAGAAAATTTCAATAACTTGATTTTAATGTAATAATTAAATAAAACATATATTAATCTTAAATTACTTATTCCAGAAGTAATATCTTATGACTTTTTATATTAAAATAATAATTTATAAATTTATTGTTTGAAAACATTTTTAATCAATGTGTTATTTTGAAAGTAGATAATTTAAACAAATTATATAAGAGGTACACTTTTTACCATTTTTAATTTAAAAGTAATTCAGATCGAACTGTATTTGTTTTTTAAAAATATTATTAATGTTTTCAGGAATTAATTATTCATGTATAAAAATGAAATAGAAAGCTTAAACAAAACAAATATTAAATGTTTAGCAAAGAAAAAATATTTTTTTCCTTTGTATAAAATCTTTTCAAGAATTTCCTTATAATTCAAATAGCTATCAAAAGCGCTGCTCAATCTTTTTAACTCCGAAAGCCCAACTGTTATTTTAATTAAAGAAATCTATTCTTTCAACCGTCGAGTTGATTAACTTTCTAACTCAATAAAGGGTTAACTGTCATTAACCCCTAGATCACCCCCTTTCCCCTGTCGAAAATGAAACACAACTCACCAATTGGTATCTTCTCCGGTACTGGTCTTACTAAGGCTAGAATATAGGTGAAACAAAGCAATTTCCATATGAGAAATGTTTCCTGCATGATATCGCCACCGGAACTAACACGGCCAGTTAGCCAAACAATTATCACATCACTCCTGGAGGTACTATACACCCGGTGACTTGCTTGCAAACTCCAGTTCATAGAAACCACGAGGATTGTACCCGCTGAAAACACATAGCCGGTTAAGTCGGATCCCTATCTAACTCTCTTTGAAGTGAGGTTGGGGAAGTGTGTGGCGCTCAAATCGCACATGCGCAATTGGTGCTCTTTGGCTTCAACCATCCTTTTTAAAGATAGAAATGGACGAAAGAAGCAAGATGTTTGGATTAAGGATAAGAAAAAATATAAGTGACTTGAGATTTCTCTGTGCTGAAAAGTCTTTGATCCGTTTAAAGGTTTATGGTAGTTGGAGCAAAATGTGTTTTAGTTCAGATACATGGTCAATTTGTTCTAGAGCCGCAAGAAACATTTCTTTTTTTTTTATTTTAATTCCTTAATCCTTTTTCATTACATTAGGATTTGCTGATTTTAATTTGTGTTTAAATGGAAGTTTTTGAAAAAATAATGAATGAAAGTGTAAGAATTTCTACTAATTGTAGTGTTTATTTTATTTATTTGTTTATTCTTTTTTTTGGAGAGTGTGTGTTGGAATTTGCATATGTTTAAAAAGAATAATTTTATTTGAAAAGTACACCGATTTGGACGAAACGTCCAAGTAATGGTAAAATTTACCGTTTTTCTGCTGTATGGGAACTTATAAAACAACGGTAATTTTTACCCTAGGGAACTGTAATTATTTTGGTAAAATAATCAATTATACATTGCAAAAAATATAATTATAAAAATGAAGAAAACTCAGGGAAAAGTGTATGTCAAAATATTATACACGCGCTATGTCTGCATGAATAACGATTAAGTTTTAGGAGGGAAATTGTATATATATATATATATATATATATATATATATATATATATATATACGAGAGAAATAAATTTTTTGAAATAAATTTTGTCTGTTGTTACTTAATATTTTGGTGTGTTTATTTTTATGCAGCGCCAGAATAAATCAGGAACGCCTCCTGCCGTGCCTCACTGGTTCTGCAACCGACTACACGAATATGCAAATTTTTCACATGTTTTACAGATTAAACATCTGTGATAAAAATTAGCAAAATATTAATAATAATTTGGCAACCAATAAATTAAGTAAATTGTAGTTGGGTGTATTATTCAGTGCTGTTAACACAATAGTAAAGATTCGATTTTCATTATAGAAAAGTTGAAATTTTTATTAATGAATCTACCTTTCGTATTTTATGCTTATTAATTTAAGAATAAAATATTAAGTCATAACAGATCATGTGATAGTTAATGCATATTTTAATAATATTTGTATTCGCATATAATGAATATTCATATTCATATCTACCCAATTAACTTATTACAAAAAGAAGTATATTCTAATAAGTTTCAAAATACGAAATAGTTACTACCTAAACGTTAGAACGTCAAATAAACACTCAATATAAAAAACACAAACAAAGTAATTACATACAAAAAACAACGAAAGTAATAACAATATAAAAAATGTAAAAAAATAAACATCATTTATGAAATTATACTAAAACGAGAGGCATTGAATTTGCATGTTTCCGTAATTTGAAGACTAAAAGGATGGATACAAAGCATAAAATTGCGTTATTGTAACATAAATAATAGTTTAACCAGAAAAGTTGAAACGACTAAAATAAGACATAAAATGTTATTTCGCATGAAAATAAAATGTTTATTTTTCAAATTATAACATTTCTTATAAGATGTTGTAGTACTTCATCTCCTGTAATAGATACTTTTTAATCTTTTTAATCAAATTACACAGCTGTACAGGTAACAACAGTAAGAACATGTACTTTTTTGAACATGTCAAAGCTCGAAAAGTCAAAATGCCCCGTGATATGTTTTAGAAGAAGCAATTTTCAATATTCTCAAGAAATCAAGTTTAAAAAAGTGAATATATAATTTTTTTGTTATGGAAGGGAAAAGAAAAAAGCATAGAACTTTAAGGAAAAGGGAATGCATTTTATTGTGCATTGTAAATTTTGATTTCCAAAATTTTGAATTTTAAAAAAATCGTTTCGCCACATAAATGCACATACATTTTTAAAAACGGGACAAATGTTTTATTTTTGGTTTAAATTATCAGGATGGTCCTTTAAAATGAATCATTTGGGATTCTTTTCGATTGGGATGCTTCTGTTTTAATTATAGTGGTATTTTTAAAAAAACGTTGCAGCATGAGTGTTCAATTACACTGGAGAAATATAATAAAAATTATTCTTCTGTTTTCTGCCACGTGAGATGCGTGAAATCTTAGCATCGCCAATTTCAAAGGAGCTGACAAGAATACATATATATATATATATATATATATATATATATATATATATATATATATATATATATATATATATATATATATATATATATATATAAAGCTTAAAAGAAGCTTTTTAAATAAAGACGTTTTTCCCTTTAATCTTCGTGGGAATCGCGTGATCTATTTAATTAACCAAAAGTAATTTCTGAGATTTCCCTCTTCTCCCTAAATAGAGACATTTTCGAACTTTTTGCAAGATTTTCCCTATCAGAAAGACTGTTCGTGAATGGAGTTAACATCACCTTTTTGCTCTCCACTCAACTAAGAATGACATTATAAATTTCTTTTGCTTTCATTAAAATCTTGAGTCTGTTTTCCTGCTAAGTCCGACTGCATCATTTCACACACACACACACACACACACACACACACACACATATATATATATATATATATATATATATATATATATATATATATATATATATATATATATAACACAAAAAGAGATAGAGAAATAAAACAAAAGATAGTTAACAAAGAAAATTAAGATAAGAAAGAGAAATAATAGGTTTTATTTATTGCGGATCATGCAAGCAGCAATCACTTTTTTGATTATTGCGGATATTATCGTGTGAGCTGAAGACTAGATTATATCTTTTTCTTACATTTTTTTAAAATTATTTTTGTTTTTTTTAATTTATGACTATTTTTAAAAAACATATTTTTCATTAATAATTTTTCTTCTTCTTCTGTTCAAAATATATACATTTTCCTTGTTTTCGTTGCATTTTCTTCTTAAAACTTAATTTGGATAAGATACAAAAAAAATAGTAACTAATGAAATATATTTCGAATTAATTCAAGTTCGAAGTGATTTTACTAATATGTGCTGTTAAAAGTTTAGTTTTTACAACAAAATCACAGCAGATTTTCTTTGTACTGCTTAAAAGCACGATTAGCAAAGTTTGCACGATGAGAAAAGTGACTGCTTTAAAAGAATCACACAATTGAGAACTATAAAATATAATTTTTATATAAAATTAAAATATATTGTGTTACATATATCTAAAGTTTAAAAAAATAATTAAAATTTTTTATTTTTCCTTCATCATCTTTCATATTATGCATTACTGTTCGTTCAACGAAAATTAATTCCGATCAGCATGACACCCATGCATAAACTTAATAAGACCGCAAAGGGTTAAATTCCAATATAGTTTTCTTTCATGTGATTTCAGAAGGAAACATGTCAAATTTTTAACCCTTTTTACTTGAGATCATTTCAAAAGTTAAAAAAATGAACACAAGCACTAAAAGTTTACAGGACACATCTCGTTGTCTACACAATTTCCAAATAATAGCTAGAGAGCACTAAGGTGGTTGCCAAGCATTAGGTCGTGAAAATAGTAACTGGAGGTCAATTCGAGGTTATTGTTGGTTATTTCGAGGTGATAGTGGTTCCTGAGAGACACTGTTTGAATGCAATAGTAAGTAACAAATTTATCTTGTAAAATTGTTTTGACTCCCTAAATTTTCTGTATTAAGCAACTTTTTGTTGTATCAAAAGAAAAACGCATAATTATATTTAAATTTCAAAAGTTTGAAAGTAATAGAAAATATTGCAATAGCATAGAGAACGAAGCGATTACATCAGCTCTTTTCCAATAATTTTGAACTTTCTGTATTATTCAAATTTTATTTTATAATAAAAAACACATAATTATATTTCAATTTCAAATGTTTCAAAATAATAAATTTTTAACAGTTTTAACAGACGTGAATGTAACGAAATAAAAATAATTGGAAAAAAATCATCTATTTTCTTCCTCGGCTTCTAGTTTTTCCAGTTTTTTTATTTCTTTTTTTTTTCATTTTTAGTTGGCAACTTTACTTTTTTTTCAAATCATTTTTATGCCGCGTCTATCATCATCTGCAGCATTGGCATGACAGCCCTTTGTGAGCCTGGGCCTTCTTCAGAAGCTTTTCCCATTCTGTCCTTCTCCCAGTAATTGTTTTCTAGTTCTTTACTTTCAGGATGGCAAAATCCTTACCCACACAGTCCTTCCATCTCTTTTTGGGCCTTCCTCTTGGCCTTTTATTGGAGGGGGTTGCATTAGAGACTCTTAATGCTGTTCGGTCTGGGCTCATTCTCACTACATGCCCAGCCCATCTCATTCTACTTAGTTTAATAGATTTAATGATATCATCACTATTAACGTTCCTATATATTTCAAATCTATATCTTTTCCTCCAGTTGTTGTTATCGAGTATAGCGCCAAAGGTGGTTCGTGGAACCTTCCTTTCGAAGGTTGCTAATAACTTCTCTTCCCTTTTTGTTGAAGTCCATGTCTCTAAAGTATAAGTCAAAACTGATTTTATTAATACCTTATAAAGTAAGATCTTAGTCTTTCTTTTTATTAAGTGAGATTTCAATAATATAATAATATGTCGCGTCTATCAAGTCTAGGAAATAGACTCCTATTTTTGATGTCCCTGAAACATGTCTACTGTCATTTCAATTTTCTATAATTTAAAGGCGTATGAAGTTTCCTATTAGGTAACAAGTAAATTGTTTATTTAAATATTTTTTTTTAATTGTAAGAAAACAAAATATTTAAACAATTTTATTAAACTAAACAATTTTTGGCGTCGATCCATAAGGCCAATATCTAATAAACTAATTTTACAAATTAGATGAATCTAAAATAATATGAATTTTAATCGTGATCCTTAAAAGTCATATTTTAGCATAATGCAAATTACTGAAGATAATCTGCAAAAAAGAATCATGAATGAAAATAAGATATAATTCCTCATTTAGAAGCATACCAGCGATGCACCTTTAATATAGTATTCACACAAACTAGAATGCTACCTAAATCATCCAGAATACCATTGCATAAGCTTGGTGAAGATTTAAATGCATTCGCAAATACGAGAAACTTAATGGAATTTGAAATGTGAACCAGTGGGCATTACCTTCAACTGATCTTCCTGATAGTATATGCCGAATATTCTCGTGGGTATAAAATTATAAACCTTGAATTCGTTGCTGTTGAATTTAAGATAAGTGAGAAATATTGACTCACACTATACCATTTAACCTAAATACACATAATCAGCTAGAATGCAGTCTTATAGGATATATATATATATATATATATATATATATATATATATATATGTATATATATATATATATATATATGTATATATATGTATGTATATATATATATATACAGTCAAACCCCGTTAACGCGAAATCGCTTATCACGAAATTTCGCTTAACGCGAAATAATTGTTAGGTCCCGTCGATCGAGTCGGAAGAATAGTGTTAATTAATTCTTTTAACGCGAAACCCAAATCGCAAAATACCGCTTAAGACGAAAAGAATTTTTTTCACTCCAAGTCAAAATTTCTTCTTTTACAAGAGTTTGGAATTAGTGTTTTGAAATTTCTACTCCTACCCTCGAATCGAGGTCCCATCCTTCCATAATTATCTCTTTTGATTGGTTGCTGCTATTCTGTTTCGGAATGTTCTTTGCACGTGCGTGGAAGGGGGTGGAAAGTAGTGCATAAGCACACATGATCGTGGTAGAGTCCGACTGTCAGTTGCCCTTGAAATTTCGTAAAAATGAGTCGAAAACAGCAATCCTTGTCCTTAGAGACTAAACAAAAAATTTTGAATGAAGTTTGTGATGGAATATTAAAGAAAACAGAGATCGCGACGAAATATGGAATTCCCAACAGCACGCTATCTACGATTATAAAAAATCGTGAAAAAATTGAAGTCGCATATGCTATCAATCAATTTGAGCCAGCTAGAAAGCGAATGAGAACAGGGGGAAATGAGGAGATCGAAGTAGCGCTTTTGCGATGGGTGCGTGAAGCAAGGAGTCAGAATCTGCCTTTAACGGGTCATGTATTGCAAGAAAAAGCAAAAGTTTTTGCGGATGCTCTCGGCGTGACAAATTTCGCAT
Organism: Parasteatoda lunata; assembly: GCA_949128135.1. Lineage (NCBI taxonomy): Eukaryota > Metazoa > Arthropoda > Arachnida > Araneae > Theridiidae > Parasteatoda > Parasteatoda lunata. Next base: position 24,688,090 of record OX421981.1, on the reverse strand, counting down.
CTTCAAACGGTTGGTTAACACGATTCAAAAAGCGTCATGGAATTGTGTGTCATAAAATCTGTGGCGAAGAAGCAACTGTAGATAAGGAGACTGTGGAATCATTTTTGTCTGAAAAGTGGCCTGCTCTTAGGAAAAATTACGCGCCACGTGACATTTTCAATGCTGATGAAACGGGACTCTTTTTCAAAGCATTGCCCTCCCGTACATTGAGCATTAAAGGAGAAAAATGCTCCGGCGGAAAATGCTCTAAAGAGAGAATTACTGTTTTGGTCGCTTGTAATATGGATGGGACCGAAAAATTGCCCTTGTTTGTCGTAGGTAAATCAGCGAACCCACGTTGTTTTAAGAACTTAAAAACTTTACCCGTTGTATATGCTTCAAATAAGAAAGCCTGGATGAATAAAATGCTTTTTAAGAAATGGTTAACAGACTTGGACAGGAAACTATTTCGGGAAAAAAGAAATATTTGTTTGATGCTTGACAATTGTAGTGCTCATAATGATATTCACGGACTAAAAGCGATTAAATGTGTTTTTTTACCTCCTAACACCACAGCAAAACTTCAGCCGTGCGATCAAGGTATCATTCATAGCTTGAAGGTGCAATACAGAAAAGAAATGGTACGCAAGATGATCCATTGCTTTGATAATAAAATTACATTTTCTGTAAATCTATTAGACGCAATGAGATACTTAAAATGTGCTTGGAACAATGTTTCTTCTGAAACAATTATAAACAGTTTCAAGTGCGGTGGGTTCACAGATGAAAAATAAATGAATCTTCAAGAAATAAGTGAAGCAGAACCAGAAACGTTGACTAATTTGATCGAAGAAGCGGAAAAACGCGGGATTCTATCAGCCCCTTTGTTCAAAGACTACACCACTATTGACGAAGATTTGCTAACATTGGATATAACCACCGATCAAGACATAATCGCTGAACTATCGGCGAAAAATGATGATGTCGACATGGATACAACTGATGAAGAGTCCGATATTGAACAAGAAAATCCAGTTACTTTAAATGAGGCGACATGTGCAATGAAAGTAATTAATCGTTTCCTCATGCAACAAGAAAATGCTATGGATGCATTAGATAACTTAGAACATATAAATGACTTTATTAATAAGTGTTATCTTAAGAAATTAAAACAGAAGTCAATAACTGACTTTTTTCAACCTTGATTCCGTAACGGATAAATAAATTCGTAATTTGGCGTTCAATTCACTTCATTATTTCTTCTCCAAATTTCAAGTTATTTTTAAATGTTCATTGTTTTTAGTATTTTTAATTTTATGTTAAATTCACTTAAATTTGCAATATGTCTTCATTAGTAACTTTTAAGAACTGTAATACTAGATAAGTAATTGTTTAGTAGTTCAATAATTGTTGACTAGATGCCGCCACTACCTAAACGGTTAACACGAAATTCGGTTAACACGAAAAATTTCGGTGGTCCCGACGATTTCGTGTTAACGGGGTTTGACTGTATATATATATATATGTATATATATATATATGTATATATATGTATGTATATATATATATATATATATATTTATGTGCTCAATTGATTCATTTTTGCAATAATCTTCGAAATTATTTGCTGTAAAAGCAGTACCTCGATCTGTTATTATTCGCGATGGGTTGCCAAATGTACTTTTCTGTAATTCTAAATTTTTTAAAGCATCAGTTGTTGAAGTTGATTTAACAGGGTATATCCACGTGAATTTCGAAAGAGCATCAATTACTGTGAATAAATATTTATAGTTTTTATTGGTAGATGGAAGAGGACCTAAAAAATCAGCATGATATGTGTGAAGAGGCGTATCACCTTTCGGAATTGGATTCAAAAAGTCTTCACCTTTACCACGTTTTTTATTTACTAGTATACATTGTACACAGTTATCTATCACACTTTGCACTTTATTTGTGAGTTTAGGAAAGTAATAATCAAGTTGGAGAATTTGCACAGTTTTAGCAGAGGCAAAATGACCTTTTTCATGTGCTTGCTTTATAATTTCTGTTTGCATTGCTGCTGGGATCACTAACAATTCCTTACCATCTATGACTTTAAACAAAACATCGTTACGCATTTTAAAATCATTAGCTTTATCGTTTAATAAAAGTTGTTTTATTGTTGAGATATATTCGTCATTAGCCTGAGCGTTCTTAATTTTAAGGGTAAGTTCATCGTGTGTAATGATCATTACTGGTTGCCGACTCAACGCATCAACGTGTTTCATTTGATTAGCGGGCCTATGAACAATTTCGTAATTAAATTGAGATAAGAAAATAGCCCATCTAGCAAACTTAGGTGTTATGTCTTTTTTGTTCATCGTTTGTTGAAATGCGGAACAGTCTGTAAATATCTTAAATTGGGTTCCGTGCAAAAAATGACGAAATTTTTTAAGAGATTCAATTACGGCTAATACCTCCAGTTCATAGCTTGAATACTTTTCCTCGTGGGGGAGTGTTTTCTTGCTCATATAATAAATGGGATGGTATTGACCCTTATCTGATTACTGAAGCAATATGGCACCGTAACCGTACTTACTAGCATCTGTATGTAGTTGTAATTTTGCATTTGGATTAAAAATATGTAAAACGGGATCAGATGACAAAGCCTCTTTTAATTGATTAAAAGCAACTCTGTGTTCGTTTTTAAACGAAAAATTATTTTCTTTATGTAGTAAATCACTAAGTGGTTTAGCTATTAATGAATAAGACTTAATGAACTTACGAAAATATCCGGTAAGACCTAAAAATTGTTGGATATTTTTTACTGATTTTGGTTCTGGAAAGTTTTTTACGGCTTTAATTTTATCTGGGGATGGTTTAATTGTTCCATTCTCAATCAAATATCCAAGAAATTCAATTCTAGTTTGCAAAAATTGGCACTTACCAAAATTAATTTCGAGACCGAATTTTGAAGCAACTTCTAAAACGCGTTGTAATTTAGCAATACCTTCCTGATAATTATTTGAAGGGATAATTATATCATCCATATAAATACAAATAGTACCATCGTTTATTAATTCTCTGAAAACATAATAAACATAACGTTGAAAACCAGCGGGGGACAAACAGAGCCCAAAAGGTGTAATATTAAACTCAAAAAGACCTTGATCAGTTATAAAAGCTGTAAATTTCTTACTATTTTCATCAATCGGAACATGGAAGAACCCATTTCGGAGGTCAAGTGTGGAGAACATGCTGGCTGAATGAAGTCTATCAACAACATCCTCAACAAGGGGTAAAGGAAAGCGGTCTTTAATTATTTTTTTATTTAGGTTACGATAATCCACACACAAGCGAGTAGAGCCATTTTTCTTTTTAACTAATACAATAGGTGATGCATAATCAGAACAACTGGGTCTAATAATCTTGTCATCTAACCATTTCTTAATTTGATCATTAATTTCTGTTTTCTCAGCAAGTGAAAAACGACGCGATTTATTTACTACTGGTATATCATCATTTAATACTATCTTTAGCTTAATATCAGTATTTTCGGTTTTTTGGGGTTTATAATTTTGTAAAAGTTCAAGTATTTGTGCTCGGATTTCTTTTGAAATATGTTGCAAAGGAAAAGAGTTAACTGACTCAGCAACATCAATTAAATTAATGAAGTTTGCTTCCTGTTTAGGTAATAATTCAATACCATTAGCACTTATTTTAAATTCACCCTGCCTCAAAACATCAGTTCCTACAATAACATCCAAATTCATATTTGAATTACTTACCACCCATACATCTGTTTGGAATTTAGTATCGTCTATCTCAAGGGTAGATTTAAAGGAGCCAAGAGGTTGAATTTGACCCTTGCCAAAAGCAGTTAGTGTTATTTTCGTTGAGTTTAATTTAGGTTGCCCAATAATTTTGTAAACACTTTCACGGATTAAAGTTACAGAACAGCCTGTATCAAAAAGAGAATCAAAACAATGACCATTAATTTTTACAATTTTATGCATATCCTTTTTTAATTGGGGGGTATTAAGTTCATTAATCATTTCATTTTTAGTTTCGAACTTAGGAGTGGAGCATTGTGAACTTTTATGTCCAAACTCATTACAATTAAAACATTTTATACCTTTATTTTTATGAAAACAATCACTGGATTTATGATTAAACAAACCACAATTATAGCAACGTATACGTGATACAGTGTTATCACCAACAGTATAATGTTCATCTTTGTTTTTAAATTTGTTATCATGATTGGGAACATACTTTTGATTTGGCGGCCTATTATTTATTCGTGTATGAGTACGTCTGTCGTCAATATTATGCGAATTCGATGAGAACTTATTTTTAGAATTAAATATTTTTTCATAAACTTTAAGCCTATCTTTAAATTCCGAGATTGTTTTACATTGATACAAAATAATTTTGTTTTGATTAGAATCCGGTATACCATTAATAGTATGTTCAATAATTGATTGTTCGTCTATTGTAAAATTACTTTTAGAGGCGATTTCCCGCATCGCTAAAAAATATTCAAACAAAGTTTCCCTATTCCGCAATTTTCGATTCTGCATTTCTTTATGCACTTCAAAAGAAGTCAATTGATCCGAAAATTCCTTGAATAAAGCGTTTTTTAATTCAGAATATGAGAAAATATTTTTTAAAGTATGGAGGAACGTTAACGCCGATCCACGCAGCAAACGCTTAACACAGATTATTTTTTGAGCATCAGTAATGTTTCTGACAAAAGTAAAATTTTCTTCACAACTGGCAAAAAAAGATTGGATTGAATAGTTGTCTGTTCCATTAAATTGCCTCATCGTCAAAATAAGTTCGCGCAAAACTGAATAATTATCATCTTTCTGTGGGAACACGGAAGTGGAATCAATCGAAGAAGCTAATTTATTATTCTCAAGGTTAGTAGTTGAATGTTCAATTTCGGTTTCACTTTCATAGTCACTTAAAGAATCAGAGATGGAATTTTTAAGTGTTTCTAAATCGTTTAAATTAGCAAATATTTTTTCACATAATTCAGGGGCAGTTCCTTCACAATCTATTCCTAAACTATTGCACACAATTATTAATTGCGATGAATTAAGTTCTTGCAATACTTTATCTTTTCTTTTAACAATGTCAGTTTCGGCGGGAAAGCCCGAAAAAACACGTAACTTTTTGCGTGAATTTCGATCATATTCTTCATCAAATATAACTTTAAATAGTAATTTTACAGTAGATGAAGGTGCAGTTTTAAGAAAGTTTTTAATATTAGGAATCTCATTCAGAGTTATCATGTTGACACTGCACAAGTTCAAAATAGAAGAAATCAGAACAAACTCACCGGTTTGTTGTTGTCTTTTCTTTTTCACTTGAAATAGTCAGCTCTCTTTTGCTGACATTTAATACAGTTATTATTTTTTGAAGATTTTTTCGTCATCAAATAAATATCCAATTCGAAACATCTCTTTCGGTTGTCAGTCTAGGGGAGAGTTCTGGGAGGCTGAGCCCCCATTTGTTAATGTACGGTGGTAAATAATTACACTATTTAACTAAACAAAATTTAATATAACATAGGTAAAGTTTTAGAACAACAAAAAAAACACTTAATAATAGCAGAGAGAAGAACGTCTCTTCTCATCGTTACATATACATCGTAATTAATCTCGTTACCAGATCATTGTCTAGCGTTTACTATCGTCTGTATCAGTTATCATCGCCATCTGGCGGCGTTTATAGTTACATTCAATTCCATGGCCTTTACATATATATATGTATATATATATATATATATATAATGTCCAATGCAATGTCCATGCAAATTTCAGGAGCGATAGTAGTGAGATGGATATGCAAATGATTAAAAAAACAGACTGATAAAATCATTATAAAGCAATTTATTCAATATCCAATGTGGCCATCTCGGGCACCTATACAGGCCTCAATCCGGCGAGGCATTTTTTCTTGGTGTTTCAATTTCACTTTTGAGGAGTATATATATATATATAATATATATATATATATATATATATATATATATATATATATATATATATATATATATATATATATATATATATATATATGTATATATAATTGAGAGTTGTAAAATGTTCGTACTTTACCTTTAAAATACTATTTATTTACAGAGATACAAACTGATCCACTTACGGCAAAAAAATAAATCTGAAGTGGTAAAGAATTTAAAACTACGTTTCATATTATTTTGTTTCATCACCTCAAAAATTTATTTGGCTCAGGGAGTTAAACGTTCGTCTTCTAATGAGGTGACCCAGGTTCATGTCCAGTTCTCGCACAAACCACAGTGCTGATCTGAAATATTGTCAGTGGTAGACGTATCCTGGGATAGAATCCCCTTGCTATCGGGCTGACCGAAGGTGATTTCTGTGGTTTTTCTCTTCATGTAACTCAAATATGGGATACTTTGATCAAATAGTCCTCCACGAAAGCTAGTTAGCCCTAGTTTTTGATCCAGGAGTTATCACGTCTTCTGTGTAGGGCTCAAAATTTAAAAGCTTCGAAATCCAACAAGTCGTAAACTCATAATTGCACATCGGCTGCTCAACGCCAGTCATTTTGTAAAATAAGCTCTCTGTGAAATGATTCGATTGGTTGGTTGGTAGGGGATCTCTACTGCTCTCTTTTATCCCCTATGCTGTGGAATGGAGATTTGGATGAGTTGAGTTGTTGCTGATGATGATGATAACGATGAAAAGTGGGAGTGAACGCTGTTCTTGAGGAAGCCAAACAAGTTCAAAGTAAACTTAGTATTATTACTGGATATCGAAATTATAAAAAATTTTCCAAAGCACTTTTGGAGAGGTTGAATTAAAAAATTTAAAATCTAACATATGGTGGATCCAACACTTTTGGAGAGACACGTTCATCAAAAGAAAATTCTGAAAAAAAAAAGAAATTGAAACTCTTTTTCCCAGGCGATCAGAGTGGCTTAAAAAAAACATATAATAATTTGTATCTGTATTTAAATGATTCGAAGAAAATGGCTAGTTATATGAATCCTTAAATTTTTTTAAATGCAGTGGTAAGAAACAGAATTGTCAATCAATGTTTCTAATTCGAGAATTAACATTAATTTTTCTGCCTCTAACAAACTGTTTCCACAAAAGGAGGTAGTTAGCATCTCTGTTCATTATTATTATTTTTTTTTTTTACCGCTGGCTTTTGGGTAGCAACTTTTTCTCCTAAATTAATATAAGAAATGCACTTGAAATATTATTGAAATAACTTCCTTTACATAATTTTAACATAGTTTATTTATTAGTTATAAAGTCATATTGACATAGATAGAAACTCAAAATTTCTAGATTGTTTCAATATTTATAGACGTAGTTTACTAATATTTAATATAAAAGATTATTCGTTCAATTTTCATTTCAAACTTAAATATGAGGTTCCTGTGATCGATATATTTAAAAAACAAACTTATTCAATCAAAAATCAAATCTTAAAACGTAAAGTTTGCATCTATTTTAAGTATTCAAGAATATTTTTTCATTAAAGTGAGAGTATTTACATTATAATACCAATTAAGTCTTAATATTAATTAAAAAAATGTCCTAGATTATTTACTTAAGATTGCATTTTTAATTAAAATCACTCCATTTTGAAGCTTCTTGCTCTTTTTATAATTAACAATAAATTAGAAAAATAATTTTATGACCTGTGTACAATGAATCCATGTCATGTTATACACTTAAAAATATGCACTTAAATTAGGTAATTCTTGCTAAATGAGGACAAACGTTCACTTTTTCATAAACAAAAAGAATAAATCAAAATTTAGTAAGATATATTTTTAAATTTTTTTTTTTTTGCGAAATGCTCGCACTAACCTCCTTTTCTTTAATTTTTTTTCTTAAGTGTTCTCATTTCTATCTCTACCAACTAGGTATCGGTATTCTTAGGTAACTTTTTACGTAAAATTGGAAAATTCTATTAGTCTAATACAGTGAATCACAAACTTTTTTTTGTGGCGGCACACTTTTAATGATTTCGAAATTTGACGGCACACAATGAAAAAAAATAGTTTAAAAGTTGTTTATTTACCTATAATACACTGTCTTAAATAGTCTGTAATAATTTTGAATGTGAAATAAAATAATATGTACTACAAAAGCACGTTTATTAAGGGATTAATTATTTCTTTCGACTGATTTTTTATTAGTTAGTAACAGTTATTTATTTATTTTTTGCTAGTTATTAATTGTTAGCTTGTTTTCTATAGTTACTAACTGTTAGTTTTTTTATATTAATGATTATTTTTTTGTGATTTCTTGTTAATTAGTTTTTTTGCTAATTATTAATTGTTAGCTTATTTTTTTGTTAGTTATCCTTTGTTAATTTGCTGCGAACTTATTTTCCACAACATTGCACGTAAATAATTAAAAAAAATGCATAAAAATCTTTGTTCCTGCTCTTTCGTGGTGAGGCTTTTGAAATTTTGGCAAAATAAACAAAAGTATGGAAGTTTTAGTTTTAACACGTTCACGCCGGTTTGACCCACCGGTGGCCCACGCTAGATTGTCTCATCATCATATAGTAAAATTCGTTAAAGAAAGATATTTACTTTACTTTTTAATATAGTAACCAGTAGTCTGATGCTTTAACGTTGCATTTTATATCCTACTTATAATTTTTGATATTTAGTGGTGAAAAAATTACTTGTAATGAAAAATACTAAACTAAAAGTAACTTAAATTTCGCTGACACTAGAAAATACCATTTACAAAAGCCATAACAATAGGCACTTTTATGACTGTTTTCTTAATACTTCCTCAATGCAAACCAAAGCTTTTCTATATTCAAATTCCAATAGTAAACAAAACAAAGTACCTCGGACTTACCATAAACAGCAAACTCACCTGGAGCAACGCCTCCTATAACTGAAAGCCTCCACACGATTTTTTGTAGGTAGTCCGATCAGACCACTGTGAAGGATATCCACTTTCCGAACGAGTCATCTAATACAAAATCTAGTTGAAATAAGAAAGTGGTAGCAAATATATGACTACAAATTTATTTTATTTATGAATATTATTGGTTTGCCTTATTCACTTGTCAACCACTACAGATTCAATTCTCAAATATATATGATAAATTTCTCTCAATTACTTTTATAAAAGGTTTTGGGTTCATGCGCACAACTGGCTCACTTTTTAAATAGTCTGCGCGGACTACTTCTAAAACATCGTGTGGAGGCTTTCTGATGTAGGAGGTGATGCCTGGAGCGACCATATAACAAATACAAAGCCAATGCTGCAATAATTGCAATTCAACCTCTCATCTACAACCAGAATGTTTCACTTAAAAGTAAAAATCTGCTATGTACTTCCATGATCCGACCCATTCTAACATATGCTTCTCCTGCTTGGGCCACAATTCCAGACCATCTTATGAAGAAACTGAACCAGTGCCAAAATAAAATACTCCGTAAAATAACCTGTGCCAGATGTTTCAATAGAAACTCAAACATCCACAAAGACCTTAAAATCCCGACTCTCTCTCAGCATATTTACAAACTTAATGCAGACTTTTAGGACAAAGCAATCAACTGCAATACAGCTAATTTCAACGAAATATTTAAATTTGAAAACTTTAAAAAAGACAAAAACCTTAGACCTATAGCTGCACACTTCACCTCTGACGCCTCATACCAAAACTACCAACATAAATAAAAATCTCCAACTCTTACATCAATAGTTCGTGGCAATAGTTCAAAACATCAATAGATTACAACCTCAACAGCCTCAACTACAATACCAGCCTTGAAATCCGAACCTGCTACCTCATGTTGACAATAAATTCACAGCCATCTTTACTACAGCAAGTTGCTTAGATTTATTTTTAATTTTCTTTTCAGTTAAACAAGCAAGGTGCTTGCTTTACAATATCAGTCACCCCAGAGACTCTGTATACAAACTATTTATATATTTATTTAATTTTTCTGTAATTTCATGATGAATGGCATATGGGTCTTCTGCGCGGCCCAGGTGACCAACTTTTGTTAAATAAATAAAGAAAGACCGTTTTCTTGAAAATTAACCGATCGTTAAGGGGCTAACTCAGTTATTCATTTAAGAAAATATATCCCAAAAAACAATAGAAATTTGCGTATGTAACGAGTTTACGAGTAACGAGTGTAAAACCATCTTCGATTGCAAAATCATGTCAACTGACTTGCGTGCTGAAAAAAAAATAATAAAAATAAACAAAGCGTAAGTAAAATAGTTACTAAAACAGGTTTTTTTTCCCCGAAAATTAAGCGAATTTACTAATGCTAAAAAAGCAGATTTGACTATATAAGAAGCGATATGCATATATTTAAATTATTGAACTGCAACAGATAATAAAACCATTTGCTTTCCTTCAAAACGGCGCACAATGTTGCTTCTATATAAATGTACCGTAGATATATATTACTACTACTTTAAAAAAAATTAAAGCGTTGCACGCCTGCTAAATAAGGACATGAAGGCTACAGCCATCACCTCCTACATTAGAAAGCCTCCACACGGTGTTTTATAAGTAATCTGCTCAGACTGTTTTAAAAGTGAACCAGTTGTGCGCATGAACCTAAATTCTATTTTTAATTAAACAAATTTTAAGACATATATCTGCTACCACTTTCTTATTTTTACTAGATTTTATACTAAATGGCTTTTCTTTAAAATTGGTCTTATCGGACTACCTAAAAATAACATGCGGAGGTTTTTAGTTGTAGGAGGCGTAGCTACAGCTCTATAATTTTGCGACGTTCATTAAACTTTTTTTTTTTTTGATGGCAGTGTGAACACGAGCCAGCCCACATATTAAATTACATCTAAAATAGTGACTATACGAAGGCAAGTGAAAGGTTTCGTTTAGAATTTATAAAGTAGTTGTACATAATAAGGTAGTGGTAACTCTCTTTTTGCGAAATTAAAAATGCCTGTAGAAAATTATATTTGTTTCATCAATGCCTCCTATAACTGAAAGCCTCCACACTGTTTTTAATAGATAGTCCTATCAGACCACTGTGAAAGTAAACCAGTTTACGAAAGAGCTATTAAATACAAAATGTATTTAAATTTAGAAAGTGGTAGCAAATGTATGTCTAAAAATGTATTAAATTATAAATATGATTGGTGTGTCTTATTTACATGTGATCCACTAGAGATTCAATTCTGAAATATATATGATAAATTTCTCTCAATTACTTTTAAAACCAACTATCAAAATTCAATTGCGCTTCGGCGATTTATCATGCATTCCCACTCAGATGAATTAGTTGGAGCCCCTCGCGAGGCTGATGCTAAGATGTCTTATTAGAGACTTAGAAGTCATGTGAAAAAGAAAAAAATATTAAACTAAAACCATTTCAATTATCACTGGTTTATGAGGAGCTAAATAAACTCTTACTATTCTTGATTGTATACAACTCATCACTATTTCTTTTTTTCTGGTAAAAAGCAATCTTACATATAAACTAATGTTTGTGAAAACTGCACTACTATGAAGAAATTTTCCGAAATTAATGAAATTTATTCCACACATACTGGTAATGGTACAAATAAACATGACAATCGCTGCACATGCGTAATTGCTTTGTAATTCTAATATTTTACATTACTTTCCTTTTTTTTCATTTCATGTAAATTTGGTTCAATTTACCTAATTCCTTCATGATGTTGCAACTTTTCACAAATAGGAATGCTTGTATACTTAAAGTATTTATGATGATGTGAAATCTTAGCAATTATGCATATTTTACTTTTTTCGAAGAGAGGCTAGAATAAAACTATATTACCAGGTTTTGTCTTTCTTTCGTCTTGAAATGTATCAGCATACAGCCCTGATTCCATAGTGACATTTATTTCAGATAAAAAAATATATAGTTAATATAAAATATATAGTTAATTTTAAATTCAGAAATAGATTTTCCATTATTATTGTTTGATTTTTTACATTTTGCAGCTTCCTACATATATCAATTGAAAAGGTGTTCAATTTCACATAAAGGTAAAATAGCTTGTCTGATTTTCTTTAAATTGTAAGAGGCATTTTTTGTAAATAAGTGAAAACTAAGCGTGTTTGCTGATTGTGACAAAATTTTGAGGGCCTCACCACAAACGAGCTGCAAAAAAGCGTTTCATATAAACTTTTGAATCATTTACGTGTAGGGTTGTGAAAAATGACTTGAAAGCAAATTTTAAAAACGAAAAATCCTACATTAAAACATAAACTTAGCAACCACTAGAATACATATTCTCCCAAAAAACGTAGAAAGTTGGAAGACCTGAATAAATGCAAAATAATTCAATTGATTTTAATAAGCAATAAATTATTATTACTCATAACAAACATGTAGTCGTGAACATAAAAACTAATCAACTTTCGTGTTTCCTATTACATTACAGGTGAGGAACTTTGATTCATATGTATAGACATATTCCTTTTGAGATTTTAAATATATCACAGGAAGAAGTAAAGACATAGTCATATGGTTCTTCGAGGCCTTTGGGCCCTTAATTTTACCTCACAATTGTGTGTTAATTTAACTTGGAATTGCTTAAAAGAAAGCAAAATTAAATTAATGATATAAAAATTGACTTGCAAAATCATAAAATAGATGTTGGAATGCAAGGGCATGCTCTCTCTCACGCACACATGTTATAACGTTGGAAATACAGCTAACCCATCACCCCTACATCAGAAAACCTCCACACCTGTTTTTTATAAGTAGTCTGCGCAGACTATTTAAAAAGTGAACTGGTTGTGCGCATGAACCCAAATTCTATTAAAAGTGACTGAGAGAAATTTATCATATCTATTGAAGAATTGAATTTGTAGGGATAGACAAGTAAATACGACAAACCAATCACACACATATTCATAAATTAAACACATTTTTGGACATATATATTTTCTATTAAAGGGCTGTCTATCGAAAACTGGTTTACCGTAATAGTGCTATGATCGGACTATCTATAAAAACCGTGTGGAGGCTTTCAATAGTGGGTGGCTTTGGCGAATTCCAGTGCAATGCCGCGTAGCTGCCCCAGTTTAAATTAGTCGATAATGGGAGAATTTCGATGAGGAAATAAACGTGCGCTAGGGATGCCAACTGCTCCGCTTTCTGGAATAGTTTTAATAAAGTGGTAGCAAATTATATAGTAAAATTTGTTAAAGAAAGACAGTTACGCCTACTTTTTAGTACAGTAACTAATATATTGATGCTTTGGTAGAATGGTAGAAATCACATAAATCTCGGTGCGCTGCCGCGAAGCGGCATTAACCGATTCATCTGTAGTAAAAACTCGATGATGAGGAGTAGTGAGGAGGAATGGAGATGGGTAGATTGATGCTTTAACGTTGCATTTTATGTCGTACTAATAATTTTTTATATTTAGTGGTGAAAAAATTACATAAAATGAAAAATACTAAACTAAAAGTAACTTAAATTTCGCTACCACTAGAAATACTATTTTACAAAGCGGAGCAAGTTGGCATCTCGACGTGCACACGCACATTTTGGAATATATTCTTTTATTTAAAAAAAATCAAGAGTGGTAGATAAATTAATTCTTTTTTAGTATCTATTTTGTAAAATTGATTTGTTTTGGGTCAATAATTAACAAATGATTTAATTAGCGCTTTCACTTTTTTTGAAAAAAAAATGAAAGTAAATAATTTTTCCACCTGGTCTTGGGGTTAATATCAAAATTACGTAGATAGTTTAAAAGTATTTCTTAATATATAAAGACGGTTTTTTTTATAGCCGATACATTTTTCCGAACTATTTATAATTTTTTTCGCTTGTTAAACTTTTACTTTGCGCACATCAAAACTCATGAAACCCTGTGAAATGGGGCATAAGCTAAAGCAATAACTTTTCTTTGCACCCCAATAAAGTAGTTGTACGTTTTCATAAGGGAATAAGTAGAAAAGCATCGTAAATTTGGGCCATAAACCACTCTAAAGGCCTTGATGTTGCCATTCCAAAACTCGAGTTACTGCTACTTTTATTTTTTATATTCAAGGTATTTCCTTTTATTACACCCGTCACAAAATATGAAAGTTTTGACGATTTCATATTTGATTTCGTACAATTGTATTCACCTTTTGCCGGATAGTTGCATTATTGCAAAACATTCCAATATTTTCATGTTGCTGGATAAATTGTTTTCCTTCTTATACATGTAGCATTTGGATTTTTATCTCAAAACTCATAAATTCTATTGGCTATGTTGCAGTCAGAGATCGCATGCCAATTTGTACGTTGAAAAATTTATTTTTACTTCTTTTCTCGTAAACATAGCATTTTTACCAATTTTCAAAAATATTTTTCTTTGTTAGTTTAAGGAGATTGTAGTCACTTTCCATAATAAAATGGTGATTCTAAAAGAAATAAAATTGTTTAATGCTACTTATTTTTTTTAAATAAACATAAATAATTTTCATTGAATTTAAAAAAAAAAACATTTTGTCCATTAGTAAAGTTATAAAAAATTGAAAATATAAAAAATAATAAATTCTAAAAAGTTAAAATATATATTTATAGTCATTTTTACTAATATATCGAATAAGCAAAATCTTCCTTGATAAATCATGAGAATTCTTTATTAACACATTTAAGCTGTACTTCTCTTGTCTTGAATTGAGAGCTGGGCACCTGGGTGGCGTGGCGTCCTCTATGCCATACATCATGCATTTTTCTATTTTGAATTGGTTCTTTGTGGTCAGTGGTCTATGTGGAGCTGTTAAATTTATGCTCTACGACCTTTTAAAAGGACTGTTATTTTTTCTCAAAAGGACGAAAAGTGGTAGATTATGTGTTATTGCTAGGATAAATTCTCCAGAGGTTAGGTAGTTTAGTATATCTCTCTATCTATCTCTCTCTCTACAATAATATCATAATAATATGGAAATTTATAATTGCATCTGAAAGAAGACTCCTTACTACTTAACGTTAAAGTGGCAGGTAACAAAAAGAAATATAAAGTTGATGCAAACAAATATTTGCTAGCAATTTTTTTCGGTTAACAGTTTTTCATGCATAGAAGATTTTTTCAGCCCAGGGATAAATTTTAAAAAAAGGGGATAATATTTTATCGCTTACCTGCTGATTCAAGAATTTATAAATTCGGTACTGCTAAAACAGGGTTTATATGAACCTGGAAAATTAAAAAGTGGTAGTAAGATTAATATATTTTTTTAGCATTTATTTGTTTGTAGTTACTAAAATATTCTATTTTCTCCAGAAATAAGCACACACACACACAGATATCTATCTATATATATATATATATGCAACGTACGACTCCTGATCTCATTACATAACAGTCTTAAAAGACTCCCAATATTCTGTTAATCCCGTTCTAAGAAGAGTTAATATCTCTTTTATCATTACCCTCTTACATCATTAACAAAATTTTAAAGTTAAAATAAAATATATTTGAAAAAAGGTTTTTAAATACTCTTCAAAATTTTATGAACGGTATTTTAATTTGAAAATATATAACGTAAAAAGGTTAAAATCTAAACATGTTTTTTCAACTTGCCAGTCTAGTTAGAAGCCTATTTTCTATTTATATCTTCTTACTCATTTATTATTTTTCACTACCAACAAAAGTTTTTTTTTTTTTTTTTCGTCAAGTTGTATATTTAACATACTTTGGATAACACAAATAAAATAACAATATGAACACTAGCAAATTATAAATCCGCCGACCGGCCAGTGTAGGGGTTAGGGAACTGCCCTTGCATCAGAAAGGTTATGGGTTCGAATCCCAGGCAAGGCATGGGTGTTCTTTCCTTCTCTGTGCTATCAGTCCTTACTGTGGGAGCAACGTTGGCTCACCTAATATGGTGCCCCTGAAAGAGTGGCCACCAAATCTGCCCTTCAGATGCCTGTATGACCTAGGTCATTATCCAGGTGGGCATTGGAAAAAAACAAACAAATATTAAGTCTGTACCAAGTTTATTCACAATCTTATTTCTATCTAAGATATTCACCCAATAAATATTTTAGTCTAAGAGTTGCTGCCTCTCCTATTGTGTTATCTGTCCTCTTCTACTTGACGAAGGTTCATAGGCCTATTTTGAGCACACGAGCCTGAAAATTTATGTAATTGTAATAACCAATATTTTAGTTATTTAATCGTCAAGAGTAAAAAAATTTTGCTATGTGTATGGGCGTTATATTCATTTTATGGTTAACGTTCAGAAAATAACAAATAAAAAGTGAATATCAGTAGCTAAGGTTATATTTAACAAATATATATGCTTTATGAATTTTTAAATAATTTACAGAGATGCCAACTGCTTCGGACACGCAAAAATAATTAAAAAAAAAAAACGGTAAATAACTACAAAGTAAATTTTGCAATTATAAGACTATTTCTGCTTGCTTTCTAAAAGGTATAGATAGCATGACATAAAAACTATAAAGTGGTGAGTTATATAAGCCTACGAATTATTTGTACAATAGTGGTGGATAAAAATATACCAAATAGAATTTATTAAACAGAGAATGATAATTGTTAAACTATCACTTTAAAATATATATTTGCTGTCCGGAGCAAGTTGGCATCTCTGTAATTAGAGCTACGTCCCCGGTCAGGGCTGAAAGCCTATATATATATATCAAGACGGAAAAGAGTAAAAACTGGTAACAAATAAATTACATTTTTAACCTTTTTTTTTTGGAAATAATAAAATAACCGTAACTACAAAATTTTTTTAACGGATATAATTTATGTTTTGCAATGCTTCTTCACTGTGTCAAAGCACTGAATTGTTTGTTGTTAAGAATAGATAAACTCCTCCCGAAAATTATCTATTACTGAAACAGCTCGACTACCAGTTTCTTCTTTTTTCCGTATCGATTTCAGTCCTGTCCCCGGTATAGACAAATTTGGCTTATTTTGCGCAATAAAAATATAAACTGTTTTGCTATAAGTAAATGTATTTTTAAAAGATGGCTTCTTCATTTATTATTTAACCTCTAAAATGAATGTTTATTAAAAATTGATGCAATGTTAATGGACGTTATATAAATGTAAGGGTTGACGTTCTGCAAATAATAAAAAAAGGAGTAAACCTTAGCTGCTAAGAGTCTATTTAACAAAAATAGATGCTTCATGAATTTTTAAACAATTTGTGCAACGTCCTCTTGATAAACAATTGAAGTTTATTTTGCTTCAAAAAATATAATATTTCAATGTAAATATATTTTTAACTTTCTTAAAATATATGAAAGTTTGGCAGTTTCAAAAATATTACATATCATATTTTACGTAACTGCTATAACTCAGGATTAAGCAAAACGATTTTTGGAAATACATTTCTAAATACCCGTTTATTTAAAAATTTAAAGAAAATGGCAAAAAATTCATTTCTATAATTAATTTTTCCATTAACTAAATTTAATATCAAAATAAAATAATGAATGTCCCAATATAGAGCAAAACATTAAATTTACTAATTTATTATTCGTAATAAATCGTTATGCCTTATTGAAGCAAACTGAACTTTAGAAAAAATACAATTTCTTAAGAAAAGACAATTTCGCTACTAGATATTTTAGGAACAATAATTCTTTTTTGAGAAAATAGGAAAAAAGTAAAACAGGAAACGAAAATGCTGTGCGAAGCAAGATTTTTCGGAAATGCATTTCGAAATATCTATTCAAGCAAAATTTTTCTGGAGAAGAGTTTAAGATAAAATCAAAAATTATTTTGCTGGAATGAGAGTAATTCAGGGGTGAAATTGATTCCCCCCCCCAACTCTGTATTCCAATCAAAACTTCTCAAACTCGTTTCATTTATCAGTTGTGTCGTTATTTCTGTCAAATATAAAATAAAGAAATGCCTGCAGCATATCCTGAGAAAATCTTAAAGTTTTATAAAATTAATTTTTAAATGTAGAATAATATTTTGCTTTACAGAAAATTTTTAAATGAATGATAGAGTTATTGGCTATATTGTGTTTACTCTATATTACATTTTTACATTATCTATGCCCAATTATTATCAATTTTACAGAGAAATTAAGCTATTTGTGACTAGTATTTTATTTCCATCGATTTATATCGATCAATTAATTTCTACCAATTTAATTCTATTAATTTTCCTAAGAAAGTAAACTATCGTTTATTTTCTCTAAATTTATTTTTCTCTATTTTACAGCGAAAGTAAGCTATCTGTTACTATGAATTATTTTCTAACAAATTATTTTTATCAATTTTACAGAGAAAGTAAGCTGTTTGTGAATACTATTTACTTTCCATCAATTATTTTCGATCAATTTATTTTTTATCAATTTTACAGAGAAAGTATGCTATCCTTTACAATCACTTACAATCCATCAGTTTATTTCTTTAAATTTTACAGAAAAAGTAAGCTATATGTAACTAAAAATTATTTTCGATAAATTTATTTATTTCAATTTTACAGAGAAAAAACAGCTGTCTGTGACTATCATTTATTTTCTCTCAATTTATTAATATCAAATTAACAGAGAAAGTGAGCAATATTTCACTTCAATTATTTTTTCACTTCAATTATTTTCAATTATTATCAATTATTTTCTATCAATTTATTCTTTTTTCCAATTTTATAGAAATAGTAAGCCTTCTGTGACTATCATTTATTTTTCTATCAATTTATTTCCATCGATTTTACAGCGAAAATACGCTATCAGTAACTATCAATTTACTTTTATCTATTTTTCAGAGAAAGTAATCTATCTGTAACTATCAAGTCTTTTCTATCAGTTTATATTTATCAATGTCACAGAGAAAGTTAGCTGTCTGTGAGTGTGATTTATTTTATATCAATTTATTTCAATCATTTTTTCGGAGAAAGTAAGCTATTTGTGACTATCATTAATTTTTATTTTCATTCTCTTTTAAAAACTAAATTGAAGGATACAATATGTATGAACTAAAGAATTTTAGCAAAGCAGCTACTCAAAAATTCCATATAAAAATAGATATTGTAAGAATTTATGCTATACAACCTCAAGGACCTTCAAAAAGACCTTCAATAGATTTTTTAAAGACTATCAATACTTAACCCACGAATATCTGATATCTTTGTGAAATCAACAATGGAATAATACGTTTTCAGTTAGATATTATGCTGATAAAAGTTTGATCGAATCTTAAAACATTTCATTCCTGTCAACTCCTCCGGATTCCCAGAAGAGTTTATTTTTATATTTATGTGGTGGCAAATTTTATTTATTGACACTATAATTTTGTACGAATAAATGTGATTTAATAAATGCAATTCTGGCTTCCCCGCAACATTTAAATAATTTAAACATATACATGGTATAAGAAATCAGCTTATAATTTCAATTAAAAAGCTGTTTCCCTATCAGGAAGAAAAAAAGTGAAAAGCCTGAGAGTTGCCAGGTACAAAACGGTTCAATTTATTTGCCTGACCTCTTATCTGTTTGAATTCGGTAATATACATTAGTAAACAGAGTTTTTTTTCTGGTTTTTACTTAAAAAAATGATAAAAACTTCACTGCCTTATTTTTTTTTTTCAACCAGCGTTGCAGTTGAAAAATATGAGTTAGGCATTGTAGACGAAACATTTTAAAATATTGTTTCATCTTTTCCAACCACATAAATTTATACCTTTCAGAAACCAATTCAAATAATATTTTTAAATTCATAAAAACCACATTTTTTTCATAAATCTCAAACATTAAAAAAAAATACTCTTTTTATTAATATGCTTAATCTATTGAAACGGACCGGGATAGGCTGGTTGGCAGGGCACTGGACTTAAGATCGGTAGAACGGGAGTTCGGGTCTAACAGTCCGAAGACTCCTCAAGTAGAAAATGGTGATTGTTACACGTTAAATCTTTCGGGTCACAAAGTCCTTCATGTTTTCTTAACAAAGTATACCTCTGAGGGTACTGAATTAGACATTTGTCGTTCTCTGGTTCAGGACAAAATTACAATCTGTGGATGAATGAATGGTTATATGAATGGATCGGCCCTATAAATGTATGTGACATATGGGTGTGACAGAAAGTGAATTCTTGGCCATAGATGGAGCCACAGGAAAGCCAGAACAATCGTAAGCCTTTCCTGAATGACCTACGACAATAACAATAACAACATATATTGAAATATTTTTCAATGATATGAAGAACTGAACTAAGGGCGATAAAATGTCTACGTTTCATAAATGATGGTACAGCAACAATTCTGTATAATAAAATATATTTCTATAACGGGGGGAAAAGTTAACTATCTAAATAAACAACTCTTAAGTCCTTTAAAATGTCTTCATTCTTTAAATAATGATTCAACAAAGCCAATCAATAAGAATGAAACAAGAGAATATTAAACACATTTACTTAATTCTATGTATAAAAGTATTTAGAAAGGAAAAGGTGAAAAAAAATTAATTATCTAAATTAACTAATCTTAGAGACGATAAAATGTCTTCATTGTTTAAGCAATAAGTCAACAAAGTAATCCAAAGTAAAAACGACGCAACAACATCTTTAACACATTTACTTAATTCTACGTATAATAATATTTTTCCAAAATGGGAAATATTAACTACCTAAACTAACTGATATTTAGTATGATAAGATGTCTCCACTGCATAAATAATGAGTCAACAAAGCAATTCAAAGTAATAATGACACAACAACATGTTTAACACATTTCACTCATTTCTATATATTTAATTAATGAGAAGAAAAAAATAAACTCTCTAAATTACCTAATCTTAAAAACGATAAAATGTCTCCATTGTATAAGTAATGAGTCAACAAAGCAATTCAAAGTAATAATGACACAACATCTTTAACACATTTACTTAAATGATCTAATTATTCGATACCTAGCAATTACGTTTATGCGATGAGTCTGGCTTTCCTATGTAAGGCTAAAAGCATTAGAGAAGTTGAAATGTTCCTTCTGGGCCTGACAGTTCGATTTCGATTGCAAATTGAGCTCTCAGAAGTCATATGCACTTTATTGACTTTCTCAAGATCATTCATTAATGATATTACCTCCAATTGAAGAAATATTATCATCCCATGTGATTGAATTTGATCCAATTATATCATCTTTTTAACAAATATATTTAACATTATAATTGGATGACATACGTCTTTAAAAGACATTTGATTGTTTAGACCGATATAACTATGAAATAGTTTAGTGGAGAAGATACAGAATAACAATTCCATATAATTGAATCCTCATGGCGTAACATAAATTTATTTAAAAATCTGAGTTTGAGGCTTTACGTAAAAAATGAGTTTTAATGAAATCCAATTATATCTCTTTTTAAAACTTTAAAAAATAAATTTAACATTATAAATACCTGACACACTTTTTAAGAAGTCATTTGATTGTTTGGATAGAAATAATTGTAAAATAATTTAGTCGAAAAGTTACAAAATAACAAATACATTTTGTTTTATATGATATCTAATTAAACCACCATGCCGTGATAAAAATTTATGTAAAACCAAACCTTAAGTTTGATGCTTTTCATAAAAAGAGAGTTTCTCCTGTTACAATATCTTCTTTTGAAACTTTGACAAATAAATTTAATCTTAAAATTGTATGACACGCTTCTATAAAAGACATGCGATTGTTTTGACAGATTCAATTTTAAAATAGTTTAGTTGAGAAGTTATAAAATAACAATTCCACGTTTTTCTGTATGGTAAATAATTAAATCATCATACCGTAATGAAAATTTATTTGAAAACCAAAGTTAGATTTTTTTCATTAAAAATGAGTTTTTATGAAATCTAGTTATATCTTCTTTTAAGTCTTTGACAAATAACTTTAACAACATAATTGTATGACACACTTTTCTTAAAAGTCATTCGATTGTTCGGGAAGAAATAATTATAAAATAGTTCAGTAGAGAAGATGAAAATAAAAAAATCTATTTTGTTCCATATGGTAATTTATCAAACTACTATGTTCTAAAAAAATTATAATACTTAAAAATTAACTATTAAAAAATTAACTATTAAAAAATTTTCCTTTGGAATTTTATGTTTCGGATATGGTTTAGGCAATTATCTTTATTTTGCTAGTGGTGTTTAATACTTGTTGAAATAGTGTCGCCAGACTGGTTATAAGGAACCGAGTTGCCAACTTTTCCTGATTCGACAAAATATTTTTAAAAAATGAGTAAAAACTATAAACTTAAATTTGCAGATTGCAACTTTGCCTTTTGCAACTTTTTAACCTCTTCGAAATGGGCGAGTCATATCAACACCTCCTATAACTGAAAGCCTCCACACGGTTTTTTGTAGGCAGTCCGATCAGACCACCATGAAGTTATACCAATTAGTTAAAGAACCATTTAATATGATATCTATTAAAAATTAGAAAGTGGTAGCAAATATATGTCTAAAAATTTGTTTAATTTATGAATATAATTGGTTTGTTTTATTTACTTGTCAACCACTACAGACTAAATTCTCAAATATATATAATAAATTTCTCTCAAGTACTTTTAAAATAGAATTTGGGTTCTTGCGCACAAGTGGTTTGCTTTTTAAAAAATCTGCGCAGACTACTTATAAGAAACCGAGTGGAGGCTTTCTGATGTAGGAGGTGATAATCAGGGTAAAAAAAAAAACTGGTAGCCAAACTATTTTTATTACAGTTTCATTTGAGGCCGGGGTAATAATAGTTTGCTTTATTTAATTCACCACAACTTAGTTCGAATTAAAAATTGTATAGTAACATTTTTAGCACACAAGGATTGGTTAGATATAAAGGGAAAGAAAAAATAAGTCTGTCAAATTAGCTATGCCCAAACAGAAACTACCGCATTTTATTTTTTTACTATCCTGATCTCTATCCTGACTCCCCCGGCCCGAAAAGGTTAAGGCAATCAAGAGTAGCAAAGAGCTGCATCACTTAAGTCATATAAGCTAAGAGGCGTATCAGATATTCACGAGAAATGGTAAGTAAAAACCCTATAAATCGAATTTTTATACCAAAAATCAAGCATTAAAAAACTACCTCTCGAAATTATATATCCGCTGTCCTGTGCAAGTTGGCCCGACCTCCTATGTTTCGGGGGTAAGAAATCTAAATCCACGAAAAACAAAGGTATATTTATTCGCAGAAAGTACGTTTCTTTGACCTTTTTTTGGTAGTTTAAAATATCGTCTGCAGTAATTAATTAGCATATTTGAGATTACCCCTCGAATTTGAGTCCTAGAACTTGAAGATCCGATCATTCGATGGAAAGTTATTCAGGGTGGTCCTTTCTTTTGGCACACTGTATCTCAAGAAACACATTAAATAAAATTATATGATTTTAAAACAATGAAAATTGCTCAATATGCATAGTTAGTAGAGGAATATATCTTGAAATGAGCGTTTGGAAAATTTACGTAAACCAAAATACATGCTTAAAGAAACGCTCATGGATTTAAATACTTGTTTAAAAAAAATAAGCTGTTTCAAATGGGAGTTAATGAAATTGGTCATAGCACATAGTTTAGATTTATATAATAGTACTTTACTTTAGATTAATATAATAATTATTTAATTTAGATTTATATAATAGCGAAAAATTTACTATAAAACCTGATTTAAATGTACAGCATAAAATAGATTGGTATTCACAAAACTTTGAAGATTGTATGTCCTATCCAACAAAAATAATTAAAATTTGGACTTTTATTATGATGTAGAAGTAGGTAGATATAGGTAGGTAGGTAGATAACTTTGTTTAATAAAACTTTCAAAACAATGTGTGAATGATCAAAACGAATAGAAAGCATTATATTTTGAGAAGTATGTAATATTCACTTGGCATAACACTAATTATTTGATGAAATTTCGCATTAGATATAGGTGCAATATTCGTTGTTTTTAGCAATTGTTCAACTATGAAAATTAATTTCATGCTTGATAAAGATATAGTTTCATTTATATAATATATCGAGTAGTTAAAATCTTCGGCATAATGCGAAATTTTTTAAAATATGTAATTTATTGAACTGAG
The DNA here is from genome assembly GCA_949128135.1 of Parasteatoda lunata. Taxonomy (NCBI): domain Eukaryota; kingdom Metazoa; phylum Arthropoda; class Arachnida; order Araneae; family Theridiidae; genus Parasteatoda; species Parasteatoda lunata. The sequence goes on along the minus strand of OX421981.1, from coordinate 24,664,080 downwards.
CCTCATGAATATAAAATTATAAAAACTGAAAAACAAGATTTCTGAAAAGTTAAATATCAGAATCAGAATTCAAAATTTATGCTGATTAAACTTTTCCAAATCTCGCACGCACAGGGGTGAAAGCGAGACGGAAAAGAGGAAAGGCTGGTAGTAAAATCTTTTCAGTTATAGCTAGTTTTGGGAAGGAGTTTACTTATTATTTTTTTTAAATTATTCAGCAATGACTCCTTACATATATATATATATTAGACATATATATAATATATACTTACTTACATACTACTTACATATATATAACTACTTACATATATATAACTACTTACATATATATAACTACTTACATATATATAACTACTTACATATATAGATATGCTAAAATTATAAAGGAAATCTTGATAGTTACAGATAGTTTATTTTTTTCGAAAAAAATGCTGGAATGAAATGTCTTCCGTACCATTTTTTCTTTTTTCCGTCTAGCTATATAAGGGCTTTCAGCCATAGCAAGTATTCGTGAACTAATGTTTTGGCAACTAAAGGACACCTGAAATGTTAAAATAAAGCATTTCTTTATCAACCAGTTGTATTTAATAGAAATTCCCAATGAAGATAGTACACTCGATTGATGTCTTAACTAGGCTTAACAAAACGGAAGCGATTTCAACATAGCATGGTTGTTCTTGTAAAAAATCAGTACATGTACTTACACACTTGTTTACGTTTCAAATTAAAAATGTGTCCTAATCTCCTTAAGACTTTGACGTAGATGGAACTCCTGTTTGCCTGATACATTTATATTTCTGCAGATCTAATTACTAGTAAAATATTTATCTAAATCATAAAAAAACAGTCTAATAGTTACAAAAAAAAAAAAATCCTTTAGATTATTGGAACTATATTTGTACTAAAACCCAATATGCAAAAAAAGTTATTTGATTTCTTTTTAATTTATATTCAAACTTATCAATAATTCAATTTGAAAATTAAAGAAATTTGAATGAATGATTTTCATAGATCTGATTAACTGCAAATCGGTGCAAATTTGAAATATTGTTTTAACACGTTCACGCCGGCGTGACCCACCGGTGGCCTACGCTAGATTGTCTCATCAGGCGGCGGACCGGAGTAAAAACTGGTAACAAATAAATTTCATATTTTAATTTTTTTTTCCGGGAATAATAAAAATCCATAACTACCAATTGTTTTTAACGGATGCAATTTTTATATTGATATTGCTTCTTCGCCGTGATAAATTTCCTTACAGTGAATTGTTATTGATGAGAATAGATTGACGCCTCCCGAATATTATCTAATATTGAAATAGTTCTTCTACCAGTATTTTCTCTTTTCCGTCCCGTTTTCAGGCCTGAACACCCGGCTTGAATGTGTTAAAGTGAGAGATGTTTGAAAGTTTTTACCTTTAATGTAGAAAAAAGATACTAGTGTTCGTGCTGTATTTCATAACCATAAATTAATAAAATACAAAATATAATATTTTATTTTGACTTAATTACATGTACAATAATGAAAAAAGAGATTGAAAAATATGTTTAATAAAAATTTAGCGTTAAAGGGTTAAATGATTAATTGGCAATCGCGACTCTATATAGATTATCATATTATCTTTCATATACGTAATACGATATAATTAGTGCCAATGGTATGAAAATATATACAAAGAATGATAACATATTTTTATGCAAAACGTTTATTTTCAAGGAAAAGAAAAAAAAAATTTTGTAGTATAAATAAGTATTGAAATTGAAGGAAATTTTTAAGATTCAATCTATTTCCTCAACATGAGATATCATAACTGCTTATCTTGGATCTTACAAACGAATAACTTATTTATTGGTTTGTCTTTGGGTGAGAAAATTTTTTTAGATAAAATTATATATATGAAAAAATTATTTTTGTCTAGAATTATCTTTAAATAAAGGAAATTTATTTTTTCGATGGCTAAAAATCCATATTCGTTCAAAGAAACATTTGTTTATTCCAAAAAGTACGCTTGTGTGCCTGAATTCGTCTCTTAATGTATCATCTGCACTAAGTATTTAATATATTTTCCTGTTAAATCAATCCTTAAAATCCAAAGTTATTCAGGATGTAATTTTTTTGATGTTTAAGAGATGCTCCAAACTCGAAGAAATATTTGGAAAAAAATTGTAGAGAACTGCAATCTAAAATTTGCAGAATTTTGGCTAATTTTGTCACTTTCTTTAAAAGCTCAGATCGCCTAAATTGTATTGGTTTATTGGAATTACATACACATACATTTACAGGCTAGTGCGCTCAAATTAACCCATTAGAGCATAGATTTTTTTTAAAAAAAGAACCAGCCGAAAAATCCATGTTTTAATGTAAAAAAAAAACACATTTTAGTACATTGTGAGTACATTTAGTGAGGGCTTTCTTCACAGTTTGTGGGGGGAATCCCCTTCATTTGGGCTCATCCATCACCTCCTACATCAGAAAGCCTCCACACGGTTTTTTATAAGTAGTCCACGCAGACTATTTAAAAAGTGAACCAGTTGTGCGCATGATCCCAAAACCTTTTATAAAAGTAATTGAGAGAAATTTATCATATATATTTGCGAATTGAATCTGTAGTGGTTGACAAATGAATGAGGCAAACCAATAATATTCATAAATAAAACAAATTTTTAGTCATATATTTGATACCACTTTCTCATTTTAACTAGATTCTGTATTAAATGACTCGATCGGAAGTGGATATCCTTCACAGTGGACTGATCGGATTACCTATAAAAAAACCGTGTGGAGGCTTTTAGTTATAGGAGGCGTTGACCTGGGCCGCGCAGAAGCAGCAATGCCAACTTGCTCCGCTTTTGATTTTCTCGTGGTAGTAAAATTTAAAGTACTTTTAGCTTAGTATTTTTCATTTTAAGTAATTTTTTTCACCGCTAAATAACAAAAATTATAAGAATCATATTAAATGCAACGTTAAAGCATCAATCTTCTGGTTACTCTATTAAAAAGTAGGCGTAACTATCCTTCTTTATCGAATTTTACAACATAAACCTCTCTATTAAAACTATTCCAGAAAGCGGAGCAGTTGGTATCCCTGCAGAAGACCCATATCCCATTCTTCATAAAATTATTACAGACAAGTTAAAAAAAATAAACAGTTTGTATCTAGGAGTCTCTGGGGTTACTGATATTTTCCCTCAAGCAGCTACTAGGTGGCGTATCACATAAGCTTTTGAATTATTTAGAAGTAGTGGTGGATAAGACGCCTATAAAATGAATTTACTAAACTATGAATCATACATAAAAGGACTACCACTTGAAAATATTTATCAGCTGCCTGAAATAAGCTGACATGCATGGATGAAAGCCCTTATATAGCAAGACGGAAAAGAGAAAAACCTGGTACGTAAGACATTTCATTCCAGCATTTTTTACGTAAAAAATAAAATATCTGTAACTATCAAGATTTCTTTTAAAATTTTAGCATATATATAAAACTGCTTCTTTTCGGAGATAAAGTAGATATTGTTGAATAATTTAAAAAAAGAATAAGTAAACTCCTCCCCAAAACTAGCTATAACTGAAAAGGTTTCACTACCAGCCTTTCCTATTTTCCGTCTCGCTTTCACCCCTGCTGACATGACATGAGCTTATTATGATTGTTTAGTACGTGAAAAGGATTTACGCTAGCACAAAAGTTCCTACAACTAAAGACACTCCTCCTCTGCTTTCATACATTTCGGAAACTACGTAACAAATCTATCAATTTTCCTACTACTTGAACGAAATATTCGCATGGATATATTAATTGTGTTCTGATATGAGCTAATTTTTCAAGCACATGGGGTCTACATGAACCTCTGTGCTACATAGAAAAGAAATTAACTTAATGTAACTTACGTGATCCTATTACACAAAATGTGCCATTTTATTGGAAATTGTCTTTAAATACTGATGGTAGTCAAGTAAAATGCTGCATTTTAGCAGTTCAGGGGTGACACAATGCAGAGATGCCAAATGCTCTGGACACGCCAAAATAATAAAAAAAAACGGTAAATAACTACAAAGTAAATTTTGCAAATATTTGACTATTTTTGCTTGCTTTTCTGAAGGTATAGCATGACATAAGTGCCATAAAGTGGTGAATTATATAAGCCTACGAATTATTTAGAAATAGTGGTGGATAAAAATCTATTAAATATAATTTATTAAACAAAGAATCACAATTCATAAACTACCACTTTAAAATATATATTTGCTGTCCGGAGCAAGTTGGCATCTCTGACAATGGACTTAAAAAAGTAAAAAGTGGTAGAAACTCAAATAATTTTTATTTATTTTTTATCTTATTGATTATTCAATCAAAAACAAAGACAGCATTTTAAATATTTAAAGCAAAATCATTCTTTACATTCACTTTCAATGGTGCACTGAAAAATGCCATAAATAGTTGCTAACTTTAATTGTTAAATAAAATTTTGAATTTTAGTAGTTAACATTTTTGGCATTTTTTGTCACCTGTGTCTACTCTGTTAATTTAGGTGTTGTTTACTGAGAAGCCAACTTACTCCGCTTTGTAGAGAAAATATATTCTAGTGGTAACCAAATTTAAGTAATTTTCAGATTAATATTTTTCATTTTTAGCAATTTTTCCACCATTAAATTTTGAAAATTCAAAGTATCGTAAGAAATGCATTTTTTTTTTTTTTTTTTTTTTTTGCAGTGATGGTGGTGTGACACTTTTAAGAAGTAGGCGTGATTATCTTTATTCTACTAGTTTTACTATTTTATTCCCTACCAATTTATTCAAACTGTTGCAGAAACTGGAGCAGTGGACATCCTTGTGCTTAGATGCCACTTTTTAGTTTTATATTTGGAAAAAAAATATCCTTTAAATATTAAATTCAAATGTATTTAAATTTTTCCCAGTCTATCAATTTCACATTTTATCAATAAATTGAATCTTTTTTTTAAGATGTTTAAAAACTAATATGCCACCCATTACATCCATACCATAGATAATATTAAGTGAATGAATTATATGAATAAATTAAATATTTATCAACCCTAAATTAATATTCATTGTTAAACCATTGCTAAACAAGCGAATGTAGCACCCATATCTAATGAGAAAATTTCGTCAGTTAATTAGCGCTATGTGAATTGAATACTACATACCTCTCGAAATGTACTGCAACCTCTTCGAGTTGATAATTTAAGTATTGTTTGGAAAGTTTGATTAGACATTAATATTTGTTATCTACTCACTTTCACACCAAGTTAGGAGTTAAAATTTGAGATATTTTTGTTCGGTCATACGATCTTTAAAGTTTCATGTTTTTCAACAATCTCTATTAAATGGGAAATTTTAGAATGAATCTAATTTATGGAGTGTAACTAAGTCTGGTTTCATAGTATATTTTTATGCTACCACATATTAAAACTAAAATAAGTTTATTATTTTAATTTTGTTTGTTTACTATAGAATCTTACATGATTTATTCACAGTTATAGCTCAAAAATATATGTTCTCTAATTCGCATTCTCGAGAATGTAGTCATTGCCATTTTGCAATTTGTATTATTATTAAAAATCAAATCTTAGTTTATTATTATTTTTAACATAACTTAAAATGCTTAGTTGAAAAAATTACAAATAGTGTGTTTAAGTGAGTTAAATTCAATTTTTTTTTAAGAACGGGCTAAGTAAAATATTTCTGTTTGTAAAAAATGGACAATAAAATGCGTATTAAAGAAAATTAACAGCTTAAACTATGTGTGCAAGAAAATGAGCAAATCTTAAAATAAACGCTGGAAATCAAGTCTTAGTAACATATTTTTATTCCGAATAAAACTCAAATTGCTTATTTAATGCTTGTTTGAGATATTACGAAACGTGTGCTTAAAACGTATTTAGCTGTAAAAAGTGTTTTTAAGAACGATTAAGCTTAATATGCCAGTTTTAAAAAATAACACACATTAAAGAAAATAGACAGCATAAACTGCATCGTAAGAAAATGAGAAAATCGTAAAGTGAATGTTTAAAAAACGAACATAGTTCTAAATACACACAGATGCCAAAATTTTTTGATTTACAAAAATATATTTTATAGTGGTACCGAAATTTTATCTTTTGTCAAATTTAAAAGTCTTCATTTTCAGCAATTTTTCAAACACTACGTATCAAAAATTCAAAACATTTTTTGCAATGCAACGTTGTTACAAATAACTTGTCGTGACTTTTTTAAAAAAAAAATAGGCGTAATTATGCTTATTCTACTAGTTTTACTATTTAATTCGCTATCAACATATTAAAACTTTTGCAGAACTGGAATCATTTGGCATCCCTGAACAATGAACAAATCATTTGATTCCGATCTTTAAACTACAACTGTTTTGCCTATTGTATAAATGACCACTTAATAATGTTTATTCTAAGTGATAAAAACGTAAAGTAATTTATTAACACTCAAAAAGATTTTCGAGATCAATGATGACTTTGTTTAAAGCTTTATTTCTTAACAAATAAAAAGTTAGAAAATTCAGGCAGAAAATAATTTATGGTACATTCAATGATTATTGCAATTTGTTTGTTTCAAGTATACAAGTACCTGATCTTACCTAATTCAGATGTGGTGATTTTAAATCTGAAATTAGTTTTGTTCTGGAAGTTAAAGATATTTTTGCGATTGGTATTTTTATTTTATTTTTCTGATTATACAAGTTTAAAAAGAACGTATGAGTTTATAGTATATAAAAATTTTTGGTCGTGAATATTTGGGAACTATAACTTTTTTTTTCTAATGGGTGACAATGGATTATTATGTTCCTCGCCACGGATGATACCAGCTCATGTGACGTTACCCTACCCGTTTGGTACCTGTGAACATGAGCCACGGAGGTGAACTGCATTTCTCATGCAACAATGCCACAAAAAACCATTAATATGGTGGACTAAAATCCCACAACAGAGAACCTACAGAGAGAGAAAGGGAAAGACCTTCTACGAGTTGGATTCGAACCCGCGATTATTGACTTCGCACTCCGCCGTCTTGACAACTCGGCCACCTATCCCCATCCTTGTAAACATAAATTATCTGTAATTATAAAATTTACTATCTCTGGCTGAGAGTTTTTACAGATGGCTCTTTCGATCTGGATCAACCAAATGCTTGAGCTGGTATCTTTTGTAATTTCTTCTCCTTTGGTGCCCCAGTAGGTGCACCAAAGGAGAAATGACTTTTTACTTTCTTGTTTTGTTCCTGTGTTTTTGCTTTTTAACATGTCAATTCACCTCTGCCATTTGAAATAAATAAATAAAATTTACTATTGATGAGCAAGGCATATAAAATATAAATACAAATAAATAATTATGAACATTTTTAAAATCAGGATAAATAGTGAAACTTGAAATTATTAGATGTTTTTTGTTGCTCTATTTAGAGATATTCTTTTCAAATACTTAAAAAAAAAATAAATAAATAAAAAAATAATAATAAAAGCCGGGATAGCCTGGTCGTTAGAGAGCTGGGCTAACGCCTGGGCAAATGATCAGACCACTATGAAAGTAAACCAGTATACGAAAGAGCCATTTAATAGAAAATCTAGTAAAAATAAGAAAGTGGTAGCAAATATATGTTTAAAAATTCGTTTAATTTATGACTATAATTGGTTTGTTTTATTGACTTGTCTACCACTACAGATTCAATTCTCAAATATATATGATAAATTTATCTCAGTCACTTCGTATAATAAAATTTCGGCTCATGCGCACAACAGGTTAATTTTCTAAATAGTCTGCGCAGACTACCTATAAGAAACCGTGTGGAGCATGGTTGAAAGCCCTTATATAGCAAGACGAAAAAGAGAAAAAACTGGTACGTAAGACTTTTCCTTCCAGCATTTCTTTCGAAAAAAATAAAATATCTGTAACTATCAAGATTTCTTTTAAAATTTTAGCATATAAATAAAACTGCTACTTTTCGAAGATTAAGTAGATATTGTTAAATAACTTAAAAAAAGAATAAGTAAACTCCTCCCCAAAACTAGCTATAACTGAAAAGGTTTTACTACCAGCCTTTCCTATTTTCCGTCTCGCTTTGACCCCTGGTGTGGCGGCTTTCTGATGTAGGAGGTGATGGCTGGGCCCATGTCCGAGAGTTCGTGGGTTCGAACCACGCTGGACGAAGATTCCCTGTGTAGTAAAGTGACGGATGCACGTTAAATCTGTCGAGTCGCAAAAGTCCTCCATGTTCCCATAACAAATCAATACCTTTGGGGGTACTGGATTGGAGATCGATCGTTCTCTGATTCAGGTCAAAATTACGATCTGTGGATGAATGAATGGGTCCGCCCTATAAACGGGTGTGACATATGGTGTGGCAGAAGTCGAATTCTTGGCCACAGATGGCGCCACTGGAAAACAAGAACAATCTCACCCCTCTGCCTAAACAGCATACGTCAACAACAACAATAATAATGAAAATACCCGAACCTTAATTATTTTAAATTTCAAAAGTAATTGTATAATAAGATTTATTTTAGTTGCGCAAAACATATTAAATATAAAAACAGAATATTACGGAGATCCGGATAAACTGCAAAACGTGTAATTATTAGATATTTTTATTGCTTCATTCAGAAATATTTTTTAAGAAATTTAATATAAGATAATTTATTAATTTTATTTATAGATAAATTAATTTTAATTATTCTAATTTTTTGAAATTATTTTGAAATAAAATATACTGTAGTTGCGCAAAACATATAAAATATTAAAAAAAAATTGGTATAAAAATTTTAAGAACAGAGTAAATGACAAAACGTTAATTTATTAGACGTCTCTATTGCTCCAAATAGATATGTATTTTTATAGATAATAATTTTCTATATTTTTTTTTTTTTTTTTTTTTTTTATAAAGGATAAATTTAATAGAAAATACTTTTCTATACTTAGAATCTATCATAAATTATTAAATTAACTTTATAATTAAATTAATTGTAGTTACGCAAAATATATAAAACATTAAAATCAAATATTATAAACATTTTATGAACAGAATCAATAGCAAATCGTGTAATTATTAAACGTATCTATTGCTCTATTTAGAGATATTTTTTTTAAAGAGATTTAATGGGAAATAATTTTTCCCGAACCTCAAATAGAATAATTTTTTTTAAGTAATTTATAAGAATATTTATAAGAATGGAAAATAACTGCCTTTATGCAAAATAAATAATACTTAAAAAACAGGAAGTCATTATTTTTAATGGATTTTAGAACAATTCTAAAACGAAACACAACATTCTTAACAAAACATAGCTAACCATTTGCAAGAGTTCTTTACATCAATAAGCATTGATAATGGGATTTTCTGTGTTAGCATCGGTGCTTGCTTTGTTTTCAAATATTAAGCCACAAAGCTGATATTTTTTCTTTTATTTTCCATCAAAATAATCTATTTAGAATGACGGAATAAATCAAGCTAAATTTGAACAACGATTCCTATTTACAAAAAGAGATAATTAATGTTATAGCTTATATTATTTTTTTTCTTAACAAAACATATCATTTGTGTTTTGTTTTCTTCTTTAAAAAATAATCTTCAGATTTTCCAATAGCTATGAGTTTTGAATTATTTACAGAATATAATCACATATTGAATATAATGTGTCGGTCAATATTTTTACCTTCTATTCAGGGTTTGTGCAGTCTTTAAAAATAGTTAAGAAAGCATAATCACCACTTAATATTTCCAAATAAATATATCTATTTGTGAACTCTGTCGTATAGAAATTTGAACCATTAAGTGAAGGCTTAGAAGGCTTAAATATTTTTTTGTATTGTTACGCTTTTAATAAAATAAGTAAAGCCTCAAATAGAACAGAAGATTTTAAAGTTATAAATATTTTATTTTAAAGTTCACTCATTGGTTAAAGAATTTTTCTCGCAGCTTGACTAGTACTTTGTTTTTTCAATAATAGACGGAGACCTCTAACTGAGATAAAAAAATTAACTTTATGCAATTTAAAAGATAGCACTTCAGAATTTATTTTTTTTGTCCATTTATACAAGTAATTTATTTTACCTTAGTCATTTGAGGGTATGACAAATCTGAAATTAAGTTGTGCTAAAATTAATAAAAAAATATATTTTTAGTTAATTTTATCTGTTGATTGAATGTTCAAGTTTATAAGGAACGTATAGGTTTATGTATATATATATATATATATATATATATATATATATATATATATATATACATATATATATATGTATATATATATATATATATATATATATATATATATATATATATATACATATATATATATATATATATATATATATATATATATGTATATATATATATATATATATATATATATATATATATATATATATATATATATATATATATATATATATATATATATATATGGCCGATGCTTATTGAAAAAGATACAGGAACATGGAGAACTAATAGACTTTTATTAAAATAAGCCCAAGAACTAGAACATTACATACTGGTGAATAGATAGAGAGGAGCCAATTGACCTTGGAAAGAAGGTTTTTATATATTTCTAGACAATATATTTAAATATTAATAGATATTAGTAACGTGGGACTGATCAGTTTCCCTTAAGACACATCATCACATTTTCCGAGATAATTAGATCAATATTATTGCTTTCTTTGTGGAAAAATTAGCGCGTTAGATACAAGCTCTATTTATGGATTATACTTAATATTTACATTTAATATATATATATATATATATATATATATATATATATATATATATATATTAAATATAAATATTAGGATGTAGAAATAGACATACGCTTTCTTAACACATAGCTGACCGGCAACTTTTCTAAAAATTTCTCCATGTGCCCGGCTATTGTATTTGAAAGCGGATGTAAAAGTAAAACAATATAAAAAAACTTTAAAAATTTTTATTTATTATTCAACTTTTTACATTTCTATTTCGTATGTTAAAAAGTATAACAATCACCTGTGTGTAATAATACTTTCTTTCTTTATTTATACTAATTGGGCACCTGGGCCGCGCAGAAGGCCCCTATCACATATATCATGAAGTAAAAAAAAAAAGTTAAAATAAAAGACAGTTTGAGTTCAGCAGTCTATGGGGTGGCTGTTACTGGGAGACAAGCACCTTTCTTGTATAACTGAAAGAAAATGAAAATAATAAGAGCAACTTGCTGTTAAACTGTGGATGGCTGTGGTTTGATTGTCAACGTGAAGTAACATAAGTCAGGATTTCAGTATTGGTAAAGTGTTTGATGCTATTGATGCTTTGGATTATTGATGTAGACTATAGATGCTGGAATTGATGACTATTACTTATGCTGATAGTTGTTGTATGTGGAGTCGGAGGTGAAATGAGCGGCTATTGGTCTTAGTTTTTCGTCTTTTTTATAGTTCTCGAAGTTAAAAATCTGATTGAAATTGGCTGTGCTGCATTTTATGGCTTTATCGTAGAAGTCTCCATTTAATTTATATATATATTCGGATAGAAACGGAATTTTGAGATCTTTATGGATATTTGAATTACGTATGAACCATCTGGCACGAGTGATTTTTCTGAGTATTTTATTTTGACATTGGTTGAGCTTTTTCATTAGGTGTTCGGGTATAGTAGTCCAGGCAGGTGAAGCATATGTAAGAATAGGTCGGATCATAGAGGTGTATAGTAATTTTCTGATTTTTAGTGAGGCATTGTGGTTATAGATGAGAGGTTGGATGATATTAACTGCTGCATTTGCTTTGTCTATTATATTTTTAATATGTTCGCTCCAAGTGAGTTTGCTATTAATTATGAGTCCAAGGTACTTTGCTCTCTTAACTATTGGAATTTGAATGTTTAACAGTTTCGGTTTGCATTGAGGTGAAATTTTACTTCTTCCTTTTTGTATGATGAGGATTTGTGATTTGTCGGCGTTTACGGCTATTTTCCATTTTCTGCACCAGTCTTCTATTTCATCTAATTGATCTTGTAGGTGTGTAATAATACACCACAAGTTTTGCAAATATATCGGGTTTCGAATGTTATAATAAATTGGTAGAGAATTAAATAGTAAAACTTGAAAATAAATTAAAATTACGCCCACTTTTTAAGTTAGTCAACACTAGACTATATTAAAACACTTTGACACGAAAACACGAGTTAACTCGTGACCGGTCAGCAATGTGTTAACACTCTCTACTTAGAAAAGGGGGGGAAATAGTATTTACTCGAGTGAATTTTTAAAAAATATATGGTTTGGAACATATAATTATATTGCATAAGAACTGAGGTTAGTTGAGAGAAACCGACTGCAGGTACATTTTCCTGAAAATAATCAACGACTCAAAAATATCAAAAATCTGTAAAAAAATGATCAAAGAAATGGCTTAGAAAACAAAAAACAGTGTTCTCTAATGCAGTTATTTTCATTATTTTTGGAATAAAAAAATACAGAAGTTTATTAGAATTTAGGACCTCTTAACAGTTACTGAGCAAGTAAAATGTTCTCTAAATTTGTCCAGTTTTTGTCATTTTTCAGACAGCTAAAAATCTTTAAACTTAGCTTCTACTAGATTTTAATGCCTCCAAAATTTTTTTTAATCCAAAATCGTGTCGATTTACACTGAAATATGTTGTTTAATAACAATTAGATTTGAATGTTTCCTAAAGTTTTTGCTCATAAATAGCGTCCATTTAAACTGAAATATGTTGTTTAATAACAATTAGATTTGAATGTTTCCTAAAGTTTTTGCTCATAAATAGCGTCCATTTAAACTGAAATATGTCATTAATTACTGTTTGATTTTAATGCTTCCTCTTTTTTTTTATCCTCAGTAGCGCCAATTTATACTTAAATATGTTATGTAATAATTACTAGACTTTAATGTTTCCTAAGGCTTTTGAGCCTAAATAGCGCAATATTTTTGATAAATACAAATAATTTCAGTTTTTATTTTAATTTTTTTATTTTGTATAACTTTAAAAAATAATTACAGAATTTAACAACCCTGCTAGTATTATGAGCAACAGTATCAAGAAGAGAAAAAAAAACACAAACTCTGTTAAATTAAATTTTTTTATATTAAACATTCAAGCAAAAACCGAAGTCTTCGTGACCCTGTCGAAGTAGATGAGAGTGGAAAACGTAGCCCATTCTTTAAGTGGTAAAATAAATTTGTAATGATCGAAATTCCATAGCCACTACATTCAAAAAGTCTTGTGAATGTAGTGGCTATGTCATTCACAAGGACTTATGACATTCACAAAGTCTTGTGAATGTAGTGGCTATTTCATTCACAAGGACTTATGCCATTCAAAAAGTCTTGTGAATGTAGTGGCTATGTCATTCACAAGGACTTATGACATTCACAAAGTCTTGTGAATGTAGTGGCTATGTCATTCACAAGAACTTATGGCATTCACAAAGTCTTGTGAATGTAGTGGCTATTTCATTCACAAGGACTTATGACATTCAAAAAGTCTTGTGAATGTAGTGGCTATTTTATTCACAAGGACATATGTCATTCACAAAGTCTTGTGAATGTATTGGCTATGTCATTCACTAGGTCTTGTGAATGTGGTGAGTGTAGAAGAAAATTACATCACTACCAATCTCTAATAAATATTTCTGAGCTGTGAACGACACAAACGATGCATACAGATGCAGAACCGGAAAAATGCAAAAGCTTCTTCGCGCATATGCTTGCCATCTACTACACTTTTTGCAAAATATTTTTTTAGAGGAATAGACGATTAAAAACCAAATATTTCAGAAATTTTGGTCGCACAATGAAAGAGCTTGTTCAAAGTGGCGTTAGCTTTTATATCATGTATTTGCAGTGTTTGAGGAAAATAAGCGTAAATGAATAAAAATAATACATTAAAATATTAACTTAGCTACCTCTAGAATAAATGTTGACAAAAAGCGTAGATAGTTGGCAGTCCTGCATATGAGTTTCAGAAATTTGCTTTCTTTTATTCATTCGCTCATCGTCTTTATATATCATGGTGAATGAAATGACTGTAAGGGAAATTTATAACACTAAATAAGTTCATAAAGCATAGAATTTACTACAATTTTAAGTGTTAAAAAGCATTCCTTTTTGAACGGCATTATTCACAAATATTTTCTTAATCCCTTCCGTCTTACGTTCTTTGCGCTTTTAATAAATTTATTTAGAAACAATATTTCTTTCAAATTCCGCCTTTTAAAATAGGCACGGCTCTCTTTGAAATTAATGAGTTGGCATAAATTTTTGTGGACTAAATGCATATTTTTTGTCATTATTTCTTAACAGGCCTTTGATATAATGTTGGGAGTAAAAAAACAATAATGGTACTTATGCTTTTTTTATCATTTAGAGAAAGTACACAGTAGTAAGTAATAAACTATTGGAGTGCCATGATTTTGTTACTTTCTGTGATAATTTTATAAATGAAGAACCATGGGAGTGTCAAAATCTTTACTTTTGATTAATTTTCTTTATATATGGATGATTAATGCTAGCTTAAAGGAGAATCTGTGACAGATAATGATTGATATACTCCTTCGACCAACTAATCTTTTTAACATTATGTGTCCTTGAATGATAGGTAATCCTTGTTCATTTTTCTTGTAGGTTTTGTGAGATTAGATTTTCTTAAGAATTAATTCCTTTTCAAAACACATACATGAATAAAAGATCAAATAAAATGCTGCTGATACTAATGAAAGTTTAAAAAGTTGTCGTTTTCATCAACTTTAAAAAAATATAAAGATAAATTGTAAGATAAAAATAAAGCTCAGATAGATGCTATTTTAACTTTAAATTTAAAGCTACTTTTATCAAAAACTATAAGGCATTGTGAGGTTTATTTGAAATCATTTTGAGGTGTTAAGGTTGATTTGAGGTTTATTATAAATTGACTTAAGGAACAACCTTAAAAATCAACCTTCCAAGGTATACAATCAAGTTGTTTTATCCACACTTTAGCTTGTTTTGAGGTTCATAGAAAATTATCGGAGAGCAACTAGCTCAGAGACTTTGGTTTTGAGGTATGCAGGTTATTTTTTCTATACTTCAAGTAAATAAGTATGTTTGAGGTGTAATTATTTCCCCCCCCCCCCGATTATTATTAACACGTTAAATGCCACGCTAATTGTACATGACATGCCAGTCTGGCCTCACGGTAAATAACGACAAACCAAATTTTCAAATATTAGACAGATTTTGCTTGTTTTTTAAAAGGTTTAGCATGACATATATTCCTTCCTTTATTTAGAAAAACTGGGCACCAACGGCTCCTACAACTGAAAGCCTCCACACGGTTATTTATAGGTAGTCCGATCAGACAACTATGAAGGTAAACCAGTTTACGAAGGAGCCCATTAATAGAAAATCTAGTAAAAATAAGAGAGTGGTAGAAAATATATGTCTAAAAATTTGTTTAATTAATGAATATGATTGGTCTGTCTTATTCACTTGTCTAGCAATATAGATTCAATTCTCAAATATATATGATACATTTCTCTCTGTCAACTTTAGAATAGAATATGGGTTCCATGCGCACAACCGGTTTACTTTTTAAATAGTCTGCGAGGACTACTTATAAAAAACCGTGTGGAGACTTTCTAATGTAGGAGGTGATGTTCCTACTCCATACATCATGAAATGTAGCATACATTGAGTAAAAACATATTGGGTTTAGCATCATTATGGTAGCTATACAAGAATTACAGACTTTGTTTTATAAATTTACAGTTGAAGGTTGAGCTTACAAAAGCGGTAATTTAACAATTCAACTGAAGAAAATGTTTATGGAATTAATAAGATAAATATTAAGAGTTTTTTAGAGTGAACTCATACATCCCATACATCAGCGGCCCCCAGGGGTGAAAGCGAGACGGAAAATGGGAAAGGCTGGTAGTGAAACCTTTTCAGTTATAGCTAATTTTGGGGAGGAGTTTACTTATTCTTTTTTTAAATTATTCAACAATATTTACTTTATATTCGAAAAGAAGCAGTTTTATATATATGCTAAAATTTTAAAAGAAATCTTGATAGTTACAGATATTTTATTTTTTACGAAGAAAATGCTGGAATGAAATGTCTTACGTACCAGGTTTTTCTCTTTTCCGTCTTGCTATATAAGGGCTTTCACCCATGGCGGCCCCTAACCAACGCCTGCTATAACTGAAAGCCTCCACACAGTTTTTTATAGGTAGTCCGATCAGACCACTGTGAAGGATATCCACTTTCCGAACGAGTCACTTAATACAAAATCTAGTTAAAATAAGAAAGTGGTAGCAAACATATGACTAAAAATTTTTTTTTATTTATGAATATTATTGGTTTGCCTTATTCACTTGTCAACCACTACAGATATAATTCTCCAATACATATGAGGAATTTCTCTCATCTACTTTTAAAAAAACTCTTCCTCCCATCTCCATTCCTCCGCACTACTCCTCATCATCGAGTTTTTACTACAGATTTATGTGATTTCTGTTCTTCTACCATTCTACTTTTTAAAAAGGTTTTGGGTTCATGTGAACAACTGGTTTACTCTTTTAATAGTCTGCGCGGACTACTTATGAAAGACTGTGTGAAGGCTTTATGATGTAGGAGGTGATGCCCTAACCCATACATCATGAAAATTAAATAAAAACAATGAGTAAATAATATTTTGAGGTAAGCAACATTATGGTAGCTTTTAAAAAGAATGACATATCTGAAAAAGAGTTGAATTATATAAGCCTACGAATTGTTTATAAATAGTTTTGGATAAATATCTACTAAATTAAATTTATTAAACCAAGAATCACTATTAATAGACTACCTCTTGAAAATATTTATTCGCTGTCCGGAGTAAGTTGGCATCTCTGTGTATATAAATAAAACTATTTTTGTATGTTCTATATTCAATTAATTTCTTCAAAACATTTTAGTAACGATAATAATATAAAAAAATTTAAAATTTAACCGAATTATGTGTTTCTCATAACCTTGGCTTCGCCGGTCACCGGTGGCCCCCGTGGCACTACGAACAAACACAGTGCCGGTCACCGGTGACTTCCATGACATTCAACGTGTTAAACTTACTTATGGCTTTGAATATAGATTGATGGTCAACGTGGGGAAACGCTTTATCGAGTTGTCAATATTGTTGCAGTTGAATATGATGCTATGGATTGATCAGTGATTAATTTATTGAGGTTTTTATTTGTTTTGATGACTGTGATCTGAGGCGTCAGATGCAAAGTGAGCGGCTATTGGTCTGAATTTTAAATTTTTTTGTAGTTTTCAAAGTTGAATACCTGGTTGAAGTTCAATGTATTGCATTTTATGGCATGGTTAAAGAAATCTGCATTTAATTTGTGGATATCTTGTGATTAGGTCAGGATCTTGAGGTCTTTGTGGATATATGCATTTCTGATGATCTGGCACGGGTGATTTTTCTGAGTATCTTGTTCTGGCATTGATTAAGTTTTTTCATGAGATGTTCTTGTAGGGTTGTCCAGGAAGATGAGGCGTATATGAGAATTGGTCGGATCGTTGATGTATACAGCAGTTTTCTTAGCTTTAATCAAACACCCTAAATGACAAAATGTGTATTTTAACACTAAAAAAGGGATAACACGCGTGAATAAAAATTTATAAAGGGATGATTAAGAAAAATCAAAAATTGTTTAAAAGAAATTAAAATTAGCAACATTTCTTAGAATACTTCTTCCAATTTACTATGGAAGGTGATCTAATTCCTTTTGAAGTGTTCAGAAGTGAAGTGTCTTCAACCTGACTGACTGACTGATACAGTTTTATCGGAGTGCCTATCCTATGGGGATCTGCTCCTTCATCTAAAGTAATAATTGTAAGGGTGATGGGATGGGTGGTGCGGGGGTTAACTAAGTTATGTCTCAATTGGAAATATTTTACAATTAAAATAAAATCTGGGATAAGTATATACATGTTAAATCGCATTGGGATTCATAAAGAAAAAATTTAGAATAATATCAAAAATAAAATAAAAGAGATTTTACAAGTGATTACAAGATTTTACAAGAGATTTTACAAGTGGGGAAGACTCCCTATGTACTCTCTCGCCTCCCTCCGGTTTTAGCCGGGCTTCTTAGGTGCATAGTTTGTCTATGGTAAGGGTGATAATATTAAAGCTATCGGTTGTAATATTTTGATAATACGCAATCGCTAAGAAAGAATGCGGTTATCAGACTGAAATTTGCATTATTTTCTATAATGTCCAAGTCTAATAGTTTGTTGAAGTCACAGGTGCTACAGTCTTTAGCGCATTTAAAAAAGGAAGAAAGCGTTTAATTTAAAGTCTTCAACCTGTATTCCCGTCTTACATATTAGTCATTCACACTATAATTTATTGTGGTAGCTATAAATGAACAATTAGCTAGATAAAATTAATAAAAATTAGTTATGTGTCTACCATTTTTTAAGTTTTTCCTTTTCAATCGAAACAAAAAATGAATACAATTTTAGAACAGTGGTCCGACTTATGTTGCAAAAATTTATGCATCGCCTGAATTTTTTTATAATTCAAATATTTCAAATAAAATGCATATTATCTTATTGAAATTATTGAACAAAATTAATCTCTTTAAAATTAAAAAAAGGACATATATGCTACTATGAGAGGGAAGATAGGAAAGTAAAAATCAAAGTGGAACGTAGGTTTGAAAAAAATTTATATAAAAGGTATTGAAGAAAGAAATAGAAGATTAAGAAATAAAAAAGAATTTGAAGCTTGATAGTTTTATAACTTAGTGATAAGCAGTAACTTTCGAGTTTTATGTCCACTAGGTTAAGAAATATTGATCTATCTACGGTTGTGATTTTTTAAAATTTCATTTTTTTGTAACAATATAAGGTGAAAGTAAAAATAAGAGAATAATTTTTTTTTTTGTTTTTATGAATTAAAATGAATAATATCATGATCATATACAATGATTTTATAAGATAAATAATGACATGGCAATAAATAAGTAAATATGTGTAAAATATATCTTGTTCATAAATCAATTCAGTAAAACTTAGGCGTCAGCACAACTCCCAGCAATTAATTTAATATCTACAAAGAATGAATTTATAAATTTGGTAACTTATCTTTATTTTAATAACCATTATAATTTTAATAACCATTATTTTAATAACAATTATAATTGAACCAAAGGAGTTTCGTTTGAAATAAATGAATAAATATATAAAACTGTTCATTTTTAATTGATACTTAACTAGTTTAAGCCTTACCGGAACAGCGAATTTCGATTCAAAATTTCAGTCAAATAGAACATTCAAAGTGAATCGCCATTCTCAAACATGCTTTAAACATAGATATATACATAAAGAATAGTGGTTGCTAAATGTTTAAAGACAATTACTTTTACTTTTCTAGTGGTATGTATCATTTGTTGAATTAATGTTGTCAGACTGGAAGAAGATAACATTGAATAACAGATTTTTTTCTTACAGTTTTGCAAATACTCATAATCGGATGTGGGGATATCAAATCTGAAATTAGTTTCGTTCGGAAAGCTGCAATTTTTCTTTACAATGATAATTCAATTCAATTTAGTTTTGTCTAAATGGGTAAATTTATAAAGAATGTATATGTTTATGAATATGAATGTTTATGAATATTCAAATACACTTAGCCACTCCTTTGAAAGTAAGATTAAAATTATAAAAAAAAAACATATGACCTTAACGCAACGCACCATAGACTGAAATGCATTATCACCGTCTTCCTACTACACCTCACGTAACAGAGAAGTGGGGTCCTTAAATATTGACTCGGGCAAATTTTAAAAAAAAGAATCCTTGTAAAGAATATTTTATTGATTCCCTTAAAAACTGCATCGTGTACTTAGAAACCAATTGCAGTGTTCAAGTCAGGGAGGATATCATAATCCATAAATATAGTTACCAAATCTCATCTGATAACTACAATAAATGCATTTTAATTAGAAGAGCTTTTCTGGTGGAAAGATGTAAGTTATATTTTTGGAGTATTTATTAATTAGGGTAAATTATAATAAGTCTTAGCATGAATATTAGTATGTTTAATCTAACAGATTTGTTTTGCTTTAACTTTAATTTAAAAACATGATTAATCTACTTCAGTTTTGAGAATGATTGTGAGATTTTTATTTCAAATTAGGTATTGATAAACAAAATAAGGCAAAAAATTATAAGCCTCGTTTTCAAATAAATCTATAATAAAAATATTTCGGGAAAAAAATAAAAAGTAAAAAAGAAGTAAGTAAGAAAATAAGTATAATCTAAAAGTCATTAATGAAATCTAATAAAAAAAATTTCCAAGGAATATTTTAACTCAAATGTAATTCGAAACTTTTTGGTGTAGACAATAAAAATATAGAGCTGAAATTTTTTAGTAATTGTAGCAATCAATTTAATGACTCCTTAAATAGCTGAAAAAGGAAAACTGAAACGTAATGATGGAAAATAACACAAGCATCTTTAAATACCATTCTTCTTTTACCTTTCCACAAAATAACTTATATTTACATTTTAAATAAACAATCACTTGTAACTCACTTTTTCAAACATTGCAAACAAGTTTTTATTTTCAAAAGACAAGAAAAAAAATGAAAAATAAAGCTTTGAGGCTATAATTAAAATATATAACAGCCATTTTTCGTTTTTATTGATTCAAAATAAAAATAATAGTAAAATCGCAAAAATAAGTAATTGGAGGATTCGAAATTAAAGATTTTCCTTGAAGAAATGCGATGACAGCAACTCAAAATGATAAGAGGCATTTCTTTAAATAAATATAATAAACTAAAACGCTTTTAGCAAAAATGATGTACTTGCGCTTCGTCCTGTCTTTTTAATGATTAGAGAATTTATTAGCAATTAAAGGAATTTGTAAGTAATCAAAATAATGGGAAAAGTAAAAATAATTAATGGAAAGATGAATGCTATTATAGATCACTTATTATGCTCGAAATCTAAGAAAATGACAGTAATTTAAAACTGGATGGTTTTTTTTTTAGTTTAGCTCTTTTGAACATTACTACAATTACTTCCATTTCAATATTTGTTTCAGATAAAAAGGTGAAACAATTACTATTTAATATTTTTTTATTGAACGAAAGATTTTGCTTTTTTTTCACATGAGAGAAAATTATCACCAGAACAGTCATATTTTGGAATTGCCTAAAACAGCCATTTGAGTAAAGTTTGACCCTGGTGAGATTGATTTGATTGATTTCTAACATGATAAAAAAAAGTTTAAAAATACAATATTTGCGAGTTTTAAAGTTTTTTTTCCTTATTGACGTGGTGACAATATTATGAATTATTGTATTACAAATTATTCTTTTGAAAGTAATACGAAAATAAAGAAACAACTGAATATAAATAATATACTTTAGCGAAGAACTTAATTTTTAAGTTTCTTCATGAGTTTTGCATTAGCATTCATTTTGCATTCATGAGTTTTGCATTGTAGTATATCTGCGTAACGTGTAGGTGACAATCAAAGATCGACGAATTGTTTTCTAGCATTTCTCATAGCTTGTATTCGCTTTCTTCTGTGCCTTGCGATGTTAAAAGGCACGTTTCCTATATTTTAAAATTTTTTATCGAATTGGAGCTATTTGATACGCAAAGTACTAATTTATAGTTCTCAAACAAACTGAAGAATGAATTAGCAATGAGTAATTGGACTGGCTAAGGATTCCATAAAAAAAACTTAAGCAATAAGAACAGTAATGTATCAAACGTTGTAAAGAAATACAAATAACCTGCAACCTTCACCACTTTTAGAATAATTCCTCAGCATCTAGTCTTCGAAGCCTGCTCCACACTTCGTACTATTTTAGTAAGTGACAGTGCTTGGCTTTAACTCTGTGCAAATACATACGCATGAATACTATTTAGAATTATGGCAACTCTTTTTCTTTTAGACCTATATAGTAAGCATATAGTTTTCAGTTATCAGTGCAAGAAATGGATGTCATGATTAAGAAATGACAGAGACATTAGGAGGAAAATTTCTTTTGTTCAAACTTAATATCCCTGTAATGCAGTTTTCTTTCACTAAAAAAATCATATGCAAGTTTTACTGAGGCAAACGACAGTCATCCCACTGCGCCTAGAGTTTAGGAGTGGCTCCATAATTAGAGCACTATTCTTTTCCCAGGTTGAAGTTCATTCTTCTGTTTCTGTTTACTCTTGCAAATAAAGATTTCAATCATCTGCAAGCGTTACTGAGGCAAAAAGCAGTCATCCGGCTGAGGCTGAAGTTTAGGAATAGTTTCATAATTACAGCACTATACTTTCCGTAGGTTGTAGTTTGCTTGTAGGTTATAGTTGTAGTTTCTGTTTTTCAACTTGTACAAATAAAGATAGCAATTCAAAACCATTCATTTTTGGATTTTTTATTATTGTAAATCAAATTTATGTGGCTTGAACGTTATTTTATAAATTTTCGTTAGTATATACATGACAATAACTGTTCCCCAACAATATTCTCGTGTCCTGGATTATAACAAATACAGCTGCTTATAATCTTACCTGTACATGATTACTTTCAGACGCAATAGCGAAATTAAAATTCAATATGAACTCAACTAAGCAACTTCGGTAATCAAATTTAAGATACCGTATAACTTAATGAAAACTGGTGATTATGCCATTTTTTGTAAGTATCACCACGCGATAACTGTAGTAAATTTGCATTCTATATGAAATTTTGAATTTTTGATTTGAAGTGGTGAAAAAACTACTTAAAATGAAAAATATTAAACTAAAAGTAGCATAAATTTTGTTACCACTAGAAAATAGTTTTTTTTTTTTCGAAGTGGAGCAAGTTGGCATCTGTGTATTTATATTATTATTAATGTTGTTTGCAGGGCAAAAATATATTTCTTTTATTAAGATGAATTTTGAAATCAAAATACCAACTGACGTTGATGTCTACAGAAAAACTATAAAGCAATGTTCTCCGCTGCAAGTCAAGGCAAGAGTGTAACTAAATTTTATCCTTTTTACTTTAAAGCCCTGTTGTTAATAAAACTATTTTGTTACTAAATTTGAAGATAAGAGAAAACATATTACCAACTTCCCTAAGCAGGGTAGTAGGTGAAGAATAATAATATGAACTTTCCGTTTATCTTAATATTCTTCAAAAATTTTTAAACATTAGGAATTTTTGACAAGCACAATATAATTTTTGATGCAATTTTTAAGTTGCTTTCGTTATTCTTTTTCATTTTCTTACATCATAAATTTCAACATTTCCAATAACTAATTTATTATAACAAAATAAAAACATAAAGCAATGACAATTAATTCTAATATTTTACTTGAAATTTCAATATTAAATTATATAGAAATATTTTTTAACGTCCATATAGCATAAAACACCATTTTTATTAAAATCAATTTAGGTAAAGGTTATGTAAAACCTTTATATGGTCTATACATATCCGAGAACTGACATTTTTCGCCAAAAAGTGTTTCCTTTTATTTCTTTACCATGATGTTAAAACATACTCTTTATGTCTTTTATCTCTAACGCATTTTCATGCGCCATTTATCAAAAATATAATAGGGAGACTCATTTTTTTATTTTTCATTCAAAGAGAACTAAAGCTTTCTTTCTGTATATGAGGATCTTATTTGCATTTTTTGACGCTTTGAACAATTTATCACTCTTTTCTAACTTCATGGTCGCGAGAATAAAAGTCTCCGGGAGCCCCTTAATGAGACTAAACTTCCTTGAAACTATAGAGGGAGCTTTAAAAAAAAGATAAAAATTCTATCTGTTGATAAACCTAAATAAACACAATAACACTTGCTTTGACCTTTAAAGTTAAGAAATTAGAATGAAAAATGAATTGTTTATTGTATTGCATAATTCTTTTTTATTTTTAAATATGTTAAAAAATTTATAGACATATTGTTGTTTTTTTGAAGTATTGTTTTTTATTTTTTTTTACTAATTTTAAAATTTTAAATTTTTTTTTTTTTTTAATATCCACACGTTTTCAAACATATTTGATATACTGTTTCTGATAAATTTCAGCCTAAGCTAACCTGCGTCTCTTAAAAAATGCTCCTTGTTGGTAAATAAAAATAAATACAATAACACTTGCTTCGAGCTTTAAAGTTAAGAAATTAAAATGGAAAATAAAATATATGTTTTATTTTAACATTTTGTTAAAAGTTTTTTTAGAAATATTGCTGATTTCGAAAAAGTATTGTTTTTAATATTTTTTTTACTAACTATACAACTTTGAATTATTTTACCAGTTTTTTAATAACCAAATATTTTTAAACATATTTAAAATACTGTTTCTGATTATGTTTAATATAAGCTGACCAGCGTCTCTCTTCCAATATATATATATATATATATATATATATAAATGCCCTTTTTTGATAAACCGAAATAAACGCAATATCACTAACTTTGACTTTTAATGTTAAGAAATTAGAATGAAAAATGAAACGCACATTTTATTGCATAATTCCTCCATGTTTTTTACTAATTATAAAATTTTCAATTATTTCAACAAAACATTTTCTTTGTTTTACTATAAATATATTTTTAATCGTATTTAAAATGATGTTTTTGGCAATGTTTAATATAAGCTAGCCTGCGTCCCTTCCAAAATAAATAAATAAATAAAAATGCTCTTTGCTGATAAACCAGAAAAAACTCTATATCGCGTGCTTTAACCTTTAAAGTTAAGACATTAGAATGAAAAATGAATTGTATGTGATATTGCATAATTCCTCCATTTGTTAAAAAATTTATATAAATATTGTTGCCAAAAAAAAATTTGTTTTTTATATTCCTTTAATAACTATGCAAACTTAAATTATTTTAGCGAAAATATTTTTTTAAATATATTTTTAGGCGTATTTGAAAAATTGTTTCTGATAATGTTTATCATGACCCAACCATCGTTCCTTCCAAAAAATAAGAATGCTCTTTGTTGATTAACCAAATAAACTCAATAATACGTGCTTTAACCTTTAAAGTAAGGAAATTAGAATGAAAAATAAACTGTGTATGATATTGCATAATTCTTCGATATTTCTTAATTATATATTAATTTACAGAAATATTTTTGTTTATGAAGAATTGTTTTCTATACTTTTACTAACTAAACAATTTTCAATAACTTTAATATTTTTTCTTAGTATCCACAAGTTTGTAAACATATTTAAACTACTGTTTCTGATAATAGTTAACACATTGGTGACCGGCACATTTCTGCGGAACAGACGTGGGAGTAAAAAATTTTAAATAAACTTTAAAGATTTTTATTTATTATTCAACTCTCAATCTTTCTTTTTCGTATGATAAAAAGTATCGCAATCACCTACGTGTAATGGTACACTTAATTTACTTTATTTAACAAAAGCTGGGCACCTGGGCCGCGCAGAAAACCCATATCCCATTCATCGTAAATTACAAAAAAATTAAAAAATATAAACAGTTTGTATACAGAGTCTCTGGGGTGACTGATATTGTAGAGCAAGCACCTTGCTTGTTTAACTGAAAAGAAAGTGAAAATAATTCTAAGCAACTTGCTGTAGTAAAGATGGCTGTGTATTTATTGTCCACATGAGGTAGCAGATTCGGATTTCAAGGCTATGGTAAAGATGAATTTATTGTCCACATGAGATAGCATGTTCGGATTTCAAGGCTATAGAAAAGATGGCTGTGAATTTATTGTCAACATGAGGTAGTAGGTTCAGATTTCAAGTCTGGTATTGTAGTTGAGGCATTTCAGGTTGATGTTTTGAACTATTGTTATGAACTATTGATGTTAGAGATGGAGATTTTTACTTATGTTGATAGTTTCGGTATAAGGCGTCAGAGGTGAAGTGTGCAGCCTTGGTCTAAGGTTTTAGTTTTTTTAAAGTTTTCAAATTTGAATATTTCATTGAAGTTATCTGTATTGCAGTTGATTGCTTTGTCATAAAAATCTGCATCAGGTTTGCAAATATGTGTAATGGTACACTTTCTTTCTTTATTTAAAATAAATTGGGTGCCTAGGCCGCGCAGCGTCCCCTAACCCATACATCAAGAAAATCGGTAAATAACAGTGAATAAAAACATTTTGACAATCAACAACAATATGGTAGCTATACATAGGCCAAGCACATTTGCTTGATAAATTATAAGTTGAAATTATTTTTGCAATGAAAATATTTTTACAACAATTTGTAATTGAGACATGATTGTAAATAACATCTAAGTATTTAATCATAAATAGGCCAAGCACATTTGCTTGATAATTTATAAGTTGAAATTATTTTTGCAATGAAAATACTTTTACAACAATTTGTAATTGAAACATGTTAGAAAATAACATCTAAGAATTGAATCATAATAACATAAGTTGACGTGGATGTAAACAGTATGTAACGTTATATACATGAGTTATTCTTAATGATATATTACAGTATTGATACATAAATTCCTACTTCATTTGGCTCATGCTAAACTTGCTGCGTATAGAGAGTCTGTGAATTAGAGAGTTTTTTAATTGAAATAGAACAGTCGTTGGAATGTGGAGGTGTTTCAAAGTTCAAGTGTAAGAGTGAATTTAGTAGGGTTCGAAACATGGGACAGTATGGGACATGAAGCGAGCGTCTTGACCACTACACTACTGGTGTCTTTCCCTGCATGATGGATTGAAGAAGTGCAACAACTTCTTCATTCTTCAATAGTTCCTGGAGCTCTTTCACAATGGAGATAAGTCGATATGCTGAGGATTGTAATGTAGGAGCCCTTGGAGAGCGAGTAGGCTTTCTGCTGGGGCGAGCTTCGCACCCAGAGAAATTTGCTGTATGTGTTTTGCCACAATTGCAGCACTTTGGAGTTGTTTCTCTGCTCTTTAAGCATTTGTAGGAGCGGTGACCTTCTGTACACTTCAGGCATCTGGGAGGGGCAGTGCAGGAGCTTTGTGCATGGCCGAAGCCCTGGCACCTATAGCACTCCCTGACCGCCGTAGAAGCGTTCCACACGGACCGGGAATCGCTGAATTTTTCCAATGGTGTGAACTTGTAGGTGATTTGCCGTCTCTCTAATGATTGCGAGAAACAGTGGGAGTGACCGATAGGCCACGCTCTCTCTCTTGTAATGGTACACCACAAGTTTTGCAAATATATCAGGTTTCGTAAAGTTATAATGAATCGGTAGAGAATTGAATAGTAAAACTTAAAAAGTACGGAAAATTACGCCCACTTTTTAAAATATTCACCACGAGATCACTACTAACATGATTGCTATGACTCGTGATCGGTCACCAACGCTTGGCCACGAAAACACGAGTTAACTCGTGACCGGACAGCAATGTGTTATTATAAGATGACCAGCGTCCCTTTCAAAAAAAAAAAAATTCAAATGCTCTTTGTAAATAAACCAATATAAGCACAACTCTTCCTTCGACCTTTAACCCCTTGGGGACGGGTGATCCATAAAAGCATTCGTACAAAATTAGAATCAGAGTGTAAATAAAAAATAATAAAAAAACGGTAACTTAAATGTAAGCATTGCTAATTTGACAGGCTAATTTGGCTAATTGACTTTGCTTTTACTTTAATTATTGTTAGTTTAATCATTTATATAATCAATGTTAGTTCAAAGTATAACTAAATATTTTCATTTTGAACTAAGTAATAGTGAATTAAATAAATCAAACAATTATAACCCCGCCCACAAATAAACTGCTAAAGAACTACTTTGACTACCAGTTTTATCTTTTTACATTGATTCATGCTGTTTTATGCTGGCACGTATTTGTGGCAGTCGGCGCGTTTGGGTTAAAGTTAAAAGATTTGAAGGAAAAAATGAATTGTATGTGATATTGCAAAATTCCTCAATATTTTTTTTATTATGTTAAAAAAAGTATAGAAATAATGTTGTTTGTGAAGAATTTTTTTTTTCTATATTTTTTACTAACTATACAATTTTCAATTATTTAACAAAATTTAGTGGATTTTTTAATATCCACATATTTTTTAACGTATTTCAATACTGTTTATGATAATGTTTCGTATAAGCTGACTAATGTTCTTCAAAATCGAAGAAAAAGAATAAGAACTAGTTGAAAACTCAGTAAACGGAAAATGTAAAACGCATGGCCTAAACTTTACAATTGCAAAGTTCTGCTATAATTTTACAATTTAATGTTCAGAGAAAAGAAATTCTTCGCAGAGGTTCTCTAGCGGAAATATTTTTTTAAATATATGTAAAGGTAAATTGGTATATTTTCAATTGCTCTTTGAGAAATTCTGCAGCATTTTTTAATAGTCTTGGGATGAATCTGGACAGTTTTTTGAATTACCAACGGATTTCTTAAGATCGTCAAAACAATGTATGTGTATTGGCAGAACGTTAACAACCAGGAAAATCTTAATTGATGTTGAAAAATGTTTTACGACTCGATTGGAAATTTTAATGGTTTTATTAAACTTTTGGAATAAAGTTAGGCAATTTTAACACGATAAGGTATATTTCTCTAAATTTACAAACACATTTTAAACCACAAAAATATTTTTTTTCTTCACTCTTCCCCTATAACTTTTTAAAAATTTTCCGACTGTGGTCACTCAGTATTGTTTCTTACCTTTACAGTTTTAATTATCATTTTAAAATTTTACATATAATATAATATGCATTTTAAATCCGAAAAACGAAAATATATTAAATCAAAAATGTGGTAAAATTAAAGAACAAGAAATAATGAAAGCAAAAGATTCTTTAAAATATGAAGAAAATAGAAGTTATCTATTTTAAACAACTTAACATACTTGCCAGCTTTTTTCCAGCAATTTTGAAATCAAAACTTTTTTATTTTCTCTGGTAAAACATAATTTAGTTTCACCAGCACTTAAAACCTCACTTTTTGATAAACAAAATTTTTATACACAATTAGCACGTTGAATGCCATGCTAGTTTTACATGGCTTGCTCGTCTAGCCATCCAGTAAATAACTACAAACTAAATTTGCAAATATAGACAGATTTTGCTAGTTTATAAAAGGTTTAACATGAGATATCTGAAAAAAGTGGTGAATTAAAAATGCCTACGAATTGTTTAAAAATAGTGGTGGATAAAAATCTACTAAATTGAATTTATTAAACCAAGAATCTCAATAATAAAGTAAATATTGAATAAATTTTCTGCAATTCCATAAAAAAGTGTAAATTTTATAGTTCTATATCATGTTATACGCTGTAAGTCAGCTGTTTTTCGCGGCCTATGTGAAAGATCAGTGTCAGCAAGCGGTGGCAGACGCAGCCTAAATATAAGTTCATTATCAGCCACCGGTGGTTGACGCAGCCTAAATGTAATTTCAGTGTCAGCCACCGGTGGTTGAAGCGGCCTAAATGTAATTTCAGTGTCAGCCACCGGTGTTTGATGCGGCCTAAATGAAAAGTCCAGTGTCAGTCCATAACCACCTAGAGTAGAAGGCCTAGGAGCTTGTTTGTGACGTCACGATCAGAAGGTAGAAAAGAGCGTTGCTGTTTTCTCCCTTCAGAGCGATCAGAGGTGGTTGTGAAGATATGAGGATAGTAGATTCCTTATTAGTTTTATTTGATTTATTGTTTTTTCTTTCCTTTTTAAAAGCTAAAAATAAGAATCGGAATTTTTTATGATCTGAATAATTGTGTATACATAATCTTTGCCTTAAAATAATAAATTTAAAATGAACCAAAAGAAGAAAAAAATCATGATAAAGAATAAGTAAATTAACGCAGTAAGAAATTTCAGATTAGTATTTAAAGATTTTTTTTTTTTTTGGTTATTTTCATAAGATTTATCCAAACCTTTTTTTACGGATAAATTTCCATTTTAAACTATTTTAAGAATAATCAATCATATTTAATAAATATCAATTGATTAAAAATAAAAATAATTTCCTCAGAATTGAAAATTAGTACTTAACATTACATTCATGGAAACAAAATGTAATTGGAAAGAACACTTAACATAAAATTCTATAAAAAAAAGCATAAAAAGATTTATCCTTTATAAACCTTTGAAACATTTAAAGTAAATTTATATAATTATTCTGAATTTTTTTTATTTACTGCAGTGAACTGACAAATTAACACCTGTCCGTCTAATTTCTTTCTATGTTCTTTTGTTTTGCATGCATGTGATAAAAATGATTTAATGTGACATATTAAATAAGCTGAATCATTACTTTGATGATATAGACTAGAACTTTATGAATGAGGTAATTAAGTATATGAAGATTAATTTTATCTTAAAGTATAAGTATGCTTTAATAATGACACAAACATATATATATATTGAACAAAATCTTTATTTAAATCAGTAAGAAGAGAATATATATAAAAAAGAAAAAAACATTTTTAAAAATTTTATTTTAAAACATATATCATTAATTATATCATTACTTGCAATTTCAAGATCACTATACTTCTGAAAAAAACATTGTAATTGTCATATATTTTTAAATGACCAAACTTCCAAGCATTTTATTTTATCAGTATAATTTCAATATAATCATGGGTTCAAGTTCGTAAAAAGGCAGAGAATGAAAATTTTTTCTGAATAAACTTCCCAACATACCACTTCAACATACAAGACATATGCAAAATATCCAGAAAGCTGCACCATAATATATCAAATTTATATACTGAACAAAAAATATCTGTTCATCTCTTCTTTTAATAAAATAACAGGAACATAACCAGTATAAATAATGAATGCAATTTTTACTGATTAAATTATATCATCACTTGCGATTTCACGATTACTACACTTTTGAAGAAAACATACCGTAATTGTCATATATTTTTAAATGACCAAATTTCCAAACATTTTATTTTATCAATATAATTTCATTATAATCATGGGTGCAAGCTGGGAAAAAGGCAGAGAATGAAAATTTTTTCTGAATAAACTTCCCAACATACCACTTCAACATACAAGACATATGCAAAATATCAAGAAAGCTCCACCATAATATATCAAATTTATATACTGAACAAAAAATATCTGTTCATCTCTTCCTTTAATAAAATAACAGGAACATAACCAGTATAAATAATGAATGCAATTTTTGCTGATTAAATTATATAATCACTTGCGATTTCACGATTACTACACTTTTGAAGAAAACATACCGTAATTGTCATATATTTTTAAATGACCAAATTTCCAAACATTTTATTTTATCAATATAATTTCATTATAATCATTGGTGCAAATTGGGAAAAAGGCAAAGATTGAAAAATTTTTCTGAATAAACTTCCCAACATACCACTTCAACATACAAGACATATGCAAAATATCAAGAAAGCTCCATCATAATATATCAAATCTATATACTGAACAAAAGAAATCTGTTCATCTCTTCCTTTTATAAAATAACAAGATATGTACTTTCCCGTACTTTCATCAAAGTGGGAGGCCTCTCTTCTTATATCCTCCGGCCGAAAATGTTTTTCACATACCTATAATTAATAAAACATAATGAATATTCACAATATAATATAATTGAATTTCTTGTTTTTTTTTCTTCTAAATTTTAATTGTTTTGTATTTTGATTATTATTATTATTACAATTTTTTTTTTTTTTTTTTTGGTATTTATAACCAGAAGATTTCTTGAGTTTGAGCAACCGCGGATGCGCACAAGGCGGTTTTTTATTTATTTATCTTTTCAAAAATAACACTTTTGATGTTTGGTTGCTTTTTCATGTTTAATGATGTCTATTTGTTTACTAGATGTAACTATAATTAATTTATATGAAATAAGTGCCTAGTAATAAAAGGAAAGTTAAATAACACTTTGTTCCATTGCTTTTTTTTTATGTTTAATGAGATCAATTCTTTTATTACATGCAAGTAGAATTAATTTATATCAAATAAATGCTTATTAATAAAATGAAAATTAAATTTCACTGAATTAATACAAGATATTATATACATTTCTTAAATTATTATTAGCAGTCGTTGCAGCACTTAAATAATTTATCGCTCGGAAAAAAAACAAAGGAAAAAAAATTTAATTCAAAATGGAAATAAGGATGAGAATGCCATAATCCCCATCATCATTGAATGAAATAAAAGTATTAAATAATAAGAATTTATATGAAAATTGACATTTAAATTTAAAAATTATCAAAGACTTACCCTTGAGTGAGTAGTTATTTTGTAGTTTTCTCTAGGGATTTTCCGCAACCACAATTGCTGCAGTTCTGCGTCTTGAGGGAACCGGAACACTGAAACTTTATGGTTTTTATCATAGTTTCCTCGACACATGGGGAGGCAACAGACACAAACCATGCTTGATTCCTGAAAAATAAATCGACATTAAGACTCATGGCTGTAACTAAAGTATTTATCAATACCTTAATTTGCAATTAGAATAATGGAAATCAAAAAAAAAAAAAAAATAATAATTTTCCCAAAAAATATGTTACAAAATATATTTCCAAGTTAACTAATTCTTAAATAAATTTTCTAAAGTTTTGGTTAATAAAAACAAAGTTCTGGTAAATGTAGTCAACAATCTCTAAAATAAGTGTTCAATTAAATAATTCATTGTCAAAAATTGTCTTTATTCAAAATACTTTTCTAAAAGTATTTTAAAAACACACTAGAAGAACTATAAGTTAACAATGACACCAAACTTTGTAATAGCATTAGAAACTAATATTTTTATCCCCTAATGCTGGTACATTTAGAAATACTTCAATATTAAAATTATTCTCAAGCATATTAAATTTAAAATTCTAATAGCTAAATTTAAATAAATGTAAATTGTATCAACATTCTTCAGATAAACACATCTGGTATTTTTGTACTAAAATGTACTTAAATTTAATTCCATTAGAGTTAAAAATAACTACTTTTCGACACTAAAACAGTTAAAAATTTCTTTGTAATGCTTCTTTATAATAATTAGTGAAAGATAGTTTACAAATATTGCCAACATTAGACCAACTGGTAATTCAACATTTCAAATAATATATTTAAAAATATTTTTCTTAGTTTACAGATTCTTAAATAAATTTTCTAAAGTTTTGTTTCATAAAAACAAAGTTCTGCTAAATGTAGTCATCAATCTCTAAAATAAGTGTTCAATTAAGTAATTTATTCACTAAAATTTTCTTTATTCAAAATACTTTTTTTAAAGTATTTTAACAGCACATTAGAAGAATTATAAGTTAACAATGAAACCAAACCTTGATAAAGAATTAGAAACTAATATTTTTATCCCCGAACATTGGTACATTTAGAAATTCTTCAATATTAAAATTCTTCTCAGACATATTAAATTCTAATAGCTAAATATAAACAAATGTAACTTCTATCAGCATTCTTCAGATAAACACATATGGTACTTTTTAACTAAAATTTGTTTAAATTTAATTTCATTAGAGTTAAAAATAACTACTTTTTAATACCAAAACAATATAAATTTCTTTGTAATTCTTGTTTATAATAATTAGTGAAAAGTAGTTATAAAATATTAGTAAAATTATACCAACTGCTCTACATTTCAAATTATTTGGTATTTTTTACCGAGAAAGATATATACAAATCTCTAATCTAACAATGTACAAAACATTAGAAACATCATATTAGTATTTCAAGAAATTGCATATTTTATTCTTACAAACACTAAAAAGTTTAACAGTAAAACATATTGTATTGTAACTAATATATTTTAATATGCCTTATATAAATGTATAATTCAAACATATTTTAACCGATTTATTGAAATGTATATTTTATAAACAATTCTAGGGTTATTTAAAAATATTGAGCAGTCCATTTAAATCGCTTAGATTAATTTAAAATGCTTTATCTCATGAAGTATGAATATAAATTCAATCGAATGCTTTTGTAATTTTATATTTGAATACTAACTAAATTAAGTTATTTTATAATTCAAATGAAAATAGATCAGATAACACGTATAAATACATTAGATACTCAAATAACGTATCACAACATAACACCAATGCAAGTTAAATTATATACGTGCTTTCAATCCGATTTCAAACTTAATTTACAACATATTAGAGAAAAATATATTGAAATCAAACATAACACATTCATAAAAAAAAATAGTAAATTTTACTTACTTCTATATCTCTTTAAATCTTCGATAGAAAATCAAATTTTGTCGCAACATTCACTTGTAAACACTAGGTTTAAATGGCGTTCCTATGTTATAGCTACAGACGCTATTACCTTCTCCTCGTGACGTCACGGAGTTGAAATCGTTGAGCCAGCAGGCCTTCTTCTCTAGGGGGTTATGGTCAGTCACCGATGGCTGACACGGTGCTCAACGTGTTAAATTATTTTCATGTAATCAAGGTTGAAACAATGTTTAATCAGCTTTATGAAGATGTGAACTCTTTCTAGTTGTATCTATTTTTGTTCATTTTAATAAATTAAAATTGTAGCTAATCAAATAAAGTTAAAAGCTAAGAGAAATAAAAGAATATCAGAATGCTAAGACGGTAAAAAATGATAATTTATTGTGTTTTGAAGCTCAGAAGGTTTGAAATGGGTCCAAGGAACGAATTTTTCGTTTTATGCTGTAAACGTGAAAACAAAATAAAAAATACAGATACCACTTGTAGACATCCTGGAGTAAGTTGTCATTCGGGGGTATGACCCCCATGGAGAGCGATGCATGTTTCGTAACATCGTGGCGTGATTTCCACAACAGTATTAAACAGCAATTTTCCCCATTCTACTATTAGTGCAAAGATGGAGGGGTGGCTTGCAGGGCATTTTTGACCAGCAACTCATATCCTCAAAGCAACCATTACAGTTTTAATTTGATTTAGATCTGGCTAACGTGCTAGCCACACGACATGCTAAATATCCTAGCTCTCTAAACACTCCTTGACAGCTGTTTGTTGACTGTTGTTGCTTCATAGAAAACTGTTTGTTGTCGTTCATAAAAAGAAATTCATCGCTAACAGCACCATGCAACAACTGAACATTAGGCAGGAGAATATCAATAATGTAGCGTTGTTCAGCTATAGTCCTTGTTGGAAGTACATAGAAGAGCGCAAGGCCATTAATCATAATGCCAACCCATACCATAGCAATACCTGGAGGATATCGGTCCTTTCCCAGTATGTTTGCTAGACTATACGCAGTACCAATCTCACGCCAGATCATTTGGCGTCGACAATCAGACGAACGACTGAATCTACTCTCAACTGAGAGTAGAATAGAGAAAAAATGGCGTTTCATATGAGCTTTTGATTCATTTACGTGTAGTGGCGGTGAGAATAATCATTTTAAAATTACTACTAAATTTCGAAAAATACACATTCATTGAAGTATTCATGCCTGCAAAAAATATTTCTATTTCATTTTTCGTGCTGTCAAAACTACAAAATTAATTTTATAAAAATAATTGGACGTTAACGTTATTACATTTCAAGCTGTGTTAAGAAAAGTTCGTCACCACTCTTTAATTTTTCCAGGCTCTGGGTGTCTGTGCTGTATCGTAATGGATAACTCAGGTCTGAAAAGACTATGTGATCAATAATTACACTGGGGAATATTTTTTCTGCTGCATGAAATTTTTTTAATTGTTCTTAGATACTTTTGTATCGCTGACAATTAAATTGGTTGAATAGCTAATAAGAAATCGAATTTTGAAGAAGTCGTATATTCAAAATTAGATTTCTCAGGAACTATGCAATCAATTTTGCTCAAATTTTGTATTTTGCCATGTAAAATTAAGAGATACGTTAATTCATAAAACTAATATATGGTGGTAGTTATGATGAAATATATTTAATTCGCAAATTAAACATCACACTGGGTTTGTACGATGCTTTAAAAAATAGAAAATGTAGAATGTTTTATTGTGGGTATAAATATCCAGAAGAAATAATGCATCCAATTAATTTTAAAAATTTCAATACAGAAAAGAGCAAAGCTGTTAATAAAATCATTTAATTACAGCTTGTTCTCGGAAGAAAAAAAATAAAATGTCCCTGACACAATGAATGATTGTAATATGTATTCTTGAAATTTTTTTACAAGAGGAAAAGTAAAAAAGTGATGGACTGTATACAATTGAGATTAGTAATAGCTTATTTTATTCCTTTTGGTATCAATATATTATTGAAATAGCGCTACTACCAGTTTTTTTTCCTCCCTGTTTTGAAGATCGATATCATTTACATATACTGATTGATATAGCAGTAAATAAAATGCGGAGACTAATTACACTTTCACGATTTGACATTTATAAATAGCTTTCATTTATTGATTTTTGCAATATTTTTCCGTATTCTGTACACAAATAAAACAGTACAAATAATAGTATGTGTAATAGAACGTTTATTTTTCGGTGTCTAATATATTCCTTTTATTTGTGTTATTTTTTTTTTGTCTGACAATAGAGAGAAAAATTTTAATCTCAATTATCGACAACAGATGGCGATAGTTTTGGAGAGATTCCACGAATATCAAAATAATATTTCCAAAAATTCATAATTCTAAATATTTTTAAACTAAAAATTCTTTGTGTTTACCTTTAATTGTATTACAAGTTAGGAAATATAGGCAATTAAACTATAGTAGATTTCTAAGATTTGTTCTGATAATTCTCGTCATATTTTTTTAAATATTTTATTAATTATTGTTTTTCACCATAAGCTTTTCTATCTTAAATGTTGCGTAGTGTACAGTAATGAAATATGTAAATTCTTCACTTTTTTATTAGGACAAATGGGAGTTGAAACGAAAAAAAAAAAAAAAATACCATAACTTTAACAAAATTTATATGAATAGGTTTTAATACAAGACAAACAACAATAAATACAATAAAAATATTAATATTTAATTTTTTATGTTGTCACTGCTTAGTAATCTAGTATTTTGTCTCATAACTACAAGTGAAAATCTGAGATAGTTTTGTTATTCAGGCAAAATTTGTAAATACTTTTTGATGTATAAGTATAAATTCTATTTTTCTACTATACCTTAAATACACACTAGCCCCATTGTTCTCCAAGTATAAATAAATGTAATTGTTTAAAAAAAATTCTGTTCCTTGTTAAATCTTTTGTTATGCATACTTTAAACATTAATTTCATTTTTTAATGAAACTTACACGTAACTTTCTTTTAATATGCCTGTTTTAATATAAATATATGCAATATGAAATTTCAAGGAAGATTGTGTTTCAGATAGAAATTCTAGTCTAATTACAAGAATTTTTTTATGTTTTTTGAGAATATTTTTGCTATTTTCAAATGCATTTTCAGAGATTTTGTTAGGTCATAAATATCCGAGCTCTAAAAATCATCTTTATTTTTCAACTTGTTTGCCGAATTTTATATAACCCTTACGTAATTGCTCTAATGAAATCAAAACTTTATTTTTCACAAAAGAAAATACTAAAAACGAATTAAATTTATAATTTTTTAATTTTGTAAGAATAAAAATAAAGAAAAAATTTCAGAAATTTAGCATGTAATTATTTAACATACTTCAAATATTTCCTATTATCTCTATAACTAAAACTTCATGAAACAATTACTCGTCTTAAAAATAATATTTAAATTACACTAGTTGTTGTGTATATTAAAAACATCAAAACAAAACATTTGCTTGAAAGTTGTATCATAACTGATTACATTTCAATATATATATATATATATGTGCATATATATATATATATATATATATATATATATATATATATATATATATATATATATATATATATATATATATGTATATATATATATATATATATATATATATATATACATACATATATATCGAAAAATAGCACATGTTAGTAATAGTTACGGATTCAAAACTTCTCGCAAAAACGATGAAAATTTAGGACAATTTGTTGTTGGTCTTTTTTAAAAATTTGTAATTTTGATTCAACGGTGATTCTAAAAAGTGGAATTGTAGGCTTAAATTCTATCCCCGTTATAATCATATTGTTTTCATATCAATATTGTTTTCATTTTTTTGTATTTAATTACATACAGGATTAAAAAAAGTTTGTCAGATTTGGGATGATAAAACCACTTAAATCTTTAACAAAGACAACTTTTAAATTAATCACATTAACAATCTAAAAACCTTAACATGTTTTGGCTGAAAAAACTTTATTTTCAACACTACCTCCAGATCTTGTGGACATGTTATGGGCGTGGCAAATCCGATGACATATCTCTTTTGACTCCTTCTAGCCATTGATGATGCAAAGAGAAGATCCGTGGATGTGTTACCATGGTTACGCCCCTTTCATGCTACATAAAGAGAAGGTAGGAATTTCTTCAGAACCAATCCAATGTCGTGATTATTTTCTTCTCAACGCTTCTAGAAGTATATCAGGTTATTTTCTTTCTCTTAAGGTCAAGTAGATTGTCTAAGAACATACATGTTTTAGTAAGACATAATGGATAACTAATTTGTCTGTCAAAAACTATTAATTATTTTGATTTGGTGGTAAGAGACTTTTTCGACTTTTCCTTCAATCTAGAAATTTTTCCCCACCTAATTCAAACTTAAATATACGTTTATCACACCTGCAAACATTAACGATGTCGGAGCTACCAACTTACTACCTTTTTTTGGAAATTTTCTTCTAGTGGTAGCTAACTTTATCGTTGAATGTGTGATTTCTTGTTTTATAAATTCGATTTAAAGTTATTTTCTACACCCTTATAAGTAATTCAATAGTTAAAATAAAACGGCATTTTTTTCAAGATCTCTTGTGGTTAGGTGTTTAAAAAATTCGAAAAATTATCAAACACTTAGAAAGCTCTAATTTTTAGTTGCTGCCACTTTTTAAAATAAATTGCACAACGCGTAGTGGTAAGCAGCCCTATACTATTCATCAAAATATTTTCCCATTGGTCGGTGAATACTCGTTGAAGTGATAGTTTAAGCTATGCTTAATACACTTTTCATAAAAAGCTAACTAACTGGACTCTTTTACGCACGTTTAAACTATTTAAATATAATGTAGTTAATATTATGATAAGTCACATTTATTAAAACAATAATTAAGCATAGGTACAAAAACTTTCTATCATATTTAATGTCACCATACGCTGTGTGTAGGAAGAAGGTAGCGGGTTCAAATCCCTCTCTTTCCCTAGATATATCTTCGGGCTGTCTTTCTCCGCATTTGGCTACCTGTCCTTTTACTAAGCAGAGGCTTATAAATTTTAATTGAGCACACACGCCTGCGAATTTATGCTGTACCAATAATTAAATAAACAAATATTCCATGAAAAAAAAAATCTTCCGGAAATTACGGCAGCATTTGCAGGTATAGTATTCTCTTAGGTATGGTTTTAGGTATGAGTCGACACCAATAAAGTTACACTACTCATGAATTCACGATTCATTAGCTAGAAGAAAGCTTCATGAGATTTTTTTAATATGAATAATTGTGATTGAAAAAGATTTTGAATACTATTGCAATGGAATAATTTAAATATCTATACACACTTTATATATATATATATATATATATATATATATATATATATATATATATATATATATATATATATATATACACCAAAGAGCCATTACATTATGACCACCCTGCTAATAACATGTAGGACCACCTTTAGCCCTCAAAACTGCTAGCACCCGCCGTGGAATTGATTCCACAAGGTGCTGATAGGTAGTCTGAGGTATCGGGTACCAAGCGCTCACCAACTGGTCCTGTAATTTCCTCAAATTGCGAGGGAGTAGCGTGGCAGCACGAATTTGGTTTTCCAAGTAGGACCACAAATGCCCTATTGGATTAAGGTCAGTTGAATTTGGGGCCAGAGACATGACTTGAAAGTCACTGGAATGTTCCTCGATCCAATCCATGACGATTCGACCCTTATGACATGGTACATTATCCTGTTGGTAAACACCATCCCCCGCAGGAAAAATTTTTGCCATGAAGTTGGTGAACCTGTTCTGCAACTATGTTCAAGTAGCTTACAGACGTCAGGGATTGTTCTATGAGGATTATGGGTCCTAATGTGCCCCATGAAAACATTGCCCACATCATACTACCATACATTGCCACACCTTACATTGTTATAGATGGAGGGTGGTCACAATGTAATGGCTCTACGGTGTATATATATATATATATATATATATATATATATATATATATATATATATATATATATATATATATATATATATATATATATATATATATATATATATATATATATATATATATATATAAACACAAATTAAAAAGAAAAACATGAATAAAATAAAAACTAAAATGCAGAGAAACAGGAATAGGAAAAGCAATAGTCGTTGTCAAGACACATCTATTGCTATAATTGCGATATTTCTGAATAAAGAATAATTATCCTAAGATAAAAATTATTCTTTATATGTGTCGATATCGCAAAAAACATATTGTTGAAAAATTATGAAAAAAGTAAAAAGTAATCTAACTTACCGGCATGTAGCAAACTTAACGGCGTGTTTACGTTTAAAGGTATGATAATTAAACAGTTAGTAAAATTGGCGAAGAGGTAAAATATTTGAAGTTGTGCTTATAGCTTGAATCGAATAAAAATATATATTTTATCGAGTGTGTGTGTGTAGTTAATTTACGTCGCACTAGAGCTGCACAATGGGCTATTGGCGACGGTCTGGGAATCATCCCTGAGGATGATCCGAAGACATGCCATCACAATTTTGATCCTCTGCAGAGGGGATGGCACCCCTGCTTCGGTAGCCCAACGACCTGCACGCGAAGTCGAGCACTTTACGGTAGAACAGTTTAACGAGGACCAATATCGCACACCCTCGGTCCCTACGCAGACTGATCCAAGTGGTCACCCACCCGCACACTGACCGCAGCCAGTGATGCTTGACTTCGGTGATCTGCTGGGAACCGTGTCTTAACGATCAGTCCACTGCGGGACTATATTTTATCGAAGTAGAAAAATATTTTAAGTAAGTAAAAAAATTAGTGCTGCCATCTATGAGAAGAATTAACAAAATTAGGAAATAAATTTATTAGCACCCAAAAATGGGGAAAAATTTATTATGTTTAACGAATTCAATAAAAAAAAAATATCATCATTTTCATTCTATCATTTATACGGATAGAAAGTCGTTTATAAACTTTATCATCCATTCATACATCCTTACATAATTTAATAGCATACACATTTTCATCATACATAGGGTGACATATTTAAAAGTCAGAGCCTG
Organism: Parasteatoda lunata; assembly: GCA_949128135.1. NCBI lineage: Eukaryota > Metazoa > Arthropoda > Arachnida > Araneae > Theridiidae > Parasteatoda > Parasteatoda lunata. The sequence continues at coordinate 24,622,811 of OX421981.1, read as the reverse complement.
CACATAAAATGGATAGAAAGTCGTTTATAGACTTCATCCTTCATTCATACATCCTTGCATAATTTAATAGAATACACATATCCATCATTCATAGGGTGACTTATTTAAAAGTCAGAGCCTGCACATCAAATGGATAGAAGCCGTTTAAAGACTTTATCCTTAATTCATACATCCTTACATAATTTCAAAGACTACACGTATCACCAGCATTCATTTGGGGTGGTTTATATATATATATATATATATATATATATATATATATATATATATATATATATATATATATATATATATATATATATATATATATATATATATATATAGATATTTATATACATATATATATAATAACAGGGCTACATCCCTGTTATCAGTGGTTTATTTAGCTTTAATAATGCAGTCGTAAGCCATGATACACTCCAAAAAGCTTTATTAATGGTAGTAGGCTGGTATCGATAACAATTCACATCCACACTCCGCAAGGGAGGGGGTGGACAAGACTTTGGACAATTCCGGAACAGCTTATCAGGATCACAACATGATGAAAAGGACATGCGAAAAGCATTGCTCTCGCTGTTATACTAACACATTTTGGAGTAAAAAGGCACAGTCTTTGACATACTTGTATCCTTACGCATTAAGGAAAATCATTTAATGCTTCCTTATATGGAAGTAAAAAGGGGGAGAGATTCTAAAAATAACTCAATCGTATGTTATTAGCCTTGACTTCCCAAAATAGAATCTCTCTACGCTTATTCTTTAACAAAGACATTTTATGAAAACGAAAGAGATTTAAATAATTTATTAATACAAAAGTATTATAATTTTTGTATTACATCCCCCCGCCAAAAAAAGATTTTTGGCAAGCCAAAAAGAAATCATAATAAAATTTAGAATTCTCTGAACGTTTAAAATTTTTGTTGGTACGACTGTTCCTTTTCACTACTACAAATAACATTTTTTCAATTATCTGTAAAGAAAACAACTATATACAATAATAACACTAAAAACATGATAATACAATTTATCTGTTTAGGCAACTAAACAGAAAGAAAAATTTAACATATTTTTATAACTAATCTACTAAAATTTTCAAAAACATTTTTCACACAAAAATATACAAAATTTTTATGCAAACGAATTGGACAACAAGTGTCTTAAATCAGAATTTTAGATTCTGTATGATTAAAGGGGTTTTTAACTTTATGAAACATAACTATTCTACTAAAATTTTCAAAAACATTTTCACACAAACATATACAAACTTTTTATGGAAAAGAATACAAAATTTTTATGGAAACGACCTGGACAACAAGTGTCTTTACTCAGAATTTAAGATTCTGAATGGTTAATGGGGTTATTTACTTTATAAAATTCTGTAATCCCCGTTAAAATGGAGGAAAACAGAATTTCATGAAGCATCGTGATACTGAAAGATCCAGAGTGGATAAAACAAAAATAGTTTAGAAAATTTTTTCTCACTGTGTTGAGAAAAAAATGTTCAAGTTACTTCGCCCTCACATTCAAATGATGCTGAGGTAAACATCTTTAACGCGATTCGGATCTCTCAAAAATCTAGGGATCACTTCTTCCCTTGAAGAAAGTGATAATTTTTCTTTTGGACACTATTCATGATTTAATTTCAACATTTGTGGGTTGTGATATTTCTTAACCTTTGATACATGAACTATTTCAAAGTTTTGTTTACTTAAATTTCTTTTTATTTTTTCTGTTCTTTTTATTTTTGTTATTAACTTCTTGGTCATTCTTCCTTTTTCCTATTTTTCCTGTTCTTTTTATTTTTGTTACCCCTCACATTATTTTTTTTTTCAAAATGTTTGCTTTTATTGAAACATCTTAAACTTCCATTTTCTCAAAATGTTTACTTTTATTGAAACATCTTAAACTTCCATTTTTTAAAAATGTTTACTTTTATTGAAACATCTTAAACTTTTATTTTTTTCACTATTTTTGACCTTATCATTTTTAGAATTCTGCTGTCTAATGTGCAAAGATAAGTTGTCATTGTTAGAATTAGCAGAGGTGATCAATCTCATACCAAATTGAGTAACAACTGGCCCGACACAATCAAAAACAAACAAAAATCTTTGCAAGTCTGCAACCCTACTAAAGCCTATGATAAATCAGTATCAAGTATAAAAAACTTAGCTGATTTAACGATTTTGCCTATCGTAATAAGGGGAAACTCACAAATTTTGTTAATTGATAAATGTCTTTTTGTTTGGGTAACTATTAATTTTTCACATTTTTAATAGGAATATTTAGTTTTGACCAAGTCCGAAAAAGAAAAAGCATTACAAATTTCTTTTAGTTTTGTTTTTTGTTTGAAAATCTGAAAAATGTTGAATTTTGTTTTTCGTCACAAATTTCATTGACGTTTAAAACACATTTATTTCCCTCAAAAACATTTTAAATGCATAAAAATACACTATTATATAATAATTTTTTTTTTTAAAAAATCAAGGTGAACATACGAAATGCAATCAATTCTTAAATATATTTCTCTATTAAATTTCATAATAAAAAGTTTAGAGCACTTTCATATCCAATATCAATAAAATATTTAATCATAAGAATGAGAGAGAAAAATATGAGAGAGAAAATATATATATATCTACAGTGAATCCTTTCCTTTTGCTAGCACTTCCTTTCGGCCTTCATGATTTTTTTATGAAGAGAGAGAAAAAAATCATTCATTTTTTTTTCAAACGCGCACATTAACTTTTATTTTCTAATAAATCTTCCGGATTTCTCATTGAGCACTTTAACTAAATCACTTTCTTGGTCACTCGCTCCTGAATCACTACCATGGATGATGTTTCTTCCAACGTATAGGCACTAATCTTAGACATTAAACGCTTTCCTAGCTGTGACAAGCTCGAGCCGATGAGGTACAGGTAGTTCAAGCGATCGCGTGGTAAAATCAATCTTTCCTTCATTCTTTTTTCACTGCGGAATAGGCAACTTTCTTCTTTCGTCCCCACTGATGAGGCTTTCGAATTTACAGGAGCTTCCTCAAAAGATTTTCGAAACACTGGTTTCCTCCACCAAGCAAATATCCTGCAAGACTTATAATAACAGGGCTACATCCCTGTTATCAGTGGTGTATTTAGCTTTAATAATGCAGTCGTAAGCCATGATACACTCCAAAAAGCTTTATTAATGGTAGTAGGCTGGTATCGATAACAATTCACATCCAAACTCCGCAAGGGAGGGGGTGGACAAGACTTTGGACAATTCCGGAACAGCTTATCAGGATCACAACATGATGAAAAGGACATGCGAAAAGCATTACTCTCGCTTTTATACTAACACATTTTGGAGTAAAAAGGCACAGTCTTTGACATACTTGTATCCTTACGCATTAAGGAAAATAATTTACTGCTTCCTTATATGGAAGTGAAAAGGGGGAGAGATTCTAAAAATAACTCAATCGTCTGTTATTAGCCTTGACTTCCCAAAATAGAATCTCTCTATGCTTATACTTTAACAAAGACATTTTATGAAAACGAAAGAGATTTAATTATTTTAATAATACAAAAGTATTATAATTTTTGTATTACATATATATATATACATATATATATACATATATATATATATACACATATATATACACACACACACATATATATATATATATATATATATATATATATATATATATATATATACATATATATATATACACATATATATATACACACACACACATATATATATATATATATATATATATATATACAGTCGAACTCGTTTATAACGAGCACAAAGGGACCGTAGCATGTACTCGTTAAGTCCGAGTGCTCGTAATAAACGGGTCCTTAAGGATGGTTTCAATCCTGAACCAGAAGACGGGGGGGGGGCTTGGGAGGTCAAATGATTGAGTTTACTTAAAATTTAATTAATACTTACTTACTTTAATTACATTAATTAATTTACTTAAATACTTTTCTTAATTTAATGACAACTAACCCCCCCCCCCTTCAACCAGCCAATAAGGCGCGAAATCGAAACGTCACTGTCTACTCTCACATGACTTTTCGCATGTTTTAGATTAGAGTGATAAGGGCAATTAAGTTTCAGTTAGCGTTTTATTTTATTTCACGCGCATTTCTTATCATTTTGGAAAAAAGGATGAGGCAGAAAGATTAGAAAGATGAGAAAAAAGATTGCAAGACAGAAAAATATTGCTCGCCAAAGCCGGGTCTTGCTCGTTAAAAGCGACTTCTGTTCCATAGACTTAACATTGATCCAACCAAATATTTTCGTTTTTCTCGGTATATCCGAATTCTCGTTAAATCCGAGCTCGTTATAAACGAGTTCAACTGTATATATATATATATATATATATATATATATATATATATATATATATATATATATATATATATATATATATATATATATATATATATATATATATATATATATATATATATATATATATATATATATATATATATATATATATATATATATATATATTTCGTCTTATCTCGGGGACTTTTGAAGTGAATTAAAAAACGTTTGCTCACAACTGTAAAATTCGTTTGACCAAAGATAATTTCCTACAAAGAAATAAATTTTCGTAAATATTTATTATTTTCTATAATTTTATCTAATAATTATAAAAAATTTTGAGATTGTAAGGTAAAGTAATATTTACAATCATTTTTAAGAATGCAAATTTACATAGCAAAATACAAAATTTGATCGAAATAGGTCGAATAGTTTCTGAGAAATTGAATTTTTCAAATATATTATTATATATATCAAATATATTTCTTTAAAAAGCAATCAATTTCTCAAGAACCTTTGGACCGATTTCGCTTAAATTTTTAATTTTTTCTTATTTTTAACTTTTTAAGTTTGCAATGATTATTTTAGAACCTTTCAAGTTATTTTGATATAGATCTTTATAAGTCTAAAAACTAAACTTAAAGATATAACTTAACTTCTAAATAAGAGTTTTGTAATGAAATTTCTTAAACGCTGAGACATTTTTCAATATATATATATATATATATATATATATATATATATATATATATATATATATATATATATATATATATATATATATATATATATATATATATATATATATATATATATATATATATATATATATATATGCAGAAACAGAATATTTCTCTTGCAGAAAATATTAATTATATTAAAATTTATATTTGAATCTAAATTCAAGGGACAAATCTTTTTTAATGATAAAATGGCAGGTGATAGAAAGAACTGTACTTTTTGTTTACCAAATATATATTACCACTTTTTTCTCAAATGTGTTTACTAATATATTAAGAGCTGTTAGGATTACTGAAATCAAGTTTAGTCAGCAGTCGTGTTTGAATTGAAAGAGCTGATACACAGAATATAGCGTGTGTTAGGCTCAATTAAAAATTTGAAATAATGTGTTTGTTATTATCAATTTACTTGATCTTTTCGAGACAGGCTAGTTATATATGCATTCTCAAGGAGGCAAAACTATTTCCTTTTGAGTTTATTTGTGTCCGGATAATAATAATTTTTTTTTTTATTTAATTCACCACTATTTAGTTCAAAATAAAAAAAAAATGCTGAATTACTTTTGGAATTAACATTGATTTTGAAATAAAAGGTGAAATTGAAAAAAAAAAAAAAAAAAAAAAACTTTTTACCGAAGATAAAACTGAAAAATTACAAAAAAAGAAATAACCATATTGCAATTAAATTAGGCAAATACCATTTTATATTTGGCACGACTTATACATTATTATAATTAGCACAAGTTCATGCTTTTCGTACATTTTTCGTAACCAAAGATGAGCTAAATAAAAATCCCAACTAAATCGATGAGCTCAAAATCCATAATATTCCCATGTGCTTTACCAGATACAAATGTCCGAGGCTCCTAATAAAAATCTATTCTGTTCCATTTATTTGACGTATCATCATACCCTCAGGAAGTACATAAAACTTTCCCAAAGGGGGGTAAATGGAATCTTATTCTTTTTCCTACTCTTTGGCATCCTGACTTTACGGAAATACTTCTTTTAGGGCAATATACATAGAAAAGAAATACGACTTATACGGAATTAAACACCAAAAGCTATGGTGCTCTGAAATATGTTGGCTTAAATGCAATGTTCTGTGTTCTTTGGACTGTTTTACTTCCTCTTAAGACCACCATTTGATTCTTTCAAACATTAATCTACATGTTACACTTTTAATGTACTTTCGGACATGCCTAGACATGTTCCATTTCCGTAAAAGAAGACCTATTCTGAGAAATATATAGAAAAGGTTAATGTGAAGTGAAGGCCTTAATGTGTACAAAAAACAAGGGAAAAAAGAAAGAAAGAAAGAATGTGGACACAAAAACAATGTAGCAAATTCGTAATAATGTGTAGTTCATTTTAGCTATTCAGCTTTATTTAATTTGAGAATAGAAATAGTCTCTAATTTTAGCTTTTTTTCTGTTTATGTTTATAGGCTTCTTTTGCATTTTTCAGGTAAATTTTGTAGTTAATATAGTTTTCAGGTTATAAAATCTATCCTAAATTTTGCATAGTTTCTTCACTCTTCTTTTATTTCTTCTCTCAAGCCATATTCTGCTGAAGGAAGTCAGAATATCGCAACAGTAACAGGAAAACTCTGAATTAATACTTTTAATGTACTTTCGGACATGCCTAGACATGTTCCATTTCCGTAAAAGAAGAGAGAGAAATATATAGAAAAAGGTTAATGTGAAGTGCAGGCCTTGAAAGAATGTGGACACAAAAACAATGTAGCGAATTCGTAATAATGTGTAGTTTATTTTAGCTATCCAGCTTTATTTAATTTGAAAATAGAAATAGTTTCTAATTTTAGCTTTTTTTCTGTTCAAGTTTATAGGCTATTTTTGCATTTTTCAGGTAAGTTTTGCATTTTTCAGGTTATAAAATCTAACCTAAACTTTGCATAGTTTCTTTGCTCTTCTTTTATTTCGTCTTTCAAGCCACATTCTGTTGAAGGAAGTCAGAATATCGCAACGGTAACAGGAAAACTCTGAAATTAATAGAATTTTATGAATAGCTATTAAACACATTGTCTTATGATTTTTTATAAATTATATAGAAATACTGTATTATGAATTTTTGACACAGTGCTTATATTAGTTCAAAAAGCATTTAAACGTACTATGTATGCAAAGGGCTAAAAAGGTTTTTAAAAAATCTAATTTACAGGTAATGTAGTAAATGATTTTGAAATTATCTATAGAAAATATGCCGCAAAAGTAAATATAGATAATTGAAGAAAAAAGTGAGGTATTACGTGAAATAGTAAATACTTTTCTAAAAAAAGCTTGAAAAGAGAATAACAAAAAAAAATTCACAAAAAAAAAATAAATAAAAAAAAAAAATTTCTTCAGCAGGCAGAGATAAAATAAAAAACCTATTTATAAGGAAATGTATTCCCTATTAATACCTAATTCTAGAAATAGTTTATTAGTTCTATTAATAGTTCCATTAATAGAAATATTTTAATCTACTAAATTACTCCCGAAAACGCCAAGTGCTGAGCATCGTGGAGTTAGCGGGTTTTATATAACGCGGTAATGCTGAATGCAACTTTGTGATGTCCTTCTAACTTCTTTGTTATCTAAACTTCTTACCTTTACTATGGCTTACAAGCCATATTTTTCAATGAACTTACTGGTCTGCACATGTATGCGTCATCCTCAGGGAAGCCAACTGCTCCGCTTTCTAGAATAGTTTTAATAAAGTGGTAGCAAATTATATAGTAAAATTCGTTAAAGAAGGATAGTTTCGCCTACTTTTAAATAGAGTAGTCAGTAGATGGATGCTTTAACGTTGCGTTTTATATAATACTTATAATTTTTGATATTTAGTGGTGAAAAAAATTACTTAAAATGAAAAATACTGAACTCAAAGTAACTTAAATTTCGCTACCACTAGAAAATACTGTTTTACAAAGCGGAGGAAGTTGGCATCTCTGCATCCTATATGACTGACTGACTGACTGATACAGTTTTATCGGAGTGCCTATCCTATGGGGATATCTGCTCCTTCATCTAAAGTAATAGTTGTAAGGGAGATGGGATGGGTGGTGCGGGGGTTAACTAAGTTATGTCTCAATTGTAAACATTTTACAATTAAAATAAAATCTGGGATAAGTATATACATGTTAAATCGCATTGGGATACATAAAAAAAAAAAAAAAAAATATTTTAGAATAATATCAAAAATAAAATAAAAAGAGAAAAATATTTATAATTATTTTACAAGTGGGGAAGACTCCCTATGCACTCCCTCGGGTTTGGCCGGGCTTCTTAGGTGCAAAGTGCATAGTTTGTCTATGGTAAAGGTGATAATATTAAACTATCGGTTGTAATATTTCGATAATACGCCATCGCTAAGTAAGAATGCGGTTATCGGACTGAAATTTGCATTATTTTCTATAATGTCCAAGTCTAATAGTTTGTTGAAGCATCCTATATCATGGGTGAAAGCCCTTATATAGCAAGACGGAAAAGAGAAAAACCTGGTACGTATGGCGTTTCATTCCAGCATTTTTTTCAAAAAAAAATAAAATATCTGTAACTATCAAGATTTCTTTTAAAATTTTAGCATATATATAAAACTGCTTCTTTTCGAAGATAAAGTAGATATCGTTGAATAATTTAAAAAAAGAATGGGTAAGTTCCTCCCCAAAACTAGCTATAACTGAAAAGATTTCACTTCCCGTCTTAACTATTTTCCGTCTCGCTTTCACCCCTGTCCTTTATAAAATAAATCCAAATAATTTTGTTTAAGTTATAAAAAATCTAAGAAATTTGAACAAATTATGTAAGCTTTAAAAACTAGTCATTTACTTATTAAAAATAGAAGATGTTAAGCAGTTTTCATCCCTGTTTTGACACCGGTGACAAAAAGTGCGTTTAAAAGGCAAAAGAGTGGCTGAATTTTAATTCATTATTACAGAAATTCTCAGTTGTTCGTTGTAATCACCTGCATTGTGTTATATTTATTTAAACGAAAATCATGCTTATATACCCTTTAAGTAATAAACTTATAGAAATAAGTTCGAAAATTTTGCTGCATTTACTCTATATTAATCGGGATTTTCTTTTAATGCTCACCAAAGTTTTAAAAATGAGGCGAGGAAACTATAGGCATACTCCGAATGAAGGCATCCCTGTCTTCATCCGGAGTATGCCTATGATTTTACGATATCTTCTTTAATCAGATTATGCTATATAGCTTCAAGATATTCCCTTCACTGTAAGAAATGGATAGTCAAATTTTATGAAAATATCTTCGGACGGATTGGTTTCCTGGTATATGCTTAGAGCCAAAAATTTGTGGCAAAATAACTGCTGTTACTTCTTTGAGGAATCAAATTTCGTCAAGGTTAAAGAAATATTTTATCATTCGATTTTTTTTTTCAAAAAAGAATTAGCGCATATGCATCTAACTTTTCTATAATCACTTTTTTGTATGCGCTATATAGGTGGATCAACGTCGTCCAAACAAGAAAAGAAAGAGAGATAGCACAAAGAGATAAATTTCAGACATACCCGAAGCGGGATTCGGACCCGTGATTATCCTGACATGAGGCGAAATCCTTGACCACCAAACAGGCCGCTTGGCTTGTTCTGTTACTTCTGTCCCTGTTGTATTTTCGATTGTCAAGTTTTCATTCTAGTTAACGATTTCCCAGAAAGCGCTATGGTGAGGTTTCGATGGGGTTAGAGGAACATTTTCGTCAAATATTTCGCGTTTCGTCACAAATTATGTGATTGGCGAAATGATTCTAAAAATTAATGAAATACAGCTGAAAGACTGCTGAATCATCAAAAGTGAGAACTTTATTTCTGAGAGTGTTTCGAAAGCAACCTCCCCTTTACTACGCTATAGCGTAATCATTATCAAATGAAGCAAAGATTCTACGATTCTGAAGATTGTTAATTAAGTTAATATGGATGAAAATTGATGTCCAAGTCCAAACTGGTTAGAAGCAAATAATTTTACATCCCCAGTAGTTCGCATTATTTTTAACTTAACACCTACGATAATTAAAATTTTTAAACATTATCAAAAGATGTTTAAAAAGAGTTAACGCATTAGCGCATTGAGCATTGCTATTGGTTATTTCAGCTTTTGTATAGTTGGAAGTATTTCAGGGGTACCACAGTATGCAAAAATAAAACATGAAAGTTTTTTAAGACTTTAATTTTTTAAAAAAAAATTTAGCTTCCATTTGAGAATTTATACGCATGTGTTTTTCATGGTTGTTATATACTCATGTATATATCCGCAAAGTTTGATTCTTTTTTGGACAGCCATATGAAATTAAGAGTCATTCATATGTTTGGAAGTGAAAATTTTATCTATTTTATGAAATTTTCCATGAAACTTTCAACGGCTAAAATAATTCACAAATAAATGCTTTAGTACAGTCCGTACTAATGATGTTTCATTTTTATTAATTAAATTTTGCTGCCATTTATGAAAATTTTCGTAACAATAATAAGATTTTTGAGCCTGCAAATTTTTAAGATAAAATTTACCCAAAGAATCTATAAATATTCATAAATTGGAATTTTTTTTTTTAAATAAAGTAATTAATAGATGAGTGGTAACTAACAGTTTTAAATTGTAGGCGCGCTCAGAAAGCCCAAGTCGCTATTTCAGTTCATATCGCCGAAATTTAGACGGCTATAGCCATCAATTGCTTGCATATTACCAAAAATTGGATGAATATAGCATCACCTCCTACATCAGAAAGCCTCCACACGGGATTTTATAAGTCATCAGCGCAGATTATTTAAAAAGCGAACCAGTTTTGTGCAAGAACTCAAATTCTCTTTTAAAAGTACTTGAGAAAAATTTATCATATAGACTTGAAAATTGAATTTGCCCACTTTCTAATTTTTAATAGATTTTCTATTAAATGGCTCAGTTATAAGCTGGTTTACCTTCTTAGTGGTCTGATCAAGCTACCTATAAAAAACCGTGTGGAGGCTTTCAGTTATAGGAGGCGTTGATTATAGCAGTAATTTGTTTATATACCGCCAAAAATTAGATGGCTGTAACCATCATTTGTTTACATATTACCAGAAAACGGATAGATATAGTCGTCACTTGCGGCAAAGTGTCAAATAATATTTTAAAATTAAAAATATTTTACTTTTTAATGTATTATCGAAGGTGCGCATTTTTAAAATATGCCTTTAATATTGTCTGATTGTATTTGCATATCGCATTTAATTAATTAACAGTTATCACATTTTTTTGATAAATACTAATATGTATCGCAAAATATGTAAAATGGATGTGTAAAAATATATATGTAATATGGATGTGTAAAATGGATGTGTAATATGGATGTGTAAAAATATAATTTTAATAGTACAAAATAAATAAAATCTTATACGTGTTCAAAAATTCATCTCAAAGCTATATTTCCACAAACGTAAAGCATACATCTTTTATGTTACCAATGGTCTTAAAATTTCCGAACAAGAACTTTTCTTTCAAACAACTAATTAAACGAAATATTAAAATTGATTCGTTGTAATATTAAGCTAATTACCAAAGTGAAATTTCTAAAACTTAAAACTTACTTAATTAAAATAGGAAATGAGATGATTTCTCTCCACAATCCTCGCTTTATTACTTCCAATCATAGTTTTTTAGTTGATTTAACGCCAAATATATTTTGAAATTGCCTCTAAAAAATGAGTAGTCAATTTCGAAAAGCATATGAGCAGTTCTGCAGTACATTCCTGGTTCTGGGGAGAAGCAATTAAATTAAGGACTACGCAATAAAGACAATTTCATGAGCTTACAATGCATCCCTTGAGGACATTCAAGCAGTTTTTATTTACATAACTCCTGCCTTCATTTAATTTACTTTAAAGGAAGGATTTTATAATAAAATACGAAAATGGTGTATAATTTTCAAGTCTTATTCAGTAAAGGTAATTAAAGAGAAGTTAGCTTTTATCAAAGAATATTTAAATGATGGAAGGAAAAACTAAAATGCTCTTACATAAATAGATTTTTTTCGCTAAGTATTTGCCTTCTAATTAATTTCGTTAAAATTTTCGCTATTTTATTTATTGTTTGCATTAAATATTTAATGGCATATGAAGGTAATCATTTTACTTTTAATAAGTATTAAACTAAAGTTAAAATGAATTTTTTAAAAAAATTTTTATACATACCAAATTGTACACAGTAAGAGTAGTTAACGACTGCTTCCCCCCCGAAGGGTATAGAACTCAACAGAAAACTCTTGGGTGTGAGGACGTTCCTGCAAGAGACTAGAAGCAATTATTCAAAGGTAGATCACTTGAGATGGTTAGAACACAGTATTATTATTGGTTAATTGCGGGGAAAAAATTTGACCATCCTGAATAACTTTTGAACTACTGATGAGACTTGAGATTATGACCTGAGATAATTTAATTAAAGTTATTAGATATAACATTTGCCATTTTCATGCATCAGTATATAGGTTTAAATCTGACCTTAAATATGTGTGTAAAAAGTCATTTATAGTATTGATGTAATCTGCTCAAAAAATTAAATGCGAGATCCTGAATATTTTTTGATCTAATAATCGGATCTAGGACTCAAGCTAAATGGTTGGAAGAGGTGACTTCAAATATGCTGATTAATTAGTGTAGACGTTATTTTAAGTTATGAAATAAAACATAAAAACGTGCTTTCGCGGAATAAACATACTTTTTTTGACGGAATCGTATTTCTGAGCACTCAAATATAGTTGTTGCAATCTGGAAAGTATAGCTCCAATAGTTAGGTCAAAAGTGCTGCTCAAACTTTTCCGTTTAAGCGACTCTAATAACATCATGTAAAAAATTACTTTTAGTAAATATTTATGATTTTTTTATTATTTTATTTAATATTAAATAGTGGAAAAAGTATTGAAAAATAAGGTATAATGCTCTTTGAGGCATTTTAAAGAATGTAGTTTTGCATGGAAAATACAATATTTGAGCAAAATTGACTGATTAGCTCCTGATCAAATTGAATTATCAAAATGTCGTATTTTTAAAAATTGATTTCTTGTTCAAATAAAGTAATAGTTGGTTTTATCAGAGAGTATTTAAATGGAGAAAAGGAAAACCATAAATATACTTATATAAATTGGTTGTTTCTCTCAGTCATTATTTTTTGATTAATTTTGTTCTGATTTTTAAGACATTATTTATTCTTTATGTCAAATTTTAACTGAAATATCAAAACATTTTTTTTTTTATTTTTAATCTTATACATGAAAGTAAATTTAAGAAGATCTAGTAAAAAATTTATTAATTTTTAAATAGGTTCACACAGTAAAATAAACCATGAAAATCAAGGGTAAAAAAAATAATAATGGCCCTGGGGTATCACCTCCTACATCAAAAAGCCTCCACGCGGTCTTTTATAAGTAGTCCCCGCAGACTATTTAAAAGGTGAACCAGTTGTGCGCATGAACCCAAAACCTTTTATAAAAGTAATTGAGAGAAATTAATCATATATATTTAAGAATTGAGTCTGTAGTGGTTGACAAGTGAATAAGGCAAACCAATAATATTCATAAATGAAAAAAAATTTTAGTCATATCTTTGCTACCACTTTCTTTTTTTAACTAGATTTTGTATTAAATGACTCGTTCGGAAAGTGGATATCCTTCACAGTGGTCTGATCGGACTACCTATAAAAAACCGTGTGGAGGCTTTCAGTTATACGAGGCGTTGTCAGATCGGACTACCTATAAAAAAACCGTGTGGAGGCTTTCAGTTATAGGAGGCGTTGGCTGGGGACGATATTTATTTTTAAATTACGAAAATTATAAGTAAACATTAGGCATCACTACTAATCGAACTCAAGCAAACTATCTAAAGAGTCAGCATTGAATGATCCTTATAACATCCTGGCATATATTGTACAGTGCGTGAGAAATGGAATTAATTATACGAAGTATAACGGATAATTATGATAACTGAAGTAATTATTGAATATAAATACCAATTAATTATTACCCACGATATTTTAAGTTACGAATTCAGACACAAAATCGTACTTTCGAGGAAGAATTATATATATTTTTTTTTTGGTGCATTTGGATTTCTGAACCCTAAAATATAAGGGGAAACCGCTATCTGGGAAATTTGATCCCCATAGTTCGATCTGGACAGCTGTCCCAAGCTTCGATCCCCAAATGATAATTTTACTTTTTGCGTATTTCGCCATAACTCGAGAACTTTTGAAGAGAATTGAGAAATTTTGCACTCAACTGTAAAATTCGTTGGACCAAGGATAATTTCTTGCAAAAGATTAATTTTAGTGAATATTTATCATTTTTTATAATTTTATTTAATAATTGTCAAAAACTTTTAGGATTGTATGGTATATTAATTTTTACAATCATTTTTAAGAATGCTATTTTGCATAGCCGCACAATATAAAATTTGATTGAAATTGGTCGAATAGTTCCTGAGAAATTGAATTTTTTAAATACATTTATTTTTTAAAAAAACATTCGATTTTTCAAGAACCATTGGACCGATTTCGCTCAAATTTTGCATTTTGTCCATTTACAAGCTTGCATTGGTTATTTTAGAAACATTCAGTTAATTTTGATATAGATCTTTATAAGTCTTTATTTATTTTAATTTTGAAAAAAGAGTTTTGTAATAAAATTCATAAACTCTGAGACATTTTTGAATCATATTGTGAAAAAGCATTAAAAAGAACCCATCTTTTATCAGAGTTCATTTAAATGTAAGAAAGAAATATCATAAATATTAAAAAAATCATTGTTTTCTTCTTATAGTATTCTTTACTCTTTTGTAAAAGATAAATTGTCTAATATTTTTTTCACTGCTAATATATATATATATATATATATATATATATATATATATATATATATATATATATATATATATATATATATATATATATATATATATATATATATATATATATATATATATATATATATATATATATATATATATATATGTATATATACATATATATATATATATATATATATATATATATGTATATATACATATATATATATATATATATATATTGTAGGAAGCGTATTCCACACGTCATGCACACGCATATCATTGCGCACCTCCTCCGCGCAGTTAAGGTAATGGAAGCTGACGAGGCAGACGTATTCTGGTGATTGTTAAGTATCTTGTGTTGTGTCGTCCTGTATTAAGTGTCCTGCAATATATATATACAAAAGCATTAAAGCAAAAAGCATTAAAGAGAACCCATCTTTTATCAGAGTTCATTTAAATGTAAGAAAGAAATATCATAAATATTAAAAAAATCATTGTTTTCTTCTTATAGTATTCTTTACTCTTTTGTAAAAGATAAATTGTCTAATATTTATTTCACTGCTAATATATATATATATATATATATATATATATATATATATATATATATATATATATATACATATATATATATATATTGTAGGAAGCGTATTCCACACGTCATGCACACGCATATCATTGCGCACCTCCTCCGCGCAGTTAAGGTATTGGAAGCTGACGAGGCAGACGTATTCTGGTGATTGTTAAGTATCTTGTGTTGTGTCGTCCTGTATTAAGTGTCCTGCAATATATACATATATATATATATATATATATATATATATATATATATATATATATATATATATATATACAAAATTAATTATAGTAAATTGAAGCTAGAACAATTTTCTTACATTTAAATTGAATATTTGATTTGTTATTAAATATGTTAGATAAGTCTTCACCTCCTACATCAGAAAGCCTCCACACGGTTTTTTATAAGTAGTCCGAGCAGACTATTTAAAAAGTGTACCAGTTGTGCGCATGAACCCAAAACCTTTTATAAAAGTAATTGACAGAAATTTATCATATATATATGAGAATTGAATCTGTAGTGGTTGACAAGTGAATGAGGCAAACCAATAATATTCATAAATAAAACAAATTTTTAGTCATATATTTGCTACCACTTTTGTATTTTAACTAGATTTTGCATTAAATGACTCGTTTGGAAAGTGGATATCCTTCACAGTGGTCTGATCGGACTACCTATAAAAAACCGTGTGGAGGCTTTCAGTTATACGAGGCGTTGTCTTATCGGACTACAACAAAAAAATGCGTGGAGTCTTTCCGTTATAGGAGGCGTTGCATAAGCACGGAAATGTTTATCCCTTTTTTGCCCTAAGCCCTTTTAAAAAGACAATTCATTAAGAAAAAAAGAGGGGAAAATCAATATCGAATTTAATTTGCAGAAACAAAATACTTCTCTTGCAGAAAATATTAATTACATTAATATTTATATTTGAATCTAAATTAAAGGAACAAATCTTTTTTAAAGATGAAATGGCAGGTGATAGAAAGAACTGTAATTTTTGTTTAGCAAATATGCACTACCACTTTTTTCTCAAATGTGTTTACTGATATATTAAGATCACTTAGAATAACTGAATTTAAGTTAATTTGAAGTTTTGGGTAAAATTATAGAGCTGATACACAGAATATAACGCGTGTCTGGCTCAATTAAAAATTTTAAAACCATGCTTGTCATTTTCAAATACTTTATCAATTCGAGACAGGTTAGTTATATAAGCATTCTCAAAGTATCGACTAGTATTGCATAAATAGAATGAACTGGTAACCAAACTATTTCCTTTTTCGTTGATTTGTGTGCGGGTAATAATAGTTTTTTTCATTTAATTCACCACTAAGTTCAAAATAAAAAAAAATGTTGTTTATAATTAACATTGATTATAAAATAAAAGGTGAAATTTTAAAAAAATGTTTACCTTGAATTATTAATTCGCAATTGTTTTCAATAGTGAGGTGCAATGCTTTAAAATAATGCTTTAACCCTTTCACGCTGACTGTCACAAATACGTGCCAGCATAAAACCGTATCAACCAGGGTAAAAAGATAAAAATGGTAATCAAAGTAATTCTTTAGCTGTTTATTTGTGGGCAGAGTTATAATTGTTTGATTTATTTAACTAACCATTACTTTGTTCAAAGTAAAACTATTTAGTTATACTTTGAACTAACATTGATTATATATGAGATTAAACTAACGATAATTAAAGTAAAAGCAAAGTAAGTCTGTCAAATCAGCAACGACTACGTTACCGCTTTTTATTTAATTACTTCCTGATTCTGTACGAATGCTTTTCTGAATCACCCGTCCCCAAGGGGTTAAAAATTAGTTTGGAGCTCTGAACAAAATTGAATCAAATATTTTATTTGGAAAATAGTCTGTTGGTTATATGTTTGTTAAAAAAACAAATATAGACCAAAGAAACTCGCATTGCATCTATCTTGACCTGCCATTAAGATAGAAATTCCTCATAGGTAGCAAAATTTAGCGTAAAAAATAAAGTACAAAATCATTAAGCATTTGGTTTTAATTCAGTAATATCATCTAAAGATTCAGTGGTAATTTTTTCGTAATGCACAGACAGTAATTTAAAATTGAAATGAAAACCATTGCTCGGTGCCTATACAAGCCTTAAAAACTAATCTAGATCATTATGAGAAGCACAATAAGCACTAATCTCATCTATATCATTTTTATACGCTTTTATCATTTTTATACACTTACATCATATGAAGCTACAGTGGTAATTCTTTCGTAATTCTTTCCTAAACAGCAATTTAAGATTGAAATGAAAACCATTGTTCAGTTTCTATACAAGCCTACAAATTAATCTGAATCATATTGAGAAAAGGCGGGATGAAAGGAAGCTATATATCATCAGCATTCAGATGGTATAAGGTAATATCATCTGACGCTACGGTGGTAATTCTCTATCACTCGTTGAAATATCAAACAATGTGTAAACAAACATAAAGTAGAAGTTAAAGTAATTCCATATGTTGCCAATTAAATTTATCATAAATTTAGCTTTTTTAATAATTATGAGGCCTATCAACCAGAAATCGAAAAACAGAACCGAGACTTGAGAAATGGAGTGGAAAGATGCTGTTTACATGTTTGACGGCCATTCGAGTGGGCGTGGCACCTTGTTTACAAATCTTGAAATGCTTATAACTTTGCAAAAAATGACTGAAATTGAAAATTTTTTTTTTTAAATTGTAGCTAGATATAACTATTATTTTTTAAAACAAAAATTGAAAAAAGTATAATTTGGTCGATTTTTGGGTTTTTCATCGTGAAGTGTCCCCTTAACAGCAATTTAAAATTGAAATGAAAACCATTGTTCAGTGCCTATACAAGCCCTACAAACTAATCTAGATGATTATGAGAAACGCTATAAGCGCTAATATCATCTATATCATTTTTATGCGCTTGTATCATTTTTACACACTAGTATCATCCGAGGCTACAGTGGTAATTCTTTCCTAAACATCAATTTAAAATTGAAATAAAAACTATTGTTCAGTGCCTATACAAGTCTGACAAACTAATCTAGATCATAATGAGAAAAGGCGGAATAAAAGAAAGCTATACATCGCTTTTTTTTCCAACATTGTACTTCGCGTAATCCAATTACTTCCGACTAGGTGAAATGCTTGACATACCCAGATGACGTATTACTGGCAAGCTGTACGGTTGCAGTTATTAGAGCCCTTGTTCGTTGTATTAGTGGTTGAGATAATCGAAGAGGCTGTTGATGAGGGAAAGTTTCGCAGGGGTCTCAAACCCCAACCCCCAAAAGGCGGGTGATGGAAAGCAATAATGCATATGAGGAAGTAATGATGCGGGGGCGGATGTTAGAGGGTGAGGAGGTTTTAATCATCTTTCGTTGGCCCCCGTGGGATAGAGGAGAGTAAATTGTGTGCAGAATGGCTGCTAACTTAGGACCTGACGTTTCCCATTCATCAAAGCGGCCCTTACGTATGCAAGGAGTTCAGAGATTCTTCATATTATGTCTAGACTATTCTTTTCAATTATGAAAGTTGTTTGTAAAGGAAAGAGTAGAATTCAGGAGAGTGAAATAATACTTCGTTGTAAATCGCCGGCATACCTTGTAACTTCTGATGAGCCGACTTTGAATGTTGTTGAGATACATGCGTTTTGACGATCAAGTGATGTAAATAAAATTCGAGGGATCAGCTCAAAATTTAAGTTTAGAAATGAATTGCTTTTTTAAATAAAATGTGTAATAGCAATAGTCTTTTTTTTTTTTTTTTTTTTTTGAGGAATGATAAATTAATTGATAAAAAAATTGAGGAATCTTTCTTTACCAATTTTTTAAAAAAATTATGTTTAGTAATTTTGAAAAATAGATTCATTTTTTTTTATTCCGTACTGTGACATTGTTTACACACACCAAATTAGTTGTGCAGTTATTGCAATATATATATATATATATATATATATATATATATATATATATATATATATATATATATATATATATATATATATATATGTATATATATATATATATATATATATATATATATATATATATATATATATATATATATATATATATTGCAAAAACTGATTTCTTAATGAAGTCATTTTGACTGCTTTTGGGCAATATGGTATTTACTAAGTTTCAGTCTTTCTAGTGTTAAAAACGCATTTTTCTCAAAATTTTAAACCAATAATTTTGTAATTATTTTGAAATTTCTCTAAATATTTTTCTTTATTTCAGAGAATATTTTTAAAGTTATTGCAAAAGAACATTAGACAAACAAGTTAGTTTTTCAAAAATGTCCACATCTTCATAATTATTTAAGCTAGACTTACGAAATTTTGAGCAATTATTGCATACAATAACCAAAGAAAATCGTGTAAGTTGCAAATTTATTGCGACATCTTTTGGCATAAGGTGTTAAAAAATACTATTTTCTGTTAGTAATTTGTTGTTGGTCCCTTAAACCTCTGAAAGCTTTTAACTTTATTGATAAGTATGAGAAATTGCATCATTTTAACACATCTAAAGTCATAAATTTATTTTTAAGTATTTCTATATTACGTATTTCTAAAATTATTATTAAGTCATATGAAAAAATGTTCTGGTATAGAAGAGTTTCCATTATTTTGTCTATCCTCTGAGTGTGATTATCGTGTCATTTATTAGTATACTGGGTTTAACCAAAGTAACAAAACCAGTTGATTCTGTTTATAGTGTGACAGAACTAATTAAACCAACTTCATTTCACCTCTCAATGTTTGGTCGGAAAGCAAAAGCCAAACCACGAAGGTACAATCGCTCAGACGTCCAGACATCGTCTTTTCAAATAGACTGATATAGGGTGGCAGTCCAACGCCTCCTATAACTGAAAGCCTTCACACGGTTTTCATGAACCTAGGTAGTTGCGTTTCGTCGTTCTTCCATGAATAACAAATCTATTTCAATTATGTGTTTTTTCATGTTATCGGATAGAGAAGCAAATTTGCTGATTTAAATTACTGTAGAGAGACAACATGCCTCCAGTCCACGCGTTTTCATTCACATTATACAGATAAATAGAGTGATCTAGATCTCTTATACTCACACACTGGTCAGTGAAATAGTAATCTTGGGTAAATATTTTAGTGGGAGTCCGTTTTTATGGATAACAGCCCATATTCATGAAGACCATATTCTATAAGATGTCCAGAAAATCCCATGCATTAACTACGTAAGCTTTAAGGTCTTGCAAATTAGGTGAAAGAGGATATTGCTATCAGCATGGGTCTTTGCAACATGCCTCATATATTTTCTGATGGGTTTGCCCTTTGCACTCTAATGTCGCCATCAAAAGTCATCACTCTAAAATGACAAAAAAAAATATATATATACCGCAACAATTGATAGCCACATTACTTCAAGAATCTTAAAAATATATATAAAAAATACTATTTTGTGCATTTTAAATGATTTAGCCCTTATATTAGTTCGAGAAGCATTTTAAAATACTTGGGGTGCAAAGAGTTGAGATCCGAGATTAGCTATGGCTAAGCAAGGTGTTTGATATTAGATTGATGTTTATTGAACCAATATTGAATGCTCCTTGTTCAGTTTATAGTTACATTAACTTCGATGAAGTTTCCCTCACCCCTTCGGAGTAAATATTTTATATTGTATAGCTTTACAATTTCTATATTTAAAGTAATAGTTAAACTTTTGCTTTCTTTATTTCATCTTTGGATTTATAAATGTTTTTAAGAATGGTTTTAACTGCCACTATTGATAAATGGATTAAAATGATATAGAACTGCATGAAGAAGTAACGGTGAAGCGGTTAAGTTTAGTGCAAAAATGTAAAAAAATACATATGTTCATAACATATCATTTTAAATTTATACTTTGCTACCACTTCTGAGGAATGCTTATAGAAAGAAATAAAAATGGCAGGTGTGCAAAAAGGAAAGGGCAATCATTATCGAAAACAACAAACAAATATTTAATATAACAAAACAAGGAGTTCCATATTATTAGGGTGGAACCCTTCAGATTATATAAAGTTATACATTAGAAGACAATTAATTCAAGCCAATGCTTACTGCTTGGTGGTTCAATGTAGACTGACTGTCAGCCCTCTAGTGGGGAATTTCGAATTAATCAAATTTACATCTACTTTTCTCAACACTCCCCACCTGATAATTTTAAATTAAAGAAATTATCATAAAACAATAGCAAGTTTCTACATTTCACATTTTTTCAAGCACATAACATATTAAAACTAAAATATAAAAATAAACACTAATCAATTATTTTTAAGACAGTAAATATAATTTGAAACATCAAAATTAAAGGAATATCAAATTATTAAAATATCATCAGAGTGTTAATTATCAGTTTTTAGTTCAGCTCTAAGGGATAGAGCAGTTGTACTGGTCTCCTATACACCCCAGTTTTAGTTTTTATAAGACAGGATCTAACTAGTCCGTCACGACACTTATAGGCTTCAAGGACACGGCCTAAGTTCCATAAAAATTTGGATTTACCTTTGCCTTGAACAAGCACTACATCACCTGTTTTTATGTTTTCCTCACAGTTAGGTTTGTTGGAAAAGTGATGTTGCCTCAAAGTCAACAAGTATTCATTTTCCCAACGCAACCACACCTGCTTCAGAAGACAAGTTTGATATTGCCTTCTTTTTATCAGACTTTCTCGCGTTGCAGTCACATTGATAAGCTCAGAGAAATTATATGGATATTCGTTGACCAGTCCAGAAAACAAAAAAATGAGCAGGTGTCAGGGGCTGTAGTTCTGACTTATCATCACTCACATATGTGAGTGGTCGACGATTAAGGACGTTTTCAATTTCAACTAAGATAGTCATGACTTCTTCGAAGGAAAGTTGAGCTTTTCCAAGTATCTTTTTGAGAGGTTCTTTAATGCTTCTCATCAACCTTTCATAAAACCCTCCCCACCATGGGGCAAGCTCAACAATAAACTTCCACACAATGCCTTCAGAGGAAATGAAATTTTGAAATTCTTCTCCTCTAATAATAGAAAAGAAGTACGTTATATCTCTTGAAGCAGCCTTAAAAGTTGCTGCGTTATCAGAATAAATAGTTTTACAGTTATTTCTTCTTGACATGAAACGTCGTAAAGCTAAGATAAATTTATTCGTAGACAAATCGGAAATTAGTTCTAAATGTACAGCACGTGTGACTGCACAAGTAAACACAGTAATATAAGATTTCAAAAGTTCATCTTTATGTTTTACGTAAATAGGCCCAGTAAAATCAATTCCAACCTCTGAGAAAGGCGGAGATTCTGAAATTCTATCTTTAGGCAGCTCTCCAGTACGCTGATTTGCTGGTTTCGCAAAGTGTTTTTTGCAAACCACGCATCTTCCAATAATTCTTTTCACAAGTTGTCTGGCTTGTGGAATCCAATAACTTTTCCTAATCTGCGAAAGAGTGACATTAACTCCGCTATGAAGCAACTTTTTATGTTTTTCAGTGATCAAAAGCTCGGAAAATTTCGAATTCTTGGGTAGCAGTATAGGATTAATTGCTTCAGGATCCACTTCAGATTGAAACAGTCTACTGCAAATTCTTAATATCTGTTTTTCATCTAGGTATGGACGAAGACAAAATATGCTGGAGTTATTTTTTATATCTTCCTTCTTCATCAAAATTTTAATTTCTTCTTGATAATAGTCATTTTGCGCCTCCTTTATTAAAATAATTTCAGCTTCTTTTAATTCTTCAGTAGTTAATGGACCTTTCAGTTTGTCGTAACTTCGACAGTTTTGGATAAACCGCTTTGACCAAGCCACAATTCTTTTCACCTTTAATAAAGAACTGTAATTTTCTAAAATCAGTAAAGTCTCTTTAGAATTTGCGAGGCAACTGTGTTGAGAAATAACGCTGTTTCTAAGTTCTAAATCAACTGAATGTTGCTGATTATTAATTTCAGTATTTTCTTGAGGCAACTTACTTTCATCCTCCATGAGCCAAGATGGTCCGAATTTCCATAAGTTATCATCAACAAGGCTTTTTAGTGACTCTCCTCGAGTCAATTTATCGGCAGGATCTGAACTTCCAGGACAATGTTGCCAAAGTTTAGGATCTGTCAGAGTTTGAATTTCAGACACTCTGTTTTGCACGAAAGGTTTCAAAGAGTTGTTATTCTTTATCCAAAAATATGTAATTTGTGAGTCCGTCCACAAATAAAATTGTTGGCAAATGTCACTAAACAATTTGTGTAAATAATCATAGATTCTAGCACCAATTACCGCTGACATAAGCTCTAAGCGGGGCAATGTTAAAGTCTTTATTGGTGTTACCCTACTTTTGGACATAATGAATGAGGTCTTAATTTCGTTCGAAATATTTGCATATCTGAAATACGCTACAGCACCATAGGCCTTTGTGCTAGCATCAGTGAAAATATGAATGGCAATTTCTTTCTTATAATCACAGTTATCAAAATATTTCCGTTCTGTAAAAAAGTTACTTAAATAGGAAACTTCAGAAATCCAATTGTTAAAGTCTGTTTCAATATCTAAAGGCAGAGGGTCATCCCAATCGAGTCCAGCCTTCCAAATTTTTTGCAGCAAAATTTTCATCTTAATAACAAAGGGAGAAATTAAACCAATAGGATCATAGATTTGAGCTGCAAACTTTAAAACAGTACGCTTTGTGCACTGACATGACCTAGATGACGACTGCTCTAAATTTTTATATTCAATCAATAGTACATCACTTTCTGTATCCCATCGAAGACCCAATACCTTTGCATGTGCAATTGATTCATTAATGGCAATACCATTTTGAATCCATAATTTCTTTAATTCGTTTGAATTAGAATTAAATTTCCGTAAATTCATACTCGCGGATTGTAATATATTTACAGCATCAGATGACAGTCGATATGCATCATTAACTGTATCAGTTCCCCAGTACAGATCGTCCACGTATAACGAAGAACTTAGCATTTTAACACAATCGGGTTTGTCATTAGCATATTTTTTAATGTGGTACTTAATTATTGCCTTCAAAATGAAAGGGGAAGTGGTAACTCCGAACGGTAACCTTTTCATATTCATAATTTTAAAACCTTCGCAATTATCATAATCAATCCAAAGAAATTTTAAATATTTGCGCTCATTTTCATCTATCTCTATCATTAGAAACGCCTTCTCAATATCACCAGAAAATGCTATTTCATGCTTTCGAAAATTAAGTATGACATCCAAAATATTCGGGTTCAAATTTGGACCTGACAATAACATATCATTAAGGGATTTTAAACCAATATCCTTCGAACTAGCATCGAAAACGATCCGAACACGAGATGTTTCTTTATCGGGTCTTAAAACAGCTGTATGCGGCATGAAATAACCAGAATTAATGGATTTATCCTTACATTCCTCAACGATTCCATCTTTTATCTGATCCTCAATAATTTTTGCATACATGTCAAAAATATTTTCATTTTTACTTAATCTTATCATTAAATTATCAAAGCGCTTTTTGGCAGTAGGGAAATTACTATCGAGATCATCGGGGTTTGAATTCCAAAGTAATCCAGTTTTGTAACGATTGTTTTCATATTTTAAATTGTTTTCAAAATTATCAATTGTTTCTTTATCTTTTAGAGATAAAATTTCACACTCCTTGATGATACCTAAGGAATCGAGTGACCAGAATTTTCTTAAATCAAACATATCACCTGATTCAATTACACTTTTCATAACCGCTATGTTTTGCGACAATGTATGCTCCCGTTTATAACTACTTCCACTAATCACCCATCCAAGAACAGTTTTTATAGCACACAGGCGATTATTTATAGTTAACTTTTCATATAAAAGAAATTCCCAGAATAAATCTGAACCAATTAAGAGTTCTATACTCAGCAAATTATCATTATCTTCCAAATAAGAATCAGCCATATCAATTTTATTTTTATTCATAAATTCAATTACTTTGGGGTCGGGAGGTTCCACTTTAACTCCAGTAATGCATGGTATGACAAGAGTTCTAATTTTAGTTCTAAAGTTCGTATTTCTTTTGAAAATTTCGAATTCAACAACAGGGTAAGCCTTTTCTGTTGCTCTTTGCATTCCAAATGAATAAACTGATAAAACTTCGTAAGCAACCGGTTTTAAATTTAAATTATTTGCAACTCGTTCAGACAAAAACGAACGCTGGCTGCCATTATCTAAAAGAATTCTTGTCAATTGAGACGAAGAATCTGATTTAACTTCAGCAGTACAAGTCTGCAAATAAACCCTTTTAGAACATTCAACTTTTTTATTATTACATTGGGAAACAGAACTAATAACTTCTTCATTGGAAATAATCGATGGTGGAGTTTCATTAGAAATTGCAACCAAATCAGAAGATTCATTTAACTTTTCCTCAGCGTTTTGAATTTTACTAATTTTAGCATTATTTATCCCCTTATTACCTCCTAAACAAATAGACCCATGATGACTTAATCCCTTACACTTATAACAAGGTAATTTATTTACACGACAATTCTTGCTTACATGAAACAATTTTAAACACTTGAAACAACGATTAGAATTTTTCAATAATTTTACCTTGTTTTGGGAAGACATATTACATTTGAAACTGTCATGGGGTTCAGAGCAAAAAATGCATATTGACTGAGTCATCTGTGCATTAAGCGCAGTAGCTGAGGGTGTGCCTTTATTAAAATTTTTGTTTATATACCTATTTTGCTCGTTACGCAAATTATAGCTACCTCGATGGTTATAGTTAGTCTTTTTATCATTTAAAAACGCAACCGATTCACGACATTCTATCTCATTCTTTAAAAACAGCAATAATTCATTAACATCAGTTTCATCTTTAGATTTCCGTTTTCGTTGAAAATCTAAAACCAAATCTTCAGGCAATAATTGTAAAATTATTGGTATCAAAAGTATACCATAAGATTCAGACTGAACTTTCATTGAATCTAAATTTCTAACTGCGATATCTAAATCATCGTACAATTTCCGTAATGCTGTAATATTAGAAGTATGTTTAACACTCGGAAAACTAAGTATTTTATTAACAAATGAATTCAAAATTAAATCTCTACGACCATATTTCTCATGTAATAATTTAATACAATTATCATAATTATCATTCGTTAAATCAAAACCTGATACAACATTACCTGCCTGGCCAGTAAGATAAGATTTCAAATAAATGAATTTTTCAATTTTAGAAAGTGATTCATTTTTATGGATTGTATTTTCAAAAGAATCCCAAAAGGAATTAAAATATTTCGGATCTCCCGAAAAGGGAACAATTTGAATTTTCGGTAATTTAATACTGGAATTGTTATTAACAACTCTTTTCTGCTCAGTTATAACCGAATCATTTTTTACAGTTTCAACTGTTTGTTCATTAACCGAAACCTTTATTCCTTTACATTTTATCAATTGCTTTAATTTAGCTACATACGTCAAATATTTATCCTGATATTCTTCACTAGAAGCTAAATCTTCATCCAACAAATTAATATCAATTATATTTTCAATTTCCTTATTCAAAGCTATTAAATTTTGATTCCTTTCAATTAACACAGTAAGATTCTCATCTAATACATTTATTTCAACATTCTGCTCAGTTAATAATTTATCAATTTTATTTATTAATTTAGTAAAACTACTTCGTTCACTAGACCTTTTTCTTTTAATTCTCTCTAAATAATCTTTTTCAGCCATAATGAACGTTTAATACAAAGTCACACCCTTAGCAAAATAAAAACAATAAATTTTCAATAATCAAAACCTCAAAACGAATTCTGTAACAAAGAATGGTATAAAAACGCTTACTTTGCACATACAAAGAATTAGACTAGCTGTCTCCTTGAAGTGATCATGTATCTTTCACTGTCATTTTCGATTTTGCCCTTGAACTTAAAAATAACACTTTATTTTCTCTTGCTTTAAATTCTAGTTCGTAAAATACTTCGTGGCCAAATGCACCATGTGCAAAAAGGAAAGGGCAATCATTATCGAAAACAACAAATATTTAATATAACAAAACAAGGAGTTCCATATTATTAGGGTGGAACCCTTCAGATTATATAAAGTTATACATTAGAAGACAATTAATTCAAGCCAATGCTTACTGCTTGGTGGTTCAATGTAGACTGACTGTCAGCCCTCTAGTGGGGAATTTCGAATTAATCAAATTTACATCTACTTTTCTCAACAGCAGGTATGGCATTGTAGAATACACTGCATCAGCTAATAAGACCTGGATTTCACGAGGACACCATATTGATGGCAGCCGAACATGTCCCACTTTATGATACTCCCACCAAACCCTTTTTCACCACCACTGTAAACGAATCATGTAATTTCGATTTGAAATGAGAGCTGTTTACTCTGGTATCTGACTACGTATTCCAATCCTGTGCAATTGCTAGCGCGTGGTGCATGTCAAAATCCTTAGAAGAACCAGTTAAACCAGTTCTTGCCAGCTGAAAATTGGGACGAGTTCTTTTTCTGCCGTATAATTCGGCCGACGCTCATTGTTCTGGTTAATCAGGTTCGAACCATAATTAAGTCTTCTAGATTACGACCGGGGGTTCTGTTTCTAGCTTTTTAAAATCTTTGATATGGCTGCTTTTGAGAATCCAGTAAGTTCTGGTGACTTCATAATCGGGGCTCTTACTAAACGGGTGCCCACCATAATGATGAAAGTGAATCTGTCATTATTCACATTCCAATGCGTGTTTCTTAAATGCATCTCTGCATCCTTATTTTACCTAGTATTCTGATAAAGTTTCATCTTTGTTCTAAACAGATTTGACATGATTCACTGCTAGGAAGCAATTAATGCATTAGCCAGTGTGTGTATTTCTCGTGAGTAGATTTGTATGTAGATTTGTACGTAGATTTGTATGTAGATAATTGAATAATCTTGGTTCTCTGCAGAGCTTGCCTTGCACGTGAGCAAAAAAAAAGTACTAAATATTCTCTTCGAAAAAACTGCATTACTGAATGCTTTTCTAACTTGAGAACTTCAAATATTTTTTTTTATTACCTATGAGCTGCACAATCAGTCTTCCCGATGAGCAGACCTAGTGCGTTCTCCAGAAGTGGTATCCACTCTTTCAGGACCACCACAATGGGTGAGATACCGTTGGCCATGTTCATTTGGACGTCTAGTTTCTGCCATACTAGATGGCAGCACCGAGACTCTATTTGGATGCTAAAGTGCACTAGGAATTTAATTTTGACGGAAATGCCAAGAGCCAATAAGGCACTCCACGGATCTTTTACATGCCGCATAATCATACGACATGGCCGCTGAGGATTTTCTGCATTCCGAAAATCCGGTGTCTGGGCCGGGGATCGAACCCGCAGACTTGGGCTCAGGAGGCCGACAACAAACTAACTGCTCCACCCAGCCTCTGCAAACATGGATTTATAAAAATTAATGCCCAACTTCATCCGGAAAAAAGACTTCCTCACTTCTTAACATAAAAAAGTAACTTTCATTTACAGTGTCAGGAACTTTTTATTATTTTTATTTCCGTGTTTATTACATATTTACAAACCTGTTATTATGTAACGACACAAACATGTAAATTCGTTATTTTCCATTAAATAATGAAGTTTTTTTAATCGTAAAACTAAGTTTCAATGGCAGAAATAAAGTGTAAAACAAAACTTTCATTAGCTCCCAAATAATATCTAAGGTGGATATTTCCATTTTTATGAATCTCAAAACTAATTATACCGTAGATCGAAGGTGATATACAAAGCAAATTAAATAACTTTAATAAAAATCTATAAAGCAGAATAATGTTTTTTTTTTTTCTTATGGGCACATTAAATCTCGGATTCTAATTTTTTATGATAAGTCAAAGTAATTTAATTTCTATTCTCCGGAAAATGACTTCCGCTGTTTTTTTTCGGTAATTAAGGAATCGTATCAAGTAATTACATTTTAAGGCTGTGATGATGGTTTTTTTTTTTTTTTCAAAAAAAAAATATTCTCATCATAAGACAATTTTGTCATTATGATTTTTATTTGCTTCACTGCGATTAACCACCCTTGTTTTCCGACATTTTGTAGCAACTAAATGGATGCTATTTTAGTGTTTTGTACTTCTTAAAATATAAAATAAACTCTGGTGTTTACTTCTAAATACTTTATTTTTTTATGCAATTAAAGTTAATAATAATTGTAAAAGTTGGAAAAAGAGTTAATTTCAGATTCATTTTTTTTATTCTTTTGAGTGAGTAATACAAATTACAGAGAATATCTTTCCTGATTTCTCTGTTATTGTTCTTACATTTATTAATAACGATTCAATTGAAACTTTTTCAATTGTATCAGATAATAAGAATTTGAGAGAAGTTTAATTCTAGATATTAAGGGATAATACTCCAAATAAGTATTAAAAAATTCCTTTGTGAAGTTATGGAAGAACGTCTTTCAAACAAAATTATAAGCACATATTCCGTGTGATCTGTTTATCGAACAAAGCTAAAAACTGAGCATGTTTTATTTCAGGTCAGAATAATCCTGATAAAATAGAATTTTTTTTAATTGTTTTTTTTTTTTTTTTTAATTTCTTAAAATTCATGGCAACTAGTTACATTGATTCCTAAGTCTCAACGTATAAACGTTTTATTTATTTCTTGCTCTAAATTTTAGTTGAGAATTTTAAGATTTACTACAATTAACAATTTTATTATCAATTTTAATGCATTTTGACCATAATTAAGCAATCAATTTAAATAAATATGTAAGCAGAGTTGCCAACTGCTACGCTGTTTGAAAAATTCCAAACAGTAGTATGGAATTGAAAACCAAAGCCATCGGAATATTTGGTAATTTTGCCAATATTTAAAGACTTGCATCGAGATAGCTTTAACAAACTGTCGTTTAATTAGAAGTTTTGAATAATTTACATGCATTTGAGTTGATAATAACTATAAATCAAATGTACAAAACAAAGAATCTTTTATTAAAACAAAATCTTAGTTACTACTAAACTCAGTGGTGCGACAGCTCATGGAGTGCCAAGGCCTACTGTGCCCATCTGAGTTTTCTTAACCTTGGGTTCTGGGGTGCAAGAGCAGATGCTCCAGTCAGGTGGTCAGCTGAACACGGAGATCCAGTGTTTTGTTCTCAAGCATGCTTGATATTCACTAAAGGAATGAAAAGATGAGTAATCCTTGCACAGCCCGAGGATCAAACCAAGGACAGGTGGCACGAGGGTGCGCAGGGCTACCACTCAGCCACCGGGCGTCATCCACACAGCCACAAACTTAGCTACTGCTATAAGAAATTTTACTTAAAAACGTAGAAAATTTCCAGCCCTGTATATAAGGCATGATAATCTGGCGGAGAAGTTTTTAAATACTGGCAAAATTGAGACTATTTTATTGTCAGTTTTATACTACTTTAAGAATGGTAGGGTGCAATGACTATTGGGCTGTCCTCTGTGCTGTTACTGTTATTAACTTAATTTTTTTCCCAAATTTTCACTTTAAATAGCTGGTTGATACTCGATATGATATTATTACTTTACTTTTTAAAATGTAAAGAGTATAAAACCAAGTATTTCTAGAAAAAAATGAATAAAAAGAAGTACTGGTTTCAGAAATTAGTAAGTAAACTGTTTAACTAAAAGTACTAGCACAAACCAGTACAAACACAAACCAAATTTTAAAATGTCGCTTAGAAGAATAAATAGAAAACTCTTATCTATAAATAGAAAAGAAGAATAAATAAATAGTAAAATAAAAAATATTAAAATAAGTAAGAACAATAAATAAAACCTTTATAGATTAAATGCGTAAAGATAACTTCTTTTTTAACACTCTTGTTCAGTTTGAAAAAAAATTACAAATAACTTATTGGGCAAAACATCTCGCTACATGTTTTGCGATGTTAAATAAACATTTTACTGAAGAACGAGAAACAAAGAATGATAATGCTCATTGCATAACTTTTTTTTATCCCTTGATTGCGATGCAAAATTGATAATGTGCCAACATGAATTCTTTGACATTATCTTCAATTTTTCAATAGCTAGAATGAAGATATATAACATAATGGATTTCAAGAAATTTAATGTATCTGACTATTTTTTTAGTCAGGTAATGCAGAGTTTTCTCCATTCACAATTTAAATTTTTTGTTGGCCTCTTTTAAGCACCCGAACATAACCATTTAAATTTAATTCAGGCTACAAGTTCTTTACTAAATATCTTGCAACTTTATGTCGCGAAATCTTTCTTGCACACTATCAAGAAGCGCAGTATTAAGTTTTACAGGTTTTAGTGCTATTAATTTCAACTTGAAGTTCCTCTTCTAAGGACTTCATAATGAACAAGAGGTAGCCAAGTTATTTTTCTTTCCCCCTTGAAGCATGCCTAAAGCAATTTTCGTGTGTTTATAAGGAACTGCCCTGAGACAAGTAGGTGGATGCCTGTTATTTAAACAATATTTAAAAAAAATTAGACTATAGACAAAAGTAGCTGCTACAGTAATTTGATGTTAAAAATAGTAGTTTAATGTTTGATGTAGCTGTTAATGCAATGTGACAAAAATCATAAAATTTCCAAAATAGTGAAGTGCAAGCAAATGTACGTACTTTTTACCCATCAAATCCTTTATCAGGCTTCCAAACTGAAGCCACAACTAATAGATTTATGTCAATAGTATGAACTTAAAAACATTTTGAATGGTTATCTAGCATATGGCAATATGTCAAAAATCATTAAATTTCCAAAATAGTGAAGTGCAAGAAAATGTACGTACTTTTTACGCATCAAATCTTTTATCAGGCTTCCAAACTGAAGCCACAACTAATAGATTTATGTCAATAGTATGAATTTAAAAGATTTTTAATGGTTATCTGGCATAATATTAATCTTAAGAACATATAAGTTTTGTCAAAGCTAGATTCTTTACATAAATATAATCATTTTAAGAAATTATGAACGACGTGAGTGGCTCATCTTTCTTCTTTATAAAATATTAAAAATTGAAGAAAGGAATTAATTTCCACCCAAAGTTAAATATTTACTTAGAATATCCAATCTTTAACCCGTTCCAGTGCAGTGTAACCATTCTGCCAACACTAGTTTAACACATGTTGCAACCCACTAGACATGCAAAATTAATTGCTTTTAAACATTCAAATACCACAATTAATTAAACAGCAAAGAGCTAAAGTATATTTCTACACTTATAATACACTGCCTACTCTTCTCGCAGAACAATAACCAATTATATTTTCAATTATTTTAAGATTTAAGTAAATAAAAAAATGAGCTTTTACCCCTTCTTACTTTTTTTGTCGGCTGTGGCATCCCTGCTATTGGCCATGGTTGCTCCTTCGTAAGGATATTTAAAAAAAAACTGCATAATGGATAAGAGGAAATTGATGTGTGAGATTGCCCTACTGTGTACAGTGGGAAAAAAAAGAAGAAAAAAAAAAAAGATATCACCCTGAAAAACGAATTTTTACGTACTAAGTGTCAATCTTAATGGTTTCTGGGGGTAACTTCAAATATGCGAACTAATTAGTGTTAACTTTTAATTGAGTTATGACATCAGACACAAAAATGCTCTTTCTCTGGATTTTTTAAAACTTATTTGGATTCCTGATCGTCAAAATAGAGGAAGACAAAATTTCGAAAATGTTTGATCAAAAATAGGTGGGGGGGGGGGGGGGGGGCTAACCAGCTAAATATATTTGGCTATAGACCCAAGAAACAACCAAGCAAAGTCACACAATTGAGTATTTTATGATATGCCGTAGACTAGTTCAAGAGAGGAATACTTAATTTTACTCCGTTGCTAAGCAACCAAGTTCAGACTTCAAAAAAAATAATAAAAAAAATTAAAAAAATAAATAAATAATGTTCAGTGATTGCTCGGAGAGTTTATTTATTAATAATATGTATAGAAAGTATTTCGGAGTTTCTAGGCAATATATACGATTTTTTAGCTGATGTCTGATCAAAAAGCTAAGATTTTCTTCTTTTTAATCTCTTTTGAAAGGAAAATATGAATCGATTTAGAAATTATTCATGATTTTCTAAGCTTTTAGAATTTGAATGCATGACCTTTTTATCTGACATTATTTGGGTTACGTTGTTTTCACTTTTTTAAGAGGATTTCATACCAAAATCAATTTTAAACTACTTATTGTAACTATATATAAAATTTTGGGGATACTCCTTTTTAAAACTTCGATCGACTCTTCTAGGCAAGAAAGCTTAAAAAAACTAAAAAAGTGTCTGAAATTTTTTTTAGATTTTATAGTAATTCTAATGCACATTCTCGATATTTTATATAAATTAAGATACTTCTTTTTTCTATAACTAAAGGAATTACTAAATGTTAAGTGGCATTTTAAAAACATTTTTAAAGGCTATGTTTAAGAATAACATATTGAATTAATATGTTGTATATTGTATGACTCATTGTTTAAAAAATCGCTTCATTCTACCAGATATTTAGGTTACATGGTTTTCTCTGGGTAAAAATAAAATTGCAATTACCATCCTGATGTTTCGATACATTCTGAAACTATTTTCGAAAATTCAATACATAATGTCGCACAACATATTCTTCAATTACGATAAGCTACATTTATCACCAAATACCGTTACTATGATTTCTTACATTTTCTTACATTTATCTGATACGATACTCTCCTTTTAAACTGAGTTTGTAAGTACATTAAAATACTGAAACGGTGGCACAAAAGCTAAAAAGATAAATTCATCAATTTCATGAACTAAAAATATCTGGTCTAAATTTTAATTTCAGAGTTAAAGATAACCTAATAGTAAGAATATTGATGCGATGATTCTCTTTTACTTTTTAAGAGATCACATGAATCCTGTTATATTAAAATGCATATGTTAAATTTTACGAGCATAAAATACTTTTCAAAATAATGATGAAAACCCTAACGTAAATCAGTATAATTGACGATAAAAACTTCACTGCTATCAAAAAACATAAAGAGGGAAATAAAAGTCTACGTGTTTCGGGCAAATACAAGCTCCCATTTTCAAGGCTCGTCAGGCGTGAATGACTTGTAACTTTAATATTGGATGCTAAACCATGTCTATTTTTATTATCATCTATTATTTTTTAAATCAGAGGAATTTTTATCTTTTCGATTCAGTTTCTTGTGATTATTTATTTTTTAATACATTATATTGAATTACTTCACGTGATAATAAAATAAGTTTTACTTCTACTTAGTTAATATATTAAAATAATTAAATAGCCTTAGATAGAAAAAATAATAATTAATCATAACTTTCTAAAAAAATCAATGCAGTACAATTTCTGTACTGCTAGCCTTAATAACATTCTTTAAGGACATGAAGAAACTCGGTTTACAATTGAAATTTTAAAAGTCGAATATGAAAATGGAATGTTTTCTAGCACCAGGACTGAAAATTAAATAATTACGAAAACAGCTATTTCAAACAAGTTAGTATTTCCTTCCTACTCGAAGATGTTTGAAAATATATTTTTTATTTATCGATTCCAAGGTTTATTCTGGATATATTTTACGGTATACTTTAGGCTAACTTCGATCGAGTTTATTTTACACCCTTATTTGCTTGAATTTTTTAAATAATGTGATTAAAATAAATTATTTAAGCTATAAAATTTAATGCATTTATAGTACAATAGTAAACAGGGGCTCCATCTCATATGCTTAACCTTGATAACGTTATCATTTAATCAATGGAATAAGCTTGGATAAATAATAATATTAAAATTTTTTCTCGTTATAGCTTTCAAGGAATAATATGTTTAGTCCAAACAAATTTTAATTCTGGAAATAATGAAATTATTGAATAGGTTCCTCGGATTAATATCATTATTATCCTCGTAAGTCGAAATAGAAGAGAAATTGATATTCACAGTTTCTATAAAAAGAATTTTAACCTTAAGCAGCGTATATTTTTAAATCAAAATAAGTTCGAAAATTGAGTATTTTTTAATACATATTTCAGAAAAGATGATGATTGTAAAATTGGCACAGCTTCAAAATCTATTTACAAATTTCAAATTTTAGTATTTGCTGTTTAACAAATAATTTTCCTAATTACAAATTATGCTATAATATTAGCTTGAGAATTATGTTAAAGTTGAAAAATAATTATAACAAAAGTAAATTTTTCTACATCTTTTTTTTAACATGTTGAATGGCCATGGGGGGCCACCGGTGACCGGCACTGAGTTTGTTCGTAGCGCAACGGGGGTCACCGGAGACCGGCGAAGCCAAGATTATTAGAAACACATAATTTGAGTAAATTTTTAATGCTTTTAATTTTTTTACTATTATCGTTACTAAAATAATTTAAAGAAATTAAGGCAAAATAGAACACACAAAAATAGTTTTATTTATATACACAGAGATGCCAACTTGCTCGGGCAGAGAATAAATATTTTCAAGTGGTTGTAAATTAATTGTTCTTCTTGGTTCAATAAATTAAATTTAGTAGATCTTTATCTACCACTATTTCTAAACAATTCGTAGGCTTATATAATTCACCACTTATTTCAGATATGTCATGCTAAACCTTTTAAAAAACTAGCCAAATCTGTGTAATATTTTTAAATTTAGTTTGCAGTTATTTACCGTTTTGCCAGACGGGCAAGCCATGTAAAATTAGCGTGACATTTATCGTGTTAAAAAGGTAAGTTTCTATTGAATATAACAGAAGCATTACGATTTTGTTAAATTGTGGTAAGACATTTTATCGTTTCAATTTATTCTCAAATCATATACTCCATTCATTGTTTTAATTAGCACATAGCTGACCGACAACTTTTCTTAAAATTTTCCAATGTGCGCGGCTATTGTTTTCGAAAGCGGATGTGAAAGTAAAACAATATAAATAAATGTTAAAATTTTTTATTTATCATTGAGCCCCTAATATTTCTTTTTCGTATGATAAAAAGTATAACAATTACCAATGTGTACTGGTACACCACAAGTTTTGCAAATATATCGGGTTTCATAAAGTTATAATAAAGTGGTAGAGAATTAAATAATAAAACTTGAAAAGAAAGGAAAATTACAACCACTTTTTAAAATAGTCTCCACGAGATCACTGCTAACATGAGTGCTATGACTCGTGACCGGTTATCAACGCTTGGCCACGAAAACACGAGTTAACTCGTGACCGGTCATTAATGTGTTAACGTTTCACATCACTGATTATGCAATAGTGAATTATAAAAAAAAATACTTTTTCCTTTCGTCTCATTCTGTTCAATGCGTTCCCTCGCATAGGAAATAAAACACGTTTCTTCATTCAATTATATACACTTTTTTTGTTAAAAAAAATATTTAATTCATAAATTTAAAACTTTCTTAATACTTTATTTAATTCTAAGAATTAAAACATTTATGAAAATGCCACATAATAGTTGAATTTGAGTTTTAATAAGATTTCAGCAAATAAAAATTCATTTTATAAAAAATAGAAAGAAAGTAAGTTATAAAATTATACCTTATTAATGTTTTTTAAACTTATTTAATAAACAACTTTTAAAGGAATGTATTTATTTTGAATTGCATAGCTATTAACTGAACCCTTGAATGAACCTTATTTTAATGAATTAAGGTATTATTTTCATGAATTAAGGTTATTATTTTTTTGAATTAAGGTTTTTTATGAATTAAGTAATTTTTAAGATCCGCTTTTGAGACAAACTACTTATCATATTTATTAGTTATTTATTGTATGTAAAATGATATGAATAATTAGTTAATTTAAAATTAAGTTCTTTCTATCATGGTAAAATAAATGGACAGTTGAATTAAATGAAAATAGTGATTACCGTAAAAAAATCTGACTGACGAAAATTTCCTTGCCTTTTGCTACATTTACAAATATCTGCATTTGAAAAAACATAAATTATTTACCACATTTGCATTCGAAACAGCAAGAACAGAAAGAATTACCACACTTGCACTCGACACACTCGACTCAAATAAAACCACTTGTTACAAATTAAAATTATTTATAGCTACAAAAATTTAAATTATTTGTAACTACAAAAATTCTTTATAACATTTGCATTCAGAACAAAATAAATTATTTATCATTAAATGCATTCTAAACTTTATTACTCCCTAAAACTCAAAAAAGTTTTGTAAATAAACTGTTTTTATCTTTAATTTTTTCGAATTTTCGGAATTAAACATTATGGCCAAAATTTTCATACATAAATTAACTAAACTTTTACTTTTGATGAATAATTCCCAAAACTTTTTAAACGAGACTTATTTTGTCTAATTGTTTTTAGAAAAAAAAACAATTTAATTTTGTGTTTTTACAATAACTATTTTAATTTAATTTTTAAACCTTTAGTTTAGTTTCAAGTTATAAACTTAAAAATTGAGACATTCTGATGGCGTAGTTGATAAAAGAATTTCTTATATTTCTCATTTTTTTAATAAAACATGGGGTCAAGAGTTTGACTAAACTATGTAAGAAGGCATTTAAATATTTTTTTTTTTTTTTTTTTTTTTTTTTTTTTTTTTTTTTTGTGTACTGCTTATCTTCTTAAAATTAGGAGTTACTATTTCAGGTTTTGTAGAATCCGTTTTTGTACCCTGTAGAACCAGTATTCAAATTTTTCATCATTCATATTCATAGTCTTGAAAAATTAGAGCCATTAAAAAACTGCAACCAGAATAAGGTAAAAGTCACTGCGGTTCTGGCAATATGGGAACACCAAAATGCTCGTTAATTTTCATTAAAGTGCTTTGGTGAATATCTTGGTAAAATTAACAATAGAATAATTTTTTCTAACAAGTTGTAAAAATTGAAAAATGTGGAAAAAATTTGGAATTTTATCATAAGACCTTTGAGCATGGCATAGAATCCGTTTAATCAGTTAAATTTGCTTTTCAGTTAGAATTTTTTACTAAACTTGTGGTAATAAGAACTATAATTTTGAGAAGTACATTTTCCGGTAAACCGTTACCATATGAGCATTACCAAAAAAATTGATTCTCAATATGCTTATTTAAACTCAAGTCCTTAATTAATATTTTTCGTTCTTTTTTTGAAAAATGTTTTGCGTGACACTTGATTCTTTTTAAAATTATTTTAGATGTAACATTTATTAATATGATAGTAGATTTATTTTCACAACACTCAATAGAGAAACTATAGCATATTTCATAAAAATGCTTTATTGAAGTTTAAATAGTTTTTATTTAATATTCAAGCTTAATAATTAATATTTCAATCGTCAAGCTTCAAAATTAAACATTAAACAACTCTTAAACCGAAACAAGAGAAATTGATTGTCACCTTTCTTTTTTTAATTCAAATTCTCAATTAACAATTTTTTTTTTTTTTTTTTTTTTTTTTTTTTTTTGAAAACTGTTTTGCATGGCACTTGCAGATTCTTTGTAAAACTATTCTGAATGTAAAATTTATTAATATGATAATGGATATTTTTCACGCCACTTAATTGTGAAACTATTCCATATTTCATGAAAAGTCTGCGTTAATTCAGCAAAATATTTTCGTCTGCGCTTTCAAATATTGGATAATATTCCACTTTTCTTCCTAAAAACCGTTTCTCTAATTAAAACTCCCACAGAGAAATTCATCTTAACACTGGCTTAAACGTGTTCCTTCATTATAGAATTACGAGGTGTCATTTACTAAAGAAACTCATTACAAAAAGAGTTTAAAAGGAGAATTTCATCACGGTTTATTTGGAATATTTTGCCCCTTGGTGAGAAAAAGAAAAACTTTTCTCCTTTCGAGAATGGCAACAGTCTCATAGACTATCTAAAAAAAAGTAAACCATAAACTGCGGTTACCATAGCAACGAGGGAGTTTCTGTTATGGTGATTACTACATATTGTCTTGGAAAAGGGGAATTCTCTGATGTCCCTGGGGAAGCTAAAAGGAATGTAAATCTCACAGCGAGTTGGCATACTCAGAAAACCCGGAACTTTTCTTCAGTTTTCTGAGCAGTTTTTTGCTTGTTTCCATTGCTATTTGTAAAGACTTGAATAATGTATTACTTAAAGAAGATGAAATGGAATAAAATGCACTCTAAGTAAAAGCTCCCAATGAGAAGTGAAAGAAAAACTGTCTGTTTTAATGATATGATTGTTTTTTTTTTTTTTTTTCAAATTCTTTTGTTCTCGCATCAAAAGAAAAAGTGTCGTTTTTTTGTTCTTACAAATTTCACTTAAACACGCATGAAGGATTATTGAAAAATAGTTTGACTGAAAGTAATGTCATTAAAATAAAAAGCATTACTTGATGATTCGAAATTACTCAGAGTTAAAAATAGGTTCTTTTTTTTCCCTTAAATGAAATTTTCTGTAAACTACCTCATGACGTTTTTAATACAAAAATTTAAAAATAAACTAATAGGCTAGGCAATGCCTACAATCATACCAGAAGCCTTTCCCCAAACAATTAATGAACAACTACCTTTGATTTATAAGGGAGGAAATCCTCTTTTTATCTCATGCCATTGTAATTTATCTTCGTGCTAAAACTATCTAAGTCATCTTAATTATCTTATACTCTATTTTACTTGTGATACTACTAATATTTAAATAAAAAAGTTTCAAAGTATGTCGCATCGCTAAGAATATACAGTCTAAGGTCGCTCTTTCTAATGTCTTGCTTGACTAAAATTTCCAATCAAATAGTAAAGCGATGTAAAAAAAGTTGTTTTACGGGAAAAAATGACATTGACCAACGCCTCCTATAACTGAAAGCCTCCACACGGTTTTTGTAGGTAGTCCGATCAGACCACTACGAATCTAAACCAAGTAGAGAAAGAACCATTTAATATGAAATCTAGTAAAAATAAGGAAGTGGCAGCAAATATATGTTTAAAAATTTGTTTAATTTCTGAATATAATTGATATGTTTTATTTACTTGTCAACCACTACAGATTCAATTCTCAAATATATATGATAAATGTCTCTCAAGTACTTTTGAAATAAAATTTGGGTTCATGCGCACAAGTTGTTCGCTTTTTAAATAATCAGCGCAGACTACTTATAAGAAACCGTGTGGAGGCTTTCTGATGTAGGAGATGATGCATTGACACGTTGAATGCCAGGCTAATTTTACACGTCTGGCCACACGGTAAATAACTACAAACTAAATTGCAAATATTAGACAGATTTTACTAGTTTTTTAAAAGGTTTAGCATGATATATCTGAAGAAAGTGTGATTTACATAAACCTACGATATGTTTAAAAATAGTGGTGGATAAAAATCTACTAAATTGAATTTATTAAACCAAGTATCACAATTAATAAACTACCATTTCAAAATATTTAATCCCTGTCCGGAGCAAGTTGGCATCTCTGTGTATATAAATAAACTATTTTTGTGTGTTCTATATTGCATTATTTTCTTCAAACCATTGTAGTAACGGTAATAATATAAAAAAAACTAAAAATTTACTCGAATTATGTGTTTCTAATAATCTTGGCTTAGCCAGTCACCGGTGACAACCGTGGCGCTGCGAACAAACTTAGTGCCGGTCACCGGTGACCTCCATGGCATTCAACGTGTTAAAGAAGAAATGCATAAATGGAAATGAATTGAGTCTCTACCAATTTTTATAATTTTAGTCAGCTGTGGTATCCCTGCATATACTGAAGACGTAAAAAAATTATGCTAGGGGAAAGTTTGGGGATTCTCATAGATCAACGACAGGACAAACATTTGTCCTACCACAATATATATTTTCGAAAAAAGAAATTAACCCATAAATATAACGCATTAATATAAGTTGTTTTTCCTCAAATTCGGACAGGTTCTCATACTCATATGTGGTGGTTATCTTAGCATCAGCCCCGCTAGGGGCTCTAACTAATTCATCTGAGTGAGAATAAATAATAAATCGCCGAAGCGCAACTGAAAGGTGAGGGTTGGGGTTCAGTAACATTTACTGAGAGAAAATTAAAATTAAACAGAGAGATTAACCAAACAAATTTAAGATAGAGAAGAGGTTTTTGTGGCATACTGCCTCGCCTCCCCTGGAGGTATTACCCCCGAGCTTCATAGGTGCACAGCAGCCACATAGTCTCAGAGATATAGGACAGATACATAATAAATGCGCAAAATATATACAAGTATTTATAACTATTTACAAAATTTACGGGACAAGACTCCATCGGATAGGAAAAAGGCGGTTGCCGGGCTATATTTTATGTTGTCTTTGATTAGCTCAAAATCAAAGTTTTTAAAGTAGTTGCACGTATGACAAGTGATTGCATCTCTGAAGAAACTTGCACATAGTTCAGCTATGTGTTCGCCTATTTTGTTGATTTTTAAATCTCTTCTTAGATCTTTCATTCTCATGGATCTGGGGGCTCCAGTGATGTATCTGAGAAATTTATTTTGAGTTCTCTCCAGTTTCTTCTTTTGAGTAGCAGTGGTTGTGCTCCACGCAGGGGCTGCGTAGCTGATGATCGGTCGAATGCATTGGAGGTATAGGGTTCGTTTTGTTTTGAGTGCAAGTTTTGAGTTATAGCTTAATATTGGTTTCAGAGCTCTATAGGCTCCTTGCGCTTTGCTAAGAATATTATCAATATGGGAATTCCAGTTTAAAGTACTAGTAAGAGTGACGCCTAGGTAGGTGGCCTTTCGAACTAGTGGTATTGTATCATTAAAAAGAGTAATATTTGGATAAATGACTTTCTTTTTACTGGATTTTCTAATAATTAGTAGTGAAGATTTGTTGGTGTTGATGGCTACCTTCCATTTTGTGCACCAGTCTTCGATATGAGGTATGATGTTACTGAGATTAGTAACTGACTTCTTAGGATTTATGGATCTGCTCATAATGGCAGTATCATCCGCGTAGAAGACTGAGGTGATGTTTCTCATATTATTAAAATTTGGAAAGTTCGCTGAATAAATTAGGTAAAGCACAGGGCCGAGGATCGATCCTTGCGGAACTCCAGCTCTAATACATCTAGTGGAAGAAAATGCTGTATTGATCTTAATATGAAAAGTTCTGTTTATCAGATAATTATTAATTAGTTGTACTAGATCTTTGGGGATATTGAAATTTATGAGCTTGTATATGAGGCCCTGATGCCAGACTCGGTCAAAGGCTTTGGCCACATTCGGACAGGTTTGCTTTGCTTTATTTAAAAAGAACGGGGCACCTGGGCCGCGCAGCGGCCCCTATCCCATGCATCGTGAAATATAAACATTGGTTTAAAAACATTTTGAAATTTTGCTACATTGTGGTGGCAAAAACAAAAAAAAACATCAAAAAACAAAATATAAAAATTTACAGTTGATGATTTGGAGTTTACAGATTGATTGTTTACATATTTGAAGATTCTATTGTGGTATTTTGTAATATAATATAATTTTTATTAATTTTATTAAAGATTTATTAGAGTTCTATTTGAAAGTTCTGGGTTTATTTAGATATTATACTGCACTGGAGTTACTAGGTGGCAGCACTTGCTACTGTTGGTTTTCAGGATTCTGGATAATCTAGGTGGAGGAAGTTGATGAGGAATCTGGATACAGGATGAAGAATAATCTGGATGAAGAATTGAACTTTCGGACAGGTACAGGTTATGTTCTTTATGTAAAACTGTTAAGCATTTGTTTTTTATTTTTGTGGAAAAAAAAAATTTTTTTCTGGAAGTTTTCGGTGGTGAAAAATGGTGGTCTTCTGGAATATTGAGAAAAACACATATGTTTACATGGGGCAATACTTTTTGTGAAATGAGGCACTGATTATTACTTTGTGTTCTACTTTGTGTCCGCCCCAACGATACTTTCAGTGTACCTTCACATCGCAGGACAATGATTTAAAAATCTTCGAATTAAGACTCTTTTCTGACATATTGACCTTCAAAATCTCCTCGTTGTCACCAATGAAACAATGTGAATATGTACTAATACTTATTAATGAGTGAATATTATATATTAATATACACTAATGAGTGACAAATCTATGAATATATACTACTCACGTTGCATGATGCGCAAATTAAACGTAAATTTTTGAGAAATTGGTAAAATCAATTCGCTTTATGCATAAATTTCACGTAATATTTACGGAATGATATTACCATTGAAATATTTGATGTAAAAGCTTCGTTATATTTTACGTTATATATACAAAACGTATTTTATCAATTACCGATGAAAGATTTATATCGTATATTTTATGTATTATTGACGAAAGGAATTTACCATTTAAATTTTGGCAGGAAAGTTTTTTTCACATTTTACGCATAAATGTTGGAGCATATTTTACCATTTATATTTCGGTAAAAAGCTTCCTTGTATTGTATGTAATACTGACAAAATAAATTTGCCATTTTATTTTGGTAAGAATATTTTTTGTTTGTTTTACGTAATATTGAAGAAGTGAATTTACTATTTAGCTTTAGTAAAAATTATTCTGTTTATTTGACGTATTATTGATGAAGCAAATTTAGCACTAAAATAATATTTAAAAATAGCATTCTCATTCTTACCTAGCATAAAGGGATGATAAATATTTACAAAATAAAAAGACTTTACGTAAATTTTACATTCTTTGGATATGTATTTTTTGCTATAATACGAAGTTTCAGTTTCATGTAAATGCTACGAATGTTTAATAAAATTTAAAGAAGAAGTATACGTATTTTTGACGTAAAATTGATGGTTCTCAACTACATGGTTAATGAGTAGAAGCTGAACTGAACCAATGAGTAAAACCACATATGGGTGGAGTATAATCACGAAAAACAAAGAAATTATTACCTCTGTAACGTCGGAACTGTTAGATGGATTTTCATTCAGTAAAGCGTTATGGCAATACATAAGGAAAATCCTTTAAATTATAATTAACAGTTAATTGTTCCCGCGGCGGATTATTCTTATTTTTAGGAAAATATGCTCTTTTTCTGTGGAAACACATAAATTATTTACTGCATTCATTTAACGCGTTGAAAGCCAGGCTAATTTTATATGGCTTGCTCGTCTGGCCACACGGTAAATAACTACAAACTAAATTTGCAAATATAGACAGATTTTGCTAGTTTATAAAAGGTTAGCATAAAATGTCTAAAAAAAGTGGTGAA
The DNA here is from genome assembly GCA_949128135.1 of Parasteatoda lunata. Lineage (NCBI taxonomy): Eukaryota > Metazoa > Arthropoda > Arachnida > Araneae > Theridiidae > Parasteatoda > Parasteatoda lunata. Next base: position 24,578,210 of record OX421981.1, on the reverse strand, counting down.
TTATATATGCTTACGAATTGCTTAAAAATATTGGTGGATAAAAATCTACTAAATTGAATTTATTAAACCAAGAGTCACAATAATTAAGTAAATTTTGAATAAATTTTCTGCAATTCCATAAAAAAGTGTAAAAATTATAGTTCTATATCATGTTATATGCTGTCAGCCTGCTGTTTTTCGCGGCCAATGTGAAAGGTCAGTGTCAGCAAGCGGTGGCAGACGCAGCCTACATGTAATTTCAGCGTCAGCCACCGGTAGTTGACGCAGCCTAAATGTAATTTCAGTGTCAGCCACCGGTGGTTGAAGCGGCCTAAATGTAATTTCAGTGTCAGCCACCGGTGTTTGATGCGGCCTAAATGTAATTTCAGTGTCAGCCACCGGTGGTTGAAGCGGCCTAAATGTAATTTCAGTGTCAGCCACCGGTGTTTGATGCGGCCCAAATGTAATTTCAGTGTCAGCCACCGGTGGTTGAAGCGGCCTAAATGTAATTTCAGTGTCAGTCACCGGTGGTTGAAGCGGCCTAAATGTAATTTCAGTGTCAGCCACCGGTGTTTGACGCGGCCTAAATGAAAAGTCCCGATGGCTGACGCGGTGCTCAACGTGTTAAATTATTTTCATGTAATCAAGGTAGAAACAATTTTTAATCAGCTTTAAGAAGATGTGAACTCTTTCTAGATGTATATATTTTTGTTTATTTTAATAAATTAAAATTGTAGCTAATAAAATAAAGTTAAAAGTTAGGGTCTAAATGAAAAGTCAAGTGTCAGTCACCGATGGCTGACGCGGTGCTCAACGTGTCAAATTATTTTCATGTAATCAAGGTAGAAACAATTTTTAATCAGCTTTAAGAAGATGTGAACTCTTTCTAGATGTATATATTTTTGTTTATTTTAATAAATTAAAATTGTAGCTAATCAAATAAAGTTAAAAGTTAGGGTCTAAATGAAAAGTCCAGTGTCAGTCACCGATGGCTGACGCGGTGCTCAACGTGTTAAATTATTTTCATGTAATCAAGGTAGAAACAATTTTTAATCAGCTTTATGAAGATGTGAACTCTTTCTAGATGTATATATTTTTGTTTATTTTAATAAATTAAAATTGTAGCTAATCAAATAAAGTTAAAAGTTAGGGTCTAAATGAAAAGTCCAGTGTCAGTCACCGATGGCTGACGCGGTGCTCAACGTGTTAAATTATTTTCATGTAATCAAGGTAGAAACAATTTTTAATCAGCTTTAAGAAGATGTGAACTCTTTCTAGATGTATATATTTTTGTTTATTTTAATAAATTAAAATTGTAGCTAATCAAATAAAGTTAAAAGTTAGGGTCTAAATGAAAAGTCCAGTGTCAGTCACCGATGGCTGACGCGGTGCTCAACGTGTTAAATTATTTTCATGTAATCAAGGTAGAAACAATTTTTAATCAGCTTTAAGAAGATGTGAACTCTTTCTAGATGTATATATTTTTGTTTATTTTAATAAATTAAAATTGTAGCTAATCAAATAAAGTTAAAAGTTAGGGTCTAAATGAAAAGTCCAGTGTCAGTCACCGATGGCTGACGCGGTGCTCAACGTGTTAAATTATTTTCATGTAATCAAGGTAGAAACAATTTTTAATCAGCTTTAAGAAGATGTGAACTCTTTCTAGATGTATATATTTTTGTTTATTTTAATAAATTAAAATTGTAGCTAATCAAATAAAGTTAAAAGTTAGGGTCTAAATGAAAAGTCCAGTGTCAGCCACCGATGGCTGACGCGGTACTCAACGTGTTAAGCGTGCAAAGATAACCACTAAAACTAATTTTTTTTTATTTAAAATTCTGGCTATAAGGGGGTTGATACAGACAAATGAACACTTGATATGAAAAATTGAATATATCTCCAATACTTGGCATTGATAGAAACAAATTTGCTATGAGCATCACTTGTTAATCGCGCTGCCTTTAAGAAATTAATTGTGTTAAACTTACAATTTTGAACTCTGAAGAAATGTAATCCCAAATTCCAAAAATAAATAAATGGTGGTTTTAAGATTTTTTATGTTATTCATTGCGTACTGTTATCAGACAGTGCGATGAAGTAAATATGACACCAGAAGAATATTATAAATAAAAAGTCGTAGTGAATTTTTTTCTCCATGAAAAGCTAGGGAGAAAGTATTAGGTAGTAAACCAGAAAATTCTGCTAGCGAAATATACGATTTGTTTTAAACTAATACAACATGTTCTTTTAAAAAAGAAAATTACAGGAAATTCACCCTTTAACTCAATGGTATGTTTTAGTTTAAACAGAACTGGCTTAGGCACAGCATCTGTGGTGCAAAAGAATCTGTGCTTACATATTAAACTTGTAACGAAAGTATCAAACAGAACTAAGCAGTACATCTGATGTATACGTTTAAGGGAAAATGCCCTACACATTTTTTTAATAAAGGCATCTTTTGCATCCGTGTATAAAAATCGTGCTGTTCCGCTGCAAGAACTTTCCGTAGAACTAACGTTTGCTAACAGTTGCATGTTTACGTTTTTTTTTTTTTTTTTTTTTTTTTTTTTAACTAGGTCAATAAAAAATAAATAAACACAGGGATTCCAACTGCAAGTTTTAATAAAGTGGTAGCGAATGAAATAATAAAACTTGTAGGATAATTACGCCTACTTTTTGTGGCCGCGAATAAAGAGGAATAACGTTGCATTTTTATATCATACTATCAGTCTTTGATATGTAGTGGTGGAGAAATTGCTTAAAATGAAAAATACTAAATCAAGAATAGCTTAAATTTTGCTACCACTAAAAAATACTTTTTTGCAAAGAGGAGCAAGTTGGTATCTCTGTAAACTTATAATTAAAAATATGGTTTAAAAAAAAGGTATTTTGAAATAGTACTCCTAGTTCATTTTATCTATTTCAACCCCTTAACGTATTTACCCATTACCTCCTACATCAAAAAGCCTCCACACGGTCTTTTATAAGTAGTCCGCGCAGACTGTTTAAATAGTGAACCAGTTATGCGCATGAACCCAAAACCTTTTATAAAAGTGATTGAGAGAAATTTATCACATATATTTGATAATTGAATCTGTAGTGGTTGACAAGTGAATAAGGCAAACCAATAATATTCATAAATAAAAGAAAATTTTAGTCATATATTTGCTACCACTTTCTTATTTCAACTTGATTTTGTATTAGATGACTCGTTCGGAAAGTGGATATCCTTCACAGTGGTCAGATCGGACTACCTATAAAAAACCGTGTGGAGACTTTCAGTTATAGGAGGCATTTTTAATTTCGCAAAAAGAGAGTTACCACTACCTTATGAAGTACAACTACTTAATACTACTTTTTTTTTTTTGAATTTTACATCAACCCCCTGATTAGTCACCCCCATAACTGCTGAAATTTAAACAAAAAAAAAAAAAAAACTTACACTATATCCATATATTGATTTTCCGTCAGTAAAAAAACTCGATCATTTTACCTGTTTTTCCGGAAAAAAAACTAGTGCTTCAAGGGGTATACTAATTAAACATTAATATATTTAAAATTTGAAAAGTGGGAAATATTTTTAATTTTCTATTTCCAACAAATATTATCCTTTTTGCTACCTTTTCATTATTATTGTTTTCAGCCTAATGCTTGAACTTGGCTAAATAAAGAGAGAGAAAAATCGCCTTAAAACTGTAGAAAAGTGCTTTCTCCACTTTCCAAAATAACTTTACTATTAGGTGCAAGACGTCAGATCCACATTAGAATTCATTACATTTTTACTTTCCTTTGTCCTATAATTCCAATGCTTGTTGCAGATACACTATTCTTTCTTCAATGTTTGACACTGTAACCATCTCAGGCAGTGATCAGCTATCGAGAAAAGCTATTACAGTGAGAACCTTCCACAACAGAGCAAAGTTATCCTAATTTCTCCTGGGAGGTATCTTTTCTTTTCTTACATCAAGGGAAGCATTGCTATTTCCAAACTTCTCGTGGCTGATTATAGTATTGTTCTCCCGTTGACAATACAAAAGAAAACAGTTTATGATACTTGCAAACAAACATCCTGTTACATTATTTGGATTAGCTTTTCGTCTAATAATTTATTCGCATTGAGGAAGTATATGTAAAACTCACTGTTTTATTTAGTTTCTTACAGTTATTGATTTCAGACTCGATATTGTAACAATATTGTATGATTCACAACAACGAAGTATTTTTAAAATTGATTGCTTGATTGATTGTTTTAAAGTTGGGGACAGGGGACTCTATATTATCTCAGTCACAACAGAGAAATATTTATAAAATGTGATGTTTGAATGATTGTCTCGCAATTTCAGATTTTTGACTCAGTATTGTGACTATAATGCATCGATACTGTTTAAATCACATCAGAGATTTATACAAATAATGAATTGTCTGACTTCTTTGTCTTGCAGTTCCAAATTTCAAACTCAAGATTGCAACAATAATAAAAAATATTGTTTGACTAGCTTAGCATATGAACAAAGTTTGATTTATTGTTGATTTTTATACATTGATTAATTGCCGATTTATATACATTTAATTCATTGTTTTGCAGATATTTTTTTACCAATGCCCGCCTGGAGGTAAACTAGGTCATACAGGCATCTAAGGGCAGATTTGTTGGCCACTCTTTCAGGGGCCCCATATTAGGTGGGTCAACGTTGCTCCCACAATAAGGACAGGTAGTGCAGAGATGGAAAGAACATCCATGCCTTGCCCGGGATTCGAACCCAGAACCTTTCTGATGCAGGGGCAGTTCCCTAACCCCTAAACAGGCCGGTCGGCTTGTTTTACAGATATGAAAGTATATTGTTGAAAAGCAGATTGTTGTTTTGCAGAGCGTAAAAATAATTGATCGATATTGTTTTCTGCAGACAAAAAATATTTTTAATCTTCATTGTTGGATTTTTTCTCTTACAGTTGTAGATTTCAAACGCAATATTAAAAAATTAATGCATTGGTATCGTTTGATTCATACCAAAGTAGTATTCTTAAAAATAGATTGCTTGATTGATTTTTTAAAGTTGTAGACTTCAGGCTCGATATTATTTGAGACACACCAAAAAATATTTATAAAATTTGACGTTTGATAGATTGTCTTTACTGATTTTGGACTAGGTATTTTAACAATAATGCATCGATATTGTTTAGTTCGTACTAAAGAAGTATATAAAAAAGAATTAATTAATTTATTGTCTTACAGTTGTAAATTTCAAACTCAACATTCTAGTAATAATGGAGCAATATTGTTTGATTAACTTAAAAATTTCTATGTAAAATGCATTGTTTGATTTATTATCTTACAGTTATAGATTTTAGACTAGCTATTGTAACAATAATGCATCGATATTATTTGTTGCATTCTTAAATAAATATTTATAGGACACATTGCTTAATTTTTCTCTTACAGTTGCAGATTTTAGACGTAATATTATAGCAATAATAAATTGATATTGATTAATTCACACAAACTAAGTGTTTTTGAATTGAATTGTTTGTTTGATTGTCTCAAAGTCGTAAACTTCTGAGTCGATATTTTTTGAGACACAACAAATAAATATTTATATAATGCGATGTTTGATAGATTGTCTAGCAATTGTTGATATTAGACTTGTTATTGAACTATTTGACTTATTGTCTTGCAGTTGCAGATTTCAGACATGATATTACAGCAATAATACATCGACATTGTTTGCTGCATACCAAAGAAATATTCATAAAATGCATTGGTTATTATTTTTTCTTACAGTTGCAGACTTAAGGTGCAATTTCGTAATGAGTAAAACATGGGATGCAGACAGCTACCGAATATTCCGTTTTTGTCAAAAAAATTTTTTTATTTAAAATAGCGACGAAATGTATGCGATAATTTTTTTATCTTGTTTAAACAAATTTAATAAATATTTTTATTGTTTACTTTAACTAACTAACTAATAAATTAACTTTTTTAACGTTATAACAATTTCAAAATAATAAATTGTAGCTTAATTGTTTATAAAAATGGTTTCACTTCGACCTCCGGTGTAATAAATTCTTAATGATATTCTTTAAATATACTAGTCGTTTGCATACTTGAAATAATCTATACTTGTAACTGTAAAGTGATCTTTAATATGGTCACTACTACAAACTTATCATGCAGAAATTTGGTACTTAACCGAATTATGTAAAAAAATAAATTCAGCCAAGGCAACTTGGATGAAATTTTATCCATTTCTGTTTAGAATTAATATCAATGTAACAAATGCAGAGATGTTAGTTTGCTTCTTTTTGAGAGAAAATATGCTTAAGTGGTAAAGAAGGATTTTAAATTTTAGGTTTGGTTAATTTCACATAAAGTAATTAAAGCTTATATATAAATTACTGTTTTGTTCAAATCATTTCCTGTTGTAGTTGATAAAATATTTTAAGAGCCAGCTGAAATATGGTAAAACTTAGTGTCGAATTTTCAACCACTTTATACTTTATTTTGCTCAACCAGAAGATGCCATCTCTTTGCAACCGTATGTAATTTGAAAGCACTTATTTCTCTTCCATGAAAGAGCTCAAAACGTAAGAAGTGATGAAAAATAATTCTTTACTGGGATCAATCTAAGAAATGAAATATTACCCATATCCACTATAATACAAATTAAATTGTAAAATCTATGTTTATATTTCTAATGAATATCTTAAAAATTAATACTGTTGCAAAAAGAAAAAGAGAATTTATACATTACAATTTTATATATATATATATCTTTTTTGTATATGTACCAGCCTGCTACCGTTTTTTTTTTCAAAATTCTAACCAATTTAATTTTAATACGACCCCTTTTAAATATTTCTGTCATTGATTTGACGTTGGTCAAGTATCATTTTGGTGAAAGTTTCAGCTCCAAAAACTTTCGTATAAATGTAAGAAAAAAAGAACTCAGCTTAACGTTACTGTTCACAGAAATAGTTCCTCGTTTTTTAAGTTTGTTTAACTAAGGACTATCAGAGCGCGAAACATCGCTCTCCAACTCTACAGGTTTACCTTTTTCAGTCTTATTTTACTTTTTTGTCGATGAAGTAAGTTCTTTACGCTGTTTAAGGAACTTCGAAGAACTTTTATCCATTTTACTGCAGGGATATTATTTCGAGAAAAAATGCAGCCCATTAAAAAAAAAAAACTGACTGCCTCTTAAATTTTATTCTTTAAAATGAAATAAACCGTATATAAGAGAAATTTTGCAAAACTCGTTTTACTGTAACTTTTAAGGTCGACAAAAATACCGATATTTTTCTTTTAACATCGTATTTTTCTTTATTTTTGTTTTTCTTTTTTCACAAAACAAAATATGATGGAAAGTATTTCTATTATAAACTTTCTTAAAACTGTCAAATTCTTTTATGCAGTTATAAGTTGAGGACTTGTCAGCCAAATTGTTTAAAAGGGGCTATTCCGAGATCGTGCTTTACGTTTTTGTGTACCACATAGGATGCCACAGGAGACAAAAATAGTAAAAAGTGGTAGAAAATCAATTATTATTATTCACTTATTTAATCTGTTTAAATATTCATCTTCACGTTTTACATTAACAATTAATTATATTTAAATCAAAACTATTTTTAGTACTCACTATCAGGGTTGCCACAGATGTCTAAAATTGTAAAAAAGAGTGTAATAAATGGTAAAAATTAATTAATTTTACTGGCATATTTCTTTCTGTTTACTATTGATAATATATATAAATCATGCTTTAGCTTAAAATATGAATGATTTGCGATGTAAGTCATGGTGGTAGTTTCGATTAATCCATATTTTTCCACATTTAAAATTTAAAAATTTTAATTAGAGTCAAATAAAGTCACGAAAAACTTAAAATTAATCATAAAATGAATTTAATTAATGTTAATCCATCTAAAATTTTATTTTAAAAGTGAAAATTAATTAAATATAACAATATCCGCTGTAAAAGTTCAACAAATTGTAGCTGTCCTCTATATAGGAAGATGGTAAAATACGGGTTAAATAATTAAGACTTACACTTACAGTTACTAATTAAGACTTAAAAGTGACGTTGGCCACTTCTTACACTTTTAGCTGTCCGTATCATCCCTACCCTATCGGTAGTAAACTAGAAAAAAATGCTTTAAAAAGTTGCTAGTTTTAATATCTCCCAAAAGAGTTTTGCTTTTTATCAGTCACCACTTCTTACATTTTTTGTCGCCTGTGGCATCCCTTTATATCCATCTACTTTTTCGATCTCCGTAAAAGTCTTCTTCAAAAAAGTTGCAAAATGACTGTTGAATTGAAAATGCAGGTAGATGATCAATTAAATTTCGCTATTACTTAAAACACAAAAAGAACCCAACAGAATTTTATTGTGTAGGTTTTAACTATTTAAATGTAGTGGTAGTTAAAAGTATATTAAATAAAATTAGTTAAAACAGGAATCAAGCATGAATGCTGTACTTTTGCCACCCCATTAACTATAAAAATAAAATCTGGTTAAAATCTGTAAGAGTTGGCAAGTCTGATGAATGCGCTGATTTACAACACTGTATGTAACAATGGATTGATAAAAAAAAGTGTATCGGCATTTATTTTATTTATTAGCAACTATCTTTAGTTAAAAAATAATATTACAATGCTTCTTGTTTAATATAAATAAATATACTCTATATAATAATATTAACTTGTGATATGATGTGAGTATCTCAATTTTTCAAAGTTTATGATAAGAATAAAAATCTTACGTTTCCCCACTCGGTACACATTTAATGGGTAAACTTATATATACAAGTTTTGTAAACACCTGGAAAAAAAATGGCTGTAGTATTTAACATATTAATATATTTGTATATAAGATAACTTTAAAAAAATACGTAAATCGACTTGTATCCACAGTTTATGATTTGAATATTTAAACTCTAAAGAGTAAAAATTAATACTATAATTTTTTTAGTTACTTTATAACAAATTTGATATTTCTTTTTTTAAATTTTCTTGTGCGTACTTACCTAGAAAAAACACACCCTTAAATTAATTAACGTAGTTTCGGAAAGTAATTTTTCTTTTATTGTAATAAATTAGGAATTAAAACATTTTGGAATTAAATTAATTAGGAATTAAAACATTAAACGACTACTTATAACTTAAATACAAGTATGAAAGAACTGAGCCCCAACTGCCTAACTGCGTGTTGTTTTTATTTTCTTTTCTAACCATCTTTGGACAGCTGACAAAACTCCTGGCCTTGAAACTTTTGAACCCAATCCAGAAGACAAGGGAACTCTATGATAAAGTATTATAAAAAAAATTGCTTTCATGGAGGACTTTTTGATGGAACTAACCCGCATTTTCTTTAAATGAAGAGGAAAAGCACGAAAATCTCCTACGGTTAGCTTGGCGGATAAATAAAATATTAGCCAAAGGCAGCACGAGGCAGAGTGGGGTGGTTACCAAACGGATTTATATTGTCGCACTCACATAGATCGTACTCACATAGCATTGCGTCAATGCCTGCTAAATATGACACACGTGACAAAAGTGTGACACTCGTGACAAAGATGCATTTCAAGGTGAGTAGACAGTACTTAGCTTCACTATAAATTTAAAAGAGAATATTGTGCAAAGGTATGTTAATACTAATAAATATGTTTTTTCTTAAGAATACATACATTTTTAATAAAATATAAAATATATTTTCTCTTCAACTGATTTTTCAATACTCATTTGACTACTTTTGAAAAACCATTTTTTGGAAGTAGTTGGCAGAGATGCCAACATGCGCTGTTGTTAGAAAATATTTCATACTATGAAAACGAAAGAATTTCTAAAATTTAAAAGAATCCGTCAACATTAAAAATCATATTTACAAAAAGTGATCTTATATGTTTAAAATGTGAATTAGTCACAATGAATAAATAAATATAATTTTTTTTTTTAAATTTAAGAAACCAAGTTTGTTACAATAAATTTTAAATAATGGGTAAAATTTATCTTGACAATCGTTAAAAAAGGTAACTTTGCTATCGGTGGTAATTTTCCATCAATTTATTCGTTTTTATGATTAAATTCGTTTGATTTTCGTTATCAAATAAATCTTGTAGCTGTTCAGTCATCAGTTTATTTGTAGATGGAATTCTTTTTGATTTTTTGAATTTTTTGAATTATTTGACATTTTTTTCGCTACTGCTAATTATAAATTATAAATTGTGTGAATATGTTTATGGTAAATTAAATGAATTAAAGTAGTTGGAGATTATAATGTATTATCTACCAGCTCTCTAATTTCAAGAAAGCTTTAAGGAAAATATGTGTTTTTGCATCTGATATTATACAAGCTGATGTAAACAATTTAGAGATGAATATCCGGAAACATACGAAACAGAAGACACGATAATGAAAAAACGCTGCAGATAGAAAGTTAAGGCAAATGCATACAAGTCAAACCTCATTATACTGTCTAGCAAAAGAAAAATCAACGCAAGTGACAAAAAAATTCAAAATTGAGATTTATATATATTTGGCGTCCCTGTATGATACTTTATGTGTTGCAAAAATATTTTTTTCAAAAATAAATTCTTCTTTATTACTTTTTGAAATTTTATTTTAATGTTTATAGCGTTAGCAATAGAAATAAAAATTTTGTCAAACTTTTTTTCTTTGAATCTATTGCATAGCACTTACGTTGTTTTTTCAATTGCTCGGCAGACGGAAAAATGCAAAAGCACAAATAACAGAAAAAAACTACTTTTATTTTCCGAAAAGAATTCAATAATTTGCAAAGACAAGCATATTGGAGTTACTGTAGGACACAATCTTAACTGGAAACAACTTATCAAGACTACTATTCATAAAGAACAAGGCGCATATCAATCACTGAAACCACCCATCGGTCACCAGTCAAGACTAAATTTTTACAACAAACATCTCTTACACGATGTGTACATGCCCAATCATAACTTACGCCACTAGCGCATGAATATTTGCAACAACATCTTAAAAGCACAAATTCAATGTCTTCCGAAACAAATTACTACATTATATGCTACACGCACTAAGATACATGACAATCAAAGGCATGAAACTAGACAAACCCTGTCATCACATTGAAAAAATTAATATATCACTTTAAAGAAAAGACATTCACTGCAACATTGTAAATTTCTACATCATATCGCAAGAAGACCACATCGGCCAAATATAATCTACTCACTTCCTACTTTCTATTGGAAACTGGTTTTAGTACCATCTGTAAGCTCTAAGGACGTCAGCATACCACATGCAATCTGCTGTCATCAACCACCTTCTACAATCACATGTATTAGATGTAATGATTTAAATATTAATTAAATATCGGTTGATGCTGCTTACGACGGCAGGTGCAAAATATAGACAATAAGTAAAAATAGAATTGGAAAATCTGATTCAATGTATAAATACACATGGGGTGGACAAAAATATTGAAACACATTTTTAATAGCTCCATGTCAACGATCTTCCTTTTAGCAGCAAGTGCTTTAAAAACATTTTACATGACAAAACTATTGGCACAGTTGTAATGGGCTTGTTGTAAGCTTTTAAATATTGTTTTTTTTTTTTTTTTTGCCCTTGAAAAATTCATATCGACCAAAATAAAGAAAGGAACTTCTTTATAGCTTTAATAATAGTTATTTTGAAATCATTTTATAGGATTGCAATATTTACGTAAAAAAGACTTTTTAATTATAGTAGTATTCAAAAGAAGCTTTAAACTTCACTCGCTAATTTTGGCCAGAGGAAATTTTGCTTAGGTAAAAAGTATACCATTTTCTAAAAGTTATAAGCATGATATTCCTAATTGAGCCAACACTTTTGGCATGCAAAATCTTTCGAAACATTTGTTGCTAAAAGAAAAACTGTTTACACAATGTTAGCATAAAAATGTTTCAATAAATTTTTCCCACCTCTGTATAGATATTTTATTATTTTTTGGATCTTTGTTCTTACTAAATAATATTAATAATAATAATAAGTCAACTGCATTGCTACATTTTTGTTTTAACAAAAAAGAAGTTGCATTATATTAATTTTAACCACTAATACTTATAACAAATACAAACTTCCAAAATTACAAAACTAAGTTCTTCAAAAACGAAAATGAGATAATCCCCTATTACAATTGTAAATTCAATAAGCATATCAGAAGAGATAATCATAAAGCGAAACCAACAATTAAGTAAACAAATAAAAGTGCCAACTGTATGAAAAGTCACGTTCCTTCACGGAAATATTAATTATAAGGTAATAACGACTTAAGATTTTTCATCTTAAAACATATGAAATCTTCAAAGATCAACTAATAGTTTTGCATACTTAAACTGATGATATTTTCTCTTCATCTTAGCTTGAAGGAAAAAGTACGCATAATTTCTAAGTTTTTAATTAAAAGGTAAGTTTCCACACGAAAATTTTTAAAATAAAACAAGCTTTAGACACTCCACGGGGGAATCTAATTCAAACTCAGCATATTTGAAACATCTTTAAAACCTACAGTTTCACCAAGCATTAAATGTATTTCAATTTTTGAATAAAGCCCCAAAGTTCTATCTACTTCCCGAACTCCATAGTTCAGACACTACAAAATCAGAATTCCTCGTTCCTAAGACCTCTTATCCCTGGTTTCTAAGGCAACCGGCTAAAGAATCTCGACTATGCATTCAGGGCTCTAGTAGTCCGCTGCCCTAGGAGACCGCTTGGAGAGCAATTACCAATATCTGCACGATTATATTTCACATTAGCCGAGGCCGTAAACTAAGTTACTACTTGCAAAGCTCTAGTACACTTATAAACACACTGTTCAACATTTGGGAGGGTTGAATTTTCAAACGGGGTGGTGGTTTCTAGTGTGGTATGTGATGCTATAGAGCCATGAATTAAATTAAATTTAGGAGAGTATATTCATTTAGCGGAATATAAAATTCCGCTTCAGCAGTGCAGTGATATATTTTCAAAGCTGACTCTTTTATAAATCGGAATATTAAGAATAATGTGTGTCATACCCGGATAATTTAATTTTACTTAGATATATAATAGAATTCGTATGCTTTTGATGCTTTATGATTTCATAAATATATTTTACAGCTTAATTAATGCTTAAAATTTAAAAAAAAGGTAATTTTGATTTGCTTCAAAGAGAGTCTTTTCTGTATTTGTTTGATAGTAGTAAAAACTTAAATAACTATACTTAGAGATTTATATTCTTGCAGGAAAACATACCCTAACGCTACAGCGATGATGTACTTTCAAAGCTGTATTTTTTATAATTTCGTAAATTATGAAAAAAATGTATTGAACAATTTAATTTTTCTCACATATATAACAGAATTCGTATGCGTTTCATGCTTATTTTCTGAAATATATTTTTTAGCATAATTAATGCTAAATATTTAGAAATAATAATAATATTTTTTTACACAGTTTAATAGTTATTGAAACATTATTAACTATAGTTAGAGAGTATATTCATGCAGAAAAATATAAGATTACGCTTCAGTGATGATTTATTTTCAAGTTGTATCTTTCATAATTTTGTATTTTAGGAAGAATATGCATAATAGTTGGATAATTTTATTTTACTTAGACATGTTATATAATTTTATGTATTTGAAGATTTATATATTTTTTAAATATATTTTTCAGTTTTATTAATCCTAAATATTTAAAAATTATTTTTAATTTACATCTTTTTCACCCTTGAATCAGATATTGAGGAATATGAATATATATATATATATATATATATATATATATATATATATATATATATATATATATATATATATATATTTTAAGTAACAATTAACAGATCCACTAAAAGAGAATTTTGTTTGAGACAGTTGACATTCTCAAGACGGCTATAGCTGTTGTTTTCCTATATATGACCGAAATTCGGACTGCTATAGCAGTTGTTAAAGAGACTGAGACGCCGATTGGCGCAGTAGAACTTTCTAAAGTTTCTTCGTCATGGGAAAAAAAGAGCAACTTTTTTCAATTGAATTTTTCCTGACTCTTAGTGGTCCATGAAAATATTTTTAGCCGCATCAAAATGTGTGTCCTGTTCATGTTTTAACTCTTTCATTGCTGATCACCCGTTATAGCGAGATGAATTTTTTTCCTGCTGTTTGTGTCAATAAAACCGATCAGGTGGTCGCAAAATGCATATTATCATCCAACTATATTTCCATGTCGAGTCAGAAAGTCCCATAATGTTCCTTTAACAAATTATATCTCTGAAGGTAATTAATTTGAGATTGATCTTTCTCTAGTTCTGGTCAAAGTTACGATCTGGAGACGAATGACTGGATGTATGAATGGGTCCTCCCTATAAACGGATGTGACGTAAAGTTGTGGTAGAAGTCGAATTCTTGGCCACAAATGGCGCATCTGGAAAACAACAACAATCACACTCCTTGCCTTAATAGCTTACGACAACAACAACAACTATTTCCGCAAAAAATATGTTTTTTGGGGCAATAAAATACTGTTCATTAAAAACAATTTATTGCTAAATTAAAAAAAAAAAAAAACTAATATTGTTGCTAAAATACGAAATTTTAACCTTGATTTTATCGTTATAGATAACCACTAATAATAGATATAGTATAACCATCTGCAGTCGACTTTCCGTGAATGTGTTAATAAAATTTTCATAACAAATTCCAATTTTAACAAACTTATTCAATGCTTTTTTAGAAACGTTTATAATTAATCAGCCACCTAAAACTTATTATAAATCTGACATTTTTAAGAGGAAAAAAGTATATATACATAAGTAGCTGATATTATAAAACAGTCTAATTTGTTTTGATTAGTAAATTTCAGCCTCTTGAATGTTTTTGGTGGACCTCTAGGAATCCTGCAACTCATTGATTGGTGGATATTTATGTTAAATAGCTATATCAAGAGAATAATGGAGATGAAAATATCTATCATAAAATAATTTCCTTTAAATATCTACACCGTAAAACTTACAATCACTGTTTTGAAATAGATATGACTCGTATCTTAATTGTTTTCATTTTTCAACCCTTTGCATTTCGAGTACTCTAAATTGCTGTTTGAATCAATATAAGCCCTAAATCATTTTAAAAAAAAGGAGTAGTTTTACATAATTTTAATAATTCCTAAAATAATTCGGTTACTCTAAATACTACGGTATAAATATTTTTCATTGGTGATTGTTGATAGTGCCTCGCATGTGACGGAGTGTAATGACTAAAATATCAATTTTTGTTGAAACAAGGAACTCTATTCCACCAAGATACATTAATAATATAAATATTTATAAGTGATAAATATTTTTTTCTAAATTTATAGTGGTAGCCAACACTTACATTAAACGGAAGTATTATTATAAGATTATTATTATAATAGAGAATTTATTCAATTGGAAATTCTTTATAGAATTCTAATACAAAGAAAGTATTTAAGTAAGTAAAGAAAGTAAGGAGTCATTTCAGTCAAAATGTCTCCATAACTCTTCAATTTTAGAGCTTGTTGAAACCCAGGATAAAGTAAAAAACATATTAAATTTAATGTTACTTTTTAAAGAAAAAATTTGTTTTCAGAACTGAATAGCTTTTGGAGATCCTTTCAAAGTAATTAAAAAAAAAAATATTGGTGTTATAAATATTGAAGTTATAAATAGGCATGTAAGAAAATTACTTTTATCTAAAATTAACGCTTATTTAAAGTTCAAAATATTTTGCTTCTAGTATTCAACAGGGGAATTTTTGTATAAAAGATAATTACCGGGGTTAACTATCCGTAAAAAACGGTGTATTTTTTGGAATACAGTTCATTTTAAGAAACTTTTGAAACTAACCAAACATGATATGGTATTTTTCGTTCTAGCTCATTTACCATATTACTATTTTTTTGTCTGAAACAGTGCCAGATTTCTTTTAACATGCAGTAGTTTAAACTAGGTTTAAGAGAAACATAAGTACATGAAAAAAAAAATGTAAAGCAATAGTTTTCTTCAGTTGTTTCTAACTACATATTAGAATACTATTTATAAATAATTATAATAAAATGCACATGAAGATCAGTATTGTAACATATTTAAACTAATTTTAATATTCTTGTTTGACACATTACTATAATATTTAAAATGGTAGAAAAAACTCAATAAATATCAAATTCTTCTTTCATAATTGAACAGAACTTAGTTCTTTAGGTATGATTATGTCTTCTAATACCTTTTTCAGTTAATTAGGTGACTAGGCGGTAATTATAGTTTTAAATCCCAATATTTAAATAGAAAAATAAGTTGCCCTATAAATTTGAAACTATAAATTTAAAACATATTCTGTTCAAATGGATATCAATTACACTTTCCTTATTCTTTTTCTTTTAATTTCTCTTTTTCAATTATTATGTACATAACAAAATTCGCTTCATTTATTGTTCTTTTTTCTTCATTTATTGCTTCCTTTTTTTTAAACAAATGTGATGCACATCATTGTCATCTACAAGACTCTTCAATGTTGTATACTAAATTATACTGAAAAAATTATCTATGTATTATGTATTATGTAATTGTATCTTGTAATTGTTATGCAATTATGTAATTGTTTATCTATGTATTTTGTATTATGCGAGCTGGGCTGGTAGCCAGACGTGGACTATACGGGTAAGGGTTTTGCAAACCTAGGTACGTGTCCGCGTCTGGAGGAAAGGGGGAAAAAAGGTCAAATGGATATGTGGCTAGGAGCATGCAAAGTCATTTTATTTATCTTTATTTTAATTCCAATTATTTAAAAAAAAAACTTAACTCAGCACCATCCATTACAAAGGTTTTTTTTTCTTCCAATGCCCACCTGTGTTAACATCCGTTAATTCAGGCATTTACAGGGCATATTTGTTGGCCTCTCTTTCAGGGGCACCATATTAGGTGTGCCAACGTTGCTCCCACAATAAAGATAGATAGTACAGAGAAGGAAAGAACATCCATGCCTTGCCTGGGATTCGAACCCAGAACTTTTTCTGATGCAAGGGCAGTTCGCTAACCAGGCCGGTCGGCATTCAGGCCAAATGTTTGAACTGTAATGTATAAAAATATATGTAGAAATTTTACATTCTGATTTTTTATATTCTTCTTTTAAATAGTTAAATCCACAGTTTCATCCAATTGGCTCGAAACATTTCTGGGAAATTAAAATAAAAAATAGCCAAATTTAGATTTTAATAGTTCAATAGAAAAAATAGTTAATCTTAGATTTCAATTAGTCCCCCACTAAGTTTGAAACTCTGAAGTTTTCTTTAATTTCAGACACCACAATATTAGACACTATGTATTTATTTATATTTTACTATTTATACTATTTATACTATATAGTGTTTCAAAATAAAGTCTTTAATTTAATAAATAATTGCAAACTATTGATAATCTTCATTTTGAAGCTTTAAAGTTGTTTAAAAGAACTATTGGTGGTATTTCTCGTTTTCATCAGTGGTGGTATCAGTTTCTTGCTAAGTAAAGGCGCAAAATGCATGTATCAAAAGTTCAGTTAATTTGGCTTGGTATTCTTCTGATAATGGTTTTTTAAGTTGAAATAATCACTAAAACAAGAAACAATTCATCTTATTCAATTAAAAAATTTTTACCATTTCACTTGAAGGACAATAAAATAAGCCATAATAAATAAGCCATTGATAAGCCATATTTCAAAATTGTTCAAGATAGTATCTCTGGTTATTAAATAACGACATCCTTATTGGCAATAAGAACTGTCTTCATTTTGTGCTTTTATCAAATGTACTCATATGTAAATATTAGTAAAAAACGGATTGAAGTCAAATTGCCATCTATAGAAAAAGTCACCAAAACCTCTCAAGTTATTTTCCAAATTTTTCCAGTCCATTCTGGTGCTAATTCCCTGATATCTTATAAATTCCTAGATTAGAACAAAACTCGAATATAAAGTATCGAAACAAAATATGATCCTTCCAAATAAGGACCTCTCCATTATGGTTCTAATTCACTGATACTTAATAAATAGCTAGTTCAAAACAAAACTGCAATATGAAATATCGAAACAATATATGACCCTTCTCAATAAGAATCCCTTTCAGTTCATTATGGTTCTAATTCACTGATACTTTATAAATAGCTAGTTCAGAACAAAACTGCAATATAAAATATCGAAACAATATATGACCCTTCTCAATAAGAATCTACAGTTCATCATGTTACTATTTCACTGATAATTTAAAAATTGCTAGTATGAAAAAAAACTGGAATGTAAAATATCAAAACAAAATATTACTTTCCGAATAAGGACCTCTTACAGTTCGTTACGACACTAATCCACTGGTAAACTTTATAAATTACTAGTTTAAAATAAAACTACAATTTAAAATATGTAAACAAAATATGACACAAATAAGAACCTTTTACAATTCATTATGCTACTAATTCACTAATACTTTATAAGTTACTAATTTCAAACAAAACTACAATAGTAAATATCGAAACAAATACAAATATGATCCTTCCGAATAAGAACCTCTTACAGTTCATTATGGTACTAATTCAGTGACACTTTATAAATCGCTAGTTTACTAAAATACTAAAATAGAAAATATCGAAACAAAATCTGACCCTTCTGAATAAGAATCTCTTATATTTTCAAAAAGAAAAGTACCGTCTAGAATAAAAAGTTCTTTTTAAATCCTAGCTTTTATTCCAACGATGATAATACTTTCCTTTTCTAGGTACTTTTAAGAGCGGTTCTACGTTACTTTAGTGTTTCAGTGGAAAGCTATGACTCACGGAAAGATAAAATGTTACTGTTTTTTCTCGCCCTGGGTTGGGGTGGTCTTTTGATCTCTCCCCCATCCTTCTGTTCGTTTTTCCACCCTTAGATGAACTCTGCAGGGAAAATGGAAAGAGATCAAAGCTTTAGGCTTGGATCCATGAAATAATCATTTTCGGAATCTTATTATCTTAGCGGTTTTTACCACTAGGTTCGCGAGATTAACCAAATATACTTTTCATCGATAATTCTGCATTAGGAAGCAGGTGTAAAATATATATAAAATTACATAGTTTATTTATTTTATTTCCCACTAAAAGAAAAAAAAAATGTTAAAAAGTTTACACAACGCTTACCACATTAATGTCATCCTTTGTACTCAAGACTATTTTTACAGATAAAAAAAACGCAATCACTATGAGTTTAAAACTCATAAAAAAACTGTTTACAAAATATAATACAATAGCCATATAGCACATAAAGACGATTAAATAAAACAGTTACTAAACATTATAGTGTAAAAAATTTAACAATTGGAGATTTAGGTAATTTATGGTGCCAGAGCATCATCTCTTACACGAGAAAACCTCCACACGGTGTTTTATAAGTAGTCTGCGCAGAGTATTTAAAAAGTAAACCAGTTGTGCGCATGAACATAAATTATATTTTAAAAGTCATGAGAGAAATGTATCATATATATTTGAGAATTGAATCTGTAGCGAATATTAAGTAAATATGACAGACCAATTATATTCATAAATTAAATATATTTTTAGACATATACTTACTACCACTTTCTTATTTTACTAGATTTTCTATTAAATGACTGTTTCGTTAATTGGTTTACCTTTATAGTGGTCTGATCGGACTACCTACGAGGAACCGTATGAAAGCTTCCAGTTATAGGAGGCGTTGGCCAGAGAGGCACCCTCGAATGCAAAAGGTTAATAATAATTTTTAAAAAAAGAAAATACACTGATTTTTGAAGATTTATAGCATTAAATGAACTATGCACTGAAAATAGAATGAAATAAAACCCTTGGGCTTTCATTTAATAAATGATAATTTTCAGAATGTAATCTTATGATTTTCATATCTTATATCACTTGGTTATCAAGATTTACCTGAAAAAAATAAAGAATATACTTTTCAGTGATAGTTTTTAATTAGGTAGTAGAATTAAAATAGCTGGTCTCACATAATGTACAAATTTTAAGTTATCTGTGACAGTTTCCCGTTAAGAGGTAAATGGTAAAGTTGTTCTCATAGATTTAATTATTATTTTAAAAATATGGTTGTACTTATTTTTAATAATTTATCGTGTTTAATGGACTCTGCAAATTAAAAAAAAAAGGGAGGGTATTGGCGTTAGGGTTCTATCAATGAAATACTCCATCCATCCCGAAATAGTTGCTACATTTGTACTTTTGTACTGATTATCGATACTGATAATTTCATGACTTTGTGCAAATAAATTTCTGAGTTTTCAGGGTGCTATCCTATCAATCCTATAACATTCTTTTCTTTTTTAAAAAAATACCAAATAAGTTTACAAAATCCAGGGTTCACACTCTCTTAAGTCACGCTTCATTGTGAAAGGACGCTTCAACCAGTAATTGCATAAAACTATCTTCTATTATATTGCGTTTTTTTTAAATTGTAGTAGCATAATTTTTCTGCAGTTGACGTAACTGGTCTACTTAACTACATCGGAAGTTGCGGACCCGCTGAACTCGCTGAATCTTCATAAAAGTGTGGTAGCACTTTTGTAACGCTTTGTTCATTTAATTACTAGTTGCATTTAGACATATAACAATAAGTTCCATAGAAGTTTCCAACGAAGTCATAGACCCACCCGCAACTTCCAGTACAAGCACATCCAGTCAAGCATATTAAAGTTTTAATCCTTTGGACTGACAGCAGAATTCAAAACAGTAGAAATCTCCCATAAATAGGCGAAATTAAGCATCACAACTCATAAAGGAATACAGTTTCAGAGAAGAGTGGGCGAGGCCTATAGACTCCTCAAACTTTTTCTCATAATTCTCAGAGAATCAGTGCAAACTCAGCAAATTCATTCCATCACTAGCATTCAAAGCATTCTTGTCAGAATTGAGCGATTTCGTGGAGGTCGGGGACCGATCCAGTGTTATAATTGTCAAGCATACGGCCACACTCAAAGAACATGCAACGAACCCTCAAGATGTATGAAATGCGCCGGCGAACACCGATCCTACGAATGCCGAAAAGACAGATGCACACCACCTAAGTGTTGCAACTGTGTGGAAACACACACAGCAAACTTCACGGGATGCAAAGCCCGTCCCAGTTGGAAGGGCTCTCGTTCTGTTTCTACCACAACAGTAGGTCTGGCTCACAGACTAGGGACAATAGTTAAAGAATTACAAGAACTCTTAAAAAATGAAGAAGTGCTCAGACTGCTACAGAAGATCATGGGGGAAACTACTCTTGCATAGTAATGTTATATTGCCTAAATTTGGACTTTTATTATAACTCAGAACTCTAATTCCTATTTCCATTACCACTCTGCTGCTTAATGTAACAAATATTGTAATAATCCAATTCAATCAAATTAAAGTTATTTCCTCTAGATGGCGCCACTAAGGCTTGGCAAAAATTTATGAAATTCACGATTATACATTACGACTTATATTTATCAACATGCTCAATTATATTCAATGCTTATTATCTATTTTTCTCTTCATATATCTATAGCAATCAATTTATATATTCTAATCAAAATTGTATATAATGACGAATATATATTTTTCTAATCATGGTTAAAATTAAAATTGCTTGTACTATTTAAAACTATAAAATGTTTTTAATGCTCAATATCAATTTTTCTAATCATTTACCTATTGCAAATAATGAATAATTTTCTAACCAAGTCTGTATATAATGTATATTTCGCTAATCATGGTTGTATAAAATGACTAAATTCAAATTGTTTGTACTTTTTAAATGTTTTTAATTTATCAAGCAAATGAGCTTGGTCTTTTTAATTAGCTACCATAATGCTGCTAAATACAAAATGTTTGTAAATCAATTTGCTTATATTTCATGATGGATTTTCGATTCCTTTAAAAAATTCTCGAGATCTGGAAAATACGCTAAAAATGAAATTAATATTAAAGGATTCATATTTATAACTGCTTTCCTTAGAAAACTATTGGTATTACATTTCTAACCCTGCCAACTCTTATTCCTTTCGAGGATGAAATTTAAATTACAATTTTAAGCAGAAACATACGCTGTATTTACAATTAAGCTTGCGCGGACTACCACACCAGTATTGACTTGTAAGGTGGTGTAGCTGAGTACCTGCCCACGAAGCAGTCATCTCACTCCTTCATCTGAGCTGGTATAATGAATGAGACTAATTGGCTTGGCAAAGAAAAGAGTTGAGTGTTGGCTGTGAAGCCTCTGTAAAATTACAGTCAAACCCGAGTATACCACGACAGTATGGTAGAATGGTAGAAATCACATAAATCTCGGTGCACTGCCGCGAAGCGGCATTAACCGATTCATCTGTAGTAAAAACTCGATGATGAGGAGTAGTGAGGAGGAATGGAGATGGGAGGAAGAGGGGGTGCTCAGCACCAAAAAGTCGAGAGGGGGTTCGTGTGACATAGACAATCATGAAACGTTGAGTGGCATGGGGTATAATTAAATGAATGTAATCATAAACAATATAAAATAAAATAATCATGAAGATTATGATGATCGATATTATTAACCCCTTGGGGACGGGTGATTCAGAAAAGCAATCGTACAAAGTCAGAATCAGGATGTAATTAAATAAAAACGGTAACTTAAATGTAGTCGTTGCTAATTTGACAGACTTATTTTGCTTTTACTTCAATTATTGTTAGTTTAATCATATATATAATCAATGTTAGTTCAAAGCGTAACTAGTTTTATTTTGAACAAAGTAATGGTGAATTAAATAAATCAAACAATTATAACTCCGCCCACAAATAAACTGCTAAAGAATTACTTTGAATACCAGTTTTATCTTTTTACTTTGGTTGATACGGTTTTATGCTGTCACGTATTTGTGACAGTCGGCGCGAAAGGGTTAAGGAAGGTCTGGGTTAAATATAATATATACATATGCACATATATATATTTACAACACCATATCCCTAAGGAAAAAGGCAGTGATTGGGCTAAATTTAGTGTTATCATCAATTAATTCTATATTTAGGAGTGAGTTAAAATTGCTGGTGGTGCAGGTTTTTTCTTCATCGTAGAAATTTTTCCACGACAGAATTGCAGATTGATATATTTAAATATGCTTAACTTTTAAAAAAATAGTGGTGATCAAAAAGATTATAAATTAAGGTTATAAATGCAAGGAACATATAGAAAGCATACTTTTTACTACCACTTTAAATATAAAAATAAATAGATGCGTAAAAGTTGTCAGGTAAGCATAAATTACATTGCAGCTACCCCCTATAATTTGGGGATCAGGAATCCAAATCCATCGAACAAAAGGAATGTTTATTTAGGAAAGGTACGTTTTGGTTTTTGATTTCGAACTTACAATATCGTTTGCACTAGTAACTTAGCATATTTGAGATTATGCCTTTAA
Source organism: Parasteatoda lunata (assembly GCA_949128135.1). Classification (NCBI taxonomy): domain Eukaryota; kingdom Metazoa; phylum Arthropoda; class Arachnida; order Araneae; family Theridiidae; genus Parasteatoda; species Parasteatoda lunata. The sequence continues at coordinate 24,554,806 of OX421981.1, read as the reverse complement.
GCCGTTAAGATCTAGTCCTAGGTCGTGAAAATCCGATTAATCAGAATCAGAAGTAATTTAGGTTATTTCGTTTATTTTATTGCGCAATGTATAAGACATTTATTCAATGAAATAAAGACATATTTGGTAATTATTTTAACACCACCTTTTTTGTCAAATAAAATTTAAATATAATTAGCAATTCTTTTTATTCCGAATGTTAGAACTTAGGTATAACGTTTAATAAATTAAACTGTCAGCTGAGGCTGACATGCAATGTGTATACTCTAGCTCAATCTCCAGCTCAATTTTTTCTCTCTAACATTACCTCATTCTCCAGCTCAATTTTTTCTATCTAACATTACCTCATTCATTTATTAACCCATTAACACTTGGTTTACGGGACGCGTCATTTTGACGCATTTCGAGTTTTGTAAGGAAAATTATAAAACCCGTTTGAATTTTTATTTTATCTCTTGTAATGACTTTTAACCATTGACTGAGCTAAATATATATTGAAGCCTATTTTCTTCAAGAGCGTTGAAATATTGAAATTCTCTGAGTGGTATACCTATCTCTACAGATATATGTCAGTTTGACGCGATCGTGATTTAGACAAAATTTTGAGTACACATGCAACTATCACATCAATAATAAATAGAATGTACCGACAATACTTCGATCCGTTATCCGATATCATTATCTCAAATGAAACAAGCGATAAACAGCTGTTGCCGATAAGCAATAATTGAAAGAACAAACGCAGAATGTCATTTGATGTCAGAGTGTCAGATTTTAAAGGTTTCAGTTCGAGTATTGAAAAATGAAATACTAGAATATTGCATAAATATATATATATCTCATATTTTCATTTTTTTTTTCTTATACTATATAATTACATTGGTTTCTAAGTGCGGAGATGCCAACTGCTCCGGACACGCCAAAATAATTAAAAAAACGGTAAATACCCTACTAAGTAAATTTTGCAAATAAAAAGTGGTGAATTATATAAGACTACGAAATATTTAGAAATAGTGGCTTATACAAATCTACCAAATTGAATTTATTAAATTAAGAATCACAATTATATGTATTCTTTCATGCGTCAAATTGACGCGTGTTCGTAGAGATAGGTATATAAGAAACGTCCGTAAACCTAGTGTTAAAAAGTGAACCAGTTGCGCGCATGAAGTCAAAACCTTTTATAGAAGTATTTTTATTATTGATATACAACATACATTTGCAGGCTTGTGTGCTGAATGAAGGCTTATAAACCTTTGTCATGTTGAAGATTTTGTAACAGATGCGCCATTTTGTAACAGATGCGATGGCTCAGGGGATAGAGCGTTCGCCTTCCAATGAGGCGAACCGGGTTCGAATCCCAGTCGATACGAATTCCGCATCCGGCTTGCACTGACCACAGTGCTGACGTGAAATATCCTCAGTGGTAGACGGATCATGGGTTAGAGTCCCCTTGCCGTCAGGCTAACCGTGGGAGGTTCTCGTGGTCTTCCTCTCCATGTAACGCAAATGCGGGTTAGCTCCATCAAAAAGTCCTCCACGAAGGCAAATTTCTCCCAATACTCGATCCAGGAGTTCCCTTGTCTTCTGGATTGGGTTCAAAATTACAAGGCTACGGAGTTGAACATTAGTAGCCGTAAACCCATTAAGTTGGGTCGGCTGTTCAACGACGGTTATAAAATAAAATATAAATAATTTTAGAAAATAAATATTAATTTAAGAAAAAAATATAAAATAGAAAGAGAAAGAAACATGAATGGCCTGTTTTGCACATAATTTTTGCCACGGATTTGCCCGAAATGGATTTGCACATGGAAAAATTATATAAATTAACAAAGAAATCTTTTTAGTAATTAATTTTAGTCACGGATTTGCCCGAAATGGATTTGCACATGAAAAAATTGTATAATTTAACAAAGAAATTTATTAGCAAATAATTTTTCCCACGGATTTGTCCGAAATGGATTTGCACGAGGAAAAATTATATAAATTAATAAAGAAAAAATAAAAAAAAACTTATTTTAGTAAATTATTTTAGCTACGGATTTGCCCGAAATGGATTTGCACATGGAAAAATTATATAAATTAATAGAGAAATTTCTCAATAAATAATTTTACCCACGGATTTACACATGGAAAAATTATATAAATTAACAAAGGAATTTTTTAGTAAAGGAATTTTTTAGTAAATAATTTTGACCAAGGATTTGCCCGAAACGGATTTGCACATGGAAAAATTATATAAATTAACAAAGAAATCTTTTTAGTAAATAATTTTAGCCACGGATTTGCCCGAAATGGATTTGCACATGAAAAAATTGTATAATTTAACAAAGAAATTTATTAGCAAATAATTTTTCCCACGGATTTGTCCGAAATGGTGCACGAGGAAAAATTATATAAATTAATAAAGAAAAAATAAAAAACAACTTATTTTAGTAAATAATTTTAGCCACGGATTTGCCCGAAATGGATTTGCACATGGAAAAATTATATAAATTAACAAAGGAATTTTTGAGTAAAGGAATTTTTAGAAAATAATTTTGACCAAGGATTTGCCCGAAATGGATTTGCACATGGAAAAATTATACAAATTAACGAAGAAATTTTTAGTAAATAATTTTAGCCATGGATTTACCCAAATTGGATTTGCACATGGGAAGGGAAAATTATATAAATTAACAAAGAAAATTTTTAGTAAAGGAATTTTTTAGAAAATAATTTTGACTAAGGATTTGCCCGAAATGGATTTGCAATCTCTCTCTCTCTCTGTATATATATATATATATATATATATATATATCATATCAATGCTCACGCCATATCCTTGCAATTTTGAATCCAATCCAGAAGAAAAGAGAACTTCTGGATCAAGCATTTAGGTAAACTAGCCAAACAACCCATGGCTAGCTAACCTCCATGGATTCTAACCCATGTTTTTGTGTATCTCTGAGAATATTTTACATCAGCACTGGGGTCAGTGTGAGGCAGTAGTAGAATACGTATTAACCAGTCACCACACGAACTCGAACCTGGGTCACCTCATGGAAAGGTGAACGTTCCATCTCCTAACCCAGCGCAACCCTCAATAAAATAACATAAGAATATTATCTGGCAGGATATTTGATTTGCCAATCTTTCATTACCAGTGGAACGACTATTGTATATTCCAGGTATGAGAACGACTCGCGGCCTGCAATCAATTACACATCTATGTCGTGACCTTGACGACAAGTTTTTATTTTTGTAAATAATTAAAAGGGCCAAATCCTAGAACTTTTCTCGACAAGGCAGAGTAATGACTCATGGATTGGACCGTTCGTTTTCAAATATGGTGAACTGGGTTCGATTGCCGGAGTAGGCTGGTCGATATCAATTCTGCACCCGCCTTGCCCTGACCACAGTGCTGTCGTAAAATATCCTCAGTGGTAGACGGATCATGAGTTAGAGTCCCCTTGCTGCCAGGCTAGCAACGCGTGATAAAAATCTGCAGTAGTGTTTATTTAGCGCTATATATATATATATATATATATATATTGAGCCATAGAGTCTTAAGGGATAGAGCGCTCGCCTCCCAAAGAAGTGAACCGGCTTCGAATTCCAGTGATGGCTGGTTGATTCTAATTCCTCACCTGCCTCGCACTGACCGCAGTGCTCATGTAAAATATCCTCAGTGGTAGATGAATCATGGGTTAGAATCCCTTTGCCATCAGAATAACCGTGGAAGGTTTTCCTGGATTCCCCCTCCATGTAACGCAAACGCGGTTTAGTTCCAATAAAAATTCTCCACGAAGGCACATTTCTCCCAATACTTGATCCAGGTTTTCCCTTGTCTTCTGGATTGGCTTTAAAGTTAGACTACGGAGCTGAACATTGGTAGTAGTTAACCCAAAAAATTGGGTCGGTCGCTCAACGACGTTTATAAAGTAAAATAAAAATAAAGGAGTCCTACGCTTTCGATTCAAAAGCTTTCACTTCATCAATATTGAAGCAAGACGGAAAAGAAAAATAACTGGTAAGAAAACAATTTGGTTTTTAGCTGGTTTTTGAGAGAAACAGAAGTAGTATTTTAATTATAAACTATTTACTACTTTTTACTTTATCTTTGGTATTAAAAAAGCAAAAACAACACAACATATATGCATGCTGCACTGTATAAGCCAGTATATGCTAAAGGGCAAGAGTATACCCATTTTTTTATATGCAGATGGTATTCGGGAAAAAAAAAGTTCTGGGAAATAATATGTTATTGTCATTACATGCAATTATTACTTGAGAAAAAAAACTGGATATGAAATAGATTTATGGCCAAGTTCTTCACTTTTCCCGTATGCAATCATTCTTGGTTATGACTTTTAATCTCTTCGAGCATCGCCTCCTACATTAGAAAGCCTCCACACGGTTTTTTATAAGTAGTCTGCGCAGACTATTTATAAAGTGAACAGTTTGAGCGCATAAAATCAAATTTTATATTAAAAGTGACTGAGAGGAATTTATCATACATATTTGAGAATTGAATCTGTAGTGGTAGACAAGTAAATGCAACAAACTAATCATTTTCATAAATTTAAAAAATTTTTACACATATATTGGCTACTACTTTCTTATTTTTACTAGATTTTCTGTTAAAGGTGTCTTTCGTAAATCGGACTACCTCTAAAAAACCGTTTGGAGGCTTTCAGTTGCAGGAGGCGTTGGCTCATCTGTTACAAAATGGCGTATGATCATAAGCTTTTGAATTATTTAGAAGTAGTGGTGAGTAAGAACCCCATAAATCGAATTTACTAAACCGGGAATCATACATTAAAATACTACCACTTGAAAATATTTATCCCCGTCCGGAGCATGTTCTGTCATCTCTGCAATATATATTTTCAGATATAAATGGGCAAATATAGATATATGTATATTTGCTCAGAACTGATCGCCTTTAGCCCTCATGTTTACTTAAATGCAGCGAAGCATCTGAAGAATTTTAAAGTGAAATCTAAAAACCATTAAATTTTTATTGCTGCACTTCACGTTCTTTTCGCTTCGACAAGAACAAAAATAATGACCGAAAAAGAAAACTAGTCTTCTCGTGACACGAGTACCAACATCATGCTTGATAGGGGCGTCAACGTATAGCGTATGGAATGGATTTCCCCCTGCAAAAGAGATTTGCGAGCAAGGTGTCTTTTTTTTTTCCTTTTATTTGTTCTTCGCTTTACGCACCCCTGACTTTTACCAGGAGTGGGTCCGCTAGAATTACATGTCACTCGCCTAACCGGCAAAGCCTATACGCCCTCCAAACTAAAACATAAAAAATAAATAAAAAATACCATGCAGTTGAATGGAGAAAAAAAAAAGTCTGTGGTATTTCGATATTACGCGATGCCTTCTTTTGGTTCTTTACTCGTACATTTTTCGTTTCGTCGAAAGAAATTCTTTCCTTCTTGTGTGAATTCTCTTACTTTCTGTTTCGTTGAATGATGTCAGAAAGGAAACATGGATGAGGAAACGATAAAATAACATGATTTTGTTGATTTTTGTTGTGTTGTATGGGTGTAGCAGTATTTGGAGAGCAAAGAAATGTTTACCTGCGACTAAAGAAAACAAACTTCGCTAAGGTTGTTTTTTAAATGTACTTTTAAAGTCTTTTTGTAACATTTCTCTTTGTTGGAAAGTTAAAAAGAAGAAATTATATATATATATATATATATATATATATATATATATATATATATATATATATATATATATATATATATATATATATATATATATATATATATATATATATATATATATATATATATATATATATATATATATATATGCAGAGAAAATGAGGTATTAAAGAAAAAGGAAATTTACAAAGAAATATTAAAGCATCTGACAACCTTTGTTACCTTTTTTTTTTAACTTTTAGATATTAACACATTTTTCATTTTTTTTTTAATTTTAGCTAACTTTAGTTAAAAAAATATACGTAGAATTGTAAAAGAATAAATTAATTATTTTTTTTCAATTCATTAATAAAGAGGAGAAAAAAATCGGCAATTGGTTATTGGTTTTATTAACTGTACACAAGCTGTAAGTATATAGAACACATATTATAAGATAAAAGTTAAAAAAAAAAAATAAAGAAATAAAAAGAAGGAATTTTTTTTTTTTATTTCTATTAAAAACCTTTTTTTATTTAATATGGAAAAAAAGAGAAAAATAAAAATAATGAGGATTAAACATTTATTTTTAAAAAAATAAAAAAAAGCCAGAAGAAAAAACATAAAAAATATTTAATTTTGTCATCAGCTCACACGATTATATTCGCAAAATGACGCTTTTTAATCTTATTATAATTATGCTAAAGCAAAATATATCGATTCAATAGTGTGAGGAACGTCAAATAAAAAAATAAAATTTAAAATAAAACATATCTAGCAACAAAAAAAAAACAAAAAAACCAAGAAAAATCCGAAATAAAACAATTTTTTTTACTTAATTATTTTCGCAGTTTTTTTTTTTTTAATATTTTATTTTATTTATTTCCTTGTTTTCTTTGTTTTATTTTTACGCAGCTAAAGGATAAGTTTCTAAATTAAATATAAATATTATGAAACTTTTATTAAAGCGGAAGATTATGACCATTCATATATCTACTTAAAATATTTGTGTTCTAGAAAATTTTTTTCAATAAATATACTATACAGCTGTGAGGTTTAAAGGTTCAGAGATTTTTAACGTACAGTTGTAAGCTAATAAAAAGGGGGTGTATTTTTTTATTATAAGATAGAAGCCTTTTTTATTTTTTTAATATTTTATAACGATTGTTTGTAACTTTTAAAAGGGATTTTTCAATATTGAATAGGTTTTTTGTGGTGAGCGGTCTATGTGGAAGCTGTTAATCGAATTTAAGCACCTCGCTTGAGTTAACGAAAATATAAAAAATTAAAAGTAGCTTGCTTTAAACCATGTGTGGGTTTGAATGTAAATTTATGGTCAACGTGGGTTAATGCTTGATCGAGTTGTTAATATCGTTGTAGTTGAATCTGATGCTATGGGTGGATCTGTGATTAATTTATTGAGGTTTTTATTTATTTTGATGATTTTGATACGGGTGATTTTTCTGAGTATCTTGTTCTGGTGGTGGTTGAGTTTTTTCATGAGATGTTCCGGTATGGTTGTCCAGGCAGGTGAGGCACATGTGAGAATTGGTCTGATCATTGATGTATAAAGCAGTTTTCTTAGTTTTAATGAAACATTCTGGTTGTAGATGAGTGGTTGTATTATTATTGTTGCTGCATTTGCTTTATCTATTATATTTTTGATATGGTCATTCCAGGTGATCTTGCCGTTTATTGGAAGGCTGAAGTAGTTTGCCTTTTTGACTATTGGTATTTGGATATTGAATATTTTTGGTTTACATTGTGGTAGTATTTTTATTCTTCTTTTCTGTATGATTAGGATTTCAGATTTGTCTGCATTTACGGTTGTTTATCATTTAACGCACCAATCTTCTATTTCATTGAGGTGCCACAGTTAGCATTACATATTTCCTAGTCTTTAAAATATCTTTAATTACTTAAACTTACTCTTTCAAGCATTCTTAATAGAATTATATTTAAATTAAATCAATGAGTTAATCTTTATAAAAGAATGAAATATTTTATTCTTTTCTTATCGATCATTATAACCGCTGACTTTTTATTTCAATACGAATGTAGACTCATTTATTCACTGCCGTGCCTAATTGAAAACAAAAATCTATTTATAACTCTTTATTCTTAAATTTCTTACCACAAATATGTTTCAGTTTCAAGGCAATAATAATTCTCACAGTCTTGTTGGCGATTCGTGATCGCCAAGGTATCTCTCAAACCTAATATTGATTATGGGAGGTTGGCTTTATTTTTGGCTATGTTATTTTTCGATAAATCAACCACCTTGGATCTCTTCTCATGATTCTACGGTTTGTTGGGAACAATTGAATTACTTTTTAATTTGCCTTTTGAATTGGCAGGTCATGGGAAATTTGTCTCCCATGGCCTGTCCTTATTATTATTACTATGCAAAATTTATTTAACTGGAAGTCTTACTGATAAAACATAATTTTGTATGTCGAGCTCAACAAATACTAATAAATAAAAGTTTATTAATTATGATCCAGTTTTCATCTTCAACTGACATTTTCATTATCTTGTTTTCATCTCAATCTTCAATTTGTCAATTATATCTTACAACTCCAATCTCACGTCTGCACATTCATGTATTTGAACTTGTTGTTTCTGTAATGCTATATTTGGATTTCTTGATTTGACGGTGATTCCTGTGTCGTTTACATAAAAAGATGTAATACTATTGTAATCTGTTCTATTAATTGGAAAATCATAAGTGTATAAAATATATAGAATCTGTCTAAATATGCAGTCCTGAGGTACTCCAGCTGTGATGTTTCTTTTTGATGATTTGCAGTTTTTGAATGGATACTAGTAATGATCTGTGTGAAAAAGATAGCAGGGAAGTAATTTGATGAGACTAGATGGAAAGTTGCATTGATTTAAATATTGTACCAGTATGCCAGACTTTATCGAATGCTTTTGAGATGTCTATCATTAAATATGCTAATGTTTATTTTTTGTTTAGAGCTTTGCATGTATTGTCTATTATTCGAAGTAGATGTTTTGTGGTGTCCAGTTTTTGGCATAATCTGAACTGCTCGTCGGGGAGGACTGTAAGTAGTGGCTTGATTCTATTATATATAATATTTTCGTATATTTCTCCTAGAATGTTTAAAATGCTAATTGGTCTGTAACTCTCAGGTCAGCTAGGATTTTTATTTTTCTTTAAAAATAGAACGACTGATGAATTTTTCCAGGTTTGAGGATAATAATTTAGAGCATGGCAACTATTAATAATATTCATAATATTCAATGTATAGTTAGGAGGTAGCAGTTTTATCATTTTATTTTTTATACCAGAGAAAAAACTCCTTGTTTTCGCGAGTGACATCTTTGATTACCTAGCTTACTGATAGTTATTTTTGAGTTAATCTGGAATATACATTATGTCCTGTATCAAATCTTGGTAGCTAGGATTTTTATTCCCGGAAATAAATCTACTTATTAAATGGTTTTACAATTAATCATGTAATAAATATTGGTATCTAGGGTTCCCCGAAAATAATCAAGTTATGAGATGGTTTTATTACAAATACTGTAATAAATCTTGATAGCTGTAGCTCTTGATTCTCGAAAATAATCTACTTATGAAATGGTTTTACTACCAGCTTTTTCTGTTTTCCGGGGTGTAAACAGCCCTGCAATATGTTTGAAAAAACAAGAGCTAGACTAGTTTTGAATAATTCGCATAAAATATAAAATTTATGACATTCAACTTATATTTTAAATTCTTGATATTAAAATAATATAGACGTTGACTAAAAACGAGCTTAAAACTTAGCAGTCACGCTTTCTACTGGTCTGATTTTAACAATACATGCAACACACCAAATTCATCCTCCGTTTTTAAGAATAGAAAAGCCTCTTTTAAACTCCTTTTAAATTTTGGAAACGTTCAAGTATTCATAGAGGTTTTAGCAAAGAAAATACATCTGTTGCGGTATAAAATTTAGCGCCAGTTGGAAATGGTCCCAAGTTTCACCACCACACAACTGGCTTAAAATGACGTTTTCCACAGCTATTGTAATCAATGAAAAGCCGGAGAATTCGTAACAAACGATTCTAGTTCGATAAAGGCAACTCCGTCCAAACAGGAGCTGTTTTCCTTATCTGAGTTGTTGCAATGGGAGCGAACAGGGCTGTAACAATGGCCTATCGTCGAATCCGATCTACTAGCAGACGATAACTCAGAGAAGGGGAAGCATGGAATAGATGGATGGTGGAAAGTGTAATAATAGCTTGAAATGATGATAGTGAAGCTACAACATGGACCTAATAGCTCAGGGTGTCTTATCACATTCAACGCTTCCCTGTCTATGTATTGACTAGTTGAGTGCATTTGCTGGAAACGTGTACTTGCTTTAGTATGTAGTGATGATTTGAAAGATTCATTTTAGGAAATATTTCAGGAAATTTGATTAACTATTTGGCACGGTTAATTACTTACGATTTTCTGTAATTGCATGATTGTTGATTTTATTTGATTTGAAGTAATTGCCAATGGTAAAATAAAACTTTTATTGCTCTTTCAATTTTTTTATATCTCTATCCTAATAAAATCAGACTTTAAAAGACATAAGGAGTTGCCTTGCTGACCTTTTGACATAGAGTTGGATAAATTTCTTTTGATTCTAAATTATTAAATTATTAATTATTATAATAAATGGTACAAATGTCATAGTTTCTTTTTTTCCTTTATTTAAATATTTAGGTATCGTTTGATATGGAAGCCAAGGTGGTATCATTTCTCTAAAACAAATAAAGAAAAAAAGAAGAAACTTTGTTCATGTATATATATATATATATATATATATATATATATATATATATATATATATATGTATATATATATATATATATATATATATATATATATATATATATATATATATATATATATATATATATATATATATATATATATATATATATATATATATATATATATATATATATATATATATATATATATATATATATATATATATATATATATATATATATATATATATAAGTCTGTCGAACAGGACACCAAAACTTTACTGGGTATAGAATGTATCAAAACGAGCAATATCATAAAACAATGCGAAGTTAAGAGATAATTTCCGTTTGTCACATTTAACGAATTAACTCAAGAATTGGATAAGATGCTTCAGACAACTTTTTTATTCATGGGACTATGATTGATGTAGAGAAAAAAAGCTCAGAATAAAAAAAGATGTAATTGATGTACAAAGAATTGTTCAAAGAGATGCTGTTGTGTGCTGTTGTAACAAATGTATGCTACTCTCTACGCCCTTAGTGTGAAGTCCATATAAAGTTTCCGGGACATGTTTTGATCAATTCTTTGTAAATCAATTAGATATTTTTCTTTTAAGCAATTTCTTTGTAATAAATTAGACAATATTTTAAGTTACAAAATATCACATCGAAACATACTTTCTCTGAATAAACTAAACACACTTTTTTTAGGGATTTGGATTTTTGAACCTCAAAATATTGAGGATAGCCGTAATTTGAGAAATTTGGTCAAAAGTATTTGTCAAGAAGTGTTCTAAATTCTGAAACCCTTAAAGTTAATTTAACTTTCTGCTTATTGGACATATTTCGAGAATTTTTTGAGTGAATTGACAGATTTTTGCGTATAGTTATAAATTTCTTTAATCCAAAGATTATTTAACAAAAAATATAATATTTAAAGATAGTTGATTATTTTTTATTCTTGTTCTATAATAGTAAAATAAAAATTGAACTGTAAGGTAAAGTATTACATCATTCTGATAAATATAATTTTTTGTGTCAAAATAAAAAAAAATGAAAGAAAACGGTTGGAATGTTCCTGAGAAATCAAATTTTAAATATACGACGGATTTCAAACATACGACTGTTGTCTCACAATCAGCCTTTGGATATTACACAAATGATTTTCTCATCACCAGCATATTCTATGAGGGAAAATAGAAGATATTTAATAGTCTAAAGTGCTTTTTCCATTAAATAATCAGAAGGACTAAATGATTTACAATGAGTCCATTTCTTACGAATTGATAACCAATAAAACTTTAAAAGTAATTACATAGCAAATCTATAAATATTTTCCGAAAAATTTTACATTGAAGAGATTAATCTGAATAATAACGCATTGACATCAGTTGAGAATTCATATAAACTTAATAATTGCTTTCTTTGTGATATCGAAAAAAGATCCTTCATGGAAAAGAGTGATATGAAATCAATAGTCATTACCAAATATCCCGGCACACTGTGAAATGACTGAATTGCCGAAGAATAAGTCAAAGGTAGAGTTAAAGAATATATGTATAGGAATTATTCGTATTATCGACTTGACATACATTAATTTTTAATCCTTTGAAGGCAATATTCTTATGTATTGTGCTCATAAAAACAAAGGTTGAAAAACATACTATTTTCTTTCTTGATATTTATGTTGATACAAAAAATTATACTCGTGTTTGCTTTAACCCCTTGGGGACGGGTGATTCATAAAAGCATTCGTACAGAATCAGGATGTAAATAAATCAAAAAAAGTAAATTAAATGAAGGCGTTGCTAATTTGCCAGACTTACTTTGCTTTTACTTTAATTATTGCTAGTTTAGTCATATATATATTTAATGCTAGTTCAAATTATAACTAATTAATTTTATTTTGAACTAAATAATGGTGAATTAAATAAATTAAACAATTATAAAGCCGCCCACAAATAAACTGCTAAAGAATTACTTTGATTACCAGTTTTATCCTTTCACCCTGATTGATACGGTTTTATGCTGGCACGTATTTGTGACAGTCGGCGATAAAGAGTTAATATACTATTAAAGTAAGCATATGAATTTTGATTAAAAAAAATTTATACCTGCCAATTTTAATTTTGTGTTAAATTATTTTTCCTAGTGTTTGTACTATGCAAATTAAATTACAAATATAGGCAGAAATATACTCTGTATTATGTAAAAGATTAAACATATTTACGGGAAATTTTCGTGCATCGATATATATGTTTAACTATTTGAGTACATTTAACGAGTGAGACTCATCAGGCTTTTAGTACCAATAAGTAAAAAGTGTTGACTAAAACACTTTACTGTCAGTGTATTTCAGAAAAAAATTATGCATTGATAACTACCACATCTTATTAATGACAAAGCATTTAGTGAAGGTGTCAGGTTATATTTGCTAACAATTTAACGATAAAAAAATACTTTTTTAATCAGCATCTTATTACTTGGTTTTAAATTTGGTTGTTTCTTCTTAGTTCGGAACTAAAATAAACTGGAATCAAATGGGCAAGTTATTTAAATGCAACAGTGGCCAAAATCATTTTAAATTAAATTTATAAATTCAAGAAATAAATAAAGAGATGCCATTGGTTTAAAAAGTGTAAGGAACTTGTTCCTATTTTTTTATTTTTTTCATTTAAACTCTTTAATTATCAACCACTGTGATTTACATTGCAAATTATTCATTTTTAAAGCAAAAAAAAAAAAATTCTCTGCATTTACTTTTAGCAGTAAACTTAAAAGGATTTGTTTGCAAAAGTTGCTTACATTTATCTCTTCTAATAAAGTTTTAAATTTTATTAGTCACCCCTTTTTGGATTTTCAATCGCTTGTGACAACTTTGTAAGTAGAAACTCTTTGAATTATTGATGTGTGATGGTGAAAGAAATCAGAGATGCCAACTGCTCCAGACACGCCGAAATAATTAAAAAAACGGTAAATCACTACAAAGTTAATTTTGCAAATATTTGACTATTTTTTCTTGCTTTTTAAAAGGTATAGCATGACATAAGTACTAAAAAGTGGTGAATTATATAAGCCTACGAATTATTTAGAAATAGTGGTGGATAAATATCTACTAAATTGAATTTATTAAACCAAGAATCACAATTGATAAAATATCACCTTAAAATATATATTTGCTGTCCGGAGCAAGTTAGCATCTCTGAGAAATTACTGAAAATAAAAATTACTAAACTAAAAATTACTCAAACTTTGTTACCAATAGAAAGTTTTCTCTTACAAAGTCGGCATTTCTGTGGGTCTATACATTTAAAAGCTCACTAAGAAATGATTCAACTAATGGGGCACGTTACATGAATACTTCGATTAATAATATGTAATGGTTGGTAACAAAACATTAAATGAAATTTTTCTTAAACTAGAAAATTTATTTCAAAAAAGTGGAGAAAGGACTGATAGCGCAATAGGAAAGACAGAAATGGCTGAAAGCCCTTATATATCAAGACGGAAAAGAGAAAAAACTGGTGCATAAGACATTTCATTCCAGCATTTTTTTCGAAAAAAATAAAATATCTGTAACTATCAGGATTTCTTTTATAATTTTAGCATATATATAAAACTGCTTCTTTTCCAATATAAAGTAGATATTGTTGAATAGTTTTAAAAAAGAATAAGTAAACTCCTCCCAAAAACTAGTTGTAAATGATAAGGTTTTACTACCAGCCTTTTCTCTTTTCCGTCTCGATTTCACCCCTGGAGACAGCCTTGATGGATGCTTGGTAGAATGGTAGAAATGGTGAGAATCTGGGTACACAGCCGCGAAGCGGCTTTAACCATCACCTCCTACAGCAGAAAGTTTCTTTTATAAGTAGTCCGCGCAGACTATTTAAAAAGTGAGTCAGTTGTGCGCATGAACCCAAAACCTTTTATAAAAGTACTTGGGAGAAATTTATCATATATATTTGAGAATTGAATCTGTAGTGGTTGACAAGTGAAGGAGGCAAACCAATAATATTCATAAATAAAGCAAATTTTTAGTCATATATTTGTTACCACTTTCTTATTTTAACTAGATTTTGTATTAATGACTCGTTCGGAAAGTGGATATCCTTCACAGTGGTCTGATCGGACTACCTATAAAAAACCGTGTGGAGGCTTTCAGTTATAGGAGGTGTTGCTTTAACCCATTCAGCGCTGTAGATGGATTCTTTAACATTGCATTTTAGATTATACTTATAATTTCTGATATTTAGTGGTCTGAAAATTACTTAAAATGAAAAATACTAAACTAAAAGTTACTTAAATCTCGCTACCACTAGAAAATACTATTTTACAAAGCGGAGCAAGTTGGCATCTCTGAAACTTTAAACAAAAATGCGTAAACTTTATTTTTATGTTTAAAGTGGTAGTAATATTTTAAAACTTGTTATTATGCCCTCAAAATTACCTTTTAAACTTTACAATTACCATTTCAGTTTTAACCTAATAAATTAAACTAAAATTTTTAATATTAGAAAAATAGAGGTTTAAAATACTAACATTTTCTTGTTAGCTATAAAGAAGATCATGTACTTGATTAAACATTTCATTCGCTTCAAAATTATACAAAATGGAATTAACAGTCCTGATGCTCTGTAATTTTGGTTTATTCATATGAATGCTAATTCCGTTGTTAACGTCATTCGTTTATCACCAACTCTCCCAAGCACGTGGAAATGAATTTTACCCTGATTCGTCCCTCTCGGCTACTGTGAATTTTCTTGTTTCGTTTCTCACCTTTATTTTTCTATTTATGGCAACTACATGTTTTATATTTCAAATCACTTTTGTTTCTTGTCATTCAGGTCTAGCAAGTCCTGAAAATAGGCACCTTTTTCGAGCGTTCCAAACATGTCGAGAGTCATTTCCATTTTTTTACATTTTTGAAGCGAATGAAGTTTTTAATCATATATAGAACAACTATTTCAGTCACTTAAGAATTATTATTTAATATAAACATCAGGTTTATAATAAATTTGTTTACTATAATAAAGCACTTGAAATAATAGCATTAGAGTTCATTAATGCCTAATTTGTAGTATTATGATATATTAAATTTATTAATTATGTGGCGCGGTGTGATTGAAACCTGCGCCTGTCACTTTCCTTGAATCATTTTCACACTAAATCAGCGTGAAAGCAATGGACAGAGATTGGGCAGGATTTGACCGTTTTAGTAATTAGCAGGTATTCAATTAATATGGGGATGGTAACCCATCATTTTCTAAATTTAGTATAATGATGGATGTCTAATTTTCTTTACATCACCATTGTAGTTTCGAATAAATTAATATAAATTCCTTAATTGCGGAAAAGGAGAAAGAGAGGAAAGGGGAAGAAAGTTGCATCTCCATCGCATTTTAACAAGCTTTATTCTTTAGAGAAAATCCTTCCATTTTCTAAAATGCACCGTAAGAAAAATAAAAAATAGTAAACACTCTAAATAATTTTTGATCCAATGAGCAGATTTTCACGCAGCCATCAATCACGTACTACTGTTAGGAAATTTGTGGAAATAGGACTAATATCGGTAAAGGGAATATTTCTTTTATTTATCAATTATTTAAAGTAAAATTCTCGTTAAATATTTAATATTCTTTCAAAATTAAAAAGCAATCTGTTATTTTTATATTTTCTTTATTTCTACATTACTTAATGTAAAAAATACTAGATATTTTCAAAATAAACTTAGCAAGATTTACTAAAAGCTGTCCACACTAGCTGCCCTTTCATTTAAATTGAAAAAAAAAAAAAAATAATCAAAAGATTTTAACATTCAGTTATAAATTCTAAAATCCAAATGTGAATTCAATATTATCTCATGATTATTCCATGTAAAACGTATTTTGATTATATTATTAAATAATAGTAAAAAAACAAATCCACGGTCCTCAGATTTATACATTATATTAATACATGTAATTCTATATGACAAAATACGAAATACGTACAAAATTTAAACGAACTTGGTTTAATAATTCTTTAGAATTCAAATTTTAAATAATACTACTTTTTAAAATTTGATAACTCAGAAACTATGCGACTATTAAATTTCTAATTATGTAATTTAGTGTTACATATTTTAAAAGAATGTAAAAATTCGTAGATTGCTCAATTCAAATTAACTATTACTAAATAAAATGAAAAAGAATGAATAATTATTTAAAACTATTTCTGACATGGAATGATCTGTGGATAAATAATAAATGTTATAAATTTGTAAAAAAAAAAAAAAAAGAATCTTCGACTTATTAATAAACTTTTCCAGATGTATCAAAATTCATAAAAAAAGTTAAGGTAGCAATTACCTTAATGTTAAAAGAGGAAATTTAAGAGCATTAATAAGTTTTATTAACAGCGCATAAGCTACAAATATATAGAATTTATAAAATTATTTAAAAAAATAGAAAAAACATGAAAAAATTTGAAGATTAATGAAAAGAACAAAATAAAAAAATTAAAAAATATTTTTGAAAAAAAAAATTAAAAAATATAATATTAAAAAGTCGGAAACCAAAAAAATGAAAAGATATAATCTCTTCATAAGCTCACACGACTATATCCGCGAAAAAGAAAAGAGTGAATGATGCAATATTAGAAAGCACTCATTTTTGCGGATACAATTGTGTAAGATGATGAAGAGATTATATCTTTTCATTTTTTTTTTGTTTCCCGGCTTTTAAATAATATTTTGTTTTAAAATTTTTTTTCTTCTTCCGTTTTCATTAATCTTTAATTTTTTTTAAGTTTTCTCTATGCTTTGAACTTGCATGCATCTACCATCACAACTTATATATATATATATATATATATATATATATATAACATCATAGTTCATTTTTTTAACGTATAAATATCCCTTATATTCTGAATTCAGCTAATAGATGGCCAATGGGAGAAGTCAGTTGCAATCTCTCTTCTTCAAACAATTCCTTGGGTTCAAATTCTTTGCCTTTTTGTGATCACAGTTACAGATGCATACAAGACTTAAGCTGGTTGGTTTGTTTTGGCCCGATAAGAACACATGCGCTAATCTTTTTGTCAACACATCATCTCCGATTTCAAAACAAGATTTGGACTGATGGATGCGATTTTAATCCCTTTTGGGGAAAAATAAGGTCAAATTCCGTAGCAAAAACTTAGAAAGATCTTATAATGAGAAGAAATTTTTAAAACTGTCCCTTTTTAGATAAATTTCCATCGCTAAGACGATGTTAAGAAATAGAAAAAAATTAATATTTTAATCTTTATACTTTTAGCATATTAATTAAATTGAAAAGAATTTGAAAAACAAGTTATATGCAAATTATTTTATACCAATAAGGATAACTATGAGTAAATTAACGTTACCTAGCAGTTTATTGATTTGATTTTACAAGAGTTATAATTTTTCTTTTTTAAAAAAATAAGTAGCACTCACCTTTACAAAAAATCTTTTTTCAATTTTGTTTCAACCTTTTATTTCTTAATGCTCATGAACTAGTTATTTTTAAAAGGGAATCAACAATAGAACACAACATTATGAAAATTATGCACTTCTACTTTTAACTGTGGAAATATTTTAAAGATTTAATTAATGTTCATATTCTAAGGAAAAATAGTTGAAATCACGAAGCAAAAGTACTGAGATTCAATCTCGAAAATTAGCTAATTTAGATCACGAGATGTATATGTTAATTCATGTATATGTTAATTCATGTATTTCTTTTTCTACAATGAATGCATGTATCTAGCATTTATCTATGTGTATCTACCTGAAAAAATCGAAAGATTAACGACGAAAATTGAGAAAAATAGGATTAAATTGTAATTATTGCGATTAAGCTGCAAGTACATGGAACTTAAAAATATACAGGAAACTTGGGGAAAATATAAAGATTTTTTTACAAAAAGATGAAGAAAAATTTATTAAAAAAATATTAAAAAAAATTATTTAAAAATTTCTAAAACTTAAAAGAAAATTTTTAAAAATTTCTAAAATTTAAAAAAAAATAATTAAAAATTTCTTATATTTCCTATATTTTCCTATTAAATATATTTTCCTTCCTTGAATATTTTTTTTAAAAATATTTTATATATCTATCTCTTTTTAAATTTTCTCTGTGTATATATATATATATATATATATATATATATATATATATATATATATATATATATATATATATATATATATATATAAGATGGTAAACGTACTTTAGAATATTTTTATGCTTTCAAAATTCTCCAGAAATCTAAGTTTCATTTATAGTTAAAATAACAAATATAATCTTAAATAAAAAAAGTGAGTCAAAATGCAATGATGGATAATTTAATACCATTATTGATTTTAAAAACATTCGAAATCCGGTAATATGATTTGTGCAATCTTTTTAAGATGTTTTTAATCAAGTTAAAAGCATTATCAATTATTTCTAGAAGAAAGTTTTAAAGATTTGTTAGATTATATATTTGAAACTGATGTCAATGTTATGTAGTAAGAAAAATTTTATCATTCATTTTACCCTTACAATTTATAGTTCAGATTATTGAGAAAAAAGAGTTTCAGTTTTAAAATTTTATAAGATGTTATGCAAGAATAATAAAGTTTAAGAATATTTTATTTCTCAGTTCCCTCCTAGTTTATCAAAATTAAAACTAATCATTAAATTGATACATAGCTCTTTTATTTATATCATGCTGTATAATTATTTGCATGACATAAATTTAATTTATATCATGCAAAATAAAAAACGAAACTTAAAAATAATATTTTTAAAATATTTCAATTAAAACTAATAGTTTGTCTTAATATTTTAACACGAGAAAGACTGTATACATTGTTAGAATATTCATTCTGAAATTATGCTAAAGTAACCTGGCAGAAGTATGTCCATCCATTTTACGGTAAAGGATTTTTTTTACCTTTACTCTTTTGAAATCGTTTTTAACTACTATGAATACAAAATTATACTTTAATACTATAAATACTAAATTATACTTTAATACTATAAATACAAATAATATAAAAAACCATGAATACAAAATAATTTTTTTTTACTTTTTACAAATAGCATGGTTTCAAATCCAGGAGAAAGAAATTTAACTGGACATTGAAGACAGTTTAGCATATATTTGGTGCTGCCATGTAGGCATGAATGGGAGTATCGTATTCTAATAACCAAGGGTCACAAATTGGAGAGTGTAAGATATTGGAAACCCTTAATCCATTGAAGAGAATATCGTGGTATCAACACTGGGACTCGAACCCCAGCCCCCAATTCTGTCGGTTATGAAATTTACAGTTTTGCCCTTCTCAAATTGTTTGTGTGTAGATCAATTAGTATTAGACACTTAAAATCTTAAAATAAAATCGTTTTTTTTTTTAATAAAAAACGCATACACTTCATCAAAATTCTATGACATTTTATTTGAGTTAGTTTCAATAAATATTATTAAACGAAACACTGTCTTTCCAATTATACAAGTACATTAGTTTCTTATATAATTCAGTTTCCTTTTCTCTATAAATAATTTTTCCAGATATTGTGAAATACTCTTTATGAAATATTCTTGCCTCTTTTTAATAAAATAGGGCTACCCTGTATTTATCCAAAAAATATCTTATACCTGAGGTTAAGGGATAACTATAAAAATACCTAAGGGATAACTTTGGCCTCTTTCCGTCATTTAACGTATACTGTTCTATAAATATATATTTTTGAAAGGCTGACACGTTAATGAGTAAACAAACACTTACATTGAATAAAAATATGAAAAGTCAGAAATTCTTAACACTTTTGATAAAATATTTTTCAATAAAAAAAATGGGATTAGGAAAATTGGCTCAATCCATCATTCTACTGTAAAACTATAAAAAGCAATTCCGATATAAAAAAAAAAAAAAAAAATTTAAACATACATAAAAACAAATTGTGAATTTTCTCAAACTAGTTAAAAATGTAAACTTTATAAAAAATAATTTAACTCAGAATACAGAAGATATTGCTGGAGTGTTTTAGAAGGTAAATTTAAAATGAGCTATTTTAAAAAAAAATAAAACTAAAACCCTACTTATTAAGCATGTATAAAAATATTTATAAGGAGCATAGACGAAAACCATCTTAAGCATGTATAAGAATTAATTTTGAATTCTGTAAAAAGAAATTAAACTGCATGCATTTGATTATCTAAATTGTTACAATTACAATAATCAAATTGAGTTATTCAAACACTTTTAAAAATCAATATAATTAATAAAACAAGGAATATTTTTGAAACTTTTGAAGTATTTGTGAAAATAAATTTAAAGTGAGCTACACAAACAAGATTTTAAGTCAGTTTTCATACATTATAACATATTAAACATAGATAAAAATAAATTTAATAGGCGTTTATGAAAATATACTAAGCATATACATAATAAATTAAAAAATTTCTAAAGGGAATTCATATTTTACTTCTCAAAATTAATTGTTTGCAATGGTCAATATAAGCAATAGTACATGGACTATTTTTAGAGTGGTTGCGAAGTTAAATTTAAATTGCGCTTTTTTTTAAAAAATTAGAAACATTTAAAAACAAAGAAACAGATAAAAAATCAATTCTTTTAGAACGCTGATTAAATTTAAACTGGGCTATACAAACAGGATTTAAATCAATACCATATTGAGCATACATAAAAATAAATAAAATGAGCATATATATATATATATATATATATATAATGCATTTTAAATTAATATTTCATAACTCAAATATAATTATGTGTTATTAGAATAAACACAATTACCAAGAATAGGAATGTTTTTGAAGTATTTTAGAAAGCAAATTTAAAACAAGTGTTTCAAGATAGATTTAAAAAAAATGAAACAAATGAAAAAATCAATTTTAATCGAATACTGCAAACACTGCATTAAATTCTCAAACATTTTAAAAACTGTAACTAAGAAACTTTAACAGTCTTAGGTGATGTGTTTTTACGGAAAAAATAAAACGACTTGTTTCTTCTTTTAGCGTTTCCTTGATAGAATTTCCACATTCAAAGTATATATATTTCTAAAATAAAATGACCTAAGAAACATATGGGAATGGCATGCAATTTTGTTTCACGAATCTTGAAATTTTGAACTAGTTACTCGAAAAATATTCAATGTTTTTTTTCTGGAGAAAACTTCTTGTTGCAAAATCGTATTTATAAATATTGCAGAGAGGTTGAATAGTAGAGAATATTTTCTTTATAGAGAAAATGCTTTGATAAAAATAATCGAAGATTTTAAGAAACTTAAAAATTATAGCTCAAAATTATCACTGTTTACAGTGCATTAATATTTTTTTATCAATTAAAAAAAACATTACTTGCATTCCTAAATAATACTATTAAATGATACTATTAAAATAAGTGATGCTAAACGATAAGTATTCATCATTTTAACCCGAAAGTAGGAATATGAATCCGTTGCTTTTTTTAAAGAGGTGTTACCAAATATGACAGAAATCACATTTGACATAATTATGTCATAAATGAGTCTTATAAATATTTACGGAATGACAAAAATCATCATTTATATTGAATTTTTAATAGATCAAAATTTTTCAATCGTATTTTTTTTCTTTTTTTTATTATTTAGAAACTGTAACTCTTTATATTTTTAACTAATTTGCATAAAATTTTAAAAATAAATAAATATATTGTGCCTTGTTATGACTACCTCCAATAGCTATTAAGTAGACTTGAGAGTAATCATAAGTTGATGTTTTTTTCAGGCTTAAAAATGCAAGTTCTGAAAATAAAATTACCATTATATTCGCCATTACCATTTAAGCACGATTACTATTATGATCCGTTACCGTTTTGCATTTTATTATTATTTATTAACCACTTCATTGCTTAAATGAAGTATTATTTTTCATACACAAAATTTTTTTTGCATCTTAATGCATTTGATTTCAGCATATTTCAATGGGAATAATACTCTATTTTTCTAAATTTCCTATGCTTGACCTAAAATGAATTAATCCTTCCTTAAATGAACTTTTATAGTTGCTTACTTTCTTCTCAAACATATATACAGATCTTACGAAAATATTCAATATACATATCTGGTAGAACGAGGGAATAATGAGATATTTGAGGAACCAATTTCAGAACTATTTTAACTGAAATCAAAAATCATATTACGAAATTTTTCGTTATTCATACAACATTAGAATCTATAAGTTATTATTTTCGAAATAAAATTTCAGATACAATTCATCCATATATTCTATTTTTTATCTATTTTTCTGTTGCATTTTTTCTGATTCAATTAATTGTTTCTGACAGAACCAAATACAGCAACTCATATTCTAATTTCTCTCGTGTTTTCTTAAAACAATATACATTAGTAAGCATCGATGGAATCACCAAATTTATGTTTAACACGTAGCTTAGTTTTAGTTTTTTTAAAAGTTATATAAGTTACTTTAACAAACAAATTATTTTAATAATGCCCTAACCATTATTTACTATGATCAAAACAATGATAAATAAATTTTTCAAAATAAAAAAAGAATTTTTTTTAAGTATAAAAATTTTAATATAATCGTATATACATGGATCATTTAAATCGTGCAAAAAACCTTTGGAAAAATTATTCTTAGGTGAACTGAAAAAAAAATTTAATTAATGATTTTTCTTTTGATTCTTGAGACGAGAAAGAATCTAAATGAAAATAAATTACCTTTCCAGAGAATAAAATAGTGTTTTATCTCATTCTTTCAATAACTCGAGTATAAATTCATTTTTCATTCTTCCCAAAACGAACGTTTATAGTTGTTTATTTCATCCATGAATTTACGACCACATTTTAGTATCTTTCTTTGAGTTATTTTGGAAAATGTATGTAACTGAGGTTGGTGTTCTTAAATTTATGTCATCAGTAAGTATTTTGAAAGTTCAGTTCAAATTTGGAAAATCTCCAGAAAATACTTTTTTTTTATCTTGAACTAAACATAACTATGCAATCCTTAAAGACTAGGGTCGTTTTACAAGGCATATCATTTTAAGACGGCAAGTTTATGAAATATTGCGAAGTGTTTAATAATTTTTGAAACCTTTTCAAAATTTATTGCTTGCGTGCTTAGAATATCTCTGTAATTTGATAAATATTTTAATCATCGAACGAAGTTATTCATAATTAATATCGATGGTAGAGAAAGAGTTTCAGAATTAAATACCAAAATGATGAAATAAACACGGGAAGGAACGATACATGTATGCTATTTTTAGTGTTAAAGTAATTATTAGTTTAAATAGAATTCAATTTTTGGTTATACTTTATTTATTAGGACAATTGTTTTAAGCTATGAATTGATTAATTTCTGATTCTCTGAATATAAATAACAGGAGGAATATTGAACTTTTGGGACATTAAATATATATATTATTGTTTCAAACAATAAAATTATTATTTTAATAATAAATTTATAAATAAATTTTAAATAAATAAGTAAATTTTAAGTTCATGTAATAATTATAAAGATAATTAATTTTTAGCACAAAATAAGATTATACATACTCCAGAAAAAAGTTACCGCGTGATGTTGTATTTGAAAGTTTATCATAGTTTAAAATAAATTAAAATAGTTCTATATAATTAAATCTGTTCCTTAAGGTATGTTAAGACCATACTATGATTTCATACATGATTTCATGTATATTTTAGTAAAAAATTTGATAATATATTATGGATTTTAAAAGAGTCGTAAAAGAATCTAAAACATTTTGAAGAATTATTACCCTCCTAAAAATAACATCGAGCATTTTTTATTTACAGTTTTTGTATAATTTTCTAATTCAGTTCTCTTCTCTTCTCATGTTCGAATAAGCCTAATTTTTGCAATAAGAGTCTCTCTGTCTGGTAATGTTAATGTTGCAGACAAATTTGAATTTATGGAGATAGAACTGCATAGTGACAATTTTGCGATTTGGATTATAAGTTAATGTCCAAAAAACTGGAGATATATGTAAGGAAGATTTAGTTAAGTACTAAGTAGTGATGATTTTAATAAAAAAATGTATTTAAGTTTGTGGTTTTTTGCACACAAAAAAAAATTATACATTGGGGAATTATTATTTTTAATTTTAATGAATTATAATAATTAGTTTTAAGACTTTCAATGAATCTTTGAGAATTTTGCATTGCTTATTTAAAACCAGTAATTAGTTTTCCTCTGAAAGCTACAGTTTTATGCAATTTAATAATATAGTCTGAACCAAGATATATTAAATTTCACTCGAGTGTTTCAACCCATTTGGTAAGAAGGCCGTGGTAAGAAAAAAGCGATAATAAGTTTTAAGTACTGATGCGACATGTGTAATGTCATTTTTTTTTATATCAAATGTTCTTTTTAAAGGAGCAGGTAAGTGTATATACATTTAAATTATCTTCTGCATTCTTCATTAACTTGTACATTCATACGAAAACTAATTAAAACAAAAAAAATGTTATTTTAAAAATAATCTGAATATTTTTCGAAGTCTCAGATCTTAAATCACCAAAATCGAATTAGGTAAACTAAAATACTCGAATAAATGCAACAAGTGTTTTTTCCCCTATTGTAATTTTTCGTTAATTGTAATATTTTTAGAGTCAGCATTTAATATTTTTTGCTAAAAATGTATTAAATTAGGTTATCAAAACAAAATCATTCACTTTTCTAAAACATTCTATTTTTTTCTAAAGAATTCTGCTTTTTTACAATATGGGAAACGCCCCAATTCGGAACAAGCAATTAACCCTTTTTAGTGCAGCAAATGTTGATTGATGATTTTAGGCAGGCAGGATATAAGCTAATGTTATCGTAGACCATGCATTCTAAGTAAAGAGATACATTTTAATTCTTTGTTGTTTAATAATTAATGATTATTTAAAATTAGTGGAATTTTAGAAGCGAATAGTTTTACATTTGGTTTGCAATATATTTGGTATAAGTTTTGCCAAATTGGAATCAATGAGTCAGAGAGGGTCAAAAGTTTTATCATTTAGAAACTCATGTTCAATATTTGGAACATATCCTTTTAATACTTGTATTTTACCTTTAAATGAAGTAACTTTGTGAAGTTGAGACACATTTTCTGGACTTTAGTAACTTCCAATGATAGCAAAAATAAATCTAATTGTTAAAATTGTCATTCTTAGGTGCACATTATTAAATTTTTTAAAAGCTATCATTTGTGTGTGAAATAAACACAATCAAAAATAAACTTTTGTAAATTTATTGAGCTGAAAAAACTGTTTATAGATTTCCTTTCTTCGGTTGCCTGCCATTTTGCTGTCGTTTTTAATGCCATTTACCGAAACCAGCAAGTATGCTTGGCGAAACCAAGCAAATTTTAGTCAAATGATGCATTTATTGTTTTTCAGTGGCGCCATCTATGGCCAAGAATTAGATTTTAGACACACATACACGTCACAGTCCATTTCCACGGTGGACTCATTCCTTCATCAATAGATCGTAATTTTGACCTGAACTAGAGAATGATCAAACTCCAATGCAGTACCCCAGAAGTATGCTTTTTTATGGGAAGAAGGAGGACTTGGTCACTCGACAGATTTAACGTGCACCTGTCACCCTTGCCTTCGGTCGGTTGGGATTGAACTCACGACCTCTCAGACACGGGGCCCAACTCCCTACCAACCAGGCAGTCCCGGCCCACCGGTGATGTGCTTTGTCCGATCTCATTTGGAGCAAATATTTACACAATTGGTATCAATAAGCAGTGCTTACATTCTGATTCCTAGTATAATGAGAGTATTTGTTTTATGTCTTTAAACTTATTTTTAATGTAATTATAACTAAAAATGTTGCATTATTATTGGCGACTTTGTGAAAATTTTATCATTGTGTTGATCAATAATAAGAGTGGTAATTAAGACTGTGAAGACAAAAATATGGGAACAAAGTTTATTCTTATACCGCAATACCAGTGGAAGAATAAATGATTAAGAAAATAATCTAAGCCAATGAAGTGACACCAAAAACTAATAATGTTGTACTATGTTGCTGTTTATTATTTTCGCAAACTGTACCAAAGATTCTTGTATCAGTTTTTATTAGCTAAGAGAAAGCAGAGCATCAGACATTGTCCAACCAATTATTATAGTTTGCTACACCAAAAATCAAATTTAAAAGGGTTTCTCGCCAACAAAAAAAAAAAAAAATCTCAATAATATGTCCGATTCTGATTTTAAAGCTTACTTATGAATAATAACTTTATAATTTATAATATTTATAGTATTATTAATGGTAGAATAAGTAAGAATACTAAAAATATTAATAATATTTATAATAATCGAATGAATAATAATAATAATAATATAATTAATAACATTAATAATAATAGAATTAATGATAATTGAATTAATAATAATGATGCAATAAATTGTTGCAATAAAAATACTCATAATTATAAGAATATACGTTTAATTCGAGTTTATTTTATCCTATATTTTTTATATAAAATTTAATTAATTACTTTAACTAGTTAACAAATTTTAAATATACTTCCTAAAAACGTTTGTCTATATTTAATACAAATAAGTTTTGGTTTATGCAGGAACTATGTTTTAGTCTATTTTATGTTGATAAATTAGGTGTCTTAAAGTTATTTACTCCTTAGTAGGGAATTTGAGATATGGATCTCAATCTTATTTAACCTTTCTTATCATTATAGAACATAAAATATGTTTATCACATTAAGGAAGTTGGTAGATAGATATCGAAAAACCGATGAATTTTGTAAAATATTAACTCTACCTGAAAAAAGCAAGTCATTCAAAAATAAACCTCTAAAAGGTTTCCAAAATAAATCCTTTTTGCGCTTTTGGATTTACAGAATTTATCTTGTATAAACAAAACAATCGTATTCAATAGGGTCTCGTTTTTCGATTTTTTACTTTAAAGCAAAATTTAATATCCGACAAATATGATCAATCCCCAAGGATATAAAATACATAATTATTTCAAATCAAATAATTTCTTTTATGAGAAATATTGGCACGAATCTCGAATTTTAAAGTGAAACTACCAAAATTGCCACGAATTTTAGATAGTTAAAAACGGTCATATTTTTGGCTAAGGAAAAACGATTTGCTTTAAAAACTGACTTTTAATCTTCAAAACTATTAAATAGTGAAGTTAAATAGTTAAATACCCTTTAAGGGAACAGCAATGCATTCACAACAGCAGGTATTAGCTAATTTGGACAGCCATGCTTTGCAAGCGATTCAGAACTCCCCACACATAGGTGGCTGCTATTAGGAATTCTCAACTATCCCTACCGAACAAGTCTACTACTTGATTGTGATTTTACTTTATACATAGAAGTATTCTGGCAAATTTTTCATAAATTGAGATTTGAATTGTAAATTTGTAATAGCTTTCTGAGATAGGTAAGCCGGTCTACCACACATAAACGCAGCCGCCAACTCGGAGGATGCTTCTATAACATATATATTTATATATATATATATATATATATATATATATATATATATATATATATATATATATATATATATATATATCCCTGGTGCAGCTAAAGTAAAAATTTTTAAGGAAACATTCCCAAGTACGCAGGGGACGAACAACTTATTTCACATAAGAAAAACTTACTCCTCGAAAAATCCTGCCCTAAAAAGCATAATATAATGCCTAAAATTAAAAAAAAAAAATATCCTTTTATTTATTTGAATTAAATTCCAATTATTTTAGAAAAGTGAATCAATAAAACTTTATTTTCAAATATGGTTCCAGATTTATCCTATTTGAAACCAGCCACGCAATATCAAAGAAACCACATTTAAACCGAAGAAATCCTTTTACTGCAAAGGTAATCCTTTTTTAAGAATGTGCTTTTTGTTTACTTGCGTTTTTTATTATGCTCTCTAGGCTTTAGCGAAAATTTCATCTTCTTTTCTATATAGGGTAGTTCGCCATCTTTACTATGAAATTTTGGGCATTACATACAGGACGCCGCCACTGATGTACTTAACTTTTATATCTTAAGAAGCATTACTTTTATGGGTATTTTCCACACTTAAAACAGCATAAGATTTTTCTCTCAGTTTCATCTCTATTATAGTCTCTAATTCTGGAACTCCGACCATTGAAAGCTTTGCGAGATAATTATCAAATTATTTAATACAACGAAGTGGTATTTTGAGTGAGATAACTTTTAGCGTTTAATATTTTTACGACAAACTTATAAAAAAGAAATGACAAAATATCGATTAAAACATTAAACGGTAAGTACATTTATTATAAATCGAAGGAATCATTGAAATATGGTCAGTCCAATGCATCACTTCAATGTTTGTTGCGTATATTTAATGTAATTTTAGGCAATGAAAACTTCAAATAAACACTTTTATTTCCCTGTTACATACGATTTTTGAAAGGATCTTAAATATTTTCGTGTCGCTGATTTTCAATCTGCAATTGATTTCTGTTTACAAGCTACAATTTTCAGGAAATTGAAGGTAAAGTGCAAAAACGTGATTTTGGGCAAAATTTTTGAAAATGAGTTCAGAATAAATTAAAAATTCCTATACTCCTCTTAACTTTCTAAAAATACTTTACTTTTGTTTGTACTATAATTATTTGCAAAGTTATAGCAGTGATTATACAAGGAGATAACAGTGGATAGGCAAATGATTTTAGGTCTTTAAATGCGTTTTTCTCAAAATGAGATTTTTCTCCTATTTTGCCCTACCGTAAACACGATATCTAATGTTGTTTTTAAAATAATTTTCTACAATTCTTAATGAGTATTTAAGATCATAACACGCAGCGCGCATGTTTTGAACTACAGACTAGGAGAAAAAGATAGAATTTCACGTTTTATGCATGTTTTTCTAAAAATTAAAATACTGAAATTTCAGAAATATTAGCTTTTTTTCCTTTTTTAACATTGACCCCTAATTCAGCATTATTTGCACTTATTTTTAAGGTTATAGTTCAAAAGTAGTTCAAAAATAGTTGCCATTTAAGTAAAATCTTCAAAGGATTTTTGGCTTCAGGCGTTAGAAATGTTTTTATTGTGTTAGCGTATATGCAAAAAAATTCCTCATTTCTACCAAAAAATTTAAAGATAATAATAATAAAATTATTTTTTTGTTAGTTTCATAAGTTTTCACACATTAAAAGACAAATAAACTAGTTTTTTTTTAAAAATTTTATATTAATATTTTTAAAAAAATCAAACTTGTCGAAACTTGTTGGATAACTTAATGAAGTCCGAACGATATGGAAAATGGCAATAATACATAATAATATATAAAACATAATTAGTGTGATTAGATAAGGTCTCATTTTTCAAGCGTTATTTTCAAATGAATATATATAGAGAGAGCTTTTTATTATGCTTATATATATATATCTCATATATATATATATATATATTTATAAGCAGGAAAAATAACTTGTTTAAATAAAAGAAAAAATTTTCACCTGGTGTCATTACTGTTAAGCATTCTTTTTTCTAATTTACTTAATCTGAGATCATAAATGTTTCATTAAGAGCGTTTAACTTGTTTGAGTTCTTTTGTGAGCTAAAATAATTAGTCAATATAACCAACTTTTAAAGATGCTCTGTCTGTTTTATAATACAAGATGCATTAGATTCTGTTAAATCATCCATAGATCTTGACAATCATTTTATAATCAGAATCAATACCTATTGTTAGAACATATGTGCAAACAGTTTATAAGAAAAAAAAAATTAGTTCAAGTTTGAAAATATAAAAAAATAAATCTACCTTATTTTAAAAGACATACACTAAAATATTTTACATTAAGTAATATGCAAAATTTTAATGTTAAATTACTTCACATTAAATCATCCGCAAAATTCATCATGATTTGGGTAATTTTCACAAGTCATATATTTTGAATTGTTGAACTTTACCCTCTTTCTCTTTTTAGTTTTAAAAAGGCAATAAAAAAGAGCTTGCTGAAATAAACAAAATACTGAAACACACATTTAACGACTAATATATTTGGTATTGATTTCAATGACTCATGGCCGATACAAATACCACACAGCAAAACGTGTTCTAAGACTCCAATATATTTGGAATGTCACAGCTTGAGATTATGATATAGGAGATTTACTTTCAGAGATTTAAGCAAGGCACTTTATTTCACTACTTGTAATACAATATTTTCTCTTTAATCTAAAAATTTTATGAAACAAATAATATGTTTCCGATATTAGAACAAAGGTACCTAATTCTTACTTATTCTCAAATTTATTATGAATTAAATATACAATTTTTAAAAGATAAAAGAAACGGACACTTAAACACAATTCATACTAAACCTGTGTCAATAATCAGTTTAATCTGTTTTAAAGCCCTTTTTGTCACTAACTTTAAAAATGGATATTTATTTATTTTCTCACCAGTTACATAAAAAATATTTTGAATTATCTTATAAACCAACATTTGAGGTTTTTGTGAATATATTTCTAATGTTATGTAAAAACGTCAATTTGTCATATTGAATTTTTTCATTGTTTTATTATTTCTCAAGCAAACGGCTTGATTTTCCATGGCTACCACAATGTTTGCCAAATCAATGTATTTTACCTTACTATATGTAATTTAATGATGAATGGGATAGGGGACGCTTCGCAGCCCAGGTGCCCAGTTTATTTAAATAAAGCAAGTAAGGATTTTGTGAAATACTTTTTAGAGCTGTAGTAAACTGCAGCAAAAATCTCTAAGAAAAATTACATTTTTGTAAGACTATTAAGAGAGCTTATTACTAGAAAGGCTGTATATGCCTGTATACCTTAAACATCTGAAGGGGCTACGTGACCCTTTCTACTTTGTTAGCGTGCAAAACAATTTGCATTCAAAATCTTAAAATATAATCATAATCAATTAAATTAATTAATATTAGAAACACGATCATCTAAATAACGGGGTATATTTATTCGATTTGGTAAACAAAAATATTTTATTAAACAGGACTGAATTTTCAATTATACTTTTACATTATTTTAATAAATAATTGAGTTTCCATTTCTCTATAAATAATAACTATTGATATTATAAATAATCTTGTTTTTTTATGTAAATAAGGTATTTTAAATCTATATCTAAAGGCAATTGGAACACAAACTTACCTCGTGCTATATAGGGCCGTTTGAAATATATTTGTGGCCCCTCTTCCCCCTTCCGTCATAGATATATAAATTTTGATAAAGCTAAAACATAAATGATGAATACGAACTTAACTTGTTAAATTATTAAATGTCAGAAATACGCAAACTTTTAATTCTCAAAACTAATTATTTTTCGAATTACAGAGCAGTGAAAACCCGAGAGGGGTCAGAAATACCACATTCGTTTTTCTAGTGTTAAGAACATGTTCTATAAAAAAAAAATTATTTTTGTTTAAATGATTTATATGTATTGATGTATTGATTTATATGTATATGTATTGATTTATATGTATTCTTAATAAATCTAATTCCAATTTTGATTCTAGGAAAAATATTCTCTGAAACAACGGTATTTGGAGAGTATGTGTGTTGCGTATGCTGATAAATACCGTGAAAATAACAATAAAACAGTTTTTTTGTAAATGTAACACAGTAGTTTTTACCTTGCCCCTTTAGTACTCCACTTTCTATGTTGCAATTATATGAAAAATTCTATTTATTTTAATATTAATGCGTATGTATTTCAGTTACAGCTAAGTGATGAAAAAGCGCGCTATTTCAGGCAACTTTTACAAAATGAATTTTCAGTTGGTACTAATCTAAATGCTGCCTGATCTTCCTCTCTCTTATATATATATATATATATATATATATATATATATATAATAATAATAATAATAATAATAATAATAATAGTGATGAAAAAATGCAAAGAGTAACTCCGGGATGCATTCGTCTAATCCCAAGATAAAATTTATCTTTTTACTCAATTTTTGTAATGTTATAAAGAGTGTTATTATAAAAAATAGTTAAGTTCATTAAAGTTAATATAAAACGGATTTTTTCTCTTCGTTAGCTGCCATTTAAGTACATAGAAGTTTATAATTATATGATTACTGAACTAAATATTACAAAAACAATTTTAAATGTCTGAAAGTGATGTTTGTTTCTCCTAAATGAAAGTTAATTTTGAAAAAAAATAAAAAAAATTAGAGCTTTGTGCGACTGATGCCATTTGGAGTCAACTGGAGAACTCATTCATTTTGGTATTAAAATTTTGTCAAATAGCAGATCTTATTGTCAACAGAAAAAAAAACAAATATTACTTAGCTATAACTTAACAATAAGTGGGCAATTCTATCAGCCAAAGAACACACCCCATTATACAAGAATGCAAAGGTGCCTTTAGAAAAAAAAGTGATACGGTATTTTATCTAATTATTATTTTATCTAATTATTATTATTCATTCCTTATGCCACTCGTTAAATAGAGAAAAATAAAAGTTTAAAAAAAAAAAAAAAAAAAAAAAAAAAAATTCTTTTAAATGAAACAATCGATTTGTGTTCATTAAAATATAAATGTACGAAAGAAAAGATAAAATAATTTATTGAAACTTTTAAAGTTTGGCATTTTATTCTTCTCATTTTTCTCGTTCTTAGAAAATTTTTGTCAATCATTCGAATTCTGATGACGGAAATAGCCCAAAGCACAAGTGAAATCACGCGCAAAGTTTCACGGGAAGGGACCACCATATTCCTCTTAAATATTGTAAAAATTAACTATTTTGATTTTTGAGATTATTATAAAAATAAGTATATACGTTTCGTTTATAATGCGATTCGTATAATCTGTAAATACAACAGGCCTTTACGAGAAAACCCCCTTTGTCTTCTCCTTTCAAGGAGAAAATTTATTTGTAGTTCGGGAAGGAAATCTACGGTATCAACCATATTCGTGTTAAAAATAACAAAAATTAACTATTTTAATTTATGAGATTATTATCAAAATAAGTATATACGTTTCGTTCATAATGCGACTTGTACAATCTGTAAATACAGCAGGACATTACGAGAAAACTACCTTTGTATTTCCCGTCAAGGGGACAATTCATTAGTAGTTATAAAAATATTAAATGTACGAAAAAAAAATGAAACACTACTTTGAGGCTTTTAAAGTTTAATATTTTGTTCTCCTAGTTTTTAAAAGTGTTCAAAACTTTTTGTCAGTCAATCGATCTTCTACTATGGAAATAATCACAGCAAGCATAAAACCTCGCAATAAATGCTTTAATTGATAGAAATTTATCGTATCGACCATTATCACGTTAAATTTTACAAACATTAACTATTTTTATCTACGCGGACATTATAAAAATAAATATATGTTTCGTTAATCTTTTGACGTATACAATTTTTAAAAGTAACATATATTTTCGAGAACAACACCTTTGTGTTCATAACAATACTAAATATACAAAAGAGAAGAAAATCAATTTCTTAAGGTTTTTCATTTTATGCAACTCATTTTTATAAGTATTCAAAACTTTTTTTCTCCAGTTATTTGATTCTCCACGCTGGAAATAATCAAAGTACTTGCAAAAGCACGCTCAAAACTTAAGGGAAGAGGAATCTACCTTATCTACCGTAATCTAATAAAATTTACAACAAGCAGTTAGTTGCTCATGACAGTTAGGTCAAGTTTATTCTATCTATATGGCTATAGATAGAATAAACTTGCTCTTTGCGCTTATTCTGAAAGTGGCTCAAAGCGTCAACATGGAGAAAAGCCACAGTTTTGTGAAAATGTAAAACGTTTGAGTACTACTTTTTTTAATATTTTAAAACTTGCTCAAATGCTGTATTATCTGGGTTCATAAAAAAATTACAAAAAAAATGGGAACACGGCAGGGATTTTGATAATTCTTATCTAGGTGGGAAAACGTCGTCAAATTGGAAATTTTAAAATATTTCAGTTATTTATCGGTTCTGAAAGTCAGACAATCCATCATGGAAAGCTGGTGTACATAGTTTAAAATTATACCATTACTTCTAGTGTAAATCACTTAAACTGTCTCTTTTTATTTTTCTTCGCGAAAGAGATTCGAGAAACCCTGTTAAAGGAGACAATCCATTTGTGTTCATAAAAATAATAAATATACGAAAGAACCAATTTTCCTGAGGCTTTTAAAATTTGACATTTTATTCACCTCATTTTTAAAAGTGTTCAAAACTTTTTGTCAGTCATTCGATCTTCCATGACGGGAATAGTCAAAGCACGCGTAAAACCACGCGCAAAGCTTTACGAAAACGCTTGAATTACTGGCGCGAATAAACGGAGCACGTTTTTTTCCCAAGAGTAGCCTTCTGACTTGGCGATGAGAGAGTGTATTGAGAGTGCGCAGAATCTAACCTGTTCACGAATTGCCCAGCCCATTCAGTCCATGCTGAAGCGAAAGAACCAAAGCCTGCTTTTCTATGATCTTCCGCATCTTTGGAAGAGACCGACTCTGAGGGAAGAGTCAATGCAATATTTTCTTAGTTTTGAGAGTGTATTGTACAGTTATGTTTACTTGTGCGATCAGAAAGTGTTTTTTTTAAAACGCCATGAGGACAAAAAATAATATAAGGCAAAAATTGCTTTTTCGGAGTTCAGCGAAGGAATTTTTTTAAAAATGAAAAATTCTTAAAATGAAGGGGATGTTCCTTACGTTGAAGTTGTTATGTTTTACTTGTATTCTGGCTCTGGTGCGGCCAGTGCCTGAAAAAATTCCTATTGGTAAGATATTCGTTTATTATATAATAACTATGAATATATTTCCATTTCATTTTTAGTTTATTTTTTTTTTTCATTTTTAGATTAGAGCGTACACCAAATTCATTTTCATTTATTTTTTTATAAATTATAACTGTTTGTTTTCACGTGTTTTTTTAAACTTCTGTATTATTCTCTAATAATTGAACTTCTTTTTTTATATAAACTAATCCAGTTATTTTTTTCAGTTTTTCCAAAACATTATTTAAAAATGTGCTACATTAAATTAATGTAATCCTGTTAATTAACAATATCATTTTATGAAAACTAAAATTAGAAAAAATATTTGTAGGATTAAATTAAATGACGAATTAAATATTAAGTATATGCCGTTTATTTATTAATTTTCTCTTCTTTTCCTAGAACACAAGTTTAACAATATTAATTATTCAAAGCGTATTATAATTACACAGATAGAAATTTGTATAATTCATAGGAATTTTTAAAAGAAAAATTATAAAAGTTTAACAACAATTCATAACAATTGTATGGTCAAAACTAATTATTTTATTGTTCATACGATTTCTATCCATTCTCTCTTAGAAACTTTTTCTATACAGTCCTGTCTTATGTTCATATGCTAGTTTTAGAAAATATAAAATTTAGATCATGTATAATTCATTTTGCAATCAGTAGTATTTAAAAAATTTATTTTTTAAATAAAAATAAAGATAAGTCAGTAAGTTCCTTACTTTCTATAGCACCTAATGACAGTAATCATACTTACCACGAAAAATATACCGTTAAAATTTTAATTAATTTATTTAAAAAAAATTAAATAAGTTTTTTATTGTATCAATACCATTTCCAAAAATATGTTCGTTTACCTTTACTAGCAATAAATGACCCATTAAAATGTAAAAAAGGAATATTATTATTCTTAAATTCACGCTTTTAATTTTTAAGTAATTCCAATTTTAATATTGAATAGTTTTAGTTCGTTCGTTCGAAAACTCCTTTTCTTAACAATATTACATGAAGCAATTATTTCTATTTTCTTTTTTTAAATGTCGATGAAGGCTTTGTAACAGCAGCTAAATGATTACATCAAAATAAATCTGAATGCGAAAGTGATTTATAAAATTTGATATATATATATATATATATATATATATTGTAAAATAATCGATAATATATTATATTGCTTAGACTTAAAATAAAAGATTTTTTTTGGAAAAATAAATCGATGTCTCATTATTTTTTGGACAGATTTTTCGAATTTAATAGCATACTAAAATTATTAATTCTGACAATATTAAACATCCCTTATAATATGATGCACTAAACAAACAATATTACATACTAAAAATATATTTCCGCTTATTCATTTTTAGAAATAAGATGCATATCAATGAAAACTCGTGACAGATATCTCTTTAACTAAGCGATTAAATTAGAGAGGAAGAAATTCAAGAAAAAATTTACCCTGACAAGAATCCATCAAAGAAAGAGGGAGATTAAATCCATCGCTTTAGGACGAAGCAAAAGCAAACACCTTTTTAATTTTTTAAGAAAATTATATCGAGTAAAAGTTCAGCTGTCCTATTCCCACGATATTTTTTTATCTTTCATTTCTAAGTTTGATGTATGCAAAGAACATTTTTTTTTCAAAGGAAAGAAACGTTAAGGCTAATTACCCTCCTATATCGTTCACATTTTTTAGTCACTAAATTCAACGAAGTATTATATCTTGAAATATAAAAGAAAAATAAATGTTAGATATATAATTTACTTACTTAGAAAAAATTTTGATATTCGGAAAAGCGTTTATAATTTGAGGAGAGTAAAAATAAAAAAGGATTTTTTCCCTAAAAAGTAACATCATTAGTTTAGGAATTAAATAGATTGGAATAAAGATGTTATTTTTTCTTATTAATTATGGGTTAATTTGTAAAAAAAAATATTGTTGTATAACTTCGATTGAGAAGAATGGAACATCTTTGTAATGCAATTCTGAAGTTTTAAAGAACATCATTATGGGAAATCTCTTGCACAGCCTTTTCTTTATTTTGAATGGCTAAAATATTTTCAAAGGGTGCACATTTTTAGTAAGAATAAGATCTTATATAATTAGACTAAAGTTAAAGTAATTTAACATTTGTTTAGAGTAGATTTAAAATTTTATCCTAAACCCTTTGCAAGCGGGTCAAGCAAAAATACATTTTTAAATTTCTGCGATCCATACAGTTTTTCGCAAGTTTAAAAGTGGTAGCATCACAAGTTTAAAAAGTAGTAGCAAAACTGTTTTCGGCTTGGGTTTTTCAAAGAAATTATCTATTCGTGATTACCACAAACATGATTCAGCATATATGTAATCAGTACTGTAATCAGTGCTGTAATCGTTCGACGAAATTTTTTTTTATTTTTTTAAATTGAAGTTGTAGCTATAGTAACAAATTTTTATCAACTTTTATTAAATCTTGAATACCAAATTTTTAAATGTTTAATCTATTGCAGTGGTAATACATTTTTTGGAAAAGTTGTCCACAGGCTTTGTGATAATCTACATAAAAATATAGGGTTAAATTTATCCCTAAGTAGGTATGTACAAAACCATTAATAGTATTACGGTGCACATACAAAATTTAAAACTCCTTTGCGTGCTTCCAAACATTTATAAAATTTTTATATTTTTGCAAATGTCAAATGTAAAATACACAAAAATTGCATTTTTCGAAATTGGGGGATGTTTTTTTAAAAAATTAAATTTTTATGAAAAGTGTAGATGCTTGTAGTCGTATTTTTTCTTTTAGAAAAACTAATTTTTATTTAAATTGATTATATCTATATTGCAATACATAATTTTAATTATAAAAAAACATATTTAATTTAAACATGTACGTAAGTTACTTTTACAAATAATGCAAAAACATTTTCTATTGTTTTACTTAAATTAATAATTAAACGTTTTGTCTGTGTTAGCTGTATCCTTAAAATATTTAAAAAATACCGATTAATTCAAATAATAACTTATATCAAAATTTAATTACTAGTGAGGGTCAGTTCAGTCTTCAGTCATTTTTAAAAGAAATATAGCACCAATAATAACAAGTTTTAAGTCGTGTCCAATCCTTAAGGGCCTTGTCACACTGGCCCTGGGAAGATAAAAAACAACTTTTTGTTATAAGAGAGGGATTAATGCCAAACTCTACATCAGAATTAATTTTTTTATCAGTCCAATTGAAGATGGAAACTCAACATTTAATGTAACAAATTGCTGGATAAATTCAAAATAATAATTAATAAACTGTTATAACAAATTTATAAAATAAGTTCTTGCATTAGCCCCGGAATCCTCTATATTATTATAATGACACCAATTTATATGTATTTACAAGCTACCGACCTTCAGCGCTTTTTGGGGAAAAAATTCTTGTGTTAGACAAGTTTAAGTTTTGAAGTATGGTTGTTTGTTTTGTAAATTTTATTAAAATTTATTTTTTCATATCACTACACGTAAGTTATTTAAACATTCAAATGAAAAACATCTTTATTTCTGATGCTTCTATATATATATATATATATATATATATATATACCACAAAAAAACAAAGAGAAAAAAAGAGAAAAACGAAGAAAACTAATAAGTTATATTAACTGCGCATAAGCTGCAAGTATATAGAACTCATAAAATAAGGTAAAAAATTGAGAAAAAATGGAGGGAAAAAATATTAAACATCCGGAAAACAAAATAAAGAAAGGATATAATCTCTTCATCAGCTCACACGATTATATCCGCAAAAAGGAGCATTCTCTAATATTGTATCAATATAGCCAAAGCAAAATATATCAATACAATAGTGTGAGGAGCACTCGAAAAAATTGAAACGAAATTAGAACACATTAAGTAAAAAATAAACAAATATATCAAGCGAAAAACAGAAAATAAAATGTAAAGAGATTATAGAATAGTACACGAGAGGAAAACTGCATAGTGAGGAGCAAATTTAAATGAACTTACTCGTACCGGCATCTTTCTAGAATGATTTAAAATATTTACGTAATAAGATTGCCAGATTACAAACTATGAAAACAGAAGCTCGTGTACTATTCTATAATCTCTTTACATTTTATTTTCTGTTTTTTGCTTGATATATTTGTTTATTTTTTACTTAATGTGTTCTAATTTCGTTTCAATTTTTTCGAGTGCTCCTCACACTATTGTATTGATATATTTTGCTTTGGCTATATTGATACAATATTAGAAAGCACTCCTTTTTGCGGATATAATCGTGTGAGCTGATGAAGAGATTATATCCTTTCTTTATTTTGTTTTCCGGATTTTTAATATTTTTTTCCTCCATTTTTCTCAATTTTTTAGCTTATATATATGTATATATATGTGTGTGTGTAGCTCCCTTTCTATGTTTTTTATTAAAATTTGTTCTAGTGCTGGTTATATTTATGTTTTAATGTATTATTTTTTATTCATTTAAACTTATTTTCAACATCCCTACATACAAATGACTCAAAAAATCATATGCAATGCCACTTTGATTTCTCTATTTGTTG
Source organism: Parasteatoda lunata (assembly GCA_949128135.1). Classification (NCBI taxonomy): domain Eukaryota; kingdom Metazoa; phylum Arthropoda; class Arachnida; order Araneae; family Theridiidae; genus Parasteatoda; species Parasteatoda lunata. The sequence goes on along the minus strand of OX421981.1, from coordinate 24,515,049 downwards.
TTGAGGGTTCTTAAATATTGGCAAAATTACCAAAAATTCTGAATGCTTTGACTTTTAATTGTCTAGCACTCTATAAAATATTTCACTAAAGTTGAGTTGAATGTAGAGTTTAATGGCACAAGATCTAGAAGAGGAAATGCTGCGCCAAGTAGTACGTAATATTTTACAAAAACCGTAGTAGTTGGTAGGTCAGACAGAAATGTGTTATAAACTATATTCGATTTGGTTTAATCATATTGTTTTTAATTATTCAATCGTAACTACCACTATGACTTACTTATAAAATTTTTCATATTTAAAATTAAAACATACATTCGCTGTCACAGAGATGCCAACTTGCTCAGCTTTGTAAAATAGTATTTTCTAGTGGTAGCGAAGTTCAAGTTACTTTTAGTTAAGTTTTTTTTTCCTTTTAAGTAATTTTTTCACCACTAAATGTCAAAAATTATAAGTATCATATAAAATGCAACGTTAAAGCATCAATCTACTGGTTACTCTAATAAAAAGTGGGCGTAACTGTTCGCTACTAACGAATTTTACTATATAGTTTGCTACCCCTTTATTAAAACTATTCAAGAAAGCGGAACAGTTGGCATCCCTGGTGTTAACGGGAAGTGCAACTTTAAAGTCAAAACTTCAAGATAGATAATGAAGATCGTTGCATTCATTTTCTATTGTGAATTGAAAACGAACATGCTAGAAAAAGTTGCTAATCTTAATCTCTGTTAACACTTTGAACGCCGCGTCACCGCTTGCTGACACTGACCTTTCACATGGGTCGCGAAAAACAGCTGGCTGACAGCGTATAACATGATATAGAACTATAAAATTTACACTCGTTTATGGAATTACAGAAAATGTATTCAAAATTTACCTAATTATTGTGATTCTTGATTTAATAAATTCAATTTAGTAGATTTTTATCCACCACTATTTCTACATAATTCGTTGGCTTATATAATTCACCACTTTTGTCAGATAAACCTTCTAAAAAATTAGCAAAATCCGTCTACCATTTGCAGATTTAGTTTGTAGTTGTTTACCGTGGCCAGATGGGCAAGCCATGTAAAATTAGTGTGGTGTTCAACGTGTTAATAAGGTTTCAAGTTTTATAAGTCACTATACATTTTGCATTTTTATTTGCCTGTGGCAACACTGAATGTATTATATTATTGATTATCAGTAGTAATTGCAATAATTCATAGCTTTTAATTACACTAGTTCTAGTGAGCTAACCATGTAATTTTTATGAAAGAGATATTTATAAATAGAGGGTCTAATGAGACAGAAAATAGATTTTAGAACTCCAAAAGTAAAAAAAAAAAAAATAATGCTTAAAATTTCAATACAAATTTTTAATCATAATAATCATTCTAAACTAAATGCTTTCAATGTTTCAAACATCTAATGTTGGTGTTATTGTCACCAGCCATAAAGGTAGAGCTGGTGCAATTGTTCTTGTTTTCCAGTGGCGACATCTATGGCACACCCATACGCCTCGCCGGTTTATAGATTGCACTTATTCTTACATCTATTCATTCATCCACAAATTGAATTTTGACCAGAACCGGAGAACGATCTATCTCCAATTCAGTACTCCTAGAAGTATAATTTTTTAGGGGAACATGGATGATTTTGTGACCCAATAGATTTAACGTGGATCAGTCACCATTTACTACACGGGGTTTTTTCAGCTGGCTTGATTTGAACTCCCGTTTTCACAAAAAGTACAGTGCCCTGCCAACTAAGCTATCCCGGCCTTTAGAGATCAAATAAAATGCATTTAATAAATAAACTGCTTGGTGAAACTTAAAATCAAGTATTTTTTTTAGTTTTTTTTATTAAAGTGTTACTCAAAATGAGGTAAGGAAAAAGCAATTTTAATAATATTTTGGTGTCTTAAACATTTAGCAGAAATACAAGTTTGAAAGCTATTGACTTATAAATAACCAGTCGTGTAGCAATAATGGTTAAAAATATATACTAAAGTTAAGCAAAGGAAATAGTCCAATGAAACCAAATGTTTTTATTCTTTTTAGTCTTATAGGATGAAATAAATGCCGTAAAATTCTCTAATAATTTTCTCCCGAAAATATTTGAGTTTTAAACATGCATTTAAATTTTGTGAAATATCACAAATTTTAACTCATGATCAATTTTAATTAAATGAGATATTCATTATTATATAGTTATAAGACCAATTTTTGATTTTTTTTGAATAGTTTAAAAGTGGTCTCAAGAGTATTCCTTTATTCATTTATTTTCAGAAAAACTTAACATATTTAATAAACAATAATTTATAATATAGCTTTGATATTTTATTAAATTTTAAAGTTGAAGTAAAAACTAAAGCGATAAATAATTTACTAGAAGGAAGCAAAAAGTTTCAAATCATTTTTCTATATTTTTTTAAGATTTATTTATATTTCATGAAAATCCCATTGATTTATAACTGTAACTTTTTAACCCATTGACAAATGTGGGAAACCAATGTTCCTTCTTTAATATTTTTTTCCGAAAATTTTAAAAAATCTATTAGATTGTCGGAATTCCATTTTTTATAAAAATACAAAATCAAAAAAAGGAGTATAAATTGTTTTTTTTTTCATATTAAAAAACTTATCAATAACAGAATAAATTCTTTTCTTTACAGAATAATTTATTCTGTAAAGAAAAGAAATTTGATGATGAATGACAGTTTCTCTTAGATCTAAATGATATGCATTTAAATTTAAATTCGAAAAAATATTTTTTGCGAATGAGTAATGTTTTTCGTATTTTACATTTAACGTAGAGAAAAACACTGGTGCCTCATTCAATATTTCACATCCTAATTTTACCTAACTTAATATTAAATAAGGAAAAAAAAATTGAAAAATATATTTAATAAAAAATTTGGGTTAAAAAGATAACAACTTTAGGATATTAAAATACTCAAAAACACTCTTCTGAGGTTTTCAGCTCTGCGCCAGTAAAAATAAACTAGTAAGAAACATTTTGCAACTAAATTTTCTCCATTTATCCACCCAAAAAGTATTCCAACTTATGATTCAAATTTAACTAAATGACATAACTTTTTTTAAAGGAAACAGACCTTTCATAGCTTACTATTATTAAGCAATCAATTTTCAGTATTTTCAAAGAAAAATTGTATTTATAGCTAATTACACAAAATCAAACTATTATTTGTTTGAAAACAAATACCAGTATTGACAAGATTAATATTAAATTTATTATTTTATTACCTGTTTAATACCCACAGTTGTAAAGTATTTACAATTTGAGTATAAGTGAAATAAATTGTAAATGGTATTTTACGAAGCTTTAGTTCGGTATATACAAGTTCTATCTTTTACTTACATCCAGAGGCAATCTTTCTGATGAAACTCGAAATAGTCTATACTTAAGAGAAATTGCTGATTACATCACGTGCTGAAACAAAGTTTTGTGACCCTAAGTATCCCATTATTGAGAAAATATATGCCATGGCTTTACAGTTGCTGAGAAAACTTCTTTATCAAATAAATCTAGTCAAGAAGGATTGAAACAAAACAGTTAAATAGTTTACAAACTAACTTTTCTCTCTGTGATATATATATATATATATATATATATATATATATATATATATATATATATATATATATATATATATGGATGGGTGATTCTCACGAAAAATGACGATTCGGACTAAAAACTTTCTTCAAATTTAAAGTCTTCAAAATAATCAAATTTTTTTTTTTTTTGTATACTTCTTTAGTTACACTTATTAATATCTTAGAGACAGCAGTGTAGTTTATTGACATTTGCTCGAGAAAAAAAAAATTTCGAAATTCTCCAAATCTTGAATGCCAAGAAAATGACATATCAGCTTATAAATTTTTAAAAACAGTCATTTTAAGCTATTAGTAAGTAACAAAACCTAGGCCTTTATGTTAGGTGGACCATGGAATATAATTATTGGAAATAATTATTTTATCCACTGTAGAAAAAATCAAAAATGTTTTTGTTGCTCATATGTCCAGAATAAAACTGTGCGTAGCAATCAATCATTAAATTAAAAACAAAATTTGATTACATTCAGTCATATAACAATCTTGCATAAACTTGATATTAGGTTAATATTTGCTTTACATTCAACAGTTTAAAAAAATTTCTGGTAACTGTTTCAATTTCATGTCATTCATAAACCAGGAAAATGACAGCCAGGATAATGACAAATTCGCCATTTTATAGCATATAACTTTACTTTAATTTAATATTTTGGACTAAGGTTATATTCTGTATAAAACAACAGGATTTCTTGAAATAACTCAGATAAATCTATGTAGTTTATGTTATTTATGATTTCAAGAAGCCAGGAAAATGACAACATAAAAACCTACTCAATTTGAAAAAATTTTTGAAATAGATTTTGAACCAGAAAATTGGTTCTTTATTCATGTAACAAGACATGTTCATATAGGAGGGTATCTAATCAATCTATTAACATAAGATATTGATTGCTGGCTCTAACTATTTTGGTTATAAACCACTAAATAAAAGTAGCCCGGAAAATGACAGATTTTCGTGGGACAAACAAATTATTGCCAGCAAGAATTATTTTAAACGAAGTTTTTGTAAATACTGCGTATATTCCACTGCGTATATTCTAGAAATGTTTATAACGGTTGAGATAAAAAAAATTAGATATTGAAAAATTTATGGGAAGTTTTGAAGCTAATTATTATTGGAAACATTGTTTGGGACATGCCAGGAAAATGACATTTTGAAGCTCAATTAAATGTTTTAACTATACAAAACAGTCATTGCTAGTGCAGAGTCATTTTAAAATGTTAACAGCGATGCTATTTATTAATTTTTTTGAAAAAAAGCTCTTTTAGTATAATAGTATTAGATCTTGGAGCAAGGGACAGTGAATTGTCATATTTCGTGAGAATCACCCTTATATATATATAGGCAGACAAAATTTTAACGTAAACGTTCACATTTTTCTGTCTTTCAATGTTTCATTAGTGTTCTCTGTTTAGAAAAAAAAATATGTTTTTACTCTTAAACTTTTCTGCTTTTTACAAACCAGTTTTTTATATTTTAATTCAAAAATGATTAGGATGTTCAAAGTTTATATATATATATATATATACATATATATATATATATATTTATATACCATGCATGATGAATAAAATTTGCGTTTTTCTACTCATATATGTGAACTCTGACTTATAAGCAGTCACCCTATAAAAAAAGATAAAAAAATCACTAAAATGTTGTTTTTTTACGTTCGTATGTAAAATTTTACAAACTTACTATTATGACTTATTTTTCTTCTCTTTACTTTTAAATTTATATAAAATTTCAAATTCTTGAAAAAAAATATATTTTAATTAGTTTTATTATACATTATTAATTATATTCTTTTTTGATTTATTTAATTTCATTTATTATTTCGAATGCATAATTTTAATGCTCTTTAAAAATCAGATTGCAGCCCTAATTTAAGAATTCCTATAATTTTAAAATTTTCTTAATATTTCCATGTCAGCTAAAAGTTGACACTATCTTCTTTTTTGTAACTTTTTGTAGCTGTTAAATTAGTGGGTATAATTATTCTTTTTTCTGAATAACTAATTTTTATGAAGGAACACAACCTAAAGAGAATTATTACTTTTATTTTCAACTAGTTTTTATTATTTATTTTTATTTATGTTTTCAATATATATATATATATATATATATATATATATATATGTATCATTTGGTAACCACTCCAATCTGCCTCCAAGTGTCAGCGGCTTATATTCAATTTTCCTCATGGCCATTATTTCTTATATCAATATTGGATTAATGTCAGTAAAATTATGTTTCGAATGAGTTTAACCCTTTGCACTCCGATGACCCCACGGTGGCACCATCATTAGTTACCATTTAAAAATTAATATATTTTCTACCTAAATTATTAGTAACCACATTATTTTAAGAATTTTAAAATTGTATAATAAAACTATATTGTGTATTTTTAATGTTATAGTGCTAATATTAGATCAAACAGCTTTTAAAAGTTATCGAAGTGCAAAGGGGTAAAATGTTTTGTAAGTCGAATCAAGTTTTTTCTGCTTTTAAAAGTAAAGTATTTTATATCTGCAAAATTAAATATAAAAAGCCCTTGGCCTTCCGTTCAAGCGTCTATTTTTTCGGAGCGGAGAATGCTAAAGGAGGGATAGGAAAGTTTTTAAACTTTATAATTCTATTACACAATCCATGTCCTCTAAATCCTTTTTCATCGAGGTGAAAAATTTTTTTTTTATTACTATTAATTACTTTGGCGTTTTAGAAAAATCCTTCATCACACTCTATATTTATTTGATGGTGCTTTAACAACGGAAGGGGTAAATACTTCCATCTATATTTAAGCACAGCAATTGCCGCGCTTCTTCAAAATCAAATTGTTGATATTAAAACGTGCAAAGGAGATTATTTTTAAGATTTTCAGGCTCTTTAATATAAAAACTTTGCAGATAGATATTTTTGTTTATTTTGATTCCACTATTTGACATGTATGCGGACTTTTTTTTTCAGTTGTAATAAACTGAAGTAGATTTCTATTAAAAAGCCGGCCAGGTGGCCGAGCGGTTAGCGTGCCTGACTGCGAAGCCATAGGCTGCGGGTTCGAATCTGGGCATGAATGTTTCTCTATCTCTCTTTGTGCTGTCCTCTGTTGTGTATGATGTGTGAATGTGGCCCACCCTATAAACGGGTTTGTGGCTGTGTGGCGTGGGTAATGTGCTCGCCTCCGTGACTTTTGTTCGCAGGTGCCCACTGGGTAACGCGAAATGAGCAACAATACCGGCATAGTATGGCGAAGAATGAAAAGTTCAGTGCCTGCCATTAAAAAAATTCTGTTAAAAAACAAATTGATTTGTTTTTAAAAATATTAAAAGTTAAGAAATTAAGAATTTATATATTTTGTTGTGGACAAAATTCTTGTAATTAAAATGTATTAAAATCTGAATACCTACCTTTAGAAAAACTATTTTTCGGAACTACGTAGAATCCGTAATAGATGAAGACTCTAGTTACGTCATTTGGGATGGGGATTTCAATACTTCTTCAGAAAAGTGAAAACCCGAAAAATATATATGTGTGAACTTTTTTTGTAGAGCTTTAAAATTTCAAGAATATGTAAAATGCAGATCTAAGTTTTATCAAAGAAATATTAATATATGTTAAGACTTCTTTGAACGTAGAATATTTAGAAGAATTCATGGATCTATTAATAAAAGTTACAGAAGGATAAAAAAATACAGTCATGTAATTGAAAAATTAATTGAAATTAAAAAATAAATAAGATTTATCAAAGCTCAAAAAATGGAGTGAATAGGATATGTCGAAAGAATTAAGGAAACAGCTTAAGAAAAACATGAAAAGAATAGTATATTTTTATAATAAGAGAGGAACATCAATAGCTAAGGATTATCAGGTTATGGAAAATACGGAGAAAAAATATAAAAATAAAAAGCTTGAAAACATTTTGTGTAAGAAGTAACGTGAAGCTCTATTTTAGAGATAGCCAAAGCCCACCAAGGGCTGTAGAGTTGAAAAAAAAAGAAGTAATGAAAAGCCATGTAGAAAATGTGGAAAATGAATGTGGAAAACGAAACATGAACAGTATTTCATGAAATTTTTACGAGTTCAAAGGAAATAGAATGAAATCAATACGTCACTTCCTTGGATTGCTATGTCAGGCGCATAAATATTTTGGATGATTCAGAATTTTTTTGTTTCCATATGAAATCTAAATATTTTCTTAACTATTAGATATATTGACGTAGTTGGGATTACATCTGATTCAGGGTAAAACATTACATTGGAAGCATTATATCACTTGCCTAGATGGCAAAGGGTATGTTTTGCTTCCTCTGTTTATCTCCTCACAGCAAATTCTTCATAGAGACTGAAAATCACCTCATGGAGGATGTTAATTTCAGGTATTCATATTGGGTCAAAATCAGTTTTTTAAAACAGATTTTAAAGCTATTCAATATCTATTTCTGTATTCAATTACACAGATTTGGATCTCAAAGTTATGTACCAAATTATTTCAAAGATGAATCAGTGACCAAAGTTTTGTGAATTGATTTTGGTCAATTTCAAGGTCACACTAAAAGTACACCATGCATATGATAATATTTTTAGATACTACTCATTACTATGTATTCGCAGAAATATATACCTTTATAGTTCACAGTTGACACAAGTATATTTTAATGGTCAAAGTCTAAAAAGCAGCTTTCTATCAAAGATTTTTGAACGACTTTGTCATTCAATATAAAGTACCATTTAAAATATTACACATTTATGATTAGGTTAAAAGTTGCAGAACACAAAATAAAGTTTAGTGTCAAAGAAAAAAAATAAATATAAGTAAATAAATAAATAAAGTATTTAAAAAAAGTATTAACACACATAAATGGATGTTTTTTCCTTGTAAAATTCAAGAGGATCTTCAGTTTTGCTCCAACAAAACCTTGAGAAAAATTGTTTTCACAAAAAAAAAAAAAAAAAAAAAAATATCATAATAATTAACACGTGCCTAATGATATATATAGAACATATCCTAAGATTTTCAACAAAGTCAAAAATGTCTAAATCCAACATTGCCTGTCTCTTGAAATAACTAGCTCTTAATAAAACTACATTTACCGATATATCATCCCCCAAGATTTGTGAACAGGTCACTTAAATTCTTAATATTTTCGGTTGTATTTTCACAATATTTTAGGGACAGTATTTTAGTGACAGATAGAAATAATTTAGTAATAGTAGATTGATCCCAAAGAGTGGTAAGTCCATGATCTTTTAATAGACAAGATAATAAATTTATATAATCAGAACAACCACATTATATTAATAATATAATCAACTAAATTTTGATTTCAAATTAATTAATCATGACATTTTTAAACTCAAGTAGTAACGAACTGTAAAAGTTATCAAGTCTTTTAATATTTCCATACCTCCATATTTTTTATCAGTGTCTTTTTTTTTTAAATATTAAACAATTTTACGTTATGATAGTATAAAACGGGTCATTTAGCCTGCAAATTAAAATATTTTAAACACGCGCATATGAAAATAGAATGAATACAGGTACGTTTGTGTTAAATGCAGCGAGTTCAAACAAAATAAAGCAATATCACTGGTTGTACAGTCTTGATGAAAATTAAATAGGATATTATGATATTTTTGCCTATTTTAAAATGAATTAAGATATATTGACGGTCAGTACATGCTATAAAGCTTAAGTGAGGGCTTGCAAACGTTTTATTTTATAAATGTATTGGAGACACTAAAATTGAAGGATTTTGTGAAAAACTGCCATTAGACGTTGAGTTGAATTTTTAATAATGTGTTCATCTGTATATGTGGTAATCTTGGATTAAAAAAATTTAAAGAGAAATATTTTACTATATGATTTATTCTGTTGAGCATGGAAATTTTTTTTCTTGAACATTTAACATTAATTTATGTTTTACCGTTTTGATTTAATATATTAGATTTACAATGATTTTTGATACAATAATAAATTCACAGAGTTCCAAACTTTTAACGCTTCTGGCGAAAAAGAAAGACATTAAAGCTAATCTAAGAAATTTAAGATAATCCTTGCAAGCCGGAATACATTATTAAACTTAAGATAAAATTTTATGTTTGTAAGGGTTATTTTTCAATATTAAAATAGCAGCTATTTGAGAAGAAAATTTCTACTCAGTTTAAACTTGTTTTAAAATAAATATATATTACCACCATGACCAAAATGGGTTTATAAATAACACGCATGATCGTGCAAGCTATTTCTTAAAGAGTTAATAATAGTAGAATGTTTTATCTCTTCTAATATTAAAGTTCACTGCTTAAGCTTCAACAGTTTTAGCTGCATAAACTGAAAATCAATGACATAATTAACTTATCTTCAATAAATTTCATTATTTTCTTAACACGAGAACGGCCAGAGTTTTCTTTTTGACCAAAAATATAAAAATTGAGAGGCGCTAATCTAAAATAAGTATACCAGCTTACTTGACTTTCGTGACTTTTCCTAAATTTTTGAGATCTTCAAAAGCACTCAATTGAAATTTTGTTAGAATATAATATGACTTCATAAAAGGACGATTGACCTAGAACGACCATTTGACCACTGAAGAGATTTGAGTGTAAAAAAAAAATGACCGCTATAGAGATGAGGGTGTATTACTTGGATTGAGCACAATGTGTCTCTCCCATTGCTTATCTTTATTTAATTCGAGCATGAGCCTGACTAGATTTACACTATACGATTTTATCCACAAAGAAAATCTTCTCTAGCTCGCTGCTGCTCTCCAACCTTTCGTAATTGTTTATTCAAGTGTCATATTTTCCTACTACGATTGCTTCAAGATATGAGCTCGCAAATGGCTTATAAATTACCAATTTGGCCTACCATCCTAGAAAGGGTAAATTTTTGCAAAAATTCTTATGTGTATTTTATAGAAAGAAAAACAAATAAAAGTCAATAAACAGCCCTTGCTTTGATAAATTACCTACATTAAAAATATATTCAGTAAATGAGAACATTTGGATTAAATTTCTAGCTTGATCATTGCTGTCAAAATGACAGCAATGGTCGTTCTACGCAGGTCAAAATGTCTAGCATTAAAAAACCAGGGTTTTTATTTTAAAAAAATATTTCAATATTTTTTATTTTTGCCTGACATTGACCTCAAACGTTAGGAGCAAACACATCATATACAATACGAGGCTTGAACTATAATTTATTTATAATAATTAACTAGAACTTTTTATTTAACATTCATGCAGATAACAACCATTTTCTTCTTCTATGAATTTACCCACTAAATTAAGTATTAAAGTAAAAATTATTTGGAATCAATACGAAATGACATACGAAGGAAAAAATTTAAATTATTCTCGAAATCAATTGCTGAAACTTCAAGTCGAGTTTGGAACATATTTATGTTTTAGTAAATAATTAAACCTAATTATACATATTCATTTGTTACGCACTAGGCGCATTATCTATCGTGTCCTTTGCCAAAGGGATTTCTTAAGATAAGTGTCTGCTCCTCATATGTGAATAGAGTATAAATTTTTAAGTGGTGCATGTGCAAAACAAATGCTGAAACTATAAGTCTCGTTCAACTATGAAACCTATTTATGTTTTGATAAATATGGTTTCTGAATATGCTATCTCTTTTAAACAAATTACTCTTTTAGCATTCTGCGTGTCCACCAAAATCACACGATGTTTTAATCTAAAAGCCATTTGCAATCAATACAAAATTACTTACTAAAAGAAACAGTTTCAATTATTCTCGAAAACAAATGCTGAAACTTCAAGTCAGATTCCTATATACATCACATTTATGTTTTAGTGAATAAGGGAAATTGAATAAACTTTCTCCATGAAGCAAAAATTCTGTTCAGATAAATTAGGAAGTGCGATTATTTTCTGTTTCGATGTGTCACAAACTTCAACATTTTCTAAATGACACGTGTGCTTATGAGCACGACATATTCATTTGATACGCACAACAAGTGTTATCTATCGTGTCCTTTACCTATGGGGATTTATTAAGATAAGTGTCTGCTCCTCATATGCGAATAGATTATAAATTTTAAGTGATGCGTGTGCAACTTGGGATGCATGACATCCAAAGAGTAATGAAACATTCAGTTTCATATTCTTAATGAAGGAGAAGTAATGCCTATCATAATGATTAAATAGCTTGAAAGAATAGTTGATTTCGGTCTGGTAAATTTAATTAAAGTATATCTAGTTTTGTGGAGTAATTTTTGTTGGAAACTGATGACCTGAAGCATAGTTAAGTTTATAAATGAAATAAATAGCTAACCACAAGAAAACCAAAAAGCATTTTTATTTATTTGTTTAAGTTGTATATATTTTATTAAGTATTATTAGTGTATGCTCCAAACATTATTTATTTTTGAAGATGTCTTTTTTGGGGAACTTTCTGCAACATATTTCAAAATCTTAGAGAATGAACTAAAGAAGTAATATTTTCAGAGGTATTTATTAATCAGGGAAAATAACAGGGAATGATGTCATAGTTATAAGTAAGAAGGGTTGCTAACTACTAGGCTTTTTTTAAAAAAAATATTGTTGAGAGAGGTTAACAATTTAAAACTTAAGTTTTCAGAAATTTCAGTAATTTTGCTTTCCTTTCATTTAAGTCCTTCCACGAGAGAGCTGCAGGGATGCTCCAGGTTACAATATACGCAACGCAATGTGGCGAGTGCAAATGTAAAAAGTAACGATTGAAAAATGGCGAAAATTTATTAAACGAAATTAAAAATCGTTACTTTTATTAGCTTATTACTTTACGCTTTAAAAATGAATGATTTGAAATATAAGTCATGGTGGTAGTTACGATTGGATAATTCAATGAATAAAAGTTAAAAGAGTTTCTACCACTTCTTACATTTTCTGTCGCCCGTAGCATCAGGGGTGAAAGCGAGACGGAAAATAGAAAAGGCTGGTAGTGAAACCTTTTCAGTTATAGCTAGTGTTGGGGAGGAGTTTACTTATTCATTTTTTAAATTTTTCAACAATATCTACTTAATCTTCGAAAAGTAGTAGTTTTATATATATGCTAAAATTTAAAAAAAAATCTTGATAGTTACAGATATTTTATTTTTTACGAAAAAAATGATGGAATGAAATGTCTTACGTACCAGTTTTTTCTCTTTTCCGTCTTGCTATATAAGGGCTTTCACCCATGCGTAGCATTCACGGAGCAGGGCTGAAAGCCTATACATATCAAGATACGACTGGTACGAAACGAACGGTAATAACGGAAAACTGGTACGAAAAGCTTTACAATCTAGCATTTTTTGAGGAAAAACAATATCTGTAACTACCAATGTTTTTTTTTTTTTTTTTTCTTTTTTAACTATAGCTTATATATGAAATTGTTTCTTATAGAGTACTCTTCCATCAGCCACCACACAGACTGCTGAACAATCACCTCTTAAATCAAAAAGTCAGTCACGGTCTGTTATAAGTAGGCCACGCAGACTGTTTAAAAAGTGAACAAGTTGTGTGCTTGAACCCAAAACCTTTTATATAAGTGATTAAGAGCAATTTATCATATATATTTGAGAATTGAATCTGTAGTGGTTGACAAGTGAATAAAGCACACCAATAATATTCATAAATAAAACAAATTTTTAATCATATATTTGCTACCACTTTCTTATTTCAACTAGAATTTGTATTAGATGACTCGTTCGGAAAGTGGATAGCCTTCACAGTGGTCTGATCGGACTACCTATAAAAAACCGTGTGGAGGCTTTCAGTTAAAGGAGGCGTTGGCTGAACTCAAGCTGTTATTTATTATAATTTTTCTATAATATTTCTTGATGCATGGGATATGGGCCTTCTGCGCGGCCCAGGTGGCCACATTTTGTAAATAAAGTTAAAGAATAGTCTAGAATGAAGAATAGATATACTCTTACCTAAAATTAGCTATTACAGAATCTGCTTTATTAGCAGCTTTTTCTTCTTTTCCGTCTTGCTTTCTTGTCCTGGAGGTGGAAAAATGTAGCGTTTCATATTTACTTTTGAATCATTTGTAATCAGTAGTGTGAAAGATGACTTTAAATCCAATTGACAAAACAAAAAATTAGATATTAAAACATCATCTTACCTCTAGAAGATATTTTTTCAAAAAGCGTAGAAAGTTGAATATATTTAATCTGTGCTTTTACTTTCATTGCATTTTTAACCAAAATAATTCTCACTAGTTTCGAATATGCTTTCTTAATTTTAATTTCACTTTAGACAATGGTAAATAAAATAAGACAAACAATTCATACCCCTCCACCATCTAATAAATCTAATATAAAAAAGTTCGAGTACCACTACTTATTCTTCTTCCCCTCATTACAGCAATTCTGAAAATGTCACTTACATGGTTCTTACTCTAAGCTCTTCATTTGTTTTCGGAATTGATTTAAAGGAGTACTATAGATTTATCTTATATAGAGTTGATAAAAACTTTAAAGGCATTTCCAAGCACTGTGTATTCAAACGATTAAAACAAGTTAAGAAATTGAATTTATTCTGTGAAGTTTAAAAATACTTAAAATAATAAAAATAATTAGTAACCAATTATAAAAGATATCGTAGCAACAAAGTTTTTTTTTTAAACTATTAATGTCCAGAAATACGAACTGAGTTAATGTAAAATGTATCTTTGCAAATAAGCTATGCAATAAGCTTAATTGTCGTTTTTCTACCACTTTGCAAAATCTTTTTCAACGACCATACAAGTTGCCAGGTATAAATTTTTGAAATGTTGACAAAAATACCAACAAATTTTAAAAGCTTTAGGGTTTAGTTGGTTGCAACTCTATAAAATATTTTGAAAAATTTTTGATATTTGGATCACCTTGCTGAAGAAATACATCTACATTAATCCAAACACAAATTTAAATTAATTTAATCTATCTGACGTAATCTACATTCGTAGGATTCCTCATTTTTTATGGTTTATTTTCCAGAAATTTTTTTTGGAAATAAAAGTTAAAATACTAAATATTTTATCAAAATTATCATTATTTTATTCTTTTGTATGAGTGCATTTTATTTATTTTTTTAAACAGTTGTTTATTTACTGTGTTTTTAGGTGCTATTTTTACTCCACATACTGAAGAACAGCAATCAGCTTTCAAATATGCAATTCATCTTCATAATACTAATGATTCTCAAGCTCGTTTTAAAGTAGAACCAGTTATAGAAGTTCTCGATAGTCCAGATGCTTTTAAAATGGCAAGATCATGTAAGTACTTTAAAACATATAGGTATGTTCCAATATTAGGTAGGAGAGGGGCCAAAATTTTTTAAAAAGGCTTACTTTTTATTTTGAGCATACACTGTATTTTTTCATTCAACTTTAGGCGTTTGTCTTCATTTTGAGTAATGAACTAATGTATATGCATAATTTCTTGATTTTTTTTTTGAAGTCCACACTATCTCTATATCATGGGGCACCGTCACTGTGGAATCTAGACATGAATTTAAACTTTTAATTTAACATTTGAATGACATATAACGTCAATTTGAGCCCCTTATCTGTTACTCTGCAATTCGGAAAAAAGTTACTGGAAGTGTTGAATATTTATGACTTTTCAGAATTTGATCCAATTTAAATGCTTATTTAATCCTAAAAAAACAAAATAGAAATTCACCAAATCTTGAATGCCAGGAAAATGACATATTAGCTTATAAATTTGAAAAAACAGTTATTTTAAGCTATTAGTAAGTAAAAAAACCTACACCTTTATGTTAGGTGGACCATGAATTGCCTAAACTAATTATTTTATCCACTGTAGAAAGAATCAAACACGTTTTTGTTGCTGATATGTACAGAATAAAATTGTGCGTAGTAATCAATCATTAAATAAAAAAAAAACTTTGATTACATTCAGTCATGTAACAATCTTATATAAACTGGATATAAGGTTAATATTTGCTTTACATTCAACTGTTTAAAAAATTTTCTGGTAACTGTTTCAATGTGATGTCATTCATAAACCAGGAAAATGACATCCAGGATAATAACAAATTCGCCATTTTATAGCATATAACTTTAATTTAATACTTTGGCCTAAGACGGTTATATTTTGTAGAAAACAACAGGATTTCTTAAAATAACTCAGATAAATCTATGTAGTTTATGTTATTTATGATTTCAAGAAGCCAGGAAAATGGCAACATAAAAACCTACTCCCCTTGAAAAATATTTTAAAATAGTTTTTTGCCACAGGTGCCCACTGGGTAACGAAAAGGGGGTTAGCAGTTCTGGCACTTCCTGTGGCCAATGGAAAATAGTTTCAAGTACCCGCCATTAAAAAAAAGAAAATCCATGTTTCTCAGCTTGTGGTGTTTACTAGCCGCCAAATTGGTTCATTTTTTTTTTTTTCATTTCTTCTACCACTTTTTAAAAATTTTTAATCCCCGTCCGCACACTTCTTAGAGAATGTTATACATACTTGTACACTCCTATTTTACAAAGCAATTCATGTTCCAGTTTTTACTGAGAATTATTATAATTTTTTCATACAGCCCAGATATCTTATAGAATGGCAAAATATAAACCCAGAAGCATTCTGTCTGGGTAAAATATATAATAATTCGTATATGTCATAATTTGTCTAATAGCATTTCCAATTTTTATGTGTTAGCCTTTCTATACAATAATTAGGCAAACTTCGTAATGATTCCTTTCATAAGAAAACCAGGGATTTTCTATAAAAGGACAAGACATTCTTTAGATTTTCGACATTTTATATATTGAAAGGGATATAAGCAATAAAATAGTATTTAATGTGACTTATTTAAATCTAGTTCTTGTTGCTGTTAAATTTTTGAGGCGTTAGACTGGAAATATTCTAAATATACAGAGAAAACCTCCAATCAATACAAGTCATCAATTTTCGTTCTTTGAAAGTTATAAATTCCCATTTTGATTAATTTTCCGCTCGAAGTACTAAACTTTTATTTGGTTAGCAAGCTATTTTAGCATTTTATTTTTTCAAAGTTTTACTTATTTTCTACTTAATGAAAGTCAAAAAAACTCACAGAACACCAATAATGGGGAAATGTCTCGAAACAACACGCGAGAAAATTGCGCCAAAAACTAAATATAAATGCCTTTCTCCTTAAATAGATTTAACTTCCTCTCAGCGCCAAATGAAAGATTTTTCCTCCCTTGTGAGTTTAATGACTAAAAAATGCATAAAAATTTGCTGCTTCAAATATCAGCTAGGCATATTTCTTTTTGAGGCTTTTTTTTTGATCGATGGCGGCTTTTATGAAGAATCTTGGACTTAGAAGCAAAGATGCATGGCAGGCTTGGCGACGCTATATAAGTCGATTATTGGCTCCGAAATGCCAAGAAACTTTAATGATCATCAACAAAGCAGAGGTAGCTCCCCATTTTATACATTTTATTCATTTTCTTTGAAGAAAAAGATCTTTTGAAAGATGAAAGATTTTATAAGATACTTATCTAATATTAAAATAGAGTGCATACATTAGATGTCCCCAAGAACAATTTTCTTGCCAGATGTCATCGCGATTGGCGTTCTATGTTTTGACAGTTTCGGCATTTAATGATGTCGCTAAAGAAAATTTTTTTCAGCTTGTTACAGAAAGCAACTGTTTTTGTATTCGAATGAAATTTATGGATTGGAAAAAAGTTATCAGGATTTGTCTGTGGGGAAAAAGCATTCTTTTATTTTGCTTTTCCATGAAAGATTTCTTGCTCTGCTCTCAACAGTGTTTCTAAAAAGATTTATAACTGAGCATGTCCTTAAACATATGTTTGAAATTTTACTGTAATTTATACGTGATTGGATATAGTAAAAACTTTCTCGATTTTACAACATGTTTTATACCGGCTTTATTTATTACTCGTATTGTGATCTGGAAAAATAACTGGATCACCACAACTGTATTTTATAATAAAAAAATATTAAAATAATGTAAGTAGACATCATTTTCATTTAATCAAGGGTCGTAGATTACAAAATAATGTATTAAGTTAATTTACATTCAGGGATGCCATATATATTAACAGAGATTAAAATTAGCAACTTCAGTTTACTATTCACGTTCAGTTTACTATTGAAGGTGATTACAAAGAATTTTTCACTCTCGTTATGATTGTCAATGCAGTTTAGAAAGATGAGAGTCAAGGCCATCCTGGCCAATGGTTTCGCCAATTCGACTGACGCTTCTCTTGGCGGGAAAGAGAAAAACTGGTTGTTCAACCATTTCAATTGTAACTGATTATCATAAGGAAATTATGCTCCTATTATTCTTAAGTATGGAATATTCATCATTATTTGTGTATTTTTTTGTGCATATACTTGTCAATATAACTGTTATAGAAATTCGGTAATAACATAAGTTTTAATCTTCTGAAAGGAGACATCATGAAATGAAATTTTCTTCAGTTTTTACTCTGTACCGTATTGATAAATATAAGCTTTCAAATTGACGTTCTATAGCGTGGGAATGTAGTTACAGGAATGCCAACTGATCCAATTTTTGTAAAAGTGCTAATAAATTGGCAGCGAATTAAACTGTGAAACTTGTAAAATTAGAATAGTTACCCCAACTCTTTAAGAAGAGAAAGACGTTATAAATCTGCAACTTATATGAAAATTGGATTTTTTGATATATAGTGAGGGGGGGGGATTACTTGAAAGGAAACATATTAAACTAAAACTAACTTAAATTTCGTTACCACTAGAAAATGTTTTTTTTACAAAGCAAGTTGGTATCTCTGAAATTACGGTTTTTTTTATATGCCGTTTCTTCAAGATTTTATTTTTAATTCCTATTTCAACAAATTTTAATTATTGTAATTTTAGCTTATATTTTATTTTTTACTTTAGTTGAGAGCTTTTGAAACAGTGGTTCCTGCAGCAGCTGTCACCAAAAATATCAGCAATTTTAAAATTTATCAAACTTATATAATAATTTTATAATTACCAAATGTTTCTACGCAATGCATCTGAATGTTGATCAATATATTTGTCGACACGACATTTTCACCCTTATCTAAAATAAAACCTACGTTATAATCAAGTCTAAAAAAATTAGTCTAAAAACAGACCCTTCATCCTACGATATTGGCTATTCCTTCAAGTTTTGATAATATAGTTCAGTAATAAAGATAAATTCTATGAATTGAATAAATTCAAACGTATGATTTACAACTAATTATTAATATAATGGGTGTGCATATTTTTAATTTTGTTTTTAACTTCATTATCTTACAATTATACATTGTTCAATGTTTTAAAATTAATAATTATAATTATTACTCTAAAATTACACTGGCATATTACAGTACAAGTGACAAATCTGACAGTTCACTTCATGCAGATGTCAGATTTGAGCAATGCTTATGGGCCCCATAAAAGTTTCGTAAATGTAATGGTATTCCCACACCAAAAAGTTTAAAAAACCCTGATGTAGATAATTATGTAATAATAAACAGGAATCGTCGCTACTAACTTGAAAAAGGAAACTACACTTTAGAAAGACAAATAATTATTTGATGCAAACTTCTAAGTTATGTGAAATAACTTTTAAACAGGGTATTTAGAAATAAGATGAATATTGAAATATTTGGTTCATGATAAATGAAAAAATTTTTTTAAAATAAGTTGGTATAATTTAAAAAAAGGAAAAATATTTTCTAATGTTAAAATTTTTCTGTGTAGAGCGGCAAGCAAAATGTTCTCTCCACTTATAATTAATTAGTAATCCTTTTCTCAATAAACAATTGCTTTACATTCATTATTGCTTTATTTCTAAATGAATAATTGATTTAACATTCAACGTGTGCAGAGTTAAGCAAGTATTTTTTTTTTTTTCAATACAAAACGAACGAAATAAATAATTTTAATGCGCACTTGATACATTTAAATAATTTCTTCAGTAAATTATGCAAGATCTCCAAAAAATCCTAACTCCCTTTAAAAGTCGCCAATGCCCCTGTGGGTGACAGAGTTCACGTTGGAAGTTTAGGTTATTGTCGCAAGGGACCCAGCATCTGCGGAGCAAAAGAGGCTATGCTAACTTGTAACGAAAGTTTCCGATAGAATTTGATATGTACAGTACGCCAAAAATGCGCTCTCCTGACCAAATTATTTAACCATACTTCCAATATTGCGGCTACCCCCATATTTTGGGGGCAGAAATCCGAATCCATCAAAAAAAAAAGGTATATTTATTCAGAAAAAAATACGTTTTTGTGTCTGATTTTGTAACTTAAAATATCGTTTGCATTAGTTAGCATACTTGGGATCACCCCATCGAGAGATTAAGATTGATTTCTAGAAAGCTAAGATCTGATCATTAGATTAAGAGGTATTTAGAAGGGTCCATTTTTTCTTCACTATATTTTCAAAGGCAAATACTCTACCACTTTGATTTTTATGAAGGTACCCTTAGATGATTGGGTATGTTCTTTCACGGACAAAATTTTCCAGTAAACCGAACGTATGGTAAGTGTGCAAAAGCTGAGTTTTGTCGAGTAAACTCTTAGTAGTTGCGTCTACTTTTTTAACAGTGAAAAGAACCTCGAGTGCAAATGATAAGATATTATTTGGAAAAAAAATGCTTTAAGGTGACTTATGTCTAAATATCAGCCAAACTTCGCTGATTGTAATGAAGATTTTCCTGAATGTTAACGAAACAGCGATATTTGATTTCATTTTGCTTGCCCTTAATCACTTTCCCAAGTGTTATTATTTTTAAATAAATATCATTTTTACGAATTATATATATTTTGGTGATAAAACAAATTTGAATTTACATGTTGTTTTTTAAATATAATAATCAACTGACTCATTTAATTTGATATCACTAGAAAAATATAATTTACTGATTGCCTAAAAAATAGTAGTACGTTAACCCTTTCGCGCCGACTGTCACAAATACGTGCCAGCATAAAACCGTATCAACCAGGGTAATTTTTCATATAGACTAGAGCATATCTTTCGTAGTCTCAATTATAAATCCAATGTACTACTTTATTTCTAAAAAACAAAATGAAATACTAGTACCAAGACAAATGCTCAATGCCAAACTATCAATAACCGTATCAACCAGGGTAATTTTTCATATAGACTAGAGCATATCTTTCGTAGTCTCAATTATAAATCCAATGTACTACTTTATTTCTAAAAAACAAAATTAAATACTAGTACCAAGACAAATGCTCAATGCCAAACTATCTTACAAAATATGACGACTCAAAGTAACATTAGTCTTTCACAAAGATTTCTCTTTAAACCATTAACTTTGAGTACTTAAAATCAATTAATTTAATTATTCAATAATGCCATGCAGTAATCAATATCTCTCTAACATTTACTTTTTGCTTCTCACTGAATTTAATTTAAATACCATTTATGAATAAAATCAGAAAAACTCAAACTACATCCAATTTAAATGAAACTGATTAGATAATTACACAAAAAATACAGCATATCTTCTAAGGCCTCCTTAATATAATATTTCTTCATTTAAATATATGCCTTTTTAAAGGACATCTGAAAATATTACCAAAGTTTAAACGCAGTGACATAGTGACCATGAATTTTCATATAAAAGAGTGCTTATATTTTATAGCCTCAATCATAAATCCAATATACTGCTTTCTTTTCTTCCACAACAAAACAAACTAGTATTCAGAGAAATACTTAAAGTCAAAATCTAGCATTTCAAAGAAACATTATGCTTTCACAAAGGCTTATCATAGAGCCATTAACTTTGAGTTATTAAAATCAGTTTCTTCACTCCTACAGCTATACCATGCTGTAATCAAAGTATCTCTAAGCTTTTGTGTTGCTTTGTACAGAATGAAGACCAGAAAAAAAATTATTTCAACAAAAGATGAACAATAGACAAAAAGGATCAAGGGAATTCTACCATGTTTCGTGCTTTATCAGTCACAAACAATGACTTCCGGAGAAGTTTCCAAGTTGTTTTGATCACTTTAAATTGACAAGAATGGAAGTTCTTGCTTCTATTTCGTAGAGAAATGGAAGTGCTTTTAAAAATTTTCGTAAAAAGGAAGAAAATGCTTAAATAAACATGGTTAAATTTAGCTCATTGTTTTTTATTTCCTTACATTTACTTTCCGATGTAACTTCTAAACTTTTAAGTCCATCTTAAAAAAAAGTTATACTTGTTGTTTTAATATTTTGTTGTAGAAATATATATTAAAACGAAGATAGAATTTAAAATGCATGTTTTTAGAAAAACAAAATTTAAGATTTCTGATAGATTGTATGTTGTTTCTTTGATTCTTTCTGAATACCCCGACAAATATTTAATGTCAAAATATTTTTCAATACTTTACAATTAAAAGTACATTACGCGTTTAAAAAGATTATTTTAGGTCCATTAGCTTTGAATTATAAAAATCAGTTTTTTTTTCAATTCTACAATTATACCATATTGTGATTTCTCTAACATTTTATTTTGTTTCTTATAAAATTTATTTTAAACATCATTTATAAACAGATCTGAAAAACTTAATCTAAAAATAATTGAACTAAAACTGATTAAATATTTACACATAAAATATAAAATTTATTTTTTAATGATCCATTAATATAACCAAAACACAGTCTTCATTAAATGCACGCCTCTTAAAACGTTTTATAAAAATATCACCAAAGCATAAACGAAACTCACAATAAAGTTTACGAATTAAATAGTGAAAATGGTTTTTGGAAGGGAGCTTCAGTCATAAATTTAATGTTCCGCTTTATTTATTCCTCAAAAAAATAGTACCCCGACAAATACTAAATGTCAAAATATTTTTGAAAATATCACAATTCAAAGTAGCATTAGGCTTTCACAAAGACTTATCTTAGAACCATTAACTTTGAGTTATTAAAATCAATTTCTTCAATTCTACAACTATACCATCTTGCAATCAAAATATCTCTAATCTTTTGTGTTGCTTTGTACAGAATAAAGACAAGAAAAAATTCTTTCAACGAAAGATGAACAATAGACAAAAAGGATCAAGGGAATTCTACAATGTTTCGTGCTTTATCAGTCGCAAACAATGACTTCCGGAGAAGTTTCCAAGTTGTTTTGATCACTTTAAATTGACGAGAATGGAAGTTCTTGCTTTTATTTCGTTAAGAAATAGAAGTGCTTTATATATTTATTTTTTAACAAGAAAAAATAAAACGCTTAAATAAACATGGTTAAATTTAAATCATTGTTTTACATTTGCTTATTTTAAATTTCAACTCTAACGTCTAAATTTTAAAGACAATTTTGAACAAAAAGAAATTCATGAGACGTTATTTTTGGTCGTAGTATGATATATGCTTAAGATAGAAATTAAAACGTATGTTTTAAGCAAAAAAAAGTTTAGATTTCTTATAGGTTGTTCATTGGTTCTTTGAATCTTTCACTGACTGTGAGATAAAAATGCTCCACTTTTTATCCCACTTTTTAGTTTGGCAATACCAGGGATGCCATGTTTTTTCTAATTTCTTCTAGTGGTTGCTAAGTTTAGTTTTTTATGGAGTATTCATCATTTGTAAATTTAATGTAATTTTTTTCGCACTACAACATGCAAATTATTTAAAATTATATACGTAAAGCCACTTTCAATCAGCTCTTTTGTAGAAATGATTTTGAAATGTCGGCAAATTTACCAAGAACTCTGAAAACAAAAGTTTGCAAAATGGTCACAGCGCTGCTATACCCAGGTCTATGTTTAGTTTTCAAATATCACTGTTGCTATATTTTTGCTATATTGATGGTTAAATAGTTGAGAAATAGTTCAAATTGTGATATCTCTTAATTATTAAAAATACCATACTACATATTCACAAAATTTTGTATATTTTGGTTACGTTTTGCATATTTTGATTTCTTTGCATAACTGCCGAATCTTACTCTTTTTTCTCATAATATATTTAGTTGAGAAAACATAGTTGACAACTTTTACTGTTTATTAAATATGATATTATACTAAAAACATAACTGTCAATCTTTACTATTTTTAATAATATCTTATACTAAAAACATAGATGCTAATTTTTGTGCCAATTTTTCATAAGATTCCAAGTTTATGTTTTAAAATGCTGGTAAAATGTAGGATTTAATAGTATTCTTCAAGTTATAAATTTAATTGCAAATGATTATTACCTCTACTATGCATAAATTATTTAAGCATATAAATAAAGGCAATATAATCATTTATTAAATGGTTTATGTTCAGGTGTGGCGTAAATATGATCATTAAAATTATAATTCTATTGACATTGCACTACCACCTGGATAATTATTCTTCATACAGAGTTAAGATTGGTAGCTAATTAAAAACATGTGCTGTTGTTAAGCTTGCCTAATTTATTCTTGGATTAAAAAATTTTATTAAAAATTAATTAACACCATTTTTATATAAAAAACGTCCACATAAATTCACCGTTTCAAATATTCATTCTGTACATTGCACAAAAGAAATAAACAAATAAAGAATAAAATATAATAAAAGAAATGAATAAACATGGTAGACTTGGAATTACTTTTGATCTAATGATTGATCTGATTTTCATACTACTAAATGGTTCAAAGGCCTAACTTAAAAGATACTATTAGAGTAAATGTCTTTACTTATAATATAAGTAAAGAAATCAGACAAAAAAATGTGTTTTCTCTTAATAAACATAGCTTGTTTTTTCATGGATTTGGATTCCGGACACACAAAATTTGGAGTCCCGACACACAAAATTTATGTTGGACAGAAAAAGTTCGTGAAAA
Organism: Parasteatoda lunata; assembly: GCA_949128135.1. Classification (NCBI taxonomy): domain Eukaryota; kingdom Metazoa; phylum Arthropoda; class Arachnida; order Araneae; family Theridiidae; genus Parasteatoda; species Parasteatoda lunata. The sequence continues at coordinate 24,490,649 of OX421981.1, read as the reverse complement.
ATTGAATTTTATAAATAGAAGGCTTCTATAAAATGTCATGTCATAAGAATTATTCGGCTGATAGCGCTCACATTTTCTATTTCTTCATACAATGGTGTGGCTAGATATGGCTAAACAGTCATGGCTAAACAATCAAAAGCGAAATTAACATTAAAAGTTTTCAAGCTTTTGACCGTTCTTCTGAGCAAACTATTGGAATCATAAATCCAAAATTTTGGTTACTGTCTCTCCCTCCCCCATGTCATGAGTCAGTAATCCAAATCCGTCGAATAATAAGAATCCTTTGAATAAATTCTTATTCAGTGAAGTCACGTTTTCAAATTTGATTAAGCATCTTCAATTATCGTCCTTTCTAATTAATTAGTATATATAAATTTAGGTCTTCGACTAATTAAGATTGAGTCTTAGTAGGTAAAAATCTGGTCATTAGATCAAAAGTTATTCAGGGATTTCCGTTTTTTTATTTATGTATTATAATTTTTATTATTTTGTGCACTTAGCGGAGTGTCGGGTACTCCCGCCCAGCGGGTACCTCCACCCATTGTCAATTTCAAATGTATAGAATATTTTTTTCAAGTCAATGGGCCATCGTACATTATTTAGTATATTAAAAAAAGATTATTTTTAAAGTTTCAAGTATTAATGCAGCTGGTAACATGGTAAACAATAGTTTTGAAAATATGTTGAATACAGTAGTCAAATTTTTTAAATTTCTATTTTTTTAAGTTAAACTTTTATTTTTTTGGTTTATTCTTTTTGCATTATTTAATTAGATGATAAAACAATAGAAACATACAAAAATATTGATTATTACTCAATATTATTCAGAAATATAAGCAATTCTCTTTAAGTGGGCGGGGCTACCCGTCTCTGCCCTACATGCATTTATACCTAGTTCTATTAGTTTAATTCTTTTTAAATCATTTGAAACATAAGAAATGACCATTAACTCTATAAAAATAAGTCGTTAAAATATACTTTGTTAGCGCATGAAAATACATAGTTAAAACTCCATTTGTTGCTGTTTATGTAAAAGTAACATGACTTAAGTTACCTAATGTACTTAAGACTTCATTGCGTGTTAAAGCTGTTAAGATATTTCTTTTTTATTCCTCATAAAATAATGAATTTTTCATAAAATTATTTTTAAAAAATGCATGCAAAGAAAGAATTATTTTTGTGTCTTATTGCTTAATTTACTGATCTTTCACTATATAAACATTCTGTTAATGAAGAAGTGAATAAAGGCGGCTAGTAATATTGATTACTTTCCGCCACAACTCGCCAACTGGTACTTCACTAAAGATACTGGCTAATGAGCAGACATTAAGTACACTCTTAAATCGTGTCTAGCTTAATGGTCACTCTCCTATTAACTCGCTCATACTAGATTTACTTTCCTCACTTAAAGATTATACATGTAATTAATTTCATCATTAGACTAGATGAAGATTTGGTTTAAAATAAACAGGGGTATTTTGATAACTATCTGAGTTTTCTACAGGTTATTACAGGTTTTTCTACTTTTCTAACAAAAGTAAAAGTTCGAAATTATTGCAATATTGCAAACTAGCTTAACCAACGCCCTCTTCACGGCTTCTTATAGGTAGTCCAATAAGACTCCTATGAAAGTAAACTAGTTTACGAAAGAGTCATTTAATAGAATATCTAGTAAAAAAGTTATAGCAAATATACGTCTAATTCTGTTTTGTTTTTAATTTATGAATATAATTGGTTGGTCTTATTTACTTGTCTACCACCAAATATTCAATTTTCACATATATTAGGTAATTTTCTCCCGATTACTTTTAAAATAGAATTTGGTTATATACGCACCACTGATACACTTTTTAAATAGTCTGCGCAGACTACTTATAAAAAATCGTGTGGAGGCTTTCTGATGTAGGAGACAATGGCTTAACTGTATCACTTCCTCCATCAGGAAGTCACCACTTGGTTTCTGTAAGTAGTCTGTGCACACTATTGACAAAGTTACCCAGTTTTTCGCATGAACCGAAGTTCGAATATAACTTCATCATTAGACTGAATGAAGATTTCGTTTAAAATAAACAGGGATATTTTGATAACTTTCTGAGTTGACTGTTGTTTCTTCTGCTGTAAAAAAAGTAAATGTTCGAAATTATTATATTACTGCAAACTGGCTTAATAGTCCTTCCCTACATTAGAAAGCCTCCGCACGGTTTTTATAAGTAGTCTGCGCAGAATATTTACTCAGGTAACCAGTTTTGAGGCATGAACCAAAGTTCTATTATAATTTCATCATTAGACTAGATGAAGACTTGATTGAAAATAAACAGGAATATTTTAATAACTACATGAACAGATTTTCTCTTCATAACAAAATCTCTTTTAAAATAAAAAAAAGTAATCAAAAAGTCTCTAAATTATTATAGTAGGTCTACCGGAAAGCTTTGTCCTGAAAGTACACACCTGCTTTGACAGCAATGAAAAAGGTTTTTTTTATTAAGGAGAGGGGTAAAGTACTTACCTTTAATTCAATGCTAATGTTCTAGCTTAAAGGGACACAGCATATACAGAGATACCAACTTACATATATGTATATACTGTGTCTCTTTCACGAGACGGGCTACTCATAAATGTATTCGTACGGAATCAGAATCAGGATAGTAAAAAAATAAAAGGCGGTAGTTCAAGTTTTGGCACAACTAATTTGACAGACTCATCACTGCTTTCACTTTTAATCTAACAAATTCAAATCCAGTGTGTTAAAAGTTTAACTATAAAATATTTAATTAGAACTAAGTAGTAGTGAATTAAATAAATCACACTATTATACCCCACTCACAAATAAACTATTATAAAAAATAGTTTGGCTACCCTGATTATCGACACCGCCTCCTATAACTGAAAGCCTCCACAAGGTTTTTTTTATAGGAAGTCCGATCAGACCACTGTGAAGGATATCCACTTTCCGAACGAGTCATTTAATGTAAAATCTAGTTAAAATAAAAAAGTGGTTGCATATATATGACTAATTTTTTTTTATTTATGAATATTATTATTTTGCCTTATTCACTTGTCAACCACTACAGATTCAATTATTAAATATATATGATATATATCTCTTAATTACTTTTATAAAATGTTTTGGGTTAATGTGCACAGCTGGTTCACTTTTTAAATAATATGCGCAGACTACTTATAAGAAACCGTGTGGAGGCTTTCTGATGTAGGAGGTGATGTCCGGACACGCCAAAATAATAAAATAAAAAAAGATGGTAAATATATATATTTACCGTATATTTATTTACCGTCAATTACCGTGACGGAAAATATTTGACTATTTTTGCTTGCTGTTTAAAATGTATAGCATGACATAAGTACTATAAAGTGGTGAATTATACAAGCTTACGAATTATTTAGAAAAAGTGGTGGCTAAAAATCTAGTAAATTGAATTTATTGAACCAAGAATCACAATTGATAAACTACCACTTTAAAAAATATATTTGCTGTCCGGAGCAAGTTGGCATCTCTGTATATTTTCTTAAATAAATGTTATAGCTTACAATCCTATGTAAATGATAACTATCAATTTTTTTTCTTAGCATTCACATTGTTATTTTCAATTCTCGATTATATTCGAGTGTGGAAAATTATAGCATCATGAAACACAACGGACTGCGCGGACTACTTATAAAAGACCGTGTGGAGGCTTTTTGATGTAGGAGGTGATGCCTGAAAATGTATATATGACTCGCTTGTCTCGAAGAGGTTAAGCATAAACGTTACCATTGAGTTAAAGGGTTTTTACAGCTTTCTTTTGTATAAGAAGCATTGTATGAAGAATATTTTCTAATAGTAACGAAATTTAACAGTGTAGTATTTTTCATTTTAATTCATTTTTCCTCCATTACATTTCAAAAATTCGAAGCATGATATGAAAAGCAACTTTATTGCAGATACCTCACGGTGATACTTTTTAAAGAGTAGGCGTAATTATCCTTATTTTTCAAGTTTTACTGTTTATTTGCTTCCAATGTAAACCGAAGAACCATTACATTATGACCACCCTCCATCTATAACAATGGGCTCGCTAAGGAGCAGATGGTCATGGGGCACATTATGATCCATAATCCTCATAGAACAATCCCTGACGTCTGTAAGCAACTTGAACATTGTTGCAGACCAGATTCACCCATTCATGACAACAGTTTTTCCTGCGGGGGATGGTGTTTGCCAAGAGGATAATGCACCATGTCATAAGGGTCGAATCGTCATGGATTGGTTCGAGGATCATTCCAGTGACTTTCAAGCCATGTCTTGCTCCCCAAATTCACCTGACCTCAATCCAATAGAGCATTCGTGGTCCTACTTGGAAAACCAAATTCGTGCTGCCACGCTACCCACTCGCAATGTGAGGGAATTGCAGGACCAGTTGGTGAGCGCTTGGTACCAGATACCTCAGACTACCTATTAGCACCTTGTCAAATCAATGCCACGGCGGGTGCCAGCAGTTTTGAGGGCTAAAGGTGGTCCTACATGTTATTAGCTGAGTGGTCATAATGTAATGGCTCTTCGGTGTATTAAAAACTTTGCACCAAACGGAACAGTGGGCATCCTTGCATGTATGATACAAAATAGCATGTGCATACATAATTTTACATGTAACGAAAGTATCCAACAGAACTAAGCGGCATATCTATAAGTAATACTGAATTCGGTACCTAATATTAAAAAATATTCACTTTAATTAAATCGCCCTGTAACATTATTTATAAAAGCATTTTCAAATTACTTTAAAAGTGTACATTTTCCATTATTCCTTTCAGAAACGAAAGGATTGAATATAAATTCACGCATTCTTATACAATTCAAATAAGGTATACCAGTTTTGTAAAATTATCATAAATTAATCTATTAGCTCATAGCTTTTTTAGTGATATTAATTGTAATAACATTATTTTTATTACCTAAAATACATAATATTGCTTACGATTAACGCAGAAAAGCCGATATCTCTTTATTAAACCTTACATTCCACTCTTAATTATGAAACAGCTCTTTAACGAAATGTTTTATGTATAATTTGTGTTAGCTCAAGTTGTGTAATTTACTTAAGAATATGGCATTTCGCTGAAAGGATTTAAATAACTAAAAAATATAAAATGCTTATCTGCGTCTATTTCTCTAGTTTAAATTTTTATCACGTTTAGTTTCGATTTAAATAATTCATATTTAATTTCCACAAAATCAATAAAACTAACCTATAGTCACAATTTTGTTTTATTGTTTATATAGAATAAAATTGTTCATTTTAATTCCTTAAATTCATGAAATTAATTTTTTTTATTACCGTAAATACATAATAATCTTTAGGATTAAAGTATTCGCCCTATATGAAACCTTACATTCTGCCCTCAGACATGAAGCTGCTCTTAAAGGAAATGTTTTTTTTTCATAAATTGTATTTGCACAATTTGTATTATTTACATTCGAATGTGGCAATTAGCTGAAAGGATTTAAATAAATATCAATTAAAGTATTTATTTGCGTGTATTTCTTTAATTTAAATTTTAAGAAAGTGCATAAATCAAATTTAGTTTAAATTTAAATAACTTATTTATCTGTCCAAAAAATTAGTAAAGTAATCCAGACTCTCAATTTTGTTTCACTGTTTATGCAGAGTAAAATAATTTTCTTTTGATTTTCTTGAAATTCCTGAAATTCATTTTCTTTTTAATACCTAAAATACATAATAATGTTTATAATTAACACAAAGCCTCTGTATTGAATGTTACATCTTTAACGAAATGTTTTATGCATAATTTATGTTTGTACAAGTTCTATAATTTACTGAAGAATGTACAATTTACTGAAAGGATTTAAAAACTATAAATAAATTACTTATTTGCGTCTGGATTTTTTTAATTTAAATTTCAGGAAAAGATATAAATCAAATTTAGTTTCTATTTAAATAATTCATTTTTCACTTCCACAAAATCAATAAAACTAATCTAGAGTCTCAATTTCGTTTTATTGTTTATATAGAACAAAATTGGCCACACTTAAACACAGCTTGCATTTCGATTAGCATACAAATGCGTGGATAACTATGGGCAAAAAAATATATTTTCTCTCTCAAACATTTCCATCGCTTCCAGCTAAATTGGCTCGAGTTCAACCTCATTTTCTATGCGTAAGTGAAAGTTTTATTTGTATGTGTTTTGAGAATATAACACGGGAGAAAAATTCGCAAATATAATGAAAAAGATAAAGTGAAGGAAACTAAGCTCTGGAGTTGTTTTATTTTAACCGCCATTTCTTTCTTGAATACACAAAGATAATAAGGATCTGCCACATAGGCATGCACGCAAGAAGCTATTTCTGGAGAACACTAATTTTGTTAGAGTTCTTGCTATAGTTGTGATAAGACTCTATTTACTTTTGCTTTCATAAAGAGGACTTTTTTAAAACTCTTTTTGTGCATGTGTGATTTATCGCACCTAGTTCAAACAGTCTCACGGAAAATTTATTTCATGAAAATTTATCAGAAACAATTATTCAGTTTCATTAATAAGATTCATGGTGGGAATTGAGTCTGAAATTGAATAATTTTTCTTGCGTTTGTTAAGTTTGGTGTTAAAATTGACAAAATAATATCCCCGAACTTTTTTTTATCTTTCTTTGAAAATTATTTACGTGTTTTGAAAAACCCAAAACAAAACAGAAGCTATTTACTGCTGGAGTTTATAGTTATATATTAATATATTCGCAAAACTTAATCAGAATTTTATATATATACTTATAAAGATGCCTCTTATTTGTGAAACACCGGAATAATAAAACGCGTACAATACAAATTTATTAAAAAAGGAGATTTAAAGAGCATATCTTCTTTTAATCAAAATTGAACTCAGTAAATAATCTTAAAGGGATATTTTTACACAATACGAAAATCCTGAAAAGTTACGATAAAAAGTAGCAGAAATTCTCCCTAAAACGCAATCATATTCTTAATAAAATCTGATGAAAAATCATTTTGATTTTTAAATTGTATTACCTTTCAATGTGTTGAATCTGATTTCATATCTTATATTTTATGAATTTTTTTACAGCAAGGGTTCAGGTTTAGGAGCAACATTTTTACTTTCGTTAAATGCTTTTTCACTGGAAATCTCCCACATGAATGCATGCTAGTCCTGACGTAGCAATAAATGAAATAGTACAAAAAATAAATGATTGCAAATATGTATCTTTTGTACTATTTTAATTTAAATATACTTCTTACTGTTTATTCAATATTTAGAGAAAAAAACTACACCAGAAAAAAAAATGTAATGAGTATGAGTAAAAGATCACTCAGTCATTGACAAGAAAAAAAATTAATCATGTTTAACAAGTCAAAGTTTTCATCACTGTACCAACGTATTAAACATTGCAGATAGTTTCAGAGTAGGATAAGTGTGCGTTATTAAACCAGTCGTGAGCATCACTTCATGCAGCTGAAGGTATCTTCTCAAGCTCTTAACGGTAAAATGCACTGAAAACATAAAAAGTGAAACAGACTGCACTCAAACTGACTTTTAACATAAAAATTTGCGGAAAGAAAATTTATTTTGTTTCAATATTTATTAAGCATTTATTTTATATCAAATTAGGTGGTTGATGAGGATGTGAGAGTAGTCAGTTTTATTTTTTATTAAAATATATTTTAGTTCTATATTTGATTTTATAACTTTATAACGTTGTTGAACAGCTGACCCAATTTTTGAGTTTACAACTATTAATGTTCAACTACATAGCCTAGTAATTTTGAGCCCAATCCAGAAGACAAGCGAGCTTCTGGATCAAGTATTGGGAGAAATGTGCCTTCGTGGAGGACTTTTTGATGGAGCTAACCCGCTTATGCATTACATGGAATGGAAAATAACGAAATCCTCCCACGGTTAGCCTGGCGGCAAGAGGACTCTAAGCCATGATCCGTCTACCGCTGAGGATTATGCACGTCATCACTGTGGTTGGTACAAGCTGGATGCTGAAATCGCATAGACCAGGCAACGCTGGGATTCGAACCCGGTTCACCTCATTGGAAGACGAAAGCTCTATCCCCGAAAACCAATCCCCTTCCCTTAATCATTTTTAGATTAATCTGTAAACGGGCACACTGTCAGGCTTATAGTGCGTGGAAAAGCCAAACGCGAAAGAGTTTGACCTCTTGCTAATTAAGTCAGTAAGGTGCGCCTTTCATTTGACAAGATAACATCCTAAGAATGAAAGTAAGTCTTAGCTGAAATCATTCCGCATAGATGATAGCACCACCCATTCGTGAGGTCACTTCCATAATTTCGACACAATTCTGAAAGGGAAGGAAATTATCTCCAGATCTCTGTACCCCTGGTACTGGTCAGCGACCGACCGCAGGTATATCGCATGTACCCGGGGAGGGGGGGGTCTTAGCAGGGTACCAAGGAGTAACCACTGAGCTACCACAGACACTTGTTAATTTTTTTTTCAAGAAACCATGATTAATTTAATTTATATTAGGTGACCCATTCGTTTTAAAAAAATAGAAGAAAATAACCATTTCCCAATAGTTACATTATTCTAGTAAAGGGCCGTAAGGCCTCAAACACCCAGTTCCACTACAGCGAACGGACGAACGAACGAACGGACATTATTCTAGATTATTGGTCTCGATCATTGTCCAGGGGTGAAAGCGAGATGGAAAATAGGAAAGACTGGTAGTGAAACCTTTTAAGTTATTGCTATTTTTGGGGAGGAGTTTACTTATTCTTTTTTAAAATTATTCAACAATATCTACTTTATCTTCGAAAAGAAGCAGTTTTATATATATGCTAAAATTTTAAAAGAAATCTTGATAGTTACAGATATTTTATTTTTTGCGAAAAAAATGCTGGAATGAAATATCTTACGTACCAGGTTTTTCTCTTTTCCGTCTTGCTATATAAGGGCTTTCACCCATGTCATTGTCCAAACCCATGAAAAGCTGTCGTTTTATTACGCTCTCTGAATTTTTTTTTTTTGCAGTGATAGCTTTAAAACAATAGGACTTGCTATGGTAAGAACGCGTTATTTTAACTTTATAAACACTTAATACGTTTTATAATTAATAATAAGGGGACTTTAATACATTTATTTAAAATATTTATACGTAACAAGTGATCAAAATCATTATAAATCAGCTTTGTAAAACCTAGATAAAGATATTCGAGTATACAATTTGTTACCTCTTTAAATATATATATAAAAAAAATTCCGAGCGAAATCGGGATATTCGGAAGTTTAGCAAGCCTGCTATTACAGCAATTCAAATGCGTCTGATAATTCGATAATGGATATAATTTAATGACCACTTTTCAACCCGTATTGTTTTCTGTAAAAGTTAAACAGACTCCTATTATTCATGATATTTAAAATGGTAATAGATTTCACGATTTAATTTTTTTTTTAATTTAATAGATTTGATTTAGATTGATTTTGAACGCTACTATATGCAATCTTTTACAAAATAATGAAAAATCTATGAATGAGTAGAACCAGAGGAGTTAATAAATATCGGCAAAATTACACAAATTAAGAATATTTCAATACCACTTAAAACTTTGTGAAGTGCAAAAACTTCTGCGTTTGCATCTATGCCTTTTTAAGCAGGGATATCGCAGGTTATTAAAAATTTAAAAAGTGGTAGATAGTCAATTTAATTTTATTTATTAAGTAACTCTTTAGTTATTCAATCGTATTTTAAACTTTGAGTAGCATTTCAAATTATTAATTTTTAAATCAAAATCATTCTTCACAATCGTTTTCAATAGTAAACAGAATAAAGGAATGACCTAATAAAAGGTGTTAATTTTTATTCCTTTTTATAAAATTTTGAATTTTAATAGTCGCCACTTTTTTTTATTTTTTTTTTTTATTTATATATTTATTATTATTATCATTATTTTGAAAAAACAAACAAACATAAGAAATACAATTCTCTTACGCTCAATAACATAATAAACTAAAAAAAGCATATTTTTGTATGAAATATATGTCAAACCAGTAAAGTATCATAATTTGAAAATTTAAGCATAATTTTAATGAATTTAAACTTAAACTTTGTAAAACATCTGGGCACCTGAGGCCACTTGCGGCCCTTTACCCATTCATCATTAGATTGATCTTTGTAGTGCTTCGATTCTGGAATGGAAATGAAGTAAATTCTAATGAAACTGGATGCTGAATATCTGTATAATCACGGTATTCAGCGCGAAGTGCCACTGACCAATTCATCTTTACTGGGTAGACATATAAATATAGGTCATAGTTAAAGTCATATGCTGGGTTTGAATTGGGGGGAGTCCCTATAGTCAGAAACAACAAAAGAAAATGTATAGCCAGGAGCTAGTGATCAAATAACACAATATACACTATAAGTCGGGCTTTATTAAAGTACAAAAGTAATGATGAATTAATATGATAATAAAATAAGGTTAGGTATATGCAAAACATATGTTTATAACAAATAAGTAAGAGTATGAATTGAAAAGAGCAGTAAAAAATATTTACATAATAAAGCTGTTTACAAAAATGAACATGTGGTAATCTGCTAAAAATTGTAATGAAATGATTTTTCTTTTTGTTTATTTTTATGTATATATCTTTTAAATTGGCACAAAAATTAAATTTGAATAAATTCAAAAAATGCTATTAGAGGAAAAAAAAATACTTCCGGTTGAAGTCAATAGTGTCTAGTTATTGATTGTGGAAGACCCCTGTTTATTGACATCATAAGCGGCTTTTTATATCATTTCCACTTGTCATCTATCAAGCCAGACCTGTCAAAGTCAGACTAGTCAAGTCTCTTTCAAGTGATCCTAGAAACAAGGTTTGCGAAGTATTTATTGGAACTTTTTATTAGGAAATTTTATGTGAGAAAATATAGATATATCCATTCTCATTGTTCTTAATTTAAAAAAAAATCTTGTTGGTGGCAAAGAAACTTCCATAGTCAATAACACAGCCCATATTTCACTACCAGATGTTTTTGGTATCATTTTTTTTAAACATTTTTTGGGAGAGCTATAAAGTTTGTGCCTTCTTATCTAGTCATCAAGACGTGTATATATTCTTTTATTTATTCAGCTTTTTTCTTTAAAAAAAGTGTAATCTTTTATCATTGTACAAACGTTTCAATATTTATGAAATAAAAATAAATATAATGATTATATTTTGTTAAAAAAATGTATTTTCAGATTTACTTTAATGATTAAAATAAAACCTTTATTTATTGTTATATTCAAACATAGATTTTCAGTAATAGTAGTCTTACATAATTTATTTTCACAACAGAAATATTGAATTAATTAAGAGAATTAGTGAAGATTGTAAGGGATAAAAAAGGTGTTAGCTTCTATTATATTTTTCCCATTAATCACCGCTATATATATGATACCGGATAACCGAGAATTTTTTTTAAATATTTTTAAAGCTCTGTATACATCCTTATTCATATCCAAATTATTTTTTTTTTTAAATTTTCTTTGAGGAATTGATAGGGTCCTAGAATATGAGACTTGACGTCCGACGGGGCTAACAAAGGTCAGCTCTAACATGTCGTCATTTGAATTCTTAGCTCTAATATTTGGTAAATCAATTTTAAAACTACTAAAAATGTTTTTAAATTCTTAATAAAGCTAAATATCGATCATTTAATTATGTATGAAAAATAATTAAGTCCAAAAACAATGAATTTCACAATAACTATGACCTTTTTTTCCACTTTTCTCTCACAGTTATGCGTAAAGCAAAACCCAAAATTTTTTGTGAGGAATTCTTTCACATATTTTTTTACTGTTATCGTATAAATTGATGTAATTTTTAATTTCTTTAAATATCTGCATACTAAATATAATTTTGTATTAAGGATAGGTTATAATCTCCGGAATTATTCTAATGTAAACCCACTTAATTATAAAACTCCAATATATAGTTAAAATATTTTTCCTTTTCTTATATTACATTAAATCTTCTTCGAACATAAGGTTCGTGACATTTGAACCAAAATGGCCGGGATAGCCTGGTTGGTAGGGAGTTCGGCCTATGTCCAACTGGTCGTGAGTTTGATCCCCACCTGCCGAAGACTCCCCATGTATTAAATAGTGACAGATGCACGTTAAATCAGTCGCGTAATAAAGTCCTCCAAGTTCCCATAACAAATCAATACCTCTGGGGATACTGAATTGGAGATTGATCGTTCTCTGGTTCAGGTCAATATTAAAATCTGTGGATGAATGAATGGATGCATGAGTGAGTTCGCTTTTTTTTTTTTATGGGCTGTGCCATGTGTGTGCGGTGGCTGATATCGTATTCTTGACCATAAATGTTGCCACTGAAAGACAAGAAATGCACTCTCCGCCTAAGCAATTCGCTTGGCTTCACCAACCAGGCTTACTGACGTCGGCAAGTGGCATTAGAAACCACAACATAATAAAAATGCATTTTTAATTGCAATATACAATGAATACAAAATACTTATTTGGTTAGACAAAATATACTTAATGTATATATTACATATTTAAATTATGTGAATTATTAAAGGGTTTCTTTTTTCCACGTGAATTTTTCCAACACAAATTGGTGGATTCTAATGGATCAAAATTTTGAAAGGAGCCATTAGACATTTTAACGAAAATTCTGGTTGAAAGAGTTTTTCTACATTGATGTACTTTCACTAAAAAAAATTTTCACAAAAAATATAATAAAACGATGGAAATAATTGACAGGTTGTTTATTTAATTTAGGTTCCCACTTTTTCTTTCTTTTTTGTTTTGTTTGATTCGACACGTGACGAGTGGCGACTTGTTATTTTCAGGTCTGTCGAACGACGTATTTATTTAACTATAAAGCTAAAAAGATTTTTTAACCTAAATTTAATCTCACTTAATCAAAGAGTATATGAATATTTGACTAAATATTTCCTCTTATTCTTCAGTATTGAATGTAATACAGGAGAGAAAGTGTAACATGATTTCAATAAAAATTACTATAATTTCTACTTACTGAATATCTATATGAATGTTATTACTTATGGGAAAAATGCACCTGGTTATTAACAAAGAAGAATGAAAGAAAAAAAGGTTTAAATTATTGCTGGTAAAATGTTACGAGTGTTATTTTACTCTAGTGTGAAGACGACAAGTCACCCATGTAGGGACCTTTCTAATGCAACAGCTGTTAAATCGATTAAAAATAAATTTTTTGACCCCTGTCTGTTAAGACTTAAAAGCAGAGCTATTGTTATTCATACACAATGTTTTTTTAATTCTGTAACTATAATAACTTAATTTTTATGAATGCATTTTTCATGAAGAAGTAAAGGGAATTTTGATTAAATTTGATTTTTTTTTTTTTTAAAAAGGAATATTTTACAAACATTTTGAAAAAAAAACAAGCACCGTGTAATACTTTTAATATTTTAAGAAAAAGTCAAAATCCATCGAAGCTAAATATCTAAGGAGAAATCTAAATCTCAATCACAGGTTCTCCAAAACGGAGACTCTGCTCTTATTTGATTAAGTAAACTAAAAAGTTTTATTATCTTGTTCTAAGCAGGATAGACATGATTTTTTTTTAATTTTTTCACGCATATCTACAATATTCCTTGCATAAACATATTTTTTTATTGCTCATTACAACATAACCTTATTGCTAACATAGAAAATTTTATAACACCTAACTTTTTTCGCTATAATTATTTAAGCAATATATTTTCAGAGTTATTTTTAAATGCGACAACATTTGAAAAAAATTGCCAAACAATAAGCATACAAATTAACTTCGAACATGACCTTGATTCGCACACTACCAAATAAATACATAAAACATAATACATATTACATAAAACATAATTGAATACATAAAACATTAGAATAAACAATCCAGGCTACAAACAATTTTGATTGTTTTCTTTAACATGTCTTTTTTGAAACTAAATGTTTTCTTGCACATCATCAAACATCTGAAGCTTTAAATATATATATATATATATATATATATATATATATATATATATATATAGGGCTATTAAATACTTCGTTAACTAAGTGGTTTCAAAACTGTACCTCTGTCAGATTTTTTATTTTTTTTTTACCTTTTTGTTGATGTTATAATACGTTATTTTTGAAAGACATTTTTCATTTTTTAAGGAGGTTAAATGATACTTAAATGCAAAATTATGATTGAAAATATAAATTAAGAAGCAAAACTTGATTTTTAATTCCGTTCGAAGTTTTAAATTTCAAAGTTCCGTTGAAAGTTTCAATACAATTGAAAAAAATAAAAAATAAATGTCAAATAATAAACGTAAGAAAATTTTTCCAACATATCGTAAAATAAAGAAATTCCATATGTCTGTAATACTTTAATTATTTTATTATCACAGCAACAAAACTATTTATTTCCATAATGCCCTTTTACTAATTATTTTTAAGAATTTAATGTTAAACGCCTTTACAGCTTTGAAAATAAAATAAACTTTCTCTTCGTAAATATTGCTCTGAATAAATATGATGTTTTATTTTATTTTTATTTATTTATTTTATTTTAGTTTTTAACTTCGTGAAATAATTTAAGATAACAGTTTGATTAATGAAAAAAATACAGACGGGGAAAGATAAATTATCAAAATATTTTTTTCATGAAAATTCGAAGCAAAAAAAAATGCATTTAATTATTTTCTATTAATCACATTTCCCTACAAACATTTGATAATTATATATGCGCAAACAATTAAGATAACAGTTTTTTTTATCAAAATTTCTTCCTTTCTAATTATTTAATGTAGTACAATGGAAGAACGTGTTTTACTCTCCGATATTTTTATTGAATTGTTCCAAACTTGTTTCTCATTAGCATGAACGATAATTGCGTAGAAGATCCTTTTTTCCTGTAATATGTTCATATCTATTTGAAATAAAATATTATTCCAACATCTGGGGGTACACGTGGGTTCAACGGGGCTTACATATTTTAAAAAGTGACGGCAAAAATAAAAGGAAAAATAACTTTACTCCATAACTCAGTCTGTTTGCAGTGTTATAAATTATCTGTATGCTACTCCTACTCTTTTAAATCTATAAGAATGTTTGTTAAAAAAAAGCAAATTCAAACTTTACCATAATTAACCAAAATATCCTAGTTAAGGGAGGGAGACTAGTAACACATAACTAAAAATAAATGAAGCAAAGAAGTTTTACTATTTTTTTTCTTTTTCGGAAAAAAATAATGCATTGATAACTACAACATTATATAAATGGTAATGTAGTTGGGTATCATGTTCTGTTTCGTATCTAAAACATTGAAAAAAATACAAGTATCCCGAGAAAAAAATTATTTCATCTGAGTTCGGTATTTATATAAAATGATTTCGAATTGGTTGGTGTTAGTAAAAAACCAGAAAAGTCTAATTTGTTGCCCTTTGAGGGCAATTTTTTTCTAGTGATAGCAATTATGTAGCATTATGTATGCATTATATTCTTGTGGTAACATTTATGTATGTATCTAATCCTCTTTACAACTGAAGTATAAAGGAAGATAGCAAAGAAATATTCTACAGTTCTGAATTTCTGCTTTACTGTCATAATAAGATAAACAAAATATGAATTATGCTGGAAGAAGGTTAATAATTTTAGATACACATACGTGGACTTCAGGTATGAACTAAGTAAAAGAATATAAATATCCCATGCGTAAAATGGCCTCTAAAGTAGGAACGAACATGCATATTATTATATTATTGTCTATTTAAATACAATTATAAACAGTTTTAATAAATATTTAGAATTAATGATAAATTTTATAAAGTACAAATTTTTATCTAAGTACAAGTTTTCTAAATGATTTATAACAATTATTTTATTAACTAAATAAACAATTCTATAAACCCAAATAAAAACATTATATATTTATAAATTTGTATTTAGAATAAATTTAGTCATAAATCAAGAATTTAAGAATAACTAAATTAAGATTACTTACGTTTTCGAGCACATGGTTTTAGCGTGATTTTTTGAAAATCACTTCTGTTTATGTGGAATTTTACTCAAATAACTTACATGTGCTGCATCTATTGGAATCCTTATAAAGCTTAAACGTCAGTGAAAGTTTCAGTAACAGTAAAACTATAATTTCATTATAGCGTGTTTTTTGAAGCTAAGAAGGGAAGATCCACATATGTGGACTAAGGTTAATATAGTAAAGGTAGAAGTCATTAACACGTTGAGCACCGCGTCAGCCATCGGTGGCTGTCACTGGACTTTCCATTTTGGCCGCGTCAACCACCGGTGGCTGACTCTGAAATTACATTTAGGCCGCGTCAACCACCGGTGGGTGACACTGAAATTACATTTAGGCTGCGTCAACCACCGGTGGCTGACACTGAAATCACATTTAGGCTGCGTCTGCCACCGCTTGCTGACACTGACTATTCACATAGGCCGCGAAAAGCAGCTCGCTGACAGCGTATAACATGATATAAAACTATAAAATTTACACTCTTTAATGGAATTGCAGAAAATTTATTCAAAATTTACTTAATTATTGTGATTCTTGGTTTAATAAATTCAATTTAGTAGATTTTTATCCACCGCTATTTTTAAACAATTCGTAGGCATATATAATTCACTACTTTTTATCAGATTTGTCATGCTAAACCTTTTATAAACTAGCAAAATCTGTCTATATTTGCAAATTTCGTTTGTAGTTATTTACCGTGTGGCCAGACGAGCAAGCCGAGTAAAATTAACGTGACATTCAACGTGTTAAAGTAAACTTTACTTTAAGTAATTCGATCCACCACTTTATATAAATAGTTCAAAATCTCATATAAAATACCGCTTTGCAAAAATTAAATCGTGAAGGGCCTCTGACTGTGAAGTAAATTGAACCAAATGCATACCTGCCAACTTTTAGTCCTTTCGAGGATGATTTTCCCCAGTGGTAGTAAAATGGAATTAAAATTACAATTTTAGGCAGAAACATTCGCTGGACTATCACGGTAGTATTACATAAAAATATATATGCTTAATTTTTTTAAAAAGAGAAGTAGTCAAGAAGATTATAAATTAAGTTTAAAAATGCAAGGAATATATAGAAATTATACATTTTACTACCACTTAAAATGTAGAAATAAAGCCTTCCGCCAAATGCGGAAGACTTGGCAGGTATGCAAATGTCTAAAAGTTTTTAATTTTCAATCTGATTGTAATTTATTTTTTTTCGAGAAGAGGAACGTTTGACATCCCTGTATTACCCCTTGGCCCTCCGTTGTCACCTCTGAAGCGCAGTTAACAGGCGCCACTTTAAAATTAAAATTTACAATTCCTTAGTAATTAGAAACCACTTAAAGGTTTTCAAAGCTTTGTAAAAATATCGTATTGTGTATTTTACATTAAGTGCTTATATTTGTTCAAACAGCATTTTAAAGTATTTGGAGTGTAAAGAGACATTGCAATTACGACTATTAAGTAGATACCAAATCCACTTACGTTTCGGTAATAAGAACACGTATCTTGCCAAAATAAAATTAATCACACTATCATTATCAATGTAAGAGAAAATATAAGAGAACGAATAATTTATTTCAGGAGCTCTAGCTTGTTTCATTATTCGAAAATCATACTTATAGTTCTTAAGGACAGTATTATGTTGTATCAGTTCAAATATTGATTTTGTTATTTCTGGTAAGATGTATATGTCATAAAATACAATTCTTGTATGCTAGCACAATTTATTTTCTAAGTGCTTTCATATTATACAAGGATTCATGTATTTCTGGACATATCGGTATTGTCGAGTGGAGTCAATTGAGTAAAAGAGTTACTATTTACTTATTATGCAAAGATAGTAGAGTTTTTTTAACATTTATTTTTCTTTCATTTCAGAGGAATTCACCAAACCTGCAATAGCGCAATTATTCCCTAATTACTCTTTTTTTTTCTTCCTGTTTTTCAAAAAAAAAAAAAAAGCAAATTCGTAATTCTCTACTATGATGAATCAATAATAAGAAGTATCTATATTTGGAGTTGAAAAACTACAAGTGTTTCTTTTTCTTCTGTTTTTAATTTTTCTTTTCTTAAAAAAAATAAAGAATTTAAATGCTAATAACAGTTGATTAATATTAATTAATTACATTAATAACATTAATTAATGGTATTGAAAATTAATAACATTAATTAATAAAATTAATAAATAATAACATTAATTAATTAAGAATTTTATTGTAGATAAAATTTAACTACTACTTAATTTACAAAAATGCTCTACCAGGATTGAAAGCCTATATATACCAAGACGGAAAAGAGCAACAACTGGTGCGAAAGACAGTTCATTCTAAATATTTTTTTAAAGAAAAATTATGATTTTAAACTACCGTGATTTTTTTTACAAATATAGCATATGTATGATACTGATTTTTTCCTTAAACTTAAGGGCCTACCTGGTCGAGTGGTATCGCCCGCCAAATGATGTGCAAAGCGTGGTGGTAGCAGGGTCGAATCCCGCGTACTCTGGTATACCCGCGTACCTTCATGCTGCTCTTCTTTGTGTTGTTGTGTATAAGCAAAGGTTTATAAGCCTAAATTGAGCACACAAGCTTGCAAATGTATCCACATCCAAAATCCTTAAAAGTAAAGTCCAGGAGCACCCAACTCATCTCTGTCAGAAAACGGAAGATACTCCAAATAAACCGCCTCTTTATGTAGTTATGTCGTGGAAACAGTAATATAATTCATTGAACGATTATATCAATTATTAATTCTCTGCTACCTAGCAAAAAGTGTCGCAGTTAAATGTAGCATAAAATACCTCAGTTAATAAAAAATTTAAATATATATATATATATATATATATATATATATATATATATATATATATATATATATATATAATTCACCACTTTATAATAGTCATGTCATGCTTTACCTTTTAAAAAGCAAGCAAAAATAGAAAAAATAGAAAATAGTCAAGTATTTGCAAAATTTAGTTTGTAGTCATTTACCATTTTTTTATTTTTAATTTCGGAGTGTCCAGAGCAGTTGGCATCTCTGTCAACATTCCGTTGCGAGTTTTTGTTTACAGTGCAATCAATGATCGTTTCTATATCAAGAAATTAATAACTGCACACAGTTTAGAGTTTTAAAATGATATATCAAGGGGAAAACAGGAAAACAGGAAATATAACATGAACTGATCGCATTAGTATGTGTACGTTCACTATAACATAATTGATTTTGCTTTCACTATAATTTTTACATTGCTAGTTCACATTAGTTTTGAGCAGCGTTTACGATTTTTATTTAAAATTAGGTAGTGGTAATTAAAATAAGATAAAGAATTATTGAATTCGTCTTCTTATAAATTCATTGTAAAATAGTTTTTTTCTTATTGTTATTATAGTCACTCTTAAAATAACATCTGAACCCTCGACTCTTCAAATATACCATCATTTTTGTTTATAAATACGATTTTCTTGCCTCTCAGAAATGCTGCATTTACAAGCCTTAGGTGGTTAATAGATTAACAGGCAAATTCAATCTAGAAAATAAATGGAAAAACAGCATTGTTCTGTTTGGTGAGAAAGAGACAGTGGTTTTCTTTCGATGATGTCACGGACAATGACATAACCGATCAGCAATTAATTATGAATAAAGACACAATCAATCAGTTTCATTATAAACATTCAATTCTTGTTCAATGCGAAGTCATTTGCATTTATACATATATTGTCTATCAGATATTGTCATGTAGTGTCAATTTAATAAACCGTGATTTGTTTCAAGGTCAGTCAACTTTTTTGTCGTCTCATGAAAAATTTCCGCTTATTGTTTTGATTTTGCTTATCTTTCTTAAACCATTTGCAACAAATTTTGCTGAATAATAATTATTGAAATCCATAATTCAATTTTAGACAACTGCTATAAAGACGCATCTTTATGTATTTAGGTAAAATATATCTTTTTTAATATATATATATATATATATATATATATATATATATATATATATATATATATATAATAACAGAGCTTCATCTCTGTTATCAGTGGTGTATTTAGCTTTAATAATGCAGTCGTAAGCCATGTTACACTCAAAAAATCTTTATTAATGGTAGTAGGCTGGTATCGATAACACTTCACATCCACACTCCGCAAGGGAGGGGGTGGACAAGACTTTGGACAATTCCGGAACAACTTTTCAGGATCACAACATGATGGAAAAAGCCATGCGAAAAGCATTGCTCTCGCTTTTATACTAACACAGATTTGAGTAAACAGGCACAGTCGTTGGCATTCTTGTATCCTTACGCATTAAGGAAAATCATTTCATGCTTCCTTATATGGAAGTAAAAGGGGGAGAGATTCTATAAATAACTCAATCGTATGTTTATCAGCCTTGACTTCCCAAAATAGAATCTCTCTACGCTTATTCTTTAACAAAGACATTTTATTAAAACGAAAGAGATTTAATTCTTTTATTAATACAAAAGTATTATACTTTTTGTATTACATCCCCCCCAAAAAAGATTTTTGGCAAGCCAAAAAGAAATCATAATAAAATTTAGAATTCTCTGAACTTTTTAAATTTATGTTGGTACGACTGTTCCTTTTCACTACTACAAATAACATTTTTTCAATTATCTGTTAAAAAAAAACAACTATATACAATGACAACAATAAAAACATGATAATACACTTTATCTGTTTAGGCAACTAAACAGAAAGAAAAATGAAACATATTTTTATAACTAATCTACAAAAATTTTCAATAAAAATTTTTTTTTTTTTTTTTCACACAAAAATATACATAATTTTTATGGATTTTTATCCAAATATCACTTCTTCCCTTGAAGAAGTAAAAAATTTTCTTTTGTTTTGGACACTATTCATGATTTAATTTCTACATTTGTGGGTTGTTATATTTCCTAAGCTTTGATACATGAACTATTTCAAAATTTTGTTTACTTAAATTTTTCTTTTTATTTCCTATTTTTTCGTCGATGTTAACCTGATAATGTATGCACCCATTACCTAGTTCTCTCTTCGAATCATTTGAAATGTTTGGCCTTTCTTTCTTTTTCCTATTTTTCCTGTACTTTTTGTTATTAACTTCTTGGTCATTCTTTCTTTTTCCTATTTTCCTGTTCTTTTTATTTTTGTTACCCCTCACATTTTTTTTTTTTTTCAAAATGTTTACTTTTACTGAAACATCTTAAACTTATTTCAAAATGTTTACTTTTGTTGAAACATCTTAAACTTCTATTTTTTTTTTCAAAATGTTTACTTTTATTGAAACATCTTAAACTTCCATTTTTCAAAATGTTTACTTTTATTGAAACATCTTAAACTTTCATTTTTTTTCGCAATTTTTGACCTTAACATTATGAGAATTCTGTTGTCTAATGTGCAAGGATAAGTTGTCATTGTTAGAATTAGCAGAGATGATCAGTCTCTTACCAACTTGAGTAACAACTGGCCCGACACAATTAATAAACAAACAAAAATCTTTGCAAGTTTGCAACCCTACTAAAGCATATGAAAAATCAGTATCAAGTATAAAAACTTAGCTGAATTAACAATTTCGCCTATCGTAATAAGGGGAAACTCACAAATTTTGTTAAGTGTGAAATGTCTTTTTGTTTGGGTAACATTTAATTTTTCACATTTTTAATAGGAATATTTAGTTTTGACCAAGTCCGAAAAAGAAAAAGCCTTACAAATTTCTTTTAGTTTTGTTTTTGTTTAAAAATCTGAAAAATTTAGAATTTTGTTTGCCGTCACAAATTTAATTGACGTTTGAAACACATTTATTTCCCTCAAAAACATTTTAAATGCACTAAAAAGAACAATATTATATAATAATTTTAAAGAAAAGCAATCTAAACACAAGAAATGCAATCTAACTATTCATAATATAACATACTCAGTTATTCATACTTTATAAAGAAAAAGCAATATAAAAACAAGAAATGCACTTTAACTCTTAATAAAATTCTATTGATTAAATTTCATTATAAAAAGTTTAGAGCACTTTCATATCCAATATCAATAAACTATTTAATCATGCTAGTGAGAAAGAAAAATAAGAGGATAAAAAAAAATATATGTATCTGAATGAAATCCTTTCCCTTTGCTACACTTTTCCTTGACCTTCATGATTGTGAAGAGAAGAAATAAACAAATTTTTCATTGCACTTCATGAATATTCATGATTAAGATTCGCGCACATTCACTTTTGTTTTCACATAAATCTTCGGGATTTTACAGGCGTTCACATATCACTGGTGTTCACAGCAGCTTTTTAATGAAAGGACTTTTAATAAAGAAGCAAAAAGCTTCTCTCTAAATTTATTATAAATCGCGCACATTTACTTTTGTTTTCACAATTTGAGCACTACGGAATTGTAGGGTCATCTTGATCAACACTATGGGTTTCAGAGAGGCATGTGACGAGCTCGAGCCAACGTCAGCATTCTCACTGCGATGAGGTGTACAGGTAGTGAACTCAATCCTTTCTTCCTTCATTCTTTTTTTCACCGCGGACTAGGCACTTCTTTCTTTCGTCCTTCGTCCGGGATGGGCGATTCTCTTTTTTCGTTCCCCGGGGGATGATGGATGAGGTTTTCGAAACACTGGTTTCCTCGACCAAGCAAAAAATCCTGCCGGCTTATAATAACAGAGCTTCATCTCTGTTATCAGTGGTGTATTTAGCTTTAATAATGCAGTCGTAAGCCATGTTACACTCAAAAAATCTTTATTAATGGTAGTAGGCTGGTATCGATAACACTTCACATCCACACTCCGCAAGGGAGGGGGTGGACAAGACTTTGGACAATTCCGGAACAACTTTTCAGGATCACAACATGATGGAAAAAGCCATGCGAAAAGCATTGCTCTCGCTTTTATACTAACACAGATTTGAGTAAACAGGCACAGTCGTTGGCATTCTTGTATCCTTACGCATTAAGGAAAATCATTTCATGCTTCCTTATATGGAAGTAAAAGGGGGAGAGATTCTATAAATAACTCAATCGTATGTTTATCAGCCTTGACTTCCCAAAATAGAATCTCTCTACGCTTATTCTTTAACAAAGACATTTTATTAAAACGAAAGAGATTTAATTCTTTTATTAATACAAAAGTATTATACTTTTTGTATTACATATATATATATATATGTATATATATTACGCTTTTACATGTTATAAATACTTCTCCTATGGTACATTATAGTAATTTCAGATCAAAATAAGGATATTAATATGAATAATATATTATAATGTTATAGTGAACACAAATGTCTTATTTTTCGAAAAAGAATTTTTCAAATGAAATAAGTGAGTTACCATTTTCTGAATTTTTTTGGAAAAAATGAATTAGTTCTTTGGTTCATAATTAGCTAAGTGCGTTGCAGAAAATGGTATTTGTAACTACTTCTATTCTTCCATGCAAAAATTAATTACAAAAATTTATTTCACTACAATATTTTTTAATGCAAATTATATATTTGTTATAAAATTAATCTAAAAGAAAGGTATTACATTTAAATTCTGTATGAAATCAATTTATTAGCAACGTTTCGTTCATTTGTATACTAAAAATTATTGCAATTCCCATATTTATAATGATTAAATAATATATTGAAATCGAAACGTTCGAAATACTAAATATACTAATTGTTTTACAAAAAAAAAAAAATTAAGGAATTGTTTTAATTAATATGAAATAAATCAGGTATTTTGATCAAACGGAATATTCCGGCTGCTTTTCAGTGAGAACTAAGAAGTAAAATTTGGTTAAAGCTATGAAAGTATATAACTGCCATTTACTTTCTAGAAATTTTTTTTTAATATTTAAAGTAAACTAAATATATCATCCTTCTTGAACTTATTTAGTTTTCAGGCTAACACTTTTCTATTTTTTTTAATCTTTAAAAAAATTTTCTTCATTACAAAAAAAGTTAGAAATTTGGCGTGACGTCTGGTAAATATTAAGGATGGGCTACAATATTCGTAGTAAGCACTAACGACTTTTGCTGAATTATCAAGAACAAGCACGTCCATTAGTAATTGTGATGAAACATTGCGCCCTTTTGATTATTAAGAACAAACACATTCTGGAAGTTACTTACCGGAAAACATGATTCTTTGACGTATATCTTAATTATAAGGTGACCAGCGTCCTCCAAAAAATGTACATCTATTCAATATTAGCAGACATTAAAGCCACCATCTAAACGTGATTATAAATACTTCAACTTATGTTGCGTGATATCCTTTAAAAATCAAAAGGACACATTTCATCAATCTGACGCTAATCTACTTATCCTACTTCCTCTCGTTCCCATTTGAAATATAAATTACGTTTAGCTTACGTTAAAAAATATATTGGTTTATATGCATACACAATTGCCTACTCCTTTGGAAATAGCATTTATGGCAAAAATCATATGAATATATCGCATCATAAGCTGAAATGCATTATCACCTTTTTCCTACCACTCCCAACGTAGCAGAAAAGTAGGGACGCTAAGTATTGATTTAAATGAGTTTTTTTAAATCTTGATGCACTACTATGAGCTCCCTGGAATCAAGTTCCATCAAAAAATGACGTCACGTTAAGCAGGAATTTCTATTACGGTACCATTAACCTCCTGAAAATTGTTTCTTGATAAGAAACTCAAGCATTTTTTTTCTTCTTTCCAGCAGGTACTAACTAGAATCCTAGTAGGTCTATCTACTACCCAGAATCCTCATTTTTGGATGGGAAAATGATTTTTGAGGACTAAATTTTTTTCTTTTTCAATTTTTTTCTATTACACAAGAAAAGATAACAAAATTCCTAAAAGAAAAACGCGTCAGACCAATGTTCAAGATGATAATTGAAATAGGAATATTTTGTTTCATTTGTACGTGTGAACGAAAAGATACTTTTAGATTTAACTAAGAAATTATGGTTAACGCAATATAAATTATACTCTGAAGTCTCATTATATGATAATAGTTACTATTTCTATATTACGGGATATAATCCCTTTGGATATAATCTTTTATACGGGATATAATCCTCTTGAAGTTCCTATTCTTTCTTTTCTTTAATTCTCGATGAACCTTTATTAACCATCTCTCTATAACCTTTAAATTTAACAGTATTTTCACTTTATTCCGACCGATGATTCTCCATACGATTCAAAAATGGCAGCACATTTAAAAGAATTTGTTGCAGCTATGTATTACAAAGAAAACAACGGATTTACAATAAAAGATGCTAATAAGAATGACATGAAAAGTAATTAGAATAAAAAGGTCTCGAAAACTATTTATGAAATATATATTTGTGTCTTCTTTTGCTATTTGTTTCATAAAAATTATTCTCATTCTTTAATTAAAATATATAATATAAAAGCTGTGGAAGTAGCTTTCTCATCTATGATTTCATAAGTATTTTATGCGGAAAATGATTTTTCAAATAACAATATACTTTTTAACACAAATTTATAAGTTAACGTAATTTTATGTGAGCATATTTATTCAATAATTAGTAAAAACAGCCACTCTAATATTGTAAAAAATAAAATTAAGTAATAACTAAAGCAGTAACTTAAATCATATTGTTTCAAATTAAAAGGAAAGCTAATGAACGTTTCTGAAATTCAATTAATTAATTTCTAGAAGACCAATAAGTAAATGTTACTTTTTGTGCCGAGAAAATTTGATTTATTTCCGCTAATCAGTTATGATTAAAAAAAAACAAGTATAGTGAATGATTTATAAACATGCACTACTCAGTAAAAAAAAATTCCATTTTACTTTATTAAAATATATACAATATTTTAAAAGTTGTACTTTAAAAAAAAAAAATGAAAATATAAAGAATGTATCTGAAATATTTATTAAAGAAAAAATGGTTTTATATGATGAATTATACATGATAAATTATATGACGGTTCAAAAAGAAAAAAAATATATATAAATAGCCAGAAACATTATAAAAAACAATAAATAAACAGGAAAAATTTAAATAGCATAAGCTCATTCCTTATCTTTTAAACTCATTCAGTTTCGTTTTTTTACTTTCAAGCTAATTTTGCCACACTAGAAAAGAAAATTTTGAACACGTTCACGCCGGCGTGACCCACCGGTGGCCCACGCTAGATTGTCTCATCGGACGGCGCACCAGAGTCAAAACTGGTAACAAATGATTTTCATTTTTTAGTTCTTTTAAGGGAATAATAAAATTCCATAACTACCAATTATTTTTGACGGATGCAATTTTTATATTGAATTGCTTCTTCGCCGTGATAAATTTCCTTACAATGAATTGTTATTGTTGAGAATAGAATAACTCCTCCCGAATATTATCTAATATTAAAATAGTTCTTCTACCAGTATTTTCTTTTCCGTCCCACTGTCAGGCCTGAACACCCGGCGTGAACGTGTTAAGTAAACTGTGTGATCGGTTAATTTTAGCCTCGCTCTCAGGACCAGTTGTTGCAGAATGTCCGATTCAAAGCAAGTGTTGATGGTACGGTATTAAGCGTTCATGGAACCAAGTAGGTAGGTACAGATACTTTATTTACATCGCACTAGAGCTGCACAATGAGCTATTGACCGTGGTCTGGGAAACATCCCTGAGGATGATCAGAAGACATTCCACAGCAATTTTGATCATCGTAGAAGAGATGGATCCCCTGCTTTCGTAGCCAGACGACCTGCGCGCGAAGTCCAGCACTTTAGGATAGAACAGTTTAATGAGGACCGATACCGCGAACCCTTGGTTCTTACGCCGGCTGATCAATGTGGGTACCCACCCTCATGGAACCAAACGTTTGCAGTTTTACTTTCCAGCCGGGAATCTCTATTCCTTTTTTGGTAGAGTATGGTAGAGCCCCTGGTTAGGAACACATGGGTCAAGGACGTAAAAACAGTAGTTTGTAGAGAGAAACCGATAGCAGATTTGAAAACAGCGACGCCAACATATCTAATATCCGCTCAAAAGTCTCATGTAACTGAAAAAAACATTGTTTTTTAGTATTATCGAAAGAGCTACCGAAACCCAGCTTAAAATTTTCGGAAAAAATCTATTGGGATCAAATGTCCATATAAAATCGGGAAAAAAGATGTGTTTCACCGTATAAAAAACTCTATAGATCACGTTGCTGGAATAATAAATTATGCATGCTCTCCGCTTACTGCATTATAAGATGCTTTCTCATCAAAAAGGCACTTTATAAATAAAATACGATCTGAAATAAAATAAATTTAAAAACGTACAACCATCCAACATTAGCATACATTAAAGCCACCTTCTAAACGTGATTATAAATACTTCAACTTATGCTGAGTAATATCTTTCAGAAATAAAAAGGACCCATTTCATCAATCTGACGCCAATCTACCGATCCTATTTCTTCTCATTTGAAATTTAAATTACGTTTTTTTTTTCCACGTTTATTTTTCTTTCTTTAAAAAAAGATGAAAAGGTTAATATATGTATATATTTCGAAGGTTAGAAATAGTTGCGTCATCCGAGCATGTCCCCAACTCCAGTGTATGTCAAAAGTTGAGGAATGGTCATGTTCGACAATTCAGACAATCTTAAATCGTTGCGATTTCTGCCCCTTCTTTATATTTTACAATTTCCGATTCAGGTCATTTCAGCTATTTCTTTTGCGACATGAGGATTTTATCAATACAAAAAAGTACGTTAGATCAAAGAGATGACTTAAATGACGTTTATTTCTAAGTTTAGTTTCATATCTAAGTCCTTTTATTCAGCAGAACATCATATATTCTTTGACATTATTCTGTCATCTTTAGTTTCTCTCGATTAAACTATTCATATAAGGGTAAGGGACATAAGCAGCCATATAAGCGGCATGGCACATATTATTATATAGTCCAAAAAAGAATATTGTTATTTTTGTCATTCTTATTGTTGACTTATTTACAGTTAATTTAATTATAAATAATTAGTTATAATTAATTATAATGTTTACACCTTGTGGGCAGCAAACTTGAAATTCTTTCAGACCGTTATTAATATGTTCTCGGTTTAAATATAACTCGGAAATGTAACTCATAGTGGTATCTACGACTGAATAATGAAAGAGATTATAAATAAATAAAGATGAATTGAGTCTCTACCACTTTTTAAATTTTAGTTGCCCGTGGAATCCCTGTATTAGCTTCTATGCTATTGATTCCTAGCAGACATGGTTGTATCAATTAGTAAAAAAAAAACGGGTACAACCACGTAAAATATGCAACACATAAGCAGGGCTGCCAACTACCTTCCGTTTTGCAAATAGTGAAGTTGCGAAATTTATGTTTTAATGCATAATTCTTTGCTTTATAAAATTGATTAAAATTTATTTTTCAGTCTACAAAATGTGAATTATTCCAAACTCCATATGAAATGCCACTTTCTCATTTCTCCATTGGTGAAGCTTTTAAGTTGGTGGCAAAGTTACCAAAAATCCTAAACGCTTTAGTCTTTAACAGCCTATAATTCTTAAAAATATTTTGCAAAAAGAGCAAGTGCTGGCAATCTTGTACCATATAAAACTTCATGTTACTTAATATATTTTTAACTAAATGAGATATAAAAATGCTAGCATTTAAAGTCGCAGCTAAAAAAATTTACAGTAGCGTCAGAAATTCACCTTTAATAGCAAAAGGGTTATATACGTTGCGTTTAAACTTTTCATAATGAAGTGATAAAAATTATTATTTAAAATTATCTTTGCATATTAAACAAAACTTAGCCATCAAGTCGTAAAGTTTGCTACTACTGGGAAAAAAAATTATTGCCTAAAATACGTGAATGGTAACAATTCAAAATTTCCTCGCTGAGTTACGATGTTTGCTAATTATTTTGTAGTGTCTGAAAAAAGACATTTTGTTATAAAATGGTAAGGAATCAGGGCTTAAGCTAAATTGGTGATTTCTGGAGTAACTACAACTTTAGTAAGGAAAAAAAACATGCTTTATAGTTACAAATACTTTATTCCGAATCAAAATATGTTTATTTATCAATGATATGCCTAGTAAAAAGTAGGTCGCCTTCCCTGAAAAAAAAAAAAGGAAATAATTAAGTTACCAGTTTTAATCGTTTTACAAAGAGAAGCTACGGAAGTTTTAGCACTTGACGATTTAAAGTAGTGTTTCGTAAACGTATTTATTACTAATATTCGATGATGTCAAGAAAAATAGTAGATATTTTATATATTCGAAATAAAAGAAAAAAAACTGAATAAACTGAAATAATTTATTTCGATCATTATATTTTTTTATAGTGAAAAACTTATTTCGTTTCAAACATATAACGTTAATAATGTCAATGTGTGATCGTAGTTACCGATGCGTTACTATAAAAAGTCGCATGATATGAAATAAAATTTTGCAAAACTTTTTTAATTTTTAGAAGCCCATTCCATCACTGTAAAGTTTCAATCCAACAGTCAAAAAAAGGTAGGGGAATGTAGGGTAATACCGAGTAGCTAAGATTCAAAGGCCTGTCTTGGAACTAAACTGTTCGACCTATGATCTGTCTGATTTACCAACATATCCATTGTTTAGTTGCATATAATATATCATTTTTTAAAGGGGCAGATGTACTACTATTTTTTATAATCGTCGTTGTACAGTCGACAAAACTTTTTGAGTTAAAGATTACTAATGTTCAACTGGAGGACTTTTTGATAGAATTAATCCACATTTGCGTCGAATGAATACCAAAAAAACCTTCCATAGTTAGCCTGGCAAGGGGATTCTAACCCATGATCAGTCTAGTATTGAGAAACCATAGTATTTAGAAAATAAATATAAGGATGTTATTTCAATTTGTAAGATGTTATGGTCTATAATCCTGGAGGAGCGAATTGGAAAAGCAATATATGTTTTTCATTTTAAGGCTCTTCTGGAAAATTTTCATTTTTGGACTAAGGTCGTTTTCCATTTATAGTTATCAATTGCATTTAATTGTCATTTTATTACCATCCTCGAAGTGGTAATAAATGGTAATTTTGTTATTTCCCTGATTTTCAATAAGTTTAAATATTTCTATGCAAATGCTTCATTTTTGAGTACGTCTCTTTTTCCAAATGCTAAGAACTGGTTTTAAAAATCTTTCATCTCTCGTACTTTCAATTGGAAAAATTAATTATTCCTATCTACCAAAATCTATTTTACTACATGTAATCGTTTTTTCAAAAAACCTTAAAATACTTTTTTTGACGAAAGCTGGGCACCTGGGCCACGTAAATCCTTAAAATGACGCTTTAACTAATTATTAATGTATAAACATTTTTAATTTTAGAGTGGTGGCTGATAATAGCGCCTCAGAAGTGACAGATGAGTTCAAGGTGATATTTTAAATGCAAACTTGCTACAATATTTTTCGTAAAGGCACTTTTTTTTAGTGCAAAATAATTAGAGTGCTAAATAATTTAGCGCCGAAGAATTCTCGTGTATTAAATGAGGTTTGAGGTGAATCAGGTGATGAGGTGAACCAATGAGGTGAACCAGGTTCGAATCCCAGTCGACATGAATTCCTCATACGGCTTGCACGGACCACAGTGCTGATGTGAAATATCCTCAGTTTGAGACGGATCATGGGTAAGAGTCCCCTTGCCTTCAGGCTAACCGTGGGAGGTTCTCGTGGTCTTCCTCTCCATGTAACACAAATGCGGGTTAGCTCCATCGAAAAGTCCTTCACGAAGGAAAAATTTCTCCCAATCCAGGAGTTCCCTTGTCTTCTGGATTATGTTCAAAATTACAAAGCTACGTAGTTGAACATTAGTAGTCATAAACCCATAAATTTGGGTCTGCTGTTCAACGACGGTTATAAAATAAAAAAATAAAATACCTTTTTGGTACTGAATTAGAAATTGATCCTTCTCTGGTTCAGGTCAAAATTGAGATCTGTGGATAAATGAATGGAGTATAAATGTGTCCTCAATGTTAAAATGGGCCATGACATGTGTGTGTGTGGCTAAAATTATATTTTTGGCCATAGATGGTGCAACGGAAAAACCAGAAATACAATCCACTACCTTAAATTTGCTTGGTTTCCCACAGCTGGCTTGCTGGTTTTGGCCGTGATTCTTTATCATATTTTTCTCATTAAATCATACTTTATTTGTACTATTTATTTAAATTTTTTATGAGTTTAACTATTATTAATCATAATAAGTTATCATCTATTAATAATAATTCACGTACATCTATATTTTCATTTACAGACATTATCGTTTAAGAAAACTCTGCGTATATTAGGTCTGTTTATATCAAAACTTTTTTGCGATTACCTTTTGAAACATTTCTCCAGAACTCTTGCTACCGATTTGAAACTCTTTTTTAAAGTGACTTCTATTTGATGGTGTCATTTCAAACTAGAAGAAGAAAAATAAATAACCTGGAGCCTTAAATGAACTTACAGCCTGGAGAAAGTCAGTAAACGTACTTGTTTTCTTTTTCTTTTTTTTTTTTTTTTTTTTTGTAACAAATGCTACGCCGTTTCTTTATTTAGCTTTTCACTTAATACTTTATTTCATACACGCTAGATGGCTAGAAAATAGGAATGAATATGTTGAGTTTATGAGTTAATGTATTGAAAAGTATTCGTAATTATAAAAGAAGAAGAATATATTATTTTGCTTAATCGAAATGGATATTTTCAATATTTTACTAATATCATAAAAGAAGAAATCATATATAATCTATTTTAGTTTACTCCTAGAATCCTTATACGTTATCGTTTTCAAGAGTTTTATAATTTTGCAAAACAAGTTTTTAAAAAAATGCATAGCAACTCTTTTTTGTTTTTGTTAAAAGTACATAAATCTAAAGTTAAAGCGTTTATCATTGCCTTAAGATCGGGCTGACAAGTAAACAAAATTTTTTTGGGTAAGATGTATAAAATTGAATTGAGAATGCATATAATGATTAAAAAATATATTTTAAAACTGGATTTTCATTCCAGTGTATCTTAACTAATATTTAAAAAAATACCGCAACTCACTTAGAGTTATTTTCAATATTTTTGTTAAATGTTTTGAGCGCTCTCAGATTTAAACATTACTGAATAAAGTAAAAATACAGTTTGAGATATATAACTTTATTTCTCTAGAATAAATCTCTGAATTTACATAAATTTGCCTCTTCTTAATCAGATCATAGGTTAAAAAGGTTGAGAGATTTGAAATCATGTTTAGTATACATATTTAATCTAACGGAAAAAAAGTGTATTTTATGAAAACATACATAATGAAAATAAAACATACATTTTTTTTACGAAAAATCAACTTCCATCCAGTTATAAGTAATTAAATTCTTTTGAAATCATTTATTATATATATATATATATATATATATATATAGGTGATTCTCACGAAATATGACAATTCACTGTCCCTTCCTCCAAGATCTAATACTATTATACTAAAAGAACTTTTTACCAAAATAGTTAGAGCTAGCAATCAATATCTTATGTTAATAGATTGATTAGATACCCTCCTATATGAACATGTCTTGTTACATAAATAATGAACCAATTTTCTGGTTCAAAATGTATATCAAAAAATTTTTCAAGGTGAGTAGGTTTTTATATTGTCATTTTCCTGGCTTCTTGAAATCATAAATAACATTAACTACATAGATTTATCTGAGTTATTTTAGAAAATCCTGTTGTTTTTTACAGAATATAACCGTCTTAGGCCAAAATAATAAATTAAAGTAAAGTTATATGCTATAAAATGGCGAATTTGTCATTATCCTGGCAGTCATTTTCCTGGTTTATGAATGACGTGACATTGAAACAGTTACCAGAAAATTTTTAAACAGTTGAATGTAAAGCAAATATTAACCTAATATCAAGTTTATGTAAGATTGTTATATGACTGAATGTACTAAAAGTTTTTTTTTTATTTAATGATAGATTACTACGCACAATTTTATTCTGTACATATCAGCAACAAAAACATTTTTGATTCTCTCTACAGTGGATAAAATAATTAGTTTAGGCAATTCATGGTCCACCTAACATAAAGACCGAGGTTTTGTTACTTACTAATAGCTTAAAATGACTGTTTTTTCAAATTTATAAGCAAATAGTCATTTTCCTGGCATTGAAGATTTGGTGAATTTCTATTTTATTTTTTTTTCTCGAGCAAATGTCAATAAACTACACTGCTGTCTCTAAGGTATTAATAAGTGTAACTAAAGAAGTATACAAAAAAATTTAGATTATTTTGAAGACTTTAAATTTGAAGAAATTTTGTGGTCCGAATTGTCATGTTTCGTGAGAATCACCCATATATATATGTATATATATATATATATATATATATATATATATATATATATATATATATATATATATATATATATATATATATATATATATATATATATATATATATATATATATATGCAGAGTTAAACTGAATACTCTGTAAATTTGTAAATTTAATTTATTACTGAATTTATAACGATCGTTTTATACTTTTAAAACAGTTATAAATATTTTTTTACTGCTTGAAGCTTGGTTTAAAAAATACTACTTTTGCTAATGAAAAAAAATGCTATTTTTTAAGACGGTTATCATTATACACATCTTTTCCTATATAATTTTACTTATTTTGCGCTATAAATTCAGAGATGCCAACTTGCTCCGCTTTGTAAAATAGTATTTTCTAGTGGTAGTGAAATTACTTTAGTTTAGTATTTTTCATTTTAAGTAATTTTTTCACCACTAAATATCAAAAATTATAATTATGATATTAGATGCAACGTTAAAGCATAAATCTATTGGTTACTGTATTAAAAAGTAGGCGTAACTATCTTTCTTTAACGAATTTTACTATGTAGTTTGCTACCACTTTATTAAAACTATTCCAGAAAGCGGAGCAGTTGGCATCCCTGTAAATTCAACCGATTATTTAAGTACTATTACTTTTCAATATGTACAAAAGTACTATTCATTAAAATTCTATACCTTTCGTTCTTTTTAAGCAACGAAAGTATTTTTACGTGTACCAACTTTCTTTCAGAATCAGAAGACACTCCGTGTAGTAAATGGTGACTGATGCACGTTAAATCTGTCGCAAAGTCCTCCATGTTCCAATAACAAATCAATACCTCTTGGGGTACTGATCCAGGAGTTTCCTTGTCTTCTGGATTGGTTCAAAAACTACAAGGCTACGGATTTAATCATTAGTAGTCGTAAGCCCAAAATTATGTTGGCTAAAATTTATAGAAAATAAGTTTGAAGCTTTTGAAAGGATATCTTTTTTAACAATGAGAAATTTGTGCCAGCAGAAATGAACGTAGGACTATTAAAGCTATTTTTCTTTTTTGACACAACTATTATTCTAAAAGCATTCTTAGATATATATTACAATCCTATGGAATGATTTCAAAATTGCTGGTATCAAAGGTAGAAGAAAGTTACTAAATTCGTTTCCCCCCTTCGGTCTATTCGAATTTTAATCCGAATGTGTAAAAGTGACCCTATTTCTAAAAGTTTCAAGCATGCTCTTTCAAATCGAGTTAAAAATTTTGCCAGTAAAATCTCCCAAAATATTTGCTGTTTTAAGAAATATTGAATAGAATCAGTATAGATGTACATGCCATACACACACGCACGAATATATATATATATATATTATACAGTATGGTACATAAATATGCATAGTACGTAAAAAAAATCATTTTGAGCTACAGTAGAACACCAAGAAGCAAGGTAACTCAACAATTTTGAGTGTTGAGAAATTATAAATAAACAACATTAATGTAATAATTTTAAAAAGACGTGGTGCAAATAATCGTGATTAACTATATTATTTAAAATAATGATTGGTTTATTTATTTATTGAAAATTTCAAAGGCATTACTATAGTGACACACGTTCAATTTCAAAACGCAATAATATATTCAAAAGAAAATATGCAAGAATAAATATTTCTAAGAATGTATTCATAAAATTCGTGTTGAAACGTGTAGCTCTTTTACACGCATTCATCAAAAAGTTTCTCAGTGTGTAAGTATCAGATACGTAAGAAATGTGTTTATTCATGAAACAAGAAAAAAATTTTTTTTATCCATATTCAGTTTGAAATATCTCCTTGTCTTTATGTATTCTTCATGCTTCGGTTATTTGCATTTCTTGGAATCTCGTTCGAAATTCTTCAAATATTCACTTCAGTTTTTTTTGTTGGTTATATTTTTTCAGGCCTTCGAGGGATTATTTTTCTGATATATTTCCAGAATCCAACTTAGATGTGGAGTGGTTATTGGCTGGTTTCGATAGCCTTTAGTTTCTTTTTTTTTATACTGTTTAATTCTAAATTTATTCCGAAAAAATTTTTTTCGTTATAAAGTCTCATACTTTCAGACTGTTTTGCTTCATGTTTACTGGACAGAATTTTTTTATTCCTGCACGCAAATATTCAACATTTCAAGATTGAAAATCATTCGCAAGTTTATGTATGTTCAAGAAAAAAGATGCGGATTGTTACATTCCTTTTTTAGAAATTGTTTTCGATATTTTGGAAACCAAAAAGAATTTTTATAGATCTGAACTAACTATAATTTTCTGTTATGCTTCTTTTTTATCGCTTACCTTTATTTGAAAATAGTAAGCAAAATTTTTTCGTACATGTATAGATTAAAAAAATGTATTATATATAATATTAAATAATATTTATTATATATATGACATATATAATATTTATTTAAATGTATTTTAACCTGTATAATTTTTTTACGATATGCTACAGAGGGATTTTAAAAACCTAACAAAAAATAATACATTGTCTATAGTAGTTCAAAAATTCCGAATCTGCAGTCTGTTTTTATTCTATTTTTATGAACTACTTAGTTAATATAAAGGAAAATACTTTGGTATATTGTATGCCTTACTTGTGATTTTAGAATTTTGCAAAAAAAATTTGAATGCCAAAAATAAAAATTTTCAAATAAGTGTCAAAACAAGAACAAATTTAAAAATATTAACTATAACTTATTAGGGTTGGTACATTCAATGAAATTCAATGAACTGTTCAATGAAAATAAACTGAATATTCAATGAAAATAAACAAATTTAAATTATTAAAAAAAGACAAGTGTTTTTCATCGATGCTAAAATAAAATATTTTGGATTTTTGACGTTAATTTAGTAAATATATAGCCTGAGATAGCACAATTATGCTGTGCAGTACAGCTATGTATGCATTAATCAACTGTATTTCAAAAGGTCCGAAAGGCAGTCTATTTTTTTCTGCTATTTTTATGAACAACATAGTTAATATAAAAGAACATACTCTCGTATACTACATGTCTTCCACTCAGATTTCGGAGTTATGCAATGTAAAATAAGTACGTCAAAAATTTTATATAATTTAAATAAGTTTCAAAACAAGTAAAAAAAATATGAACTATAATATCTAAAAATATATATATTTTTTAAATTTATTGATTAATAATTTTCATAATTTTTTATTGTGAGGTATATATATTTTTACTTCATTTCGAACTGCGTAATGTTTTAATTACAATCTCTAAAATTTTAGAGGAATATCTGAGAAGAGGAAATTCAAAAAGACATTTTTTTCATTACATTAATTGGAAACCATAGAATCGATTATGGTCAAAATCTCGATATTTGCTCTCGGATGTCCCCAAGGAGGCACCATCAACTGTCACCACTTTAAAATTAAGAAATTTTATGCCTTAATAATTAGTAACCACATTTTAAGAATTTTAAAATTGTATAACAATAGTATATTGCGTATTTTAGATATAGTGCTGATATTAAATCAAACAGCAGTTTAAAGTACTCGGAGGGCAAAGGGTTAATACATTTAGATATGTAGAAACTAGAACTTAGAAAAAATCTTTAAAAAAAATACCGATTATTTTTCAAAAGTTTCTTTAAAACTAGCTTTGAATGAAACTTTTATTTTTACTTTCCTGAGCATTTTTTAAAAAGTTTCAAAGATGCGCTGAAATGCTCAAATTATAAAATTTGCATAAATGACAAGAAGCTTTTGGCCACACTCATGGTAAAGTTAAAATCTAACATATTTTCCATATTGTGACTACTTCTTCGGCATATGTTAATTACTTAGAAACCAAATTCATTGAAAAAGATTATGAGTCATTTCAGATATATTGCATTATATCTGATTTTTTAACATTAAATATCGTTTGCACTTAACAATTAGCGTATAAAGGGGATTCTTATGAAAAATTAAGATTACATGTGAGAATGCGGATTACATGTGAGAATAAGATTACATGTGGGAAGTTATAATGATGTTTCGTTTCGCATATTCTGCGCCCTAATCAAAGCGATGTATGCATTAAAAATTTATTTAAAAATAGCAATTAAAAATAGCAATTTATTTATTAAATAGCAATGTTAATTTTTTTTTAAATAGCCTTTTATTAAAGCCATGAATTTTAGTTTATATCTACTTACTTTAGTTAATGTAAACTTTTAGTTGTTTCCATATCTTTAAATGAGCCTTCTGTGCTGTGGCCATTGTCCTAAATAGTCTAATCCATTTTCTAAAATGCACATTTTATGCTATGTACATTTTCTTCAACAAAAATTTTGAGCTTTATCTTCTTCATAAACAGCCATTTTAGGCTATATCAGTTTTAGAAAAAAATAAAAATTGCAACAGTAAAGTGTAGAATGTTTGCGGCTAAAGTGAAAGTAAAATAAAAAGTCCTAACTTCATTCAAATGAAATTGACACCATTAAAAAAACCGTACAAGTCATATCTACTTTTAAGAAATTTTAATAAATCTACTAAATGGGGTTCATTTGAATTTGTCAATACATAGTTATTGGGATATCATCATTTGAGAAGTAATTATATTAAAACTCCAATTTGCCCCTGTAAGTATTTAAGTGTTAGTACGCTAATAATCAAAACAAGTAAAAAAACTCCCCCTTAACTAAGCGATGACCTAATTTCCCTTTTGCCTATATTTCTCCCTCTAAGAACCTACCCAAATGTTTGTGAATCGCATGTGTGATCTATACTTTCATTTTAGCCTTGCATTTATTTTATCAATATAGATTTTAAAAATGGCATAATTGCTTGTTAAACAATTACAGAGTAAAGGCACAACAATAAATTACAAACAAACCACCTTTATGAAAATTGTACTACCACTTACCTTATGAAAACCACTTGACGCTCTATTTCTTTTGAATGAAGTGTGTAAAACTATTTCAATAAAACTGTGTTAAATTGTTTACTATATAAAACAGAAAAATCATTTTTAAGACTCCTAATTTAATAGAAAAATATTTTTTATGAAGAAATTTTTCAAAATGATTAATTCAATGTTAAACAACTAAATTTGACTTCTGTTATTAGGAGCATAACTTTGATTTAACGATGATTTTCTGATAGAATCTTCAAAAAAACATTTAAGTAAAGCTTGCAGACGCAAAACGACTATTCTTTGACATTTCTACAGACTTCTTTTGGTTTAAATAGCTAAAACACTGTCTTTAGATAAGAACTACCTTGCCATGAATCAAGCAAGCATTTGGGCTATAGGATTATCGCCCGGCAACAGATAGGAAAGAAAAATTGCTCATTGAAAAAAAAAAAATTCTATTCTAATCATGGAATAGGTTCAACTTTATCAAATATCTCGCTCTTTATTACCCCTACCTAGATGAAAACATACCTGCCAACTTCTACGCATTTGGCGTAAAATTTTATTTCTATATTTAAAGTGGTAGTAAAATATATGCTTTCTGTATATTCCATATTATATATAGACAGCATAATATTATAATCATCATCCATTTATAATTATATAATAATATATATTATCATCCATTTATAAACTTAATTTTCTAATCTTTTTGACCAGCACTATTTTAAAAAAAAAAATTAAGCATACAAACTAATATTTAATACTGATATGGGAGTCC
Source organism: Parasteatoda lunata (assembly GCA_949128135.1). Taxonomy (NCBI): domain Eukaryota; kingdom Metazoa; phylum Arthropoda; class Arachnida; order Araneae; family Theridiidae; genus Parasteatoda; species Parasteatoda lunata. The sequence goes on along the minus strand of OX421981.1, from coordinate 24,451,643 downwards.
ACATAAGCTTCTTTAAAATGCAGAGTATTTTTCTTCCTAATATTGTAATTTAAATTACATTTTACTACCACTGGGGAAAATCATCCTCGATAGGATAAAATGTTGGCTGGTAAATCAAAAGATGGCAACAGTTCCTGATTTTCAAGAAGATTGTATTTTTATATTTAAAGGGGTGGCAAAATTTATTTAATCGCATTTTATATTTTCACTTTAAATATATTCCGTTTGAAATGTTTTTGATTACCAGGATATTTAAAAAATTCATTGCAAGTATGGACTAAATTATCAGGGCTTCCAACTTCCGACACTTTTTGTAAAAAATTATACTTAATGGTAAATTATTTTGTGTTTTAATATATTATTTTTTATTCGTTTAAACTTATTTTCCACACCAGTACCGATAAATGATTTAAAAGTTTATATGCAACGTCACATCGCAGAGATGCCAACTTGCTCCGCTTTGTAAAATAGTATTTTCTAGTGGTAGCGAAATTTAAGTTACTTTTAGTTTAGTATTTTTCCCTTTAAGTAATTTTCACACCACTAAATATCAAAAACTATAAGTATCATCTAAAATGCACCGTTAAAGCATCCATCTACTGGTTACTCTATTAAAAAGTAGGCGTAACTCTCCTTCTTTAAGGAATTTTACTATATAATTTGTTACCACTTTACTAAAATTATTCCAGAAAGCGGAGCAGTTGGCATCCCTGCACATCGTCCCATCTTTCTCGGGGTAAGGCATCTTAAATGTTGGAAAAATCACCAAAAATTCTGAAAGCTTTAGAGATGCCAACTTGCTCCGGGCAGCAAATAAATATTTTAAAGTGGTATTCCATCAATCGTGATTCTTGGTTTAATAAATTCAATTTAGTAGAATTTTATCCACCACTATTTCTAAATAATTCATAGGCTTATATAATTCCCCACTTTATAGTAATTATGTCATGTGTCCTTTTAAAAAGTCCTTTTGTGTCCTTTTAAAAAGCAAACAAAAATAGTCAAATATTTGCAAAATTTAGTTTGTAGTTATTTACCATTTTTTTTATTTATTTTGGCGTGTCTTGAGCGGTTGACATCTCTGAAGCTTTGGTTTTTAAATGTCCACCACTCCATAAAATATTTTTCAAAAAGCGTAGTAGTTGGCAGGCCGGAATTATGAACTAAACATGGTCATATTTTCCTTTTTTTTTCAGTAAAAACGGAAATATTTTAAAGGTTTACAGGTTTACACTACACTTTCAGATTCATTATTGTGCATTCTAGCTTTTATTTCCGAAAAATTCTACGAACTCGTGGGTGCTTTAAAAATGAGTTCAGCTGTAGTTTCTCCGTCAGACTACTCGCTAAATGTTTCTAACGAAAATATAGATTTCGTTAAGGACAAAAATTCAAAACTACGCCAGAAGTTACAAATAATCCAATAAAAGCAGAAAAATTACTACCTGAAGCAAAAAAAAAGAAATAATATTTTGGTTTTAACAAGAAAGGATCAATGTATCACTGCATATTTAAAGAAAATACAAACTTTTTCGTTGAGTAAATACTGAATAATGGCTTTTTTTCTTTTTAATTAGTTTCCGATTAATAAATAATTTTTTGTTAAATAAATTGGTGTGGATGTAATAGTTACATCATAGTCGTCATAAACAATGGGAATCGTTTAGATAATTACAATTAGACAAGCAATACAACTAAAAAATACTAAAAAATAATACAACTAAAAAATAATTAAAAAATAATACAACTAACTTTAAAATATTAAATCAGGCAAAGTTTATGACTTTGCAATGGCTTGCACCAAAAAAAAGTAGGCACGCCACTGGCCAGAAAGCTAAATTTTAAGCAAAGCGCGGTAATCTTTCTTTTCGTTTCAGCAAAAACAAAAAAAAGGAATATAAAAGGTAGACACTTTTAAAAAATTGTTTTATTCATTTTTGTGAATTATAGCTTTCATGTTGGAAACCTCAACCAACTCGTGAGTACCTTAAATTAATTGCCATGATCCTAATATTCATGTCAAAAACGAGTTCGACTGCAGTTTCTCTGTTAGATCAAGCGAAATGTTTTTAGCGAAAATATGAAATACTAAACTAGACCGGCGGCGAAAAATAAATTAAAAAAAGGCAGAAAAAACAACCAGAAATAATTATAAAGAAGAGAAATTTTGGTTTTATAACAGTAAAAAGATCACTTTAGTACATTTGTACATTTTAAATATGACAAAATTGATTGTTGAACTATGACTGAATAAGACTACAATGCTAAATTATGACCAAAACATGATATTGTTATTATTATTATTTATTTTTTTGATCGTTCGTTTTCAGCAAAAACAAACATTTGCAAAAAGTATACAGTTTTAAAAACTTTATAATTCATTTTGGTGCATTAACGTTTTTATTTTTTTAAAAATTTAACCGAATGATGAGTACGTTGAAAACTAGTTCGGATGCAGTTTCTCAGTCAGACCAAGTGAAATATCCCTAACAAAAATGTAGATTTCGATACAAACAAAATAATAAATTACAACAAAAACATAAATTATACTAAACTAGGATGGCGATGACAGAAAATCTAAAAGAGGTAGAAAAAACTTATCGAAACAAAAATAAAGAAAGGAAATTTTGAATTTTAACAAGAAAAATATAAATGTTTCAATGCATGGAAATATAAAATGGCAAAATTGAACAACTACTGAATAAAGCCATAAAGCTGAATTATGAACAAAACACTGTATTTTTTCCCTTTTCGTTTTCATCATAAACAAAATTTTATAAACGGTAGGCGTTTTTAAACACTCTCTAGTTCATTTTTGTACATTGAAGCTTTTATTTTTGAAAAATTCAAACGACCCGTGAGTAAGTAAAAAGCGAGTACGACTGTAGTTTCGCCAACAAAACAGATTATAGAGTTCGAGTTTAACAAAATTATAGGGTTAGTTAAGAACAAAAAATTTGGCTGGGGATGACAAATAATCCAAAAAAGGAAGAAAAATTACTACCAGAAATAAAAATTAATAAAGAAAAATTGATTTTTATTAAATTATGAACGAAATCAATTGCTATTCTTCCTTTTTCGTTTTCAGCATAAAACAAAATTTTGAAAACGTATACAGTTTTAAACACTTTCTAGTTCATTATTGTGCATTGTAGAATTTATTCTTAAAAAAATTCTACTGTTTCGTGAGTAAGTTAAAAACGAGCACCGTGTAGTTTCTCCGTCAGACCACGTCAAATGTTTCAAACAAAAATATAGATTTCGCCAAGAGGAAAAAAAAATACTAAACTAGGCCGACGATGACAAATAATCCAAAAAAGGCAGAAAAAAATACTACCAGAAACAAAAATAAAGAAAGGAAATTTTGATTTTTAACAAGAAAAGTCCCCGTTCACTTTGGCCACGAATGCCACTTCGCTTGTCAAAATCGAATACATATCCCCAGCAAGTCTTCAGCGAACAGGGATTCACAGAGAACAGGAAGCGGAGGTAACCGTCAAGGGATGCCGGATATTACTTCTCCTGGCTCCCACCCTCCCAGAAATGCATTTCATTTCGAAACTTAAGGCTGCAAATGGCATTGGGAGATGGGGAAGGGGTAAATTCCTTCGGGACAGAAGTTGAGGTACAAAAGAACCCCTTATTCTGTCAGCTTCGTCATTGTCCTATATTCATAGTTATTGATCGTTGATTTCTGGAGCTTCTGTTTTGCTCTTCCACAGTCGATACTTCTCTGTGTACAGTGATAACATTGACGGCAGCTCACCTGGCATTTCTACAATTATGAGACTATTTTTGAAGCTTAAGAAGCTGCCAAAGCATTTCATTTCGCTCGAAAAGCGAATGTTTATTTAGTGAAAGGAAAAAAAATTATGATCGTGGAAAAGTTTGCGCTTTTGAAATTTGATAGACGTTCTATTTGAGAGCCTGGAGGTTATTTCGATTTAAAAATTTTATTTTTGAAAGGGTACAGCCCTTTCAATTATAGAGAGAGATTATTTTAGAGAAAGATACCCTTTAAACGAAAATTTATGTAGTATTAAAATGAGAGTATTTGAAATTCAATAAAAGAGTGGAAATGGAATTTTAAAAATGATACTCTTAGAATAATAGTATAAAACTTCACATTGTTTTATATTTTACACAATTTGTTAGAATAACAAATAAATGGAAGAAAAAAAGATGCATAGACAAATAATTTGTCAAACTCGTTAACTAGAACATAACTCTTTACAAAATATTTTTTTAAATTAATTTCACTATTATTATTATTATTTAATTTTGATTTGTAAATTGTGATTCGTCTGTTTATATCCTTTCAAAATTAGTCTTTGAAAATAGTCATATATGCATTTTTAAGGTCAAAATAAAAATATGAAACTGGAAACCGTACTATTTCTTTAGTAAATATTTAGTGGACAGTGTAAAAATTTTTTGATTTATTCAATTCACCTCTATTTAGTTCTAAAAAATTTCTATGAATACATTAATATAATGACAAAGTTATATGAATTATCTTTTGACATATGAATATATTGACTATTAGTAAGATATGTAAGAATTAAAGTAAGAAAAAAGTCTGCCAAATCATCAATGCAAGGGGGCAAATCTCTAATGGTTAGAGGAGCATTTGGACATAAAGGGCAGATATCCCTGCATTTCTTCAATGGAAGACAAACATCTAAAACGCAACATGATATACTTAGAAAACACATACATCTTTTCAAGATCTCTGGCGATGAACTGATTGTATGAATTAACATGACAACGCTTCTATTCATTCTTCAAAATCAAGAAATTGACTTTCTCAACAGAATGTAACCTGCTCTGAGCCATCATCTCCTACATCAAAAAGCCTCCACACGGTCTTTTATCCGCGCAGTAAGTAATCCGCGCAGACTATTTAAAAAGTGAACCAGTTGTGCACATAAACCCAAAACCTTTTATAAAAGTAATTGACAGAAATTTATCATATATATTTTAGAATTGAAACTGTAGTGGTTGACAAGTGAATGAGGCAAACCAATAATATTCATAAATAAAACAAATTTTTTGTCATATATTTGCTACCACTTTCTTATTTTAACTAGATTTTGTATTAAATGACTCGTTCGGAAAGTGGATATCCTTCATAGTGGTCTGATAGGACTACCTATAAAAAACCGTGTGGAGGCTTTCAGTTATAGGAGGCGCTACCACCACGCTTTGCACAGCATTTGGCGGGTGATACCGCTCGGCCGGGTAGGCCCTTAAGTTTAAGGAAAAAATCAGTATGATACATTTGCTATATTTGTAAAAGAATTCACGGTAGATCCAGAATCATAATGGCTGAAAGCCTCTATATATCAAGACGGAAAAGTGCAAAAACTGGTACGAAATACATTTCATTTCAGCATTTTTTTATTTTTTATTTGAGAGAAATAAAATAACTGTAACTATCAAGATTTCTTTTATAATTTTAGTCCATATATAAAAAACTGCTTATTTTCTAAGGATAAAGTAGGTATTGTTGAATAGTTTTAAAAAGAATAAGTTTACTCCTCCTGAAAACTAGTTATAACTGGAATGGTTTTACTACCAGCCTTTTCTCTTTCCCGTCTTGCTTTCACCCCTGACCTACGCAGACTATTTAAAAAGTGAACCAGTTGCGAGCATGGACCCAAATTCTGTTTTAGAAGCAGGGATGCCAACTGCTGCGCTTTCAGGAATAGTTTTAATGAAGTGGTAGCAAATTATATAGTAAAATTCGTTAGGGAAGGACAGTTACGCCCACTTTTTAATAGAGTAGCCAGTAAATTGATGCTTTAACGTTGCATTTTATATGATTCTTATAATTTTTGATATTTAGTGGTGAAAAAATTACTTGAAAGCACAAATACTAAACTAAGAGTAACTTAAATTTCGCTAACACTGTAAAATACTATTTTACAAAGCGGAGCAAGTTGGCATCGCTGTAGAAGTAATTAGAGAGACTTATCATATATAATTGAGAATTGAGTAGTGGTAGACAAGTAAATGAGACAAATACTATTTATAAATTAAACATATTTTTAGACAAACATTTGCTACCACTTTCTAATTTTCAATTGATTTACTATTAAATAACTCTTTAGTAAACTGGTTTATTTTAAGAGTGTTCTGATCAGAATACCTGTAAATAGCAGTGCGGATGCTTTGAATTATTGGAGGCGTTATCTAAGCCATCACCTCCTACATTAGAAAGCCTCCGCACGGTGTTTTATAAGTAGTCTGCGCAGACTGTTTTAAAAGTGAACCAGTTGTGCGCATGAAACCAAATTCTATTTTTAATAGTACTTGAGTGGGCGTTGTCTGAGCACAGACTTGAGTTGAACCGAGAACATTGGGCATTTTAACTCACTCGGAATCTAGAAATGATAAATAACATAGAACTCTCCATTAAGGAAGCAATGTATTTTTTCCCCAGAACTGCATCATAAGCTCAATGAAAAAATGTGTATTCTATGTTATTACGAATAATAGAAGAGAAACATGGTTTTAGAGCATAACCTTCCAGTTTAACTGACATCATGTTTGCACAATTTCTGTTTATTATATGAAAAATAAAATTAATTGTTTAGAATCTATTTTCAACCGTCAGCATGACTAGTAAAAATAAGTTAACCATCATCATTCTTTATCATATTGTACGACTTACACAAATACTTTATTGATCACGCATATGTTCGGAAATTGAATTTCCGTTTCCATTTCTTTGAGTGGACAATGCAAAAAAGTTCTTGTTCGTTTACTCAAAGAGAAGTGTTGTACACCATTCAGAGTTTGTCAGGAAATGGAATTGTTTTGACAAGATTTCATTAGGCTTAAAAATTCTTTATAAACCCTCCAACAGGTGCACTCTACACATTAACTTTATACTCTGCTGTCAAAAGTAAATTTTTAAAAACATTATTCTAAAAACACAATGTTGTTAATCATCCTAAGTTTAATAATGAAATTTTTTTAATCTTTTCAGATCTAGTATATTTTGACTAAGTGGGTTCTGAATTTTTTTTTTTTTTTTTTTTAGAGTGATAGCTAAAGTTAAAAATTCTAAATACTTTGAAGCATTTGTATCATGATTTCTTTTAAAGTGGTGTGTAAACTTCAAAACTGATTTTATAAAACTAACATGTAAGTTGACTTAAGCAGTCTTGACAAATTTTTATAGCTGCCAACTTGTATGATTGTTGAGAAACTATTTTCTAAATGGTAGCAACAACATTCTGGTGTATTTAATCTTGAAGCTTAAAGCTTCAAAAAAAAATTTTAGCATGCAAGACGAAGCAATAATTAAGAAAATATGTAGATAAGATATGTTGACTTATTATGCTTTTAGATGTCTTTATAGTTCTTTTTTTCGTAAATTCCTCAAAACTCAACTTTTGTTTTACTAGCATGTTGTAAAATGTTTTTTAAACGACTGTACAAGTTTGCAGGTCTGAATGTACCAATTAGATACCATTCAAAATAATTAAATGTTATTAAAGCTCTTAAATTACTTTTGCCTAGAAGAAAATATCTGTGTCTTATTCACACACCTGAATTTGTCTTATTATAAAATATAAATATTCTTTTATTGTTGTTGTATCGAATGTTACTTGTCAATATTAACAAGTCTGTTTTTTAAACCAAAGAATTTAAGGCAGAGGTTGCGCTTCTTGATTTTCAGTGGTGCCATCCATGACCAAGAATTCGACTTCTGCCACAGCCATACTCCTCAGTCGTTTATGGGGCGGAATTTTTCTTACATCCATTAATTCACAGATCGTAATTTCGACCAGAAAATTATATCTCCAATTGAGTACCAGAGGAATTGATTTGCAATAGGCTCATGGAGGACTTCGTGACCCGACAGACTTAACGTGCACTAGTCACCATTTGCTACACGGGGTGGGTTGGGCTACGGCCGGCTGGTATTGAACTGACAAAAAACTTTGTTACTAGAGTCTTATGGATCTTAAATTTAAAGGTGGCAATGAAAAAAGACAAAGTTCAATCATTAAATACATTTGTAACTCCCACTTAACGTTAATTTGTAAAAAACTCTGTGGGAAATGTTAATTGTGTAAATTTTTTAAACGTTTAAGGTTTGTCTTAGAAAATTAACGCTTAATTTAACAATGTTAAAATTTGTCTAATCTACGTGGGGAAATACAATTTTTTATTTCAAATAAAACTGATATCAATCAATTGATGCCATACTCATGAATGCTACGGGCAACTAAAAATGTAAAAAAGGGGTATATACTCATTTCCTCTTTATTTAATTATTCATATGTTTATTTAATTATTCATATTTAAAGCGAAACCATTCTTTGCATTTTTTTTCAATAGAAAACTGAATGAAATATGGTAAAAAAATGTTGCTATTTTGAATTTCGCTTGATAGAATTGTGTTCTTTAATTGTCGCCTGTGTAATCTTAGCCAGACCACGATGAAATGGTATTTAACCTCTTCGAGGTGGGCGAGTCATATATGCATTCTCAGAGTGTCGATAATCAGGATAAAAAAGATAAAATCAGGTAACCAAATTATTTTTATAGCAGTTTATTTGTGGGCGAGGTCATAATAGTTTGCTTATTTAACTCACCATTACTTAGTTTGAATTAAAAATTATATAGGTACACTTTTAACACATTTAGATTGCAGGGATGCCAACTGCTCCGCTTTCTGGAATAGTTTTAATAAAGTGGCAGCAAATTAAATAGTCAAATTCGTTAAAGAAAGATAGTTACGCCTACTTTTTAATACAGTAACCAGTAGATTTGTCTTTAACGTTGCATCTTATATCATACTTATAATTTTTTATATTAAGTGGTGAAAAAATTATTTAAATTGAAAAATAATAAACTAAACGTAACTTAAATTTCGCTACCACTAGAAAATACTATTTTACAAAGCGGAACAAGCTGGCATCTCTGAGATGGGTTGTGTTACATTTAAAGTGAAAGCAAAAATAAGTCTGTCAAATTAGCTTTGCCAAACTTTAACTACCGATTTTTGATTTTTACTATCCTGATTTTGATTCCGTACGAATGCATTTAAGACTCGCACGTAAGGATTTATGAGAAACACTTACATGAAAAACGTAGTACGTATTTTAACATACCAAGCCGATACTACTTTGACTTTAAGAGGGTCCTGTAAAAGTAAAAATACTAAACTAAAGCTCGCTTATATTTCGTTACCACTAAAAAATATTTTTTTTAAAAAGGGGAACAGTTGACATCTCGGGATTTACTTCCCCGAAAGACCATCATCTATAAATGAAATTAGGGTTCCCGTGGTCCTTGAAAAATTTTAGTAGTGGTAGTAAATTTAGGTTATTAATGGAAGATATTTCTTATTTCAACCTTTGCACTCCGAGTACTTTTAAATGCTATTTGATTTAATACCAGCACTATAGCATTTAAAATACACAATATACTATTGTTATACAACCTTAAAATGATGTGGTTACTAATTATTAAAGTGGAGACTGTGTATGGTGCTTTAGTGGGGACATCCAAGTGCAAAGGGTTAACATACCACTTTATCGTTAGAATTTGATCATGAGCTGGGAGCCTGGGCCGAGCAGCGGCCCCTATTATTGTTGCAGAAGTTCTTTGAGATTAGCAGACTAATTGGTACCTGTCAAGGGGATTCAAGCACTTTGCTTGAATAATTAATAAATTTTATTGTTAGAATTGGAATTTTAATGCATATAAACTATCTTTTGAGAGCAATTTTTAGTGATGGTTACACAGAAAGTGAAATATCGACATTTTTATTATTTTCGTTACCGCTTTTTAAAATTTTCAAGGCCCGCGGGAGCCCTGGAAATAGTTGGACTACCAGTTTTTTTCTTTTTTCTGTCTTACTTTCAGGCCTGTAATAACTTTCTCATTTTCACACTTTCGCTGCCATTTTTTTTCTTTTTGTAAAAAAAAAAGAAACTACCTTTTTAAAATCGTTGGGTACACATTGTTAAAAGAAAACATTAAAAGTTAATGTCAAAATATATCACAAAGGAATTTTATTAAATTTTTATTTATGGCCCGTAAGTTAAATTTATAATACAATTTACTATTTTGTCATGTAATAATTTTTGAGCTAGTTTATATTACCCGAACATAAAATATATATTTACTTACACTTGACGCAAACTTTCTAACGATTGTCAGATCAGTATAAAGATATGTAGTTCTAATAATTTTCTTAGTATTATAGAGCTTTACTCGTTTCTTTGAATGACATCTACACCCGGTAGACAAATAAACGTTAAACGTAACTGAATGTTGTTTCTTCTTAAATATTTATTGCATGTTGCTGAACTTTATAGCAAATCTAATTTTTATATTTCATCTTTAATGTGTTAGGAGGAACAGAAGTGACTGTTATTGCTCTAGTGAAAATTTATTTCATCAACTATACTCAAGATATATATGTCACATTACACGAAAGTGAAATTATTTCTTACAAAGAACCTTTACAGAAAATATTTCTCTATGTGGACCGATTATAGGGAATCGGACCATTATATTTCAATGAAAATGTTTCTGATATTGTTTAAAATAATCTACATGGAAATAGCGAAAAATAAATATATATTATATGGATGTTATAGACTTCTCCATTATGATATGTTTTGGAAAAGTATAGCCAAGTTAAGAACTGGTAAAAAAATGTATGTTGTAAAAATTTCAGTTTTAGTGGAAAAAAAAAAGAACTATTTCCTAAAATAACTTTGAGTAACCCATTTCATGCAAAGAAGTTGCAAATTCAACATTTTGTAGAAAAAAAGCTCTAATTTTAAAGAAAGTAGTGAGAATTAAGTATTTAATTATAAGACTTAAGTATCTATAGTAAACGAAGAACTCAATTTTTTAAAACTTTAAAATGGTGCATATTTTCAATTATTAGCTGCCGTATATAGCTCAAAAAACTGTATTTGGATTATTTTGTATTAATATATACTTATTTCTAAAAGTATTATACCCGAATATCTTAATAGCATTATAAAAAAATGAGAAAAATAAAATAATTAGCTTACCATTCTTTACCTTAAAAAAATTAAACATGAATGAAAAAAGTCTCTTATTTCTGAAAAGAAAATGCATATAATGAAACATTCATATCATCCTTTCGGAACTATACTAACTCGTAACTTCGGATTTTTTTTTTCAAATTATATACAGCGATTATTTTATGTTTGTTTTTGCTCAGATATGCAGGACTGCCAGCTTTCTGCTCATTTTGGGAAAAAATTTTCTTGTGGTAACTAAGTTTATTTTTGATGTTTGATTCTTTGCCATGTAAATGTGGTCTAAAATATTATCCGTACCATTAATATTCAAAACTGCTAAATAATTCAAATTCTGCTAAATGAATTAAATAATCATATAAAACGCCAATTTGCCCCAACTTCCTCGTGCTAGAGTTTTCAAAACATCTGCAAGGTTCCGAAAAATTCTGAATACTTTAGTTTTTAATTGTCTACCATTCTACCAGGATTTCGGATGCACCTGGAAAGAATTAGTACCTAGAATAAATTAGTTGTAACAATTTCGTTGCACAGAAGCTGAAAATATTTTAGAATTAGCTTTTAATTTAGAAATGAAAATTCAACCTAAATTCAGCATAAGTATTAAAAAATTAAAACTGAAAAATTTTATTTTATTAAAATGTTTAAAAAGAAACATAGTGATTAAAATTCCAGATAAACTCTTCCATTTGTGTTGTGATTATTCATTTGTGTTGTGTTATTAAATTCAGCACAGGCATCAACAATGCTAAAATTGACCTTTTTCGATGTACCTTTTCTGAGCGTCTAAACAAGATTTTGCTTCAGTTTTTTTATGCAGAATACTTACATTTACATGTTTACTATGTGATAATTTTAATCTTTAACAACGTTTTTTCAAGATAAATTATAACGCAAAAAGTATTCACGTTAACTCTTCCAATTACTACACTCTATTCAAAATGTTTTATAGAGTGGTAAACATAGGAATTAAAGCCTTCAAAATTTGCTAAATTTTGCCAATAATTTAAAAAAGTCACAGTTACAGAACTGGGGCGAAACGCCTTTATGTCAGGCCTGAAAGTAAGACGGAAAAGAGAAAAAACTGGTTGTAGAGCTATTTCAATAATATATAATTTTCCGGAGAAGTAAGTCTATTCTTAACAATAAACAATTATTTGTTAATAATCTTTTCTCTTCTCTTTCTTTAGTTATGCTAGCCCTACCCCATCTATCATGAATTATTTAGCATTATGTGAGTTCTTTGTGGTCATCAGGCAGTGTGGTAGCTGTGAAGGGGATTCAAGCACCCTGCTTGAATAAATAAAAATAACGAAAACAAAACAGAGCAACTTGCTTTAAACTATGTGTGGTTATAGAACTGGATGCAGGTTGTTGGTCTACGTAAGGAATCGCTTGATAAATCTTTCAATAATGCTGTGGAATCTGATGCTATAGATGGATCTGTGATTAAGAAATTTGTTGAGGCTATTGTTTATGTTGATGAATGTGATATGAGGCGTCGAATGTAAAGTGAGCGTCTATTGGTCTGAATTTTGTATATTTTTCAGTTTTCGCAGTAGAATATTTGATTGAAGTTAGCTGTATTGCATTTTATGGCCTTATCAAAGAAATCTGCATTTAATTGGTGAATATATTGTGATAAGTCGAGATCTTGAGGTCTTTGTGAATATTTGCTTTTCTGATGAACCATCTGACACAGGTGATTTTTCTTAGTATCTTGTTCTGGCAATGATTCAGCTTTTTCATGAAGAATTCTGGTATGGTTGTCCAAACAGGTGATGCATATGTGATAATTGGTCTAATCATCGAAGTATATAGCAATTTTCTTAGTTTTAATGATACATTCTGGTTGCAGATGAGTGGTTGGATTATTATTGCTGTTGTGTTTGCTTTATCTATTATATTTTTAATATGATCATTCCAGGTGAGTTTGCTGTTTATTATAAGACAAAGGTAGTTTACTTTTTTGACTATCGGTATTTGCATGTGGAGCATTTTTGATTTTCATTGTGATAGTATTTTTATTCTTCTTTTCTGTATGTTAAGGATTTGAGATTTGTCTGCATTTGCAGTTACTTTCCATTTAACGCACCAGTCTTCGATTTCGTATATTTGATCTTATAATTTCTGTAATGCTATATGTGGGTTTCTGGATTTAATGATGCTTCCTGTATCGTCCACGTAGACTACTATTGTAGTCTGCTTTATTAGTTGGAAAATTATAAGTGTATAATATATATTTGACTAGACTACCCTAGAAAGGAAGATATGCAAAGCACCTGTCGCGTTGCGGACATCTCACTTTTTAATCTGTAGTTGTCCAGGGATAATATATACAGAGATGCCTACTTGCTCCGGACAGAAAATATATATTTTAAAGTGGTATTTTATCAATTGTGATTCTTGGTTTAATAAATTCAATTTAGTAGATTTTTATCCACCACTATTTCAAAATAATTTGTAGGCTTATATAATTCCCCACTTTATAGTACTTATGTCATGCTATACCTTTTAAAAAGCAAGCAAAAATAGACAAATATTTACTAAATTTACTTTGTAGTTGTTTGCCGTTTTTTTTATAAGTTATTTTGGCGTGTCCGGAGCAGTGGGCGTCTCTGTATATATGTCATCGGTCCAAGATAATAATTTCTTCGGGGAATAAATAATTTAATATATAAATTTTATTATTTAAAAAAATTGGTATTTATGGATATTTTATTATTTTCGGAAAAAAACTAAAAGGAAACGTATTTGTTACAAGTTTTTACTCTTTTCCGTCTTGATATATAAGGACTTTCAGCCTTGTTTTACATACGAACTTAAGACTCATTCATATACAATAGTGTGGAAAACAACTTTAAATCAAATTTATTAAACAAAGAATCATACATTGATACTTAAGCATTGCTCCCATTAGAATAACTTCTTCCGAAAATTTTAGCAACCGTAGCTGGATAGATCGTATTTTCGAAAGCGTGTTTTCATTTAATATATCTTAAAATTATTTTATGTAGTGTGGTAGACGAAATTCTTTTTATTCTAATATATTTCAACGCTGACCGGCCTGTGTAGGGGGCAGGGAACTGTCCTTGCATCAGAAAGGTTCTGAGTTTGAATCCCGGGCAAGGCATGGATGTTTCTTTCTATCTATCTGTGTTCTATGTCCTTTCTCCTTTGTGTATGAATGTGACCCGCTCTATAAACGGGTTGTGGTAGTGTGACGTGGGCGAGACTGCTCCACAGCCGTGGATTCACCACAGGTGCCCATTGGGTTACGAAAAGAGAGTTAGCAGTTCTGGCACTTTCTGTGGCCATTGGAAAAGTGCCCGCCATTAAAAAAACAATTATTTCAGCACAAATGCATTAACTTTAATACCAATTAGAAAATATTTTCTGAAACTACTGAAATTCCGTAGTCTTAGATAATGAAAGATATGCTATGTACAATTATCTTTTATTGCAAAAACTGAATTTCTCTTTCAATTAATCTTTTCTTAAAATTTTGAAATTTCCTTTCAGTGTGTTTACAACTTCATAGAGGTATATTCACTTTATTGGCTCCCGCAACAGATCCTACATATGAAACTATAGCAGCTTATACAAATACATTTCATATGCCATTTCTCAGTCCTTCACTGCCACAGACAAATTCTAACAAGCCATTACTTTATGCAGTCAGTATGAAACCACAGTACCTCAAAGCTATAGTTGATGTTATTAAATATTACAGATGGAAATCAATCATATATCTCTATGATTCTGATGAGGGTAAGTTTTAACTATTTATCTTTTATTAAAAAAATATTAAATTCGTAAACACATCTTTAAAGTCTCGAAATTTATTTTAATTTTAGAAATGATTTTCAAGTATTTGTTTATTAAATTGTATTTTACTTTGTTGACAAAAGTTAAGGGATAAAACTGTTTTGTGTTTTGACTAGAAATAAGTTCTTGGATATTTTACCCATTCTTTTCTTTTAATTTTTTTTTTTAAATTTTAAACTGAAAAAATTGCGTACTTTAAAAACTATAAAGTAATTTTGCATTCAATTTGGAATAAAAATATCTTAGATTGCATTTGTTTTTAACATTAATTTAGTTCAATTAATTAATTAACTGAAATAGAAAAAAAAATGCAGTTTCAAATCTTTTTTTGTAATGTCATAAAAATAGTATTGGTACATGGATTTAAAAGTGCAAAAAAAGAAAAAAATATATGCATATTTTTTCATTTCTTTATTGAAATAAAAGAAGTATTAACTTCAAACTTAACACATGAGATGTATAACATTTTATGTCATTTTAATTTAAATGTTTTGAGCACGCATAACATACTATTGATGTTATTTACAAATAAAATTATACTGCAGAAATTCGTATTTAAAATCACATTTATAAAATAAAAATCCTTTTATTTTATCAAAATTTTATGCAAATATATATTTTTTAAAACAAAAATATCATATTTTTGTAATAATTCAACTGTAATTTATTTTTATTTTTAAATGTAAGTTTTACTTACATATATCACATTATGCAGCTCTTAAGTAATTCGAATAATGTATTTTTTCAAGGTGCTTTGATTAATCTAAATATTGCAATTTAATAGAAGCGAGAAAATTATTATTTTTTTCTTATAAAAATATCTTTTTTTAGTTACATAAAAGGCACTCTATCTTAATTCCTTTACTAAGGAACAGCATGTCAGTCGAAATACCAGAAACACACAAATTGTTCGATAAACGAATTTCGGAGATATAGGGATTCGGAGGAAGATAAACAAATTAATAAAAGAGGATTCGATAAATATAGCATTTTTATTACAGGGACTTCTTTTTAGTAAGAAAACAATTAAGTATTTTCGAATATAGTCATTAAGCTTATATATAAATTTACTATCTTTATTAGACACCTAGTAAAAATTTTTTTGAAACTGTCTAACATTTTAGAGAAATATTAAAACAAATTCACTTGCAAGATTTTAGCTTATAATTTATTATTGTTGGTAAATTAAATATGTTTATATTAAAGAGATTTCAATTGTACTGTATTGGAAAAAATATATCTGTGCTTATTCTACGAAATTATTTTCTTTTGTAATCTTGTATTTTTTTTAAAAAAGAGACCAGAACTCTATATAGGGTTTTGGTAATCGTAATTTTTTTTTTCTTTAACAGGTCTAGTTACCATAATATATAGTTTACAGAATTTTAATCTAGAATGGTTAAATTTTTAATCTTTTACGGCTGTAATACATTTTTTTGGTAAAGTTGCTAGCATGCAACTTTACCAAAAAGTGGTAATGTATAAAAGTGGTCAAAAAAATTTAAATATATAGCTGTTGCTAATTCTTATTAATATATTTGCAAATAAGCAGGCCATGTCTTAGATAAGCAGACCATGTGGCAGATCGGTTAGCGCGCCTGACTGCGAAGCCATTGGCTGCGGGTTCGAATTCCGCTCTGTGCATGGATGTTTCTCTCTTTCTTTGTGCTGTCCTCTGTAGTGTGTGTGTGAATGCGGCCCACCCTATAAACGGGTTTGTGGCAGTGTGGCGTAGGCAATGTTGCTTGTCTCCGTGACTTTCGTTCACAGGTGCTTACTGGATAACGCAAAATGAGCAACAATTCTGGCATGTTCATAGGCAAAGATTCAAATTCAGTGCCTGACATTGAAAAAAAAAATAGATGAAAATAAAGTGAACTATATGTCATATCTGTCACCTTTAAAGTTTCTTAAAGAAGTTTTTTTTATCGTGGTAGTGAAAAGTCAAATAAAATTATATTATTTGCAGACATTCAGTTTGCATTTGGCTAACACTTACAACACAAAATTTACTAGTCGGCTGCTCTGAATAATTGTATACTATTTAAATGTAATTGCAGTAAAAATCAATATAAATCAAAAGGTTTAATAAAGGTTACAAAAGGTTAACAATACTAGGTTTATTGCGCAATATTTTATAGAGAGGTAGACAACCGAAAACAAACATTCAGGATTTTTGATTGTTTTGTTAACATTTCAAGAACCTTATCACGAGAAAGCTTGAAGGAATAGGATTTTCTGATTCACTTATGAATTATTTGCATGCGTTGGTAAGGAAAATAACTTTAAATTAAATTCACAAAACAAAGAATAATATATTAAAACATAAATTTAACTATCACAAAAAGAAATTTTTCTAAGAAAACGTAGAAAGTTGGCAGCTCTGATTCAAATATGAATGTTGAGATTTTACTACCATATTAGGACAAGGTATGACTGATGAGAGGAAAATTATATTTAAAGTTATTTCCAATACCTCTACATCTGAAGGATTTAAATCTTTATAGAAATTGCCTAATCTTCTAGTTCTCTCGTAGCGAGGCTCTCAAAATGTTCGCAAAGTTAAGTAGAATTCAGAATTTTATAAAATATATTTTAAAATAAGCGTACTATTTGGCAATCCAGTGTGATTAATGATGAGGTAAATTTGATTTAATATAAATTTGGCTACCATGGCCATGAATAATATTAGATGCTCCTATAAAACGCCATTTAGCTCCAGTTTTGTCTTAGTGTAGCATTTAAAGTATCTGTAGATTTAAACAAAATTTCTGAAAACAAAATTTTTATTCTCTTCATCTTTAAAAAGTTTTCCCAGAGACCAATCCTTCTCTTATGCAAAAGAATTTTTTTTTTCAAAATTAAAACTTATCTCTCTTCATAACATTTATGCAGGGATTGGTGTTCCCCTAAAACATCGGTATACTGCCATTGATATTTTTTTTATTATTTTTCCTTTTTTTCTTTTAAAAACATTCATAGAAAACAGGAAATAGTCTTTAATTTTTCTCAAAGTAACAGATCAAAATCCAAGTGAGTCTGAAATCATTAAATAAATTCCAGTTAAAGTACGACTTAATTATATTTTTTTATTTTTTTAATGGCGGCTTTTGAAACTATTGTCCATTGGCCACAGAAACTGCCAGAACTGCTAACTCTCTTTTCGTTACACAGTGGGCACCCGTGGAGCAGCGTCGCCCACGTCACACTGCCACAACCCGTTTATAGGGCGGGTCACATTCACACTGTCACACACAAAAGAGAAAGGACATAGAACACAGATAGAGAGAAAGAAACATTCATGCCTTGCCCGGGATTTAAACCCAGAACCTTTCTGATACAAGGACAGTTCCCTGCCCCCTACACATTCCGGTCGGCATTTAATTATATAAATATTAAAAATATCTTTGATGATGAAAGTTATCATAAATGATCATAGATTTTTTTTCTTGAAACAAAAACAAATGCTTACAAAATTCAAATATCTCGATAAGTTATATATTTTGTCAGTCCTTAGCAAAATTCAATTTTCAGATATATGAATAAACTCAGGGTACTATATAATTATAATCCATACTATAAATTTTTGATTTTTTTTTTCTGAAATTGAGGGGGAACTTTTTGTACAGATTATGGGTTGCAATAAGCACCAGACTTTAAAATTATGAAATGTATTGTTTATTCTACATTAATTTAACTACTGTTTTTTAAAAAAATCAATAATTTAATTATTGTTTAATTTTTTTACATATTTTAAGTTCTGTTTTAGATGATTCAGCCTTTAAAATTTACTTCAAGTACTTCCTTGTGAATAAAATATAAAATCTTACGCATCTTTTTCAATTTTAAGTCATATTTTTTTATGCACATAGGATTTATTAAATAAGCGATATATTTTCTTGAAAATACGAAATTAATTCTAAAGAGATTTACTTAACAAAATACATAGTACACTACTTTTTTGTATGAGATAAGTCTTTTTACTATCAGTAGCAATTTAAATTACTCTTCTCTTTTAAAGATAAGAATCTTAAAAAATATACTCCTAATTAATTAAGTATTTTTTGTTTATTTACCTCTTATCGTTTCTTAATTGATGCAATTTAAATTAACTGAATAAAATTGGATCTTGAATCACTTTCTATTTTGTACTAATTACTGTTTTACAATTCAATATTTAAATTAAGTTTAATTTAACAATAATAAAGGCTTCTTTTGCATTTAAATACAATATTGATTTGCACTCAATAGAGAGAAAATCTAGTCTCTACAAATATAAAATAAAATAGTCAATTATTATTATTCTATTCAATATGTTATAATTATAAACGTTTTAAGTGACAGGTCTCAAACAGTACATGTGTATTTTACATGCTAATCTTTATATATTTCAAGCCTATCGAGTCCATTTAACGAAAGATAATAGGAACCAAACTGGATCTTGCACTCAAAAATTTTTCGGTTTATCATCTAAAATAAACATAATATTCCAACATTATACAAAATTTATTAATTTATCCATTTTCCATTATATTCGAAATCTTTATTACAAACATTAGTATAACATCTAATCTTATTTATGTAAGAAAATCATTAAAAATATGTATAAAAGAAATCAATATCGTTCAATTTATATCAACAACATTATCTTTTTTGTAGTAAGTTAAAAAATAAATCTTGCTTTATTTTTCTAAAGAAATGATAATTATTCATTATTGAACTAATTATTAAAACGTTAGTTTATAATTTAATGTTCAAAGACTAAAATAATTATTTTCATTTTTTTGCAAAATGTTTTTTTTTTTTTTTTTGTTGAATATCTTTTTTAGAGTTTTATAGACTATGATTGTTTTTATATTTTTACTATTTTATTAAACTACAGTGCTTAAGAATTAAATTTTTATTCCTCGTTTCAAAACTTACTTTTTCACTCAAATGAAATGATTTTTCTGATATTTTAATGACTATGTTTCTTTTAAACGATTTTAAGAAAATAACATTTTTAAGTATTAATTTTTATTCCTCGTGGTAAAATTTATTATCCCACACAAATAAAAGAATTTATCTGAAATTTTAATGACTAAGCTTCTTTTTTAACCATTTTAATAAAATAAAGTTTTTAAGTATTAAATTTCATTCGAGATCAAACTTTACTCTCTCAAACAAATTGCACTTGAGATCAATATGTTCTCTACTGTAGACAGCCAGCTTATTATCCAGTTTGATTATCCGTTTGTAAAATGGAAATTGGACAGATTATTTAGTGAGATGTTAACTATGTCATTAGTTCTATAATTGGAATTTCATTGTTGTCTGTAATTAACAATTTCATCGGCTCTTATCTTGAATTTTAAACAGAGTTCCATTTTCTTACAAGCAATGGAATTTCATATATATTATACCAATATTGTGAAGTATATAAAAATATGCCATAAGTTAATCCATTATACTGTGGAGAAACCGGAAAAAAAAAAAAAAAAAAAAAAAAAAAACGTTAAACCAGTCGCTTGCACATTTATTTTTAAACTTCATTATATTTAATTACAAATTCATGCCTGGGTTTTGAAATAATCTGTATCTATTATATATTATGCATAACTATCTATACCTATTTTTTAATTATGATGTAAACATAGTAATAATAATAGTTCATATAAAGTATTAACACATAAAATCAAGTATTCAGAGATAACATAATGGTGGTAAATCTATTAATGAACATAAAAATGAATGCAATGTCATGATATTCATGTGCAATCACAACTAGATATAAAAATTATAAGAATACTTACATTTTATTAAGTTTTAATAATTCGGGAAACGTTGTAAAAACATTATATGAAACTTTATAATACGTTATGTGAAACGTTTTAAACGTTATATAAAAGGCCTTGATTTGTACAAAGAAAAAAATTAGTTGAAATTATCTGCTTAGTTATTAATTGTCTATTTATTCTGGTATTCTAATTATCTAATGATTCTGGTAAGTTTAATTAGTGTTTAGGAAACTTTTATTTGTTGAACATCAGAAAAATATTTGCGAGAATGAATAAAACAAAATTAATTACGGCAACAATAGATTATGCAATAGAAAAACAACTGTTTTTTAGCAATTTTCACATTTCTTGTTTTGAAAATGACTATTAAAAGCTTAAATCCTGGATTATACATATATATATATATATATATATATATATATATATATATATATATATATATATATATATATATATATATATATATATATATGACCACCACGAAAGGCCACCCTTTTTTACGACCCCTTTTGAGAGGCATGGATTTTTTTCCATAGACTTTGGGTTGAAAACATTTAGGAGAAACTATTAAAACCTCTCCCAGCGACCGGGCAAATATCTGCACCAAATGAGAAAAAAGTCAAATAGGAAAGCACGGAAAAATATCGAATCAAAAATTTTATAAAACAAATAAGGGGATAAAAATGTATTCAAAATATTTGTGTGAGGCTCTTATTTGGAGAGAATTTTTTTGGGGATGCAACCTCATATTGCTAAGACGATGTTATCAATGATGTACTTTAAGAGTTGGAAGTTAAATAAGAAAAAAAATCTTATTATAGAAAAAAGAAACAAGGATCTCAAACAAACAAACCTCTTCTCATCTTTTAAATCTATCTAATTTTATAATATAAAATTAGCTGTATCGATGTTTTTCTTAGATAAACCACTTCAAATATACAAAATTTTTAAATTTTTGTTAGACATGACCTTGAACTGACCTTTAAGAAATTTCGTACGAGAAAAAACTTCTTTTTTGGGGGGAAGGGGGGGGGCGGTCAAACTCGCACAATATTCATTTTTCATAACTTTTCTTCTATATAAAAAATTCAAGCTTATGAAAAAATTCAACTATTCCATATTGTCTCCCTTTACCTAAAATCACATGGGCATCAAAACTTTAGATATGATGTTGATTCACGAAAATTCACAATCCTGAAATATTTTTAAATTTGTAGAAAAAATCGAAGAAATATTTTTTTCGTAATTCTTATCGACCAAAAATATTTTTAAATTAAAAATCTGAGTTTAAAATGAACAACTAGATTCTTAAAACTGAAGGGAAATTAAGACTTTTGCACTATTTTGCACAACTTTTAAATGTTTTCTAAAATGCGACCACTCGGTAATTTCATGGTTTTTCTGATATTTTAAGAATAGAGTTACTGTATTTGTCAAAACATTGTGAATAACCTTTTATGCTAAATAATTAAATACTATATGTAACTAAATTATTTCTACAAAATGTACCTTTACTTTATGAAATGGAAGAAAAAAAAATCTTCATTTTCTCTCAGTCTGATAGTCTAGCTGCCATGAATTCGCACACTACCATATTAACATAAATTTTCAAAAAGAAAAAAAAAACATTTCGTAATAAATTGTGAAAAATATTGACTCACTCCGGGCATAGTGGCGTAAACTTTTACAATAATTCCGTTTAAACATTATCAAACATTTAAAACCGTGTTTATGGCAGATGGAATGAATACTTTATAAATATTCACAGAACCCAAATGTCAGAGTTGCGTGTTTCCAAAGGATAATAGTTTCAATACTCAATGTTCATTTACATGTTGTCACGTGATACTTCATTATTCTCTCATAATACAGTAGTCCATGAATCAATAATGAATCGTAGAACGACAGTTCCCCTGAGAAGTATCACTGGCAATTACATTTACCACGATCTGAAGTTTCATTTAAAATTCTGTGATGAGACTAAACACTTGATACAGGAACCTGGAAAGAGAAAAAATTAATAAAGTCGAATACTTGTGAGTACGCAAAATATTATAAACAGAAAGGAAGGGTGTTTCCTTTTACAAATGATAAAAAAAGTTTATTATTATTATTATTATTATTTCGTAATTACTTGAATGAACATACATTAAACAATCCAACTGTCACGGAATTCCTGTAGTTTCAAATAATGTATTTCTACATAATAATATAGGTAAGTTACTAATATTTTTATTAATTTGAATTGAAAGTCTTGTCTTTCTTTTGGTTGAATAAAATTTTGCATGAGTTGAAAAATAAAAATGAAAAAAGAACACCATTTCTAAAAGCTTTAAGCTTGGTTTTCGAAATTGTGAAATCAACTCTTTATTGTCAAATGTTGCAAAATATTTGCCGCTAAACGAAATATTGTTTAAATAACGTTAGTGTAGAAGAGTGTCCAATTGATGTAAGAAAAAAAAAATCCTTTAGCTTATAAAAAATTAATCTAAATTTGAATGCCATTTTTTAGTTGGTAAATATATTTATCATGACCTATTAGGATACCTTTATTTTTTGTTATTTATAAAATAAATTTTATAAATGTCACAAACTTCAAAAGGAATCATCTATTTAATAACTTTACTGTTTTATTAAACTAACAAAAGTTTAACAATTTTATTCAAACGCTCTTTAAGAAAGCTGAAGTTAATAACAAATGGAAATCTAAATTAAAAGTGGTAAAAAAGTTCGCCACGGACTTTAAAAATTGGTGGTAAGTATACTTTTTACGGCCTTAGAAAGGATTAAAGAATTGCCAGAAATAAATGGACTTTAATCCACTTATTACTGATTTGGGCCTTTTAGATATGTGGCTAAGAGTTTTATTGTAATTTGCATAGTTATAGCTCTAAATTAATTGATTTGGGTGCTTTATAAGCTCTCAAACAAAGCATAATAGGTTCAATAATTCTACAGACCTGTGTTCTCAGAAAAAAAAACATCTATGGCAAAATGAAATAAAAATGAAAATTAATGTGTAGAATTCAACTTTAATTTTTATTTATGTATGTTTTTTTAAATATATTTTACGATTCGAAATACATGAAACCAATTATATTACGTGCTATGTGCAATTAGAGTATGTAATATTATACCTTAAATTGCGCCATACGTGAAAAAAAAAGTTTTTTTTTTTCTAGTAGCTCATTAAACTTACTTCTGATATATAAAATAACATTTTTTTTTGTACAAGATATAACATATAATTTTTAAGTAAAATAATTTTACAATTATTTTATTACCAAAATGTTTGATCCTTTTACCTCAGTTTGAATAGCAGATAAATAAAATCGAAATAGCAAACCCGAAACTATTTTTGAAAGGTACAAAAAAAGTTAGATGTTTTAATCATTCCTTATAAATAAGTCAATTCTACAAAAAATTATAGGGAGGGGTGGAATTGATAGAGAGAATTCTTCTGAAAATTGATGGGGAATATTGCAGTAAAAATTTCAAAGCATGAAAACAAAAAATTATTTCTTTCGATAGTTTATCAACATTATTGTACCAAAATATTGAATTGAGTTACGTTAAAATTTGAAAGTTATAGCGTATTATGTCAAGTACTGCGTTCAACGAAAGACGTGCTGTGACCTGTATAACCAAGTGAACTTATGCGCAAAGTTTATTAATGGATTTGCCCATCAAAATTATAGTAATTTACTATCATTTTAACTATTTTATTGATTTATTTAAAAGTTATGTATCAAAAAAAATATTGTTGCTTTCAATATAAATAGTTGAAATTGTAACTTATTCAGCTGTAATAAGTTCAGTGGAGGTGGTTGCGTTGGGTTAATGGCAGTTTTGGAACAATTAGAAAAAACCGAATAATTCACAATCATTTTAACTATTTTATTGATTTTTTTTTAAATTACGTAACAAAAAATGATGGTGCTTTTAATATAAATAATTGAAATTGTGACTTATTCAGCTGTAATAAGTTTAGTTGAGGTTGCATTGGGTTAATGGAACAATTAGGAAAAAATAAATAATTTACAGTCATTTTAACTATTTTATTGATTTTTTTAAGTTACGTAGCAAAAAAAAGTTGGTGCTTTCAATATAAATAATTGAAATTTTATTTTATAACCGTCGTTGAACAGCCGACCCAATTTCATGGGTTTACGACTACTGATGTTCAACTCCGTAGCTTTGCAATTTTGAACCTATCCAGAAGACATGGAAACTCCTGAATCAGTACCCCCAGAGGTATGGATTTGTTATGGGAACATGGAGGACTTGACAGATTTAACGTGCATCAGTCACCATTTACTACACGGGAAGTCTTCGGCCGGCGAGGATTGAACCCACGACCTCTTGGACATGGGCCCAGTGCCCTACCGACCAGGCTATCCCGGCCTAAAATAATTGAAATTGTAACTTATTTAGATATAATAATATTTGTGGAGGTAAAAAAGAGTTAATGGCAGTTTTGGAACAATTAGAAATAAATGGAATAATGCACTGTCATTTTAACTATTCTATTGATTTTGTTTTTAAAATTATGTATCCAAACAATATTAGTACTTCCAATAAATATCGTTGAAATTGCAATTTATTTCGCTGTAATAATTTTAGTGGGGGTTGCAAAGTCTTAATTGCAGTTTTATTGCAATTTGAAATGAACGGAGTCCGAGCAGTCAAAGTGCATGCCAGTGGTGCAAGCTGTGCTTAAAAACGTAAGGAGTGGTAATAAAACTATTCAATTTTATTTCTTTTTTAGTTAAATAACACATTCTTAACGACCAAAACTTATTTATAATAGGTATTTCTAGCTCTATATCTTGACGTCTGTATTTTTAAAACTAAACTGTTTATTTAAAATTTTAGTTTCCACAAACAAATTAGTCACCACTTTTTATATTTTTTGGCGCAGCTTGCACTACTGGCATGCTCAAAATGAAGATAACAACTGATTTTCGAATTCTACTTTAAAAAAAAAACATATGACACGTCTCATAAAGGTACGTCGAAAAGAAAAAGTGCTAATCTAGTATTTGAGACTGCTGAAAATGATGTAAATGACGTATCTTATGGACCTGATATTCATGCCCTTATACTTAGTTTCAAAATTTTATTGACCACAAAATATTACATGCAATTTACTCGAAAATATGTCTCTCTACTGGCACAATCTAACTAATTTCTAACTAACACAATTTTAAACTAATTTGCTTCAGAGTTTTGCACAATATTCACAATAAATGTAGATTTCATTACATTTAGTTTTTTTTAAAAATTAAATTGACTGATTTGGAGTAATCTCTGAAAACTTATCTTATTTTCTTATTTTATGTCATTTTTTTTCAGTGCATCAGCATTTTATGAAGAAAAAAATAAATATCCTGCATGCAATAAAATTTTAGAAAAATTAAGAAAAACGGAATTAAATTTGGGTGATTTTATTTCTCAACTTATGAGTGCCAAACGTTAAAGATAATTAGAAGAAAAAAATAAGCCGTAAATATTGCATTATGTAAGCGTTATTTTTGCTATTTTTTTTTTTTTTTTTGTAACTTCTGCATTATAAAAAGAATTAAAATATGTACAATAAATTAAAAAAGCTAAGTTATTTCAAAGCTAAGTTATAGCTTTAGCTAAGTTATAACAAATATTCATATCTAAAACATTCTCTTAAGATTCTTAATTAAATCTTGGATTTAGCGAAATAAATCAGGAAATACCTGCCGGAAAGTTCTCACAAATTATAACACAGAGCAATAAATGTTAGGTTTAAAATGAAGAAGGAGAACTAATTTAATTACATAATAAGAGAATGAAAATTATTCGAGAATAAGATGATTTTCCGATTTAGTTTATAAGATTTTCTCCGAAATAACGGCTGTTGCGAGTAAATTAATATGTAATCAGCTTAAAATAATTGCTTTCAGTTTGGTCTAAAAATGTGCGAATAATATTCCGTGATATTTAATCTTTGAGAAATATCAATAAATAATTTGAATGTGTTTAAGTTGGTTTGTTAGAATCATGTAGAGATAGGAGCAAGTTGTAATTTTGTTTTTAAGCTTAAAAGGACATAATTTAAAATTGATTAAAAGTATTTAAAGTATCAAAAGTACCGTGATTGATTTTGTCTGAACCTTTAATGTAAGTTTATTTTGTCCATTGAATTTATTATTTTACCAATACAGTGAATTGTAAAAGTGCTAAAAAAAGTAAAGCAATATACAATATAATAAACAGTACAATTTTCAAATTATTCAGAAGAAATTGTTTCCAAAGCACTTGGCATAATTTCCTTACCTAATTGTTTTTTGAATAGTGTCGTTATCTAAATTTCATTCTGCAGTACATTCTGTACATTCTAGTGTATATTCTGTTTAACATCTGAAAAAAACACAAATGAACTATTTTTTTAATGTAAAATGGCCATTTTATATTATATAGGAGTATATTATATAATATATAGGAGTATATAAGGAGTATATTATATTATATTGTACCTAGAACTTTAATTATGCTGGCCATTCGAGCTAAATTTGCATAAGAGCATTGTTTTTTTCCCAATTGCTCCCTTTTTTTCCTTATGACCTATTATTTTAAGAATGGAATTCATAGTTATTACTAATTTGAAATTCAGTTTAAAACACGTAAATGTTTGTCATTGTAAAATACAGTTTTAAAAATGAAGCTTTTTATTAGTTTTGAACTGATATATCCTCGTTCTGCTGCACATTTATTTTTCGATTTTGTTCTTTTTATTGAATGCTCAAAAAATCCACTTTCAATTTGGATATCTAGATATACTCTCAAAAAAAATACAGAATTTCCGTAGTTTCAGAAAATATTGTTCCTAACGGCAACAAAGATGATGTATCAATATTTTAATAAAGTACAAAGACGAGAATTCAGTTTACCACTAAATATAAGAAAATTAAACAAATATATAAAAGATCACATACTTTCTTTACATAGTAGTAAGGAAGTAAAAACATAATAATTAGAGCCCGGATTTTGATGACCTGAAAAATCTCAATTAATGCCCTTAAAAAATGCAAAAAATGCACTTTAAAAGTGCAAAAAGTGCCCTTAAAAATGCAAAAAATGTCCTTAAAATGCGAAAATTGCGTTAAAAACGCCTTTTGACATGACTTAAATAAAGTAAAAATATTGAACTAAAACAATTTTTTATTCTTTAAAATTATTATGAGTCATTTCAAAAGATATAAAGCAATGCAATACTTGTTCTACGTTCATTAAAGTTTGAAAAATATGTTTTATATATCCTAAAATAACAAAAAAAAAAAGGAAAATATATTGACTCCAAAACATTTTCATTTTGTATAGAAACTTTAATGAATATAACAACTTCCATCTCATAATATTACTGAATATCAGAATTACATTGGATTATAATTTTTTTTTTTAATAGTTTGAAATGTAAACGAGCGTTTCTTGTCTGAAAGTTAATTTTTATACCTGAAGAAGCTTCTTTCAACGTCTACTGATATTATTGGTGCGTACTTCAAAAAGACGGTCTCACTTACTGACAATTCTTCTTCAATTTGAAAAGATGTTGCTTCACCTGCTAATATCCTAGAGATTTTCTTCATTGTTTGGAAGCCAGTGTAATAATGAAAAATGATAAAAAATAATAAAAATTGGAAAAAATTAACAAAAAATTTAAAAAATGCTTTAAAATTCAAAATATGCCCCAAAGTTTAAAGAAAAATGCCCTATAAATCTAAAAAAATGCTCTAAAGGACAAAAAATGTCCAAAAATGCAAAAAATGCAAAAAAATGCAAATATCATCAAAATCCGGGCCTTAATAATAATATAAACAGGGTTCCAGCCTACCTTGTGAAATTTTAAAAAAAAGGTAGCGAAAATTAAACAATTGTCAATAATTTAACGCGTTGAATGCCGCGCTATTTTTACATGGCTTGCTCCTCTGTTGACACGGAAAATTACTACAAATTAAATTTATAAATATATGACAAATTTTGCAAGTTTTTAAAAGGTTTGGCATGACATTTGCTTTTTGCTTTATTTAAAAAGAACTGGGCACCTGGGCCGCGCAGCGGCCCCTATCCCATACATCATGAAATAAACATTGGTTTAAAAACATTTTGAAATTTTGCTACAATGTGGTGGGGCATGACATTTGAAAAAAGCTGTGAATTATATAAGCCTACGAATTGTTTAGAAATAGTGGTGGATAAAAATCTACCAAATTGAATTTATTAAACCAAGAATCACAATTAATAATCTACCACTTGAAAATATTTATTCGCTGACCGGAGCAAGTTGGCATTTTTGTGTATACAAATAAAACTATTTTCGTGTGTTGCATTAATTTCTTCAAACCATTTTAGTAACAATAATAATATTAAAAAATAAAAAAATTACTCGAATTATATGTTTCTAATAATCTTGGCGTCGCCGGTCAACGGTGACCCCCGTGGCGCTACGAACAAACTCAGTGCCTGTCACCGGTGACCCCCATGGCATTCAACATGTTAATTTCTGTGTAACCACCACTAAATATTGCTATCCGATAAAAGTAGGTACTTATGCATGAAAATTCCAGTTTCTAAATCTCTTAAGGACAAAGTGATATGTTAAAAAAAGAAATATCTTCTCGCATTAACCTTAACTTACTACCACTAATAAAATTTATCAAGGACCGCGGGAAAACTGTATAAATCAACACAACTGAAAAGATTAATTTAAGAAAACCTTAAATTTTGAAAGGGTAAGTCCTTAGATTAATTTCAATGAGTTTATAATTAAAAAAAAAAAAAAAAAGGAAGTAGGATTAAAAAGAGACGAATGCAAAATTTACAGATAGTAATCACGATTTACAGGCTAGGTACGTGTTTTTAACGTCAATTACTGTTAGGTGTCTGTGACGATGTATGCAAAGATTAAAATGGTGGCCAGTCAAATAACTATAAAAAGAACTTTTTCATGCTTTTTTTCATTTTTATTTTATTTTTTTAAGCTAATTGCATTTTGTATGTCATTAAGTCATTTGGGTAAAAAGAGTTTAGAGTAACTAATAAATTTGGTTAGGATTGCTAAATTCAATAATAAAATACATTAAATGAATTTCTTTAATACTTTTTACTCATAAAATGTATCTGGTAGAATGGTAGAAATCACATAAATCTCGGTGAGCTGCCGCGATGCGGCATTAACCGATTCATCTGTATTACTAAATCGATGATGAGGAGTAGTGAGGAGGAATGGAGATGGGACATAAAATGTATTCGTTTGTTCGTTCGTTCGTTGCAGTGGAACTGGGCGTCTGAGGCCTTACGGCCCTTTTCCCATTCATCCTGAAATTAAACTAAGAAACATACATGGCAAAATTAAAGTTTGGGGAGCAAAATGGAGTTCTTGAGAGAAGAAAAATGGCACTTTGCCATTATTAAGCAAAATTACAAGTTCTAAAAAGTACATGAAAAAAGGTAAAATTAAAGTACAATGGGATGATAAACACTAATGAATATTTACAGTATTTACAGTTTGGAAATACATACAAAGGGGGGCGAGTTAAAGGATTGTGAGGATGTGTTTATTTGTGTGGCTCTGTTAAAATAGAAATTCATACCTGCCAACTTTTAATCCTTTCGAGGATGGTTTTCTCCAGTGGTAGGAAAATGGAAATTAAATTACAATTTTAGGTAGAAACATACGCTGTAATTTGAGAAAGCTTATGAGAACTACTACAACAGTATTACATATTACTATATAAGTTTGATATTTTCAAAAATAGTGGTGGTCGAAAAGATTATAAATTGAGTTTATAAATGCAAGGAATATGTAGAAAGGCATGCATTTTGCTACCCCTTCAAATATATAAATAAAATTTTACGCCAAATGCGTAAAAGTTGGCAGGTATGGAAATCGTTTAAATCCTGGTAATTACCAACACTTTCAAAGAGATAAGCTGAATCTGCATGTGAATAACTCAGTGAGTGTTTGTGTTGTTAAATGTTAGTATGATATCAGAAGTTTAGAAGTGTGCAATGGGTCGAATTTTTGCATCCTCTTTGAGATTTATGCAGTCGAAAATATCATTAAAATTTGCGGTATCACAGGGGGCGGCTTTAATAAAGAAATTTTTGTTTAACTTGTTGAAATGATGGTCGAAGCGGTCAATGTTTATGAATAGCGTTGTTGCGGACTTTGAGTTAATGTTTGACATAACTGCGAAAATCATGTAAAGAATAATATCGGTGGTCGTGCAAATAACTATGAGAAAATTTATAGAAAAACAGAAAAAATAAATAATTTTTTTAAAAAAGTTCAATCCAATTTTGGTTAAAAAAGATAATTTTAGCGAAAAATCTCATTAGGTTTTAAGTCTACTTAAATTAATTATGAAATAAAATTAGTTTATTTAAGTATTTTAAATCAAAAAATGTTACCTCTTGTGGTAACAAAATTTGTATTTTAAAAGGGCTGCCAACTTTCTACGCTTTTTTGGGAAAATATATTCTAGTGGTAGTATGTGGTCTAGTAGTAGCGAAGTATATGCTTTAGTGTGTGATTCTTTTTTTTTTTTTAAATTTGATTTAAAATTATTTTCCACACCACTGCACGTAAACAATTCAAAAATTCACATAAGCACCATTTTTTTTTCCAGTTTCGTCGTGGTGAAGCTTTTAAAATGTTGTCAAAATTACAAAAATTCTTAAAACTATAATCTAAAAATGTTTAGAACTTTATAAAATACCTTCTTTAAAGCGTAGTAGATGGTAGTCCTGATCTTAATGTACGATTCTTAGTTTAGTAAATTTGGTTTATAGTATTTTGCTCTCAACTACACATAAACAATTTACAAGTTGTTTAGTGTCAAGTTTTTTTTAAATGTTGCAAAGTTTACGAAACTTCTGCAAGTTTAGATTTTAATGCTCCCCTCTCTAAGAACATGAAGTAGTGCAGATTTGTCTTTATCTCAAGAAACAGCTTATTGCAAATAATGTCACAAAATATCATCACAGACTAAATCAAAAATATATAAAAGAAACTAAACAATGCTCGAAAAATGACTTAAAAATCTTATCTCGTCCTTTACTTAAAAATATCTAATCCTGCTGATGCATTGTAATCGAATTGCTTTTCTTTCATTTGATATATAGTATGATACTCTCTCTAATTTCCGATGTCTTTTCATTATGTTCCGATGCACTTCTTTTTCATTTCCGTTAGCTAAAAAGTTTTTAACGTGTGGAATTTCTCGGAAATGAAAGTATTTCCTTTCCCTTAGGAATTTTTTATGTTTTTTATGTGCGAACATTGAACCATAAATTGTTTCTTCATCTGTTCGTCCCAATTGTTCTGCACCATTAGAAGTTAAAGCATTATAGCTTATAGGGTTGAAGGATGAGTAATTTGATCTTTAACAGAATTGCAAATCATTAGGATTTTCAGGATTACCAATTTGCATCGCGTTGTGGGTAACTTTTTTGTGGCGAAAAATAAGTAAAAATTAATGCTTTTAAATATGATTGTTAGTTTAAAAATTCTCAAATAAATAAATCAAACTATCATTTAAAAGGTCATTTTAGCGTGACTTCATTAAATGTGATCTTCTTAAAAGATTAAGAAAATTTATCAAAATTCTACAATATTGTTTGTAATTCTCAACCACTCAATGTCTTTTAAGAAAAGCGAAAGTGCTGATATCTCTGACTTTTTTCAACAGAGAGGCCAACTGATTTATTTTGTGCAAAACAATTTAGTCTGAGATAAATAAGTTAGTCGAAGAAAACTTAACTTTAATCTCTTGGGGACTGGTGATTCATGAAAACATTCGTACAAAATCAAATCAGAATCAGGATGTAAATAAAAAAAAATGGTAGCTTAAATGTAGGCGTTGCTAATTTCACAGACTTACTTTCCTTTTATTTTAATTATTATAAGTTTAATCGTATATATAATCAAGTTAGTTCAAAGTATAACTGAATAATTTTATTTTGAACTAATAATGGCGAATTAAAAAAATAAAACAATTATAACCCCGCCCACAAATAAACTGCTAAAGAACTACTTTGGTTACCAGTTTTATCTTTTTACCCTGATTGATACGGGTTTATGCTGTCACTCATTTGTGACAGTCGGCGCGAAAAGGTTAGCATGTCGCGGCATTGAGTTACTTTTTTATAATATTTTTTTTTCTTAAAATGAAACTGCCAATCTTTTTTAAATTTTTAAAATTATTTTTTATTAAAATGGATTTAAAATCAGAAATTTGCATTTATATTGAAAAGACCAAGTTACTTCATTTTTTAATGTATCAAAAAATTTGCCTAATCAATATATTCAATTCTTCTATTTATAATCAATATATGAATGTATTCATCAAGGACATAATATCATTAACAGTCATAACGACCGCACACATTTTAAAGTTTAACCATTATTTTCTCAGAGGCCTCAAACTTAATGCACTCAAAATTTTTGATTATTTCTCAAGGCAGCCAACTTTCTACGCTTTTTATAAAAATTTATTCTGGTGATAGCTACATTTATGTATTATTATTATTTTTCATTCATTGTGTATTATTTTTTATTCATTTAAACTTATTTCACTCAAAACTACATGCGAATGATTTAAAAGCTCATATGCAAAGCCATCTTTTCCATCTCGCCTATAGTGAAGCTTTTAAAAGTGTGGCAAAATTTCCAAAAATTCCAAAAAATTTGGTTTTTAAAAATCTATTACTATAAAATATCTTGAAAAAAGCGTAGTTGTTGTAGGACTGAATGCTGCTGTGCAATTGAAAAAGCAATGTAAGTATAGTTCGCTTACCAGGAGTTGACTCCGCCTTCATCACATGGTATCCGAAGATACTATTTCGCTATTTTTGGAAGAAGGCTGTGAACAATCCTGAAAAAGGTTGCTATTTGGTGATCGTATGTCAAAAATATTTATTTTGCAATTTTTATGTGCATTTTTTAAGATTAAATATTTGATAAATTTAATGACATTTCTTTCTTTTGAGTGAATAGTATGTCGTTTTTGAAATATTTTTCTACAATATATTTAATTAGCTAGAGTAGCGAAAGATATAATAGCAGATGATAAAGCAAAGTAAGTGACTGAAAAAGAATTCACTGTTTATGTTTGGCGAGCAGTAAGGGTTGTCGCAAAACTCTTCGTCCGAGGAGGTGGAGCCAAGTGCCAACTCCTGACGAACGAACTATACTTCACTATTGATTCCGAGAAAAGTGGCATGACAACTATTTTACTATGATTGCTAATACTATAAAAGCTAAAATAGAATGTCTAAAAATTCATAAAGCAAAATTCATTCTTAAACTCTTTTTTATGCTATATTTAGCTTCCCATACAAATATGGCAAATATATAAAAACCTAAATTTTGAATTTTCCGTCACTTTCTTTGATTTTTCAATTACCCGGCAGCATAGATGCATACCAGCCTAGTTTTACCTTAGCGGAAGTGGTAGAGAAAAATGATGCATGCCTATCTTTGCAACTTAGTGGTAGTTAAATTCAAACTGAAGTGACGTAAGAAACTGGCATTCAGTTCACATTTCACCAACACTGAAATATAACTAGCAGGCCTGAGAGGTCTTATAAATATGTTCAAAGTGTAAAAATTTCACAATAACATTTAAACATTTCGCATCCATATTTAATATAAAGTCTTCCATGAAACACAGAGGAGTTGGCAAGTGTTAGTTCTCAACTATGTATGGAAATTTAAAACATCTATAAAAATGACAAATGGGAAGTGGTTATGGTAGTTAAATTAATTTAAAAAATTTTAAATCACGATTCAAGTATATGAATGCAAAAAATTTGTTACTAAATCTAACATAAAAATCAAATTTTCCCAAAAATACTGGAGAGTTGGCAGGCATGCTCTAATTTAAATTAGAAATAAAAGTAAATGGTCACGTGTGAAAATTTTTTAAACCTAAATAAAAAAAAAGTCAAACAGGCAAGTTGTTATGATAAAAGTTTTTGTAAAGATTCTATTTTAAGATGGCTTGGAAAAATATTACGAATAAGTATAAAATGTCGAGCAGAGTTGATCTGGAACATTCTATGGCGTCTTTCGATGATCGACTGTAATTCACTTAGCGTTATACATTGAAATTATGGTAATTGTTAATTTACCATTTGTATTTATTACATTTGGAATTCTATCGCCAATTATGCACGCCAATATTAGCGAATTTTTCTTAGAATATTTTTTTAAATGAAAGTGGTAGTAATATATATCATCTTATTTATTTCTTCGGATTTATAAATTTGATTTATTATTTTAACCGCTACTACATATAGTTATATTAACCGCATATGTATACGGACATGAGAATTAGCCGATAGTGTTATCGAGCTGTTAAAAAGAGTAATTAGTACTTTAATAACGTAATTGCGAAATCCGGAATAATTTTTTTTTTTCAGTTTTCGAAAAAAATCGTTGGTCTAACGCATAAGATACTACAAAAGGAAAAAATAATGTGTTATCAATGTGCTAAAATAAAACATATGGGCAACAAATTTCTTATTTTTATTTATTTATTAAAGTTTTAAACAAAAAAGAACATCCTCTCTAAGTTCACGAAGCACAGTTGTTATAAATATATCCACTACTTCTGTTATATATTTTGATGACAAGGTATATCCACTCAAAATTCCTGCTCAGTTTTCTGAAATTTAGAAAAAGTACTTTAACCAATAATATATATATATATATATATATATGCAATTATAAAGATTTAAGCAAAAACTTTTTGTTCCCTTTCAAAAATTTGGACATTTAACGTACAATGCCGCAGCAGTTTTTAAGATTCCAAGAAAAAATACATTAAATTCTGTTGAGTAAGAAGAAATGAAATCCATGGCTCGCTGGCTGTTTTTATTTATTTATATATTTATTTATTAGTTAGATAAGGTTGCCATATTAAAAATTGCCATCATCTCAGCTGTTTTCAAAGAAAATAATTTTTGACATTGCAATGCTGTTTTTTTCATTTTCCCCTCGATTGCTGTCATAATTGCTTTGAATTTATTGTTTTAATGTATATTTGAATTTTTTATTATAAGATCAAATTTCAGTTTTCTTAAAAGCATTCCTTTTTTCCATTTCCTCTCCAAGTAATTCCTTTCCACACTTTGATATCATGATAATGAAATTTATTAACTTTATAATGATTATTTATTAATTTTTTATTTAGTATTTAATTACATATACAAGGCTGCCACCTACTACAATTTTTGCAAAATATTTTACAGTGCGGTACACAATCGAAAACTATAGATTTCAAAATTTTGGTTTATTTCACATTTGGTTTATTATTCAAAAGTTTGGTTCAAAATTTTGGTCCTCACCTGAAATTATTATTAAGATTTTATTTTTACGTTTAATGCGGTAGCAAAATGTTTTCCTGCGTACCTTTACGCTATTTCTATAAATCTGAATTATTATAATTTTAACTACCATTAAATTTAGTGAGCATGAAATTACATTTCGCAAAAAAAAAAAAAAAAAAAAGGAAAGAAAAATGAACCACCCATAATCAGGGGTGAAAGCGAGACGGAAAAGAGGAAAGGCTGGTAGTAAAACCTTTTCAGTTAGAGCTAGCTTTTGGGAGGAGTTTACTTATTCTTTTCTAAAATTATTCAACAATATCGACTTTATCCTGGAAAAGAAGCAGTTTTATATATATGCTAAAATTATAAAAGAAATCTTGATAGTTTCAGACATTTTATTTCTTTCGAAAAAAATGCTGGAATGAAATGACTTACGTACCAGTTTTTTCTCTTTTCCGTCTTGCTATATAAAGGCTTTCAGCCATTCCCAGAATCACCAGTGATCTAATTTTCAGATCTTCACATTCTAGGATTCAATCTTACATGTGATGCCGACAGAGATGCTTGATGCTAATTCAGAGATGCCAACTTGCTCCGCTTTGTAAAAATAGTATTTTTTAGTGGTAGCAATATTTAAGTTGCTATTAGTTTAGTATTTTTCCTTTTAAGTATTTTTTTAAGCACTGAATTGCAAAAATTATGAGTATCATATGAAATGCAACGTTAAAGCATGAATCTACTGGTTACTCTAATAAAAAGTGGGCGTAACTGTTCGTTACTAACGAATTTTACTATATAATTTGCTACCACTTTATTAA
Organism: Parasteatoda lunata; assembly: GCA_949128135.1. Taxonomy (NCBI): domain Eukaryota; kingdom Metazoa; phylum Arthropoda; class Arachnida; order Araneae; family Theridiidae; genus Parasteatoda; species Parasteatoda lunata. Next base: position 24,414,809 of record OX421981.1, on the reverse strand, counting down.
AACTATTCCGGAAAGCGGAGCAGTTGGCATCCCTGGCTAATTATTAAGTGTAGACTATATTTTAAATTAAGAAATCAAACACAGAAACTAAATTTCTCTGACCACCAAAATATAGGGAGTAGCCATAATCTGGGAAACATGATCTCAGGTTTAGTCAGGAGAGTTTTCCAAAATTTGGACCCCTTAATATTTATTTTAATTTTTCAGAATTGCGCCATTTTTCGAGAACTTTTTAAGTGAAATGAAATATTTTTATACACAATTATAAAATTTGTAGGGGCAAACGATTAATTTTAAGTATTTTTGATATTCAATTTTTCAGGAAATATTTTCCCGATTTCACTAAAATTTTGTATTTTTCCACATAAAATTACATTCTTTAAAGTGATGCAAAACAACTGCATACCTTGCATTTCAAAATTCTTTCGACATTTCACAACAAAAAAAAATTACTAAAAGTTATTTTTTGAAATATCTTTGGTTAACCGAGTTTTATAATCGCGTGTAAAATTCTGGATAAAAAATTCTCGAGATATGGCGAAATGCGCAAAATGTAAAATTTAACCTATATGAACTGAACTTAAGAGCAGTCTCATGACCAAACTATTTTGACCATACTTCCCCCTATATTTTGGGGGTCAGAAATTAGAATGCGTCGAAAGAAAAGAAAAGTTGATTCAGAGAAAGTACGTTTTTGTGTTCGGTTTCGTACTTTAAATTATTGTCTTCACTTACTAGTTAGCATATTTGAGGTCACCCCCTCGAGCCATTATGATTGAGTATTAAAACGTGAAAATTTGATCATTATATTGAAAGTTTTTCAAGGTGGTATTTTTTTCTGCACATTGCACATAATGAAGATCGCCTAATATACTTATTGTGTTTCAAGTGATGATGAAATTAGAAATAAGTAAATGTTTACATTATTACTTTCATTTTTATTTTACTCTACCACTAGGAAAAAAGCAGTTGGCAGGTTTGACCCACTCGAGGCCTTTTATATTAACTTTTGAATCATTAACATGTAGTGGTAAAAAAAATCACATTTAGTCAAATTTACGAAGCAAGAAATCATCAATTATCCCTTCAATGGGCCATTTATTTCACGTAAAAGTAAATTCAAGTAATTTTGGTATTGAAATTGATATAAGAATCGTACTTGATATAAGAAATAAAAACTAATTTAGCCCATAAAAAATTAATCTATATTTTAATGCCATTTTTTTGGCATTAAGTATAATTACCACGACCTATTAAGAAATTATTGACTTTAATTTTTCGTTGTTTATAAAATAAATTTTATAACTGTTACAAACTTCGAAAGGACTTATGTATTTTTTATATTTTATACGCTTTCTTAAACTAAAAAATGGTTAACAAATTTATTCAAACCTGCTTTAAGAAAGCTGAAGTTATTAACAAATAGAAATCGAAATTAAAAGTCGTAAAAATGTTTACAATGGTCTTTAAAAAGTGGTGGTAAGTATACTTACCACAGTCTTTGAAAGGGTTAAAGGATTAAATTTAGTATTATTAGAATAAGATCTTAATAGAAATCAAAAGATTATTAGACTTCAATAGAAATCAAATTTGCAAATCAAAGGGTCATGCATTAATATTTAAAGTAGGCTACCATTCGAAGAAATGTCTTCAAAAAGTGTAGAAAGTTTCCAGCCATAAAGCACTAAAAGGTATATATATATGGGTGATTCTCACGAAATATGACAATTCACTGTCCCTTTTTCCAAGATCTAATACTATTATACTAAAAGAACTTTTTTTTATAAAAAAGTTAATAAATAGCATCGCTGTTAACATTTTAAAATGACTCTGCACTAGCAATGACTGTTTTGTATAGTTAAAAAATTTAATTGAACTTCAAAATGTCATTTTCCTGGCATGTCCCAAACAATGTTTCCAATAATAACTAGCTTCAAAACTGGCCATAAATTTTTCAATATCTAATTTTTTTTATCTCAACCGTTGTAAGCATTTCTAGAATATACGCAGAGGGTATTATTTACAAAATCTTCGTTTAAAATAATTTTTGCTGTCAATAATTTGTTTGTCCCAAGAAAATCTGTCATTTTCCTGGCTACTTTTATTTAGTGGTTTATAACCAAAATAGTTAGAGCCAGCAATCAATATCTTATCTTAAAAGTTTGATTAGATACCCTCCTATATGAACATGTCTTGTTACATGAATAAAGAACCAATTTTCTGGTTCAAAATCTATTTCAAAAAATTTTTCAAGTTGAGTAGGTTTTTATGTTGTCATTTTCTTGGCTTTTTGAAATCATAAATAACATAAACTTCATAGATTTATCTGAGTTATTTTAAGAAATCCTGTTGTTTTTTACAGAATATAACCGTCTTAGGTCAAAATATTAAATTAAAGTAAAGTTATATGCTATAAAATGGCGAATTTGTCAGTATCCTGGCTGTCATTTTCCTGGTTTATGAATGACATGACATTGAAACAGTTACCAGAAATTTTTTTAAACAATTGAATGTAAAGCAAATATTAATCTAATATCAAGTTTATGTAAGATTGTTATATGACTGAATGTAATCAAAGTTTTTTTTTATATTTAATGATAGATTACTAAGCACAATTTTATTCTGTACATATCAGCAACAAAAACATTTTTGATTCTTTCTACAGTGGATAAAAGAATTAGTTAAGGCAATTCATGGACCACCTAACATAAAGGCCTAGGTTTTGTTACTTACTAATAGATTAAAGTGACTGTTTTTTTTTTCAAATTTATAAGCTTTTAGAGCCAACAATCAATTTTCCTGGCATTCAAGATTTGGTGAATTTCTGTTATATTTTTTTTCTCGAGCAAATGTCAATAAACTACACTGCTGTCTCTGAGGTATTAATAAGTGTAACTAAAGAAGTATACAAAAAAAATTTAGATTATTTTGAAGACTTTAAATTTGAAGAAATTTTGTGGTCCGAATTGTCATGTTTCGTGAGAATCACCCATATATATATTTACCTTTTAGTACTTTATGGCTGGATATAAAAAAAGTTTATAAAAAATATGTGTACGTACTTAACGTTGTTTTGCATATACTTATGCATGTTATATTTTAAATATAATAATATAATATAACAATATAATATAATAATATAATATAAATAATAATAATATTAAGATACATAAACATATCACCTCAATGTATCCCATCATAAACTGAAATATAATATCACTTTATTTCTACCACGCCTTACGTAACACATGAGTGGAGATATTTAGCATTCATTCGAGTGAATTTTAAAAATTTATGGTTTGAAATATATTATTGAAATACCTTAGAATTGTAGATTGTAGAGAGAAACCAAATGCAGCTTTGAAATTAGTCACACGAAAAATCTTAGTTTCAAAATTATCATGCATCAGGAAAAAAAAGAACAAAAAACTGTTCTTTACTGTTTATTCTTCTTAATTCTATTCTTGGTAATACTCGTATCTATGTATTTATTTTTAATTTAATTATTGTAAATTAATATTTTTCTTAATTTATATTTTTTCGCTTTTTCTAAACGTATAAAAATATCTAACATTATTTCTGACTTTTACTAAATGTCTCCCGGAGGCATCAGTAAGAAGGGGTATTCGCTTAGTATAAAAAAATTTTTCATCTTATAAATAGTTTTTTTTTTTTTTTTTTTTTTTGTTCCTTTATGAATGATGTCGGAAAATTTTTGAATAACTGCTAAGATAAAGTTGGCTTCCAAAAAAATTAAATATTTTTAAGATAAAGAATTCAGAAACTTATGAAAAAATGCCGTTTTTATTTTAACGCTTACAAAAAATGTGGCTCAAATAAAATTTAGGTTTGGGTTTTGAGGTGAACTTTTGAATAACTGAAGGTGAATAACTGAATTTTTTAACCCTTTGATATAATTGAGTTTAGAAATGTAAAATTAAGCATCTAAGCTAGGAATATCTTCAGCCAGAAAAAAAGTTATATGTATGAGTTTTTGCTTAAAGGTCGCGATTCTATTGTGCAAAAACATTTTTGAAATCCTTAATTTTAAATATTAAAACTTATCCTACAATTAACTATTCTTGATAAAGAAAATCTATTTTTTTCAACGGCAGACACTTAATTTAACGTTTTTCGCCATAGAAGGTATCGGAAGTGTTGCTTATTTTGCTTTGCCTGGTGAGCACCTTGCGACATAAAGTCACGCACACAACAGAAGACAACACATAGAGAGAATCCATGCCCACAGCTGGATTCGAACCTCAGCCATTGGCTTTGCTGTCAGGAATTCAAATCGGCCGGTCATTTGGTTGGCACTTGCAAAAGTGTAGAAAATATCATTTTAAATCTTGCAAAGTTTTATAACTTTAAAAATTTTACAGTTTTTTGCAAATGCTAACATTCCCAATAAAACCATTAAAATTATTTTACTGCATATAAATTCATAAATTCATTCTACCCTTTTTTTGCAAAATATTTTATAGAGTGGCAGACATTTTAAAATTAAAACTTTCCGAATTGTGAGTTTTTTTACCAACATTTTAAAAGCCTATGTGTGTAAAAGCTGAAAAAAAGGTATTTTTAAATCTCCCCGGAATAGAAAATTCCGAATGGAATTTTAGACACACTGACCAATAGCAAGTGTGATCTGGTAGAATATATAACTAAGAGAAGTGACATACCTTGGCCCATTGCTGTTTAAAGAATAGTGGTTGCTAAACGTTTAAAAACTATTTGTCTTACAACTCTATTGGTTTGTAATATTCGTTGAATTACTGTTGCCCGACTGACTGCACTGGAGAGGTTCACAGAAGGGGTTTTTACAAAAATTTAACACATTTGTAGTCTTATGGAAAATAACTATAAATTTACATTTACTAAGAGGATGTCAGTGGTGACTAAAAATTTAAGAAATGGTAGAAAATCAATTCATTTTTATTTAATTATTTATTAAATTGTAACTACCACAATGATTTACATTGTAAAATAATTATGTTTAATGTGAAAATATTCTCTGTAATCACTTTCAATAGTAAACTGATAGAAATATGCCAGAAGAAGTTGCAATCAAAATTCTATTAATAATTTTGCTATTTATTAGTCACCACTTTTGACTTTTATTTGGTCGCGTCTGGTAATCCTTTACTAAAAAAATAGTAAAGAAGCATGTTTAAAACATAAAATTTGCTAAAAAAATTGCAAAAAAGCTAAGAGGTGAGTTTTCAATGTTCTTTCAAGTTATTTTGCTACCAATTTTGATTCTAATTTTGCTAGTTTTTCGGGGAACTTTATGCTCAGAATATGTGTTTGCTTATGTATTGGTGCACGTCTGAGTTGAAATTGCAACCATCAAGTATAATGAATATTAACTATGAATTAATTTAAACTTAATGCACTTGTATTGGTTTATTGCAATTAAATACATTTGCAGGATTTTGTGCTAAATTTAGGCTTATAAATCTTTATTAAACAAAAAAATAGATAACACAATTCTGAAAAAGATAGCGCGAAAATTCATCCGGGATAACAGTGGGATTCGAACCCGCTACCTACACGTTTTACACAGCGTTTGGCTGGTTATACCACTCGGCCCCAATATACTAGTATTTTTAAATTCATGACTTTAAAGCGTTTGTCTCTGAAAATGCAGTGATTCCTTTCAACTTGTATTTTGCTATTTTATTCTTAAAACTACTAAACCGGATTTCAAAATATATTCCAAGATTAATCCTCTTTGCATGCTGCATTTCCTTGAAATAAAGACAAAAGAGTTTTCTCTAAGAATATTCCCTTTTCTTTCAAATTTATTTTTCTACTCAAAATATTAAACTCTATTTATTTCTAAATTATATTTATATCCATGCCTGCATTTATATACCCCGTCTGATAAATAACCGTCTTAGATTTCCGGGGTTCAGCAAAAACTCTTTCTCCCTTTCAGAAAATAAAAATAGTTCTTCTCTAGGGGAAAATGTAGGAAGAAACCTAGAGTAAGTGGTAAGGTAGAGTGCAGGCCGCTAAATCGTATGTCAAGCATTATACTGGTAATTTGTCAGGCATAGGACAAACAATAGGTTTCTCCCTAAAACCGTAAGCAGGTCCTAGAGTCTCCCAGGATTTTCTTGATGAATGCAAGTTAAAGCCGCTTAGAAAGATAAGGCGATTGTGAAAGACTTTTACGATCAAACTTGGAATGTGATCATTGATCGATTTAAAAATCTTATTCATTCTGAATAAATTTATTTTCCATTATAAAGAGTTTATCTACAACAAAACAGTATTGTTTACTCGTGTTACAAAATTGCTTTAATTATGTTACAAATTATTTGTAATCAGTCATCTTTTTATACTAGATGATATAGTTACTTACTTTTAAAAAGAATGAATTGTCTATAGATTCATTGATGACATTGTATCTAGACTGCTGGTAATTTGAAGAACCCATTTCATCTAAGTAAACGAATGTATTTTCTTTTAGTCTTTGTTTTAAATTACAGATGTCTTTTTGAATTACACAATCGATTCAATTATCTAACTGTTTATTCTAGATCATTAGTTTTTTTTTTCTTGACCAGTAGTTATGGATTTTTTTAACAAAAAAAGTGCTCAAAGGTTACTATTTGCTTGTGAAAGACCTAGCTTTTTTATCAAGAAACTTTTAATAATGAAATATATTTGAAGTTTTAAAAATATGAAAATAATGTTTTAAGGCACTGTCGATTGATAAAACTTTGATTAATTTCCATTCAAAACATTTACAATGATACAAAAAAAAAAAAAATTATGAAAAATTTATAGTATAAGTTTTGCCTAGCTGCTAACTTGTATGGTCGTTGAGGAAACTTTATTTTTGGTAATAATAGTTATATACTTAGGTATAAGTTTTGTTTTAAATAATTTCACAGACAGGTGATTTATTCGGCTTGTTAAATCATGACATGTAGAATTTGGCAATCATGAGTTCAAAAAATCTGTTTTTGTTTATTCTTTTTAAATACTTACGAAACATATTGAGTTTTGGAAAAATATTCCAACTTTTTCAAAGTGCAAAAACTTTTTTTTAGGTCTATATGAAAAAACAAAAACGAACAAAACAAGAAATAAAACAGAAACAAGAAATTTGGAGACAATATGCAACTAACAGCCATTTTTTGATTCCCATACAGGAATTTAAATAAATTTAATCTCATCCTTAATTTACAACAAAAACAGAAACTTGTGAGAAAAAAACAGTGTACCGCAATTTAATGTGGAAAATTGTCTTTGAAACTTTACAATGATGGGTACTACTATTGCACTGACAAACTTCCTACTAACTAAAAACCTGATAGTGAAGTCTCTGTTGTTGTTTCTAATGACACTTGGACAAGCCAAGCACAAAATTTCTGTTGTTAAAAATTTTTGTAATCCTACTTGGACAAGCCAAGCTTGCCAGCCATTGGGCTTGCAAATTTAGTCAGAACAAGGCACTTTTCATTTGAATTAAAAAAAAAAAAAACATATATCCACTACGTAGTTTCCACAATTTGATATGAGTTATGTATTTCTCGTATATATCTTTTTTTTTCTCAAAATAAGGACTTTGTATAATATTTTTAACACATTTTACTAGGGTTGGACGAAAATATGGAAATAATTGTATACTAATTCCATGTAAACAATCTTTCACTTAGCTACAAAAGTTTTGGGAGGTTTTGCGTGGCAACACTTTTTATACAATTTAAGAGCTCATATTTGAAGCTTTAAGAGATAGTATCCTCTTTTACCCATGCAAAACTTGCATCAGCGAAAATGATCGCAGGAAGTTATAAGTTTTGGTTTTTCAATTTTTAATACCTCTATAATGTTGAAAGCATTTTTATATAAATAGCGTAATCTTGTAACATCATTTTGAAACTGCTAGAATAAGAGATAAAAATAAGTAATTAAATTATATATCTCACCTCATTTTGGCCCATCCAAAATTTGCATGAGTCATCATTCCGAAGGTCATCATTGAAAAGGTCATCATTCCGAAAAGCTTTCAGCATGATGATTCAAATCTTAGCAATAGTTTTGCTATGTTAAATCTTCCAAAACATTTGCTACTAAAAGAAATATTGGTTAAATAGAGTAAATATATTTTATTTTTAAACAGTTGTAGCACAGCCTACCCAATTTTGGGTTTAAGACAACCAATGTTCAACTCCTAAATCTTGTAATTTTTAAACCTATTTAGAAGACAAGAGAACTTCTGGATCAATATTGGAAGAAATTTGCCTTCGTGGTGGACTTATGAATGGAACTGACACACATTTGCGTCACATGGATGTCCCCTTTCTTCAGATATTATTGCTTAAGTTTACATTATTAATTTATTATGGTAGACATTGTTTCTATATACAGTTTTTTCTATACAGAGTCTAACACATAACGAAGCTTGTAGATCAAAAATAGCATTTATTGAATTAAATAGACAGCATATTTCACCACTAAATAAAAATATAACAATTGTGCACCTGCCACCTTTTGATTCTGCCAAGGATGATTTTCCCCAGTGGTAGTAAAATGGAATTTAAATTACAATTTTAGGCAGAAACATACACTGTATTTTGAGTAAACTTAAGCGGACGACATCAACACTAACTAAACTAATACTGTTGTTTCGGAGTTTCTATCCGAATCCGAATAGGATATCTACTCCTTCATCGAAATTTAAATAAATTGGAGGAAGGGAAGGGTTGTGCTGTGTTTAACTAAAGTTAAATCTCAAGTTGGGGTACATAATTTAAAAATTAAAGTCTGGGTTACTACATCAACAGTATTACATATTAAAATATATGCTTAATTTTTTCGAAAGAAGTGGTGGTCAAAAAGATTATAAATAAAGTTTGTAAATGCAAGGAATATATAGAAAGCATAAATTTTACTACCACTTTAAATGTAGAAATAAAATTTTACGCCAAATGGGACCGATTTCAATATTGCTTGTCATATGCGAACCAAAGTCTCTGTAGCAACTCTATATCTTTTATTAATTCCAGAAAAGCCTAAAAAATAGAATCTAATATATTCATGATTTAATACTCTCAGGTACGACCGCTTCTAAAATGCCTCGGAAGTAGCTGAATAAATTATTTGCCCAAGCTGATAGAAAGTAAATTGAGATAGTAATGGCATTTAAAAAGTTGACGGGATGAATTATATTGAGAATTTGGTGAAATTATATGCCACAAAAAAGCCTGAAGTATTTATGTTGTTTAAACGCAGATTAAATTATTGTTATCTTACAGTAAACTGTTTTTTTTTATGACTTTTTCTTTTATTAATATTAAAAAAATCATCAATTTATGCAATAAATTCATTTTTTAGAATATTTATATTATTTAACAATATTTATATTTTTAGCATTTTATCATGTATTAAATTAAAAACTAAATATTACATCAAACTGTTTTCTAAAGACATTGCACTTTATCTCTTTAATAATTTAATAATTAAATGTGCTCATTTTACGTGAAATAAAATACTAATAATGTATTCTGGCTTTGAAATATTATCATATGGCATTAGTTATTTATATTCGCAATTTTCCGCAAAGGTTTTAGGAAACCCTAAAGTAAGGCAATGTTTACAGAATAACTTTTTGGCTCTTTGTCAAGTCACGAAGCTATAGAAGATAAAGCTTGTATTAGCATATTGTTTATGAGAACAGTAAAGAATATGGCGTCAAATGTTTGATCATAAATTTTCTATTCTAACTATAAAATAGGCGTAATTTTCTCTTACGCGAAAGTTCTAAATACTCTGAATATTCCCGTAAAAGAAATGTGAAATAGTCTGACTTTGTAAATTGTGCGGTGTTTTTTTTAAATAATGCAATTTTAACTGCATAATACTTAGCTCTAAAATATTCGTAGATTATATATATTGCTGAAGTTTGTCATGGAGATTTATCATAGAAATATTTAGTTGCACACCGAATTTCACAAAAACGCCTAATGCATTTGAAACTAATTAATTATTATTTGAAATATATATAAATGCATGATTTGCTGTGTTACTAGTTATGTGTTACTAGTATACTAGTTATTCATTCAAACAAATCATAAAATAAGTTGCAGAGTTCACAGACAGACTACGCTACACTACGCTTGTTACTCTTTGCTTTACAATTTCTTTTTCGAGCCGCAATATGTTATAATGATTGGTAGAGAACTACAAATTAAATTGTGTTGTGTATCACATAAGTCTTTGAATTATATAGAAGTAGTGGTGAGGAAAAAAAAACCTATAAATCGAATTTACTTAACCAATAATCATACACTGTAAGACTACCACTCGAAGATATTTATCCATTGTCCTCTTAAAGTTGGCATCTCCGGCGACGTGACCCGAGTTTGGTTACAACCTGGAAAAATTTTAAATGTGGTGATAAAATCTCGATGAAATTTTGTAAATGCTATAGACTTTAGTTCCACATCTATATTGGAAATTCAGGCTGTTCATTTTTTTCTAATGCCCACCTAGAGAATGACCTTTCGTCATATTGGCATTTAAAGGACAGATTTATTTGCCACTCTTTCGGTATCATCATATTAGATGGGTGAACATTGCTCCCACAGTAAGAACATATATTGCTAGTACACCCATGCCTTTCCCGGGAGTTGAATCCAGAACCTTTCTGGTGTAAGGACAGTTCCTTGACCCCTACATAGGCTGGTGGACTCTGGCTGATAAGATGTAACAAATATATTTGATTTATAAATATTTTTGTTTGATAGTTATTCGTTAAAACATTTTAAGTCCTCTATTTTTTTCTGCCAATTTTAAAAATTTACTGGAATGTGTCGTCACTAAATCTGCAGCCGAAATTTTCAGATAAATATGAAACTTATTGCGATGAAAATCCTAGTTTCTCAGTAATTCTCACATTTAGAGCACTTTCATTTCTCTTTAATAATTCAACATTTCGTTGGTCAATTATGAGATTTTCAGTAGTGTAAATCAAGATCTGGCAAATTTTCATTTTCATTCAAAGAGATCGCTGACCATAATGTGACAAAATATCTTTTTAAAAACCGGTTGAAAACTGCAAACTAAGATTTGCAGATTTCAGTTACTTTTGCAAAAAATTTAGAAAGTTCAACACAGTTTAATTGTAAAAAAATGGGGTATTAAATAAGCCTTTTAATTATTTAGAAGTATTGGTTTGTAAAAATGAATTTACTAAACCACGAAACATACATTAAAATACTACCAATCAAAATTATTTATCATTTATCTGGAGCAAGCTGGCATCTCCGCAAAACTGCATCCCTGATAGCAGTGGAGTTTGAACCCACTATCTCCACGCTTCACATAGCATTTGGCGAGCAATACCGCTAAACCAGGGTGATCCCGGGACTATTTTAAAATAGTGCCATAAGCCTTTGAATTATTTAGAACTAGTGATGAGTAAAAACCCTGTAACTTGAGTTACTCCCTGTAACTAAGCCAAGAATCGCACATTAAAATACTACTGCCAGAAAATATTTATCCGCAATCCGGAGCAAGTTAGCAACTCTGTATTCATGGGGTAATTTAGTTAAAACTCATATCCCCATCGCTGCTTGTACCACAGAAAGAGAAAAAGCTCGGGAGAAATAACGAACTTATGCCACCAAGATTTATTTAAATCATAGCTGCAAAAACATCTACGGGTTGTCCTTAGTATTTCATATTTATACTTAGAGTAGTAATGAATTTTATAAATTTCTTTATAAATTTTAGACTGATGCATTTAATTTAATGTGATTTTGACAACCAGTATATGCACATAAGTCAATCATATATTTATAAACCCTAGTTATCGAATCAGCCACCCCATAGGCTGCTGAACTCAAACTGTCTTTCATTTTAACTGTTTATTTTACTTCATGATGTATGGGATATGGGCCTTCTGCGCGGCCGAGGTGCCCAATTTTTTATAAATAAAGAAACGAAAATGGGTGTAAGACATAACAATTTTGAAATATTAATTCTATACCACTTCAAAAATACTCTCTCAAAAAGCGTCATGTGCGTACAATATATTTTCCATAAGTGGAAAATTACTGTTAATATGTCTTGGCAACAGGGCTGAAAGCCCATATATATCGAGACGGAAAAGAGTAAAAACTGGTAACTGGTTTTTCCGGGAATAATAAAAATCAATAACTACCAATTGTTTTTAACGGATGCAATTTTTATATTGCATTGCTTCTTCTCCGTGAAATATTTCCTTATAGTGATCTATTCCTTGAGAATAGATTAACTCCTCCCGAATTTTATCTAATATTGAAATAGCTCTGCTACAAGTTTTTTCTCTTTTCCGTCCCGCTTTCAGGCCTGCTTGGTAATCACGGACATAATTTTTTTGCGGAAACAAGTTAAAACTGGTATTGTTTTACTACAGGTTTTTTTTTCCCTTGGGGTACAAACAACCTGCATATTATACTTGAGTTGAAGTAAAAAGGTAGAGAATGATGTTTTTAATTAAATATTGAATAAAGCGAAAGTATAAAGAGAACTTATTAATAAACTTTTCGAAAACTATGTTTTAGAAGAATTAATTTTCTCTTATGACATGAAAAAATGTTTTATTTTTTATTTATTAAAACAATTTAATTTCGAGTATAAAAGTACTCACCTTTCACACGTGTCAATAACATTAAAAAACTTTCCCTTCATTTTAATGAATCTAAAAAAAAGCAATAATCATAATCATTATTCGACGAATATTATTTGTATTTCATAAATATACTTAATGAGATTGGCGAATTTAATTTAAAAAGTGGCATTACCTTTTTCAGCAAAGCTGTAATATCTTAGACAAACTCATTTATTATGCATTTAATTAAAACGGAAAAAATTTCTCAGTACTGCATAAGCTTATTCCTACCAAATAACTTTTCTCAAAGAGATTTTTTTTTTCTTTCAGTTATTTATATTTTTATCCTGTTGATAAGAATAAATACTTTTAGCTAAGACAGATTTTTTGGTCCTAGTAATTTATCATTTTGGAATTTTATTTTTATTACTTATATTTTTCTGACAGGAAAAATCTTCCCATATTTCAAATTCTATCATAGCGTAAACAGAATTAACTACAGTCAATCATACCTGCCCTTTTATATATATATATATATATATATATATATATATAAATATATATATATATATATATATATATATATATATATATATAAATATATATATATATATATATATATATAAATATATATATATATATATATAAATATATATATATATATATATATATATATTTCATTCACACACAAAAATTTATCAATAATTGATTTCGTAAATTAAAGGATTTTCAATGATGAATTGTTTCTCTTATATCTAAATAACTACAAATAAGCGCAAATGTGAAAAATTATTGTTTGAAAGTGAGCCATGTATGGAAGATTTTACCTTGAATGCAAAAAAAAAAAAAAAAATATTGGTGTTTTATGTTTTATTTAATAACCACAAATTTTTAAAATGCTAAATATAATATTTTTAACTTACTTTGACAGAAACTAGTACAGAAAAAGTAGGAAAAATATTTTTAAATAAAATTTTATGTCAAATTTTTAATAACATAAATATTATATTGAAGTCATAGCAGAATGTGGAACCTTTCTTAAAGAATGGTCTCGAATATATTCGTCAAACATTCCAGAGCGCTGAGGTATCGAATTCAACTCCTGCTTCTTTATGATGCATTTCTCTAATATTTTTATATGTTTTACAACTTGGCAAGGACTCATAAGCCTTTGTAAAATAATAGCAAGGACTAATAAGCCGTCGTAAAATAATAGCAAGGACTAATAAGCCGTCGTTTTTAAATTCAAAGATTTTCATTTTTTTTCTTTATTATTAAAAAAAAATAAGAAGAAAACTAAAACATTTTGTAATACGGACATATTATATCTTAGTAGATATGTTATATATTAGTAGATATACATATTATATATTAGTAGATATATTAGTAGATATATTAGTAGATATATACATTTCTCAAATTTTATTCATACAAAATTCACCCAAAAATTAACAGAGATTCTTATGAATATTCTGCGGAGCATAGCAATCGTCATAAAACCATTTCCCCTAATAAAATGTATAGGAGGTTTGTTTACTCTTAATTCCACCAGAAGGGATCTCTGAGGATGTCATCTAATCTGAGGTCTATAGCAAACACGTGAGTCGGGGTTACATTTTCCCCTATCAGAGTGGGAAGAAAAAAACCATAAGCAGGATTCAGAATGATACGCTTTCATTCGGAATCATATACTTGGGAGTTATATTTCTAGGGGTAAAATAGGGAGGGTAATTTTTGGGCATTCGTCCGGTCGTTTCATTTGGTTTGTTGATCTGAGAGTCATTCCAAGAGATTACCCGATTACTCGACCGTATGGGGCTAGGGACAGAAAATGATTAATGGTGATTCAGAGAAAATTCGACGTTCTGTGACGATTGCTGTGGTCTGGAAAGCCAACTGATCAAGCCAGTGGTAATACTGTCGTCACATGTCATTAGTCAATATGAAAAATCTGTCTTGTTCGGGAAAACTGAGATGTAAAAATAGATATACGAATTCAGCTTGATTGTATTTTTGAATTTTTGAATGGTCGCTGGATTGGATCCAAAAAATTTCTTTTATTAATAAAAACAATATGCTTTAACATTTATGTATTAATTTTTTTACCTCTTTAATTTTAAAATAAAATTTGAATTATGCTTAATTTAAAATCTAATAATGGTTAGATTATTTATATGGTATATATATGGAAATGAATTATATGTGGAAATGAATTGGTTTAGCAAAGTTTATTTTGTTCCTCATAATTCAACTTATTTACATCACAATTATTCCTACTTTTATTTTTACGTACAGACATTTAAAGACCTCATTTCATCACTTGTACATGTACATAATTCCTTTACGTATACATTTTTTCTCATATAAATAATGTAAAATTATGGCTAGCAGTAAATAGTCCTGCTTCTGATTATATGCTTTAAAACATGAAATGAATTAATGCGTGACTTATTCATGGTTCCGTAAACTATTACGCCTGTATTTATATTCTACAACGAAACAAAATTGTGCTTTTATCTAGTGATAACGTAAGAGACCTGAATAATTTCTAAAAAAATAGCAATATCACGAAGTAAAATGTTTTAAGTAATTCATATGTACCACTTTTTAAAATTTAAAGTAGCTAAGCGTAAATGAAAAAAAAAATGAGGAAATTTTTTTTTTTTTTTTTTTTTTTGTATCAAAGTGGTAGCAAAAGAAACAATTTTCAGTAAACCAAGAGAATTTTTCGCTATTTTTTTCCCCTCCAGGTCTTAAAAACCCAATAATACGTTTAAATATAAACAAAATTAATAGCTTCTTCTGTTTGTTACCACTACATAAAAAAGCAAGCACCCACTATCTTCTTTTATTGTTATTAATAAAAATACTTATCAAGTGATAATTACCCTATCAAGTTAAAATACAAGCTGGCCCTGACCTGAATATTTTTTTTTTAAATTAACTACCGAATTTACGCATTATATATGCTTTAAGTAATGCGTATATACCTTTTTTAAAAATTTAAAGAAGCTAAGCGTAAGTGAAAGAAAATTGATATCCAAGCTGTAGCAAAATAAGCACTTTTCAATAACCTAGAAATTTTCTTCGCCATCACTTTTTTCCCTCCAGGTCTTAATAACCCAATAATAGGGATAATTTTAAACAAAATTATTGGTTTCTTCTGTTTGCTACCATTACATAAAAAAACAAGCACCCACATGAATCTTCTTCTACTTTTAATAGATGGAAAAAATTTACTGCTTCCGGACCATTGACTTCGTTTAAAATTTTTAGTCAGGCATGGCAATAAATGCGAGTTGTTAAGGATATATTTGAAATTAAATTATCATTTACAGAAATGCATTCTGACATCATCTTTTATGTAAATGTATGGATGCCCGGGACCTTTGATATTTTTGCAATTAACTTACAAACTTTTACATCCAATTTATGATTTGTATCAAATAAATAGGAATCAATTCACTCATTTAAGCTTTATTACAAGATTTTATATATGAGAGGCAAAAAATAGTCATAACATATTGAAAACTTTAATAGAACAAAAATATATTTAAAAAAGTTATTATTTCCCCAAAATTAGCAATGCTGATAATTTGCTGTGGAAATCTACATATATTTCATTAAAAACGCATGAACTACCAAATCAGTTAAGTACACATCAGTTCATGATTTTAGGTTGACAAAAGCCATTCATAAATATTTATCCTATATATATAAATATATATATATATAAATATATATATGTATATATATATATATATATATATATATATATATATATATATATATATATATATAATAAAGTTTAAATAATTCAAAGCAGCTTCGCCTCCTATGAAGCAAAATAAAATTCCGAAAAATTGCCTAAGGCATATATTTACGGCTCAAAACTTTTAAATATCTAGCTATATTCGAAACAAAAAGAAATGAAGTAAGAAATTGATTTTTTTTAACGCTCAGTTATTCTTTAAAGTTGAAAAAATAGTTGAGCCATATTTTCATCTTCTCCTGTTAAATAAGGGCAACAAAAAAATAAATGTAGTTTTGAATAAACCAGAGAATAAAAAATGGGGTGTTGGCAAAGTTTAAAAATAAGGATTTGGAATTTAATCATATTCATTTCGTCGATGCTTGAAGAAAAATAATTTTCTAATACTTTATTTTAAATATTGATTAAACATTTCGGGCCATTGATGTTGTTTAAACTTTGTATGTTATGGCTATGACTATAGAAATACCTGTACAAGAAAACAATAGTAAAAAGCATTCTTAATAGTTAAATTACTAATGTTCCATTTTTGGAACATATGTCTTTAAAAATGTTAAAAACTGGTTACTCAAATCGTCCATCCATAGCACTTACAATTGAAAAAACTGAATATTCCTATGAACCAAAATTATTTTATTGTATAAAATTATATATAATGTGATATATATATTTTTCAAAAATGAAAATTTTTTTTGTATTTTTTTAAGAAAATTATATTTAACTTATATGCAAACCCGCTATCATGTTTTTGATAGAGGCATTTTTTTCCCATTAGTTTATTAGTAGTTGCCAAAAATAAGAGTCTGACAGATAAACAGTTCATATGACGTACGAATGCATTTCTTCCAAATTTTTCTATATTTAAGAAAAAATTTACAAAGTGGTAATAAAATAATATAGTAATATTAAACTACTACAACAACGCTTATGAGCTTAACTACCTAACTAGTAAGCTTTATCTATGGCATATGGTATGGTTATATAATGGTTAGTCATGGTGTGTATAGCATTATTTTTTTTTTTAAATTAAGAACCAAGATTTACGCTTCCTAGCATAAATGTTGCTACAACAAAGAAATATTTCTCCCTTTTGCCAAACACTTTTACGGCTCTGTGTATTTATTTTGAGATTTTATTTGCACCGTTTGTCTATAGGTTTTCCATAAATCAATAGATATAGGTGTAATTCAATTTTCCTTTTGAAACTAACGCTTTATATTTGCATTTAATTAACATCCACAAATAATTTCCATTAACATTTTCATAACAGCTTACAAATCCAGTATTTTATTAATTTTCTTTCCCATACATGATCAATCTTGTTTTCTTAATTTTGAGCACGCAGTATAAATCCCTATTTCAAATTATTTGCTTTTCATAAAACTTGAATATTTCCAAAACAAATACCCATTAATTCTTAAAACACTAAAGGAAACACAGCAAAAATGTGGTAAAGTAATCAATTTATACAAATTACTTTTCGTGAAAAGATTTAAGAACCGAAACATAGTCTACAACCCTAAGAATTAGGAAACGCTTTTCACACCCTTTTCTGAAAAAAAAGTTTCTTAATTTAAGATTTAATCCTGAAAAGAAAGTTCCAATCTGAGCATCAACAAAAGTTTCACAGGTGACCAAAGCTTCACAATGAAGTTTCGATCCAAAGAAAAAAGAATCTGCTTCATTCTTCCTGTAAAGTGTAGCGGAAGAGCATTTCTTTCAATTACTTTTATTTTCTTTCTTTTTTTTCTTAGGACTTTTAAAACTTCAGCACATTTTTGAGTTGACCACCGATGAGTATAACTTAGATGTGAAGATAGTGAAGCGGATATCAAATGCCACGGATGCTAATGGATTTTTGAGGGAATTAGAAAATGCCGATCCAGAAAGCAGAAAATACATAGTCTTAGACTGTAGTTCTGAAAATGGCCAGACAATTATTGTTAACCACGTCCATGATATTTATATGGGAAGACGCAACTATCATTTCCTGCTCACTAGTTTAGTAAGTAAAATGTTTTGCTATTATTTGATTTTTTTTCGGCATTTATCTATATCTTTCATCAAAAAGAAGAAAAAAAAGAGTATAGAAATAATTTTTGTACGGTTATCAAACATTTATCCATAATATTGAATCAAAAAATCAAATAACACTAGCATTCCCTGATAGCACTGAATCAAATGCTTTATTTTCTATCTAGACTTCTTCGCTAACCCATATTACTTATAAAATTCTCAAAATGTTTTCATTTAGCTACAAATTACATAATTCCAAATATCATTTTCTGCTCATTACTTTAAAAAAATTTTTTTATTATCCATTGATTTTTCTTCTGCATTTCGGTTTTTTGGTAATCTGTAATATTTGGTAAAGTTATTTATTCATGGTAAATATTTATTCATGGTACCAAATATTTATTAATGGTAAATATTTATTAATGGTAAATATTTATTCATGGTACCAAATATTTATTAATGGTAAATATTTATTAATGGTAAATATTTATTCATGGTACCAAATATTTATTAATGGTAAATATTTATTAATGGTAAATATTTATTAATGGTAAATATTTATTCATGGTACCAAATATTTATTAATGGTAAATATTTATTAATGGTAAATATTTATTAATGGTAAATATTTATTCATGGTACCAAATATTTATTCATTTAGAAGATTATCAATTATTTATCATGATATAACATGGTGAAAAATCAAATAACACTCGCTTTCCTTGGTAACACTTTGAATCAAGCGTTTAGCTCCCAATCTTAACGTATCTTCTAACCCATGTTATTTAAAAAAATTGCAAAAGTATTTTCATTTCGTCACACATTACACAATAACATTTTCTAACCCATATTGTTTTTAAAATACTATAAATATTTTTATTACTCCGCAACTTACAATATACGTAGCTATCATTTCCTGCTCACAAATTTAGTAAGAAAAAGTGTTTTATTATCCATTTATTTTTTTCTGTATTTAAGTTTATCTTTTGGCAAAAAGACAAACAGACATTAGAATTCTTATTAAAGATTATCAAACATTTATTCATGATATCACATTAACAAATTAAACAACACTTATTTTCCTTTATAAAACTTTGAATCAAACTCCCAATTCTGACTTTTTTACTGACCCATGATATTTATAAAATGCCAGAAGTATTTTTATTTCGCCACAACTTACATAATACACAACTTTCTTTTCCTGCTCATTACTTCAGTTAGTAAAAAGGTTTTTTGTTATCCAATAGTTTTTTTCCCTACACATCCTTTTCCCTCCCTCTTGTCAAAAATACCAAAAGCCATTAGAAATAAATTTTTAAATGCTACGAAACTTTTATTTCTAACATTGTATTAAAAATTAAGCAACGTTTGCTTTTCTTGGTAACGATTTGAATCAAACGCTTAGTTTTTATATTATTTATAAAATACTAGAAATATTTTCATTTTGCAACATCTTACATGATATGCAACAATCATTTCTTGCTCTCTTCCTTAGAAATTAAAAATGTTTTTTTTTTTTTATTATCGATTGATTTTTTCTCCATATCAAATTAAATTTTTTTCATGAAAGCAAGCAGACATAAAAAATAAATTTTAAATTTTTACCAAATACTTATTTATGATATTGCATTCCAAAAATTAAACAACACTTGATTTCCTTGTTAACACTTTGAATAAAACGTTTAGCTTCCTATCCTGACGTTGCAACTAACCAATATTATTTATAAAATGCTTGAAATATTTTCATATTTCCAACCTCATTACTCGCAATTATCATTTCCTGCTCACAATACTTTAAAAATACGTTATTTACTCTCTATTGATTCCTTCTACATATCCATTTCCTTTTGTCAAAAGGACAGACATGCCCTTTAAAAGATTATCAAGCATTTATTCAAAATATTGCATTAAAAAATTAAGCAATACTTGCTTTCTTTCATAACACTTTGAGTCAAATGCTTAGTTTCCTAAAAATTTAATGCTTTTATTCTGCCATATCTGTTTATCTTCTGTCAAAAAGTGAAATAGGTATTAGATGGTAAACAACACTTGCCTTCCTTGATAAATTTTGGAATCAAAAGCTTGTTTCTCAATCCTAACATTTCTTCTAAACCATATTCGTTATAAAATACCGAAAATATTTTCATTTCCCAAAAACTTAAATAATGCCCAACTATGATTTCCTTTTTATTACTTTAGTAAGTGAAAATGTTTTTTGTTATCCATTGATTTTGTTCTGCACATTCGTTTATGTTTTATCAAAAAGACAAAATGCATTAGAAATAATTTTAAGAGATTATTAAATATTTATTCATAACCTTGCATTTAAAAAAATAGACAACCCTTGGGGCTTACCTGATAAGACTTACCTTGGTTATGAAACACTTAGTTTCCTACTACGACGTTTTTGCTGATTAATATTATTTATAAAATGCCAGAAATATTTTCATTTCGCTACAACTTACACAATATGCAACTATCAGTTTCTGCTCAATAGTAAATAAAAATATTTTTTACTATACAATGATTTTTTAGGTATATCTGTTTATCGTTTGTCTAGAAGACAAACAAGTTTATTAAATACCAGAAAAAATTTCATATCGCAGCAACTTTTGAAATAAGCAACAATCCTTTTCTTCTGACTCGATAAGTAAGTGAAAAGGCTTTATACTATCCATGGATTTTTTTCTGCTTGTCCGTTTATCTTTTGTCAAAGAAATAAACAGTCTATAGACATAAATTTTAAAAAAATTATTTTTTCGTAACATTCCATTAATAATTAAATATAACTTGCATTTCTAGATAAAACTTTGAACCAAATGCTTAGTTCCAGCTGCCTATATTGTTTAAATAATAGCAAAAATATTTTCAATTTTACCACAACTTCATTGGCTTGATAATTAATGTTATTTACGTCTATGATATTTATAAGGGATACCGTAACAATCATTTAATAATCAGTAATTTAGTAAGTAAACATGTGTTTACAACCTTTTGATCTTTTTTTCTCTGCATTTATTCCATATCTTTTATGATACGGCGAAGAGGCATTATAATTAATTTAGTTAATCAACGTAAGCGATATTTTCTTTTTTATTCAAATATAGTATAAATAAATCCAATTTCCTCAAAAATAATTATTTTATCTTATTTTCGTATATTTTAACGTTCATAGTATTATGATATAACGTTCATAGAACTACAAGACACTTTTCTGAAACTTCTACTATTGGTCTACTTACTAACATTTTTCTTTTCACTTACACATGAATGAGGTAAGTAAATATGCTTTTTTTAGTTTTTCTTACAACAATTATCTTCTCTTTGATCTTTTCTTAATCCAGCCTACATATTATTTGACCAATAAAAAGAGACAAATGTACATTTAAAATAAATTTTAAATAAAATATTTATCATATCTACCAAACATTCATTCTACTATTTCTCAAAAATTAAAGGAATTAAACAATATATTTGCAATACTTTGAATTAAAAACAAAGCTACTGACACATCTTTTAAAATAATAATAAGAAGAATTTCGCTAGTACATTTAAAATCAGCTCTTAATTTACTAAATGATAAAATAAATAATTTTACTGATACTTTAAAATTTTGAAAAACAATTTCCCTAAGCCAGAAGCGCAAAAATTCGAAATATATAAATAATTTAAATTTATAAAATATAATATATAAAATATAATAGATACCTACTATATGTAATAATAATAATATTATTAAAAAAATTAATTATATGTTGTAGTTCAAGATATTATTGCAAGATAGTGATATGTGTAGAAAAATAGAATTTACAACACTAAAAAGAGTTTTATTCTTTTCGTTTCTTGCACCTATATTGGGACTTATTTAAATAACAATTTAAAGAATTTTGTTAACATTCAGGGTTTTTCACTTAAAACTGAATCCCCAATCGCAATTGAATAATTTATATGCAAGCTTTGGTCATAATATTACAAAATTAGACCAATTTGAAATAAATTTTTACATTTCAAATAAAATATTACGTCAGAAAAAACAATGTTTGACATTTATCGAGAAAAAACCAGGTCTAACGATTCGAAAGATTCTAGCGAAGTCTAACGACTAAAAAAATAATCCATCAAAAATAATGTATTTTTTAAGTTTATTTTTACACTTTTTTAATCGGAAGTTTATATTTAAATAAAATTAAAAAAAATATTTAATAATTTTGTGAAATTTGCCCACTCTGCAGTAAAATGTTCGTATATCTGTGTCAGAAATTTTTTTTTACAATTATCAAGTCCCAAACTAGCTTTTGTTACATGAAGTCTAACAATTAAAAAAGAAATTTTAAAACAACAAAAATAATGTATATTTTAAATAAGGACAATTTAATTTTTTTTAACTATTAATTTTTTACGGCTGCACTATGTACCATCTTAGGTTCTTGATTTAAACCCATGACATTTTTTCTAACTTTAAAAATAATTAGCTTTTAAATAAACATTAAAATTTGATTTTTAAACTAATAGTGATATAAATTTATAAAAGTAGTTTATTTTCTTACATTTTATTTAAAAAAAATAAAATAAAATTATTTAAAAATTTTCAAGAAAAAATAATTGTAATTTTTTTTTCTATTTTTTGTTATTAAAAAACATTTCATTTTCTTGATTTGCCTATAAGCAAACATATCTAGAGTCCGAAATGTAAATATTAGCCAACTCTCCCAAATGAGTATTTATAATGTATCTCAAATGTGTATTTAACTGATCAATTCTTATTCACCATAACATTCAATCGATCAAGTCTATTTGTAACTTCTTTCATTCAAAAGATACCCTCCGTTAAAGCACAAATTATATAGACTGCATTTTATTGGAGTCGGAAAAGATCAATCAGACGGAGTCTTTTGCTATTTTCTGCTCGGTTAACATCGATATTTGAGAAGTTTATGTTCGAGTTTGCTTACTTCAGCTACTTGAAGCAGAAAATACCTTTCATATATATCCTGGCAAATTTTGTCTGTTTTGAAATTTTATTTCTTAGAAATAATGTTAAATTTTTCTAGTTCACTAAAAATGCTTACATGATTGAATTATTGTGATATTTAAATTGCTTGATAAGGTAATTCTAAATGTATGAGGGTACATAAACTAACCCAGATGAAAAATATGATTTTTATTATTTTTTTCTGATAATATTCAATAAAGTTTTGACATAATTTTATTTAAGCATGTAAAACTTTCGAAGGATATTTGAAGTAGTGTAAGATCTACAATACAATTAAACTTTTACAGTAAATTATGATACATAGAAAAAGTAGTTTAGATTAATGTATTTAAATTACTTGATAATGTAATTCTAAATGTATAAGGGTGTATAAACTAACAAAGATAGACAATATGATGCCTATTATATTTTTAAGGAAAATATTCAATTAAAATGTTGACATAATTTAAATTGAGCATGTGAAAATTTCGAGAAATATTTGAAGTAATGTAAGATCTACATTAGTGTTAAAATTTTAAGGTAAAGAGAAAGTAGTTTAGATTAATGCCAATAGAGAGAGATATAATTTTTTTCATTGATTATGATGTCACAACAAATTTTTTAATAAATTTTGTTATCTTATTTTAAAACTGCTTACATTATGTAGGCGTAAGGCATAAGGATTCGTGTGTTAGGTAATTAAGAGTATTTTTCAAAGCGCTTTTAATAAGGAAAATAACAAGCCTTCAATTTAAAAGCCTTACACACGTGTAAAAACAATAATTTAACCCTTTTCGCTTTTTATATCTTAGTAGTTATTACCACATTAATTACTGAATTTTAAAAATATCTTAAGATACTGTATGAAGCATTTTAAATGATTGAGTGACTAAATTAGTTCAAACAGTATCTTAAAGTACTCGGAGGGTACGTGGTTAAAACTATATGCGTTATCTATCGACATTTGTATTTTCTTTAAAATGTATAAACATCAAAAATATTTTGATTATTTAAAAGTTCATTGAGCAGTTCGTTTAAAAAAATCGCCAATTTGCTGAATTATTTCTTCTAGAGGAAATTCTTTAAAATCGATTAATCATTTTTGATTTTCTCTGATTTTTAGCTCATTTATTCCTCAGGCTCAAATCGCAGCTTATATATAAAAGACTGCTTTCTGCAAAAAGTGATAATAACTATTTGTTTATACCGAGTGAATATTTCTTTTTGTTATTACCTACTATTTTTAAAAAGTAATGTGCTACAGTCAGATCCAATCATAAACGTTTATATTGTTCATTTACTATGGTAGACAGAGCTACCTTGTTTCTGATAAATTAATCCAAACAATTAAACATTTGCGCCCCCATTTTATTTCGTTTTAAAAAAAATAATAACTTTCCCCTTAAAAGGACGCTAGGCACAAATAGGCTAGTTGCCGCCAAAACTATTTATATTAGCAGGGTTCTTGCAAATCTTATAGTGATAGTAAA
The DNA here is from genome assembly GCA_949128135.1 of Parasteatoda lunata. Classification (NCBI taxonomy): domain Eukaryota; kingdom Metazoa; phylum Arthropoda; class Arachnida; order Araneae; family Theridiidae; genus Parasteatoda; species Parasteatoda lunata. The sequence goes on along the minus strand of OX421981.1, from coordinate 24,389,949 downwards.
TATACGTTTATACTGGAGAGGAATTTTCTTTCTCAAGCTACCACTTTAACGTTTTGGTTCCAGTTCTCATACAGTTAAATTGTTTTTCAAAATATAAGATTCAGTGGTGTTAATAAATGTATTAGATGATCAAAGTTTGTCATATTTTCGTTGCCATCATTAAATATTTATTTGAATTTTTGAAACTTTAATTACTTTACTTTATTTGCACAAATTGGGCACCTGGGCCGCGCAGAAGGCCCATATCCCATACATCATGAAATATTACAAAAAGTTAAAATAAAAAACAGTTTGAGTTCAGCAGTCTATGGGGTGGCTGTTGTATTGTTGAAACATAATACCACAGAGGTTACCGCGGGTTTTGAAAATTTTAAAAAGCGATTCCAGCTTCTAAGCCACTTAACCCTTTCTAAGGCCGTGGTAAGTATTTTTACCACCAACTTTTGAAGTCCATGTCAACTTTTCAGCTTTCTTGAAGTGAGTTTGAATAAAATTGGCAACCATTTTTTAGTGTAAGAAAAGGTATAAAATTTATAAAATGCATAATTCCTACTTAAGTTAGTAGCATTTATAAAATTTATTTTATTAATAAAGAAAAATAAAAGTCAATAAGTTCCTAATAGGTCGGGGTAGATATACTTACCACCAAAGAAAATGGCATTAAAATTTAAATAATTTTTTTATAAGCTAAATGAGTTTTTCATTTCTTATATCAATTACTATTCTTATATCAATTTCAACTTCAAAAAATCTTTAATTTATTCTTACTAGAAGTAAATGGCCCACTAAAGGGTTAACGATAAAGTGGTATAATAAGAAATATCTTCTAGCCATATCCTAAATTTACTATCATTAATAAAACTTTTCGAGGACCACGGGAACCCTGTACTTATATGATTGCTAGGATAGAAGTAGTAAATTCCTATATTATTTAAATTGGTTGTGTAATAACAATTCGGGAAAAAATAAATTTTCCAACGCTAATGCTTCTTTAACATTCAAAATGAAACGAAACAATTTACTTTTAAGGAATACTCGATAAAAAATACGCGATATGTTCAAAGTAATGACTAGTAATCTTTTTGAGATATTTATAAAAATTTTCCACCCTAACCTACCCTCTCCTATATTACCGATAAATTATGAAATCACTTTAACATCGTTTTCATCTAATTAAATGCTCTTTCATTAAAATAGCCTTTTAAAATCCCCTACCAACATCATTCATCAAGAATTAATTCCCAAAAATAGTAACTTAAAACTAATAGCACGAAAACTTTCTTTAAAATATTTAAAATAGCTCACGTCTCCCGAAAGAAAAATATCCGGCCATTTTTTCCAAAATTTCTGATACAGCTCTCCTGAGCTCTGAAGCATTGAGGTCACGTTTAAATGTTCTATTTTTATCGCAGGTAATGGATGAGTACTGGAAGAAGGAGGTGCAAGAATTCGGAGCTATTAATATCACCGGCTTCCGGATTATCCAGGCCCAGAGTCCGGAGACAACGCAATTTCTTAGCATGTGGAAAACACTAAATTCTTCTAGATGGCCTGGAGCAGGCACTGAACATATCTCGGTTAGTGAACATACTTCATAAATACAGTTTTATGATTTTTTTCCAGGTGTTGATAATGGGTAAGTTCTATGGCATGATATAATCATAAATATAAAATAAAATGTGTGTTGACCTTTAATGAAAAAAATAAAAATTGTTTAGGTATAAGCAAATTTAATCTATTGATGTCTAGTTTCAAAAATAAATTGATTCATAAAAAACTACTCCATCAATGAAAATGTGTAGTCAGATTTTTTTTAAGTCCACTGTATGTGACAAATCAATATGGAACCACTACGCAGTTCTTACGATCATTATCCTTTTCAAACGTTACGAGACAATATGGGAAGAACCATCACCTCCTACATCAGAAAGCCTGCACAGATTGTTTAAAAAGTGAACCTGTTGTGCGCATGAACCCAAATTTTATTGTCAAAAGTGACCGAGAGAAATTTATCATATATATTTGAGAATTGAATCTGTAGTGGTAGACAAGTAAATAAAACAAACCAATCATATTTATAAATTTAACAAATTTTTAGACATATATTTGCCACCACTTTCTTATTTTTACTAGATTTTGTATTAAATGGCTCTTTCGTAAACTGGTTTACTTTCATAGTGGTCTGATCGGACTACCTAGAAAAAACCGTGTGGAGGCTTTCAGTTGTAGAAGGTGGTGGAAGATCCGGGTAAGATGGATACTGGTGTAAGCCTCCACACTGATTTTTTCGGTTGACTGATCAGACCACTATGAAAGTATAGCAGTTTACGAAAGCGTCATTTAATAGAAAATCTATTAAAAATTAGAAAGTAGCAGCAAATATATGTCTAAAATTTTTTTTAAATTTATGATTATGATTGATTTGTCTTATTTACTTGTCAATCACTAAAGATTCAAGTCTCAAACTTACATGACACATTTCTCTCAATTGCTTTTAATATAGAATAAAATTTCGTACGCACAATTGGTTCGCTTTTTAAATAATCAGCTCAGACTACTTATAAAAAACCGTGTAGAGGATTTTTGATGCAGGAGGTTATGTGTAAGCTCGGTATTTGACATGAAGCGCCGCCATCCAATTCATCTATACTTAGTTACCATGTACTAACAAGTCATGAAGAGTGACAAGCTTATGCTGGGTAAGTGACACTTTTAAGGGTGTTTATGAACCAGAGAAAATAACATAAAGTGTTTTCATCAGTGTGGATATGTTTAATGTACAAGAATTGGCTTTGCTTTCCTTTTAATCTTATTGTAATTTATCCATATCATGGGTGAAAGCGAGACGGAAAAGAGGAAAAGCTGGTAGTAAACCCATTTCAGTTTTAACATGTTTTCGGGAGGAGTTAAACCATTCTCTTTTTTAAATAATAAGATATATCTACTTTTCTATAAAGAAAGAAGCTGTTTTATATATACGCTAAAATTTTAAAAAAATTACGGTAGTAACAAAAATTTAATGTTTCTTGAAAAAAATGCTAGAATGAAATGCCTTTCATACCAGTTTTTACTCTTTTCGTCTTGCTATATATAGGCTTTCAGCCCTGATCCATATCAGTATTGAGTATACGTGCATAATATGGAATTCAAATTAGGAAGCTGTAAATAATAAGGCTAAGAATTATTTTCTTAAGGGTGCTTATCGAATTTTTAAAAAAATTCTCAAATTTTGAATTTCTCTATGAAAATTATTTTTGCTAGAAAAGTACTAAATTTTTACCAATATTCAAATAGTAGTATGAATTTAAGCAACGTGCTGCATTCAAACCAATATCCAAGTTATAACTTAATAGGCTTATAAGAAATTGAGAAACTTGCGTTCTACGAGAAAAACATATTTAAAGACTTTAAATAAAATACTTGGGTTTAACGACAATTCCAGTTTAAAAATAATTGTGTTTTTTTATGTCTTCAGTATTTTGGTTGCAACTATAGAAGTGAATTGAATATTATCTTATACAAACAGGGCTGCCAACTTTTTACGCTTTTTGTTAACAATTATTCTAGAGGCAGCTAAGTTTAGTTTTTATTGTATTATATTTTAATCATTTAAACTTATTTTCGACACAACTACATATAAATGATTTAAAAGTTCGTACCTATCGACACTTCGTTCTAGCTAGTTCGAGGTGAGGCTCTTAATATATTGGCAAAATTACCAATAATTCTGAATGCTTTGGTTTTTAAGAGGCGTAGTAGTTAGCAAGCCTGTAATTTTGATTACTCAGATTTAAACAGGTTATAACACATAATGTTTTGTCAAAATAATTGAAATTTCTTTAAGAAAAACTTCCTTAAACATTTTAAAAGTGGTGCTAATTTTCTAATAAAAAAATTACAAATTTCTCTTCGATAGCTTTCACTTTACAATTAAATATGAAAAGCAACGTAAATCACCTCAAGATATATTTATTTCAAAAAAATTAGCATAGTGATGAATACTTATTTGTTAAAATACATCTAATTATCAAAATTTTTGCAACCACTTTTTAAATTTTATAAGAACCGTAGCTTATGTGATAAGCCACTTTGTTACAGTTGAGTTGAAGCCTCCCTTGCCGAATGCTATCACCCGCCTAGCTCTGTGTGAAGAAAGGAAGCATCAAATTCGAAACCCGTCGTAACCCTTGATGTATTCTTTGTTATGAACTTCTCTAGCTTGTTCTATCTGTTCCACTACTTGACAAAGGGTTATAAGCCAACGTTGAGCTAACAAACCTGCAAATGTATTTAATTTCAATAAAGCAATAGGCGTGTTGAGCCAACACCTCCTAGAAAGAGTAGGCCTCCGCACCATAAATATCCTTTAGTAGTCCAAACGTAATGACATATTTCGTATTTTCAATCACTGCGCAGCTTAGTACCCCGAACGTAATGACATCTTTCTTATTTTTCATCAACTGCGCAGCTTAGTACCCCGAACGTAATGACATCTTTCTTATTTTTCATCAACTGCGCAGTTGACTTCGTCACATCGGACTACTAAATTGATCCGTGCTGAGGCCTTGCTTCTTCTAGGAGGTGTTGGTTGAGTCTTTTAAGAAAATGGCAAAATTAGCCAAAAATCTGCACGGTTTAGATTATTTATTTTATTTTATAACCTTCGCTGAAAAGCTGACCCAATTTTGAGTGTTTATGACTAGAAATGTTCATTTCCGTAGGATTACAATTTTGTACCCGATCCAGAAGATAAGGCAACTCCTGGATAAGGTTTCGAGAGAGATTTGCTTTCGGAGGACTTTTTGATTGAACTAGCCAACGCCTCCTATAACTGAAAGCCTCCACATGGTTTTTTATAGGTAATCCGATCAGACCACTTTGAAGGATATCCACTTTCCGAAAGAGTCAACTAATACAAAATCTAGTTGAAATAAGAAAGTGGTAGCAAATGTATGACTAAAAATTTGTTTTGTTTATGAATATTATTGGTTTGCCTTATTCACTTGTCAACCACTACAGATTCAATTCTCAAATATATATGATAAATTTCTCTCAAACACTTTTAAAAAAGGTTTTGGGTTCATGCGCACAACTGGTTCATTTTTTAAACAGTCTGCGCGGACTACTAATAGAAGACCGTGTGGAGGCTTTTCGATGTAGAAGGTGATGAACTAGCCCGCATTTGCGTTACATGGAGAGGAAAACCATTAAAACCTTCATGGCTTGCCTGGTGGCAAGGGGATTCTAACCTATGATCCGTCTACCACTGAGGATATTTTACATTAGCACTTTGTTTAGTGCACGCCGGATGCTGAATTCGTATCGACTAACTATTGCTGGGATTTGAAACCGGAACGACTCTTTCAAAGGGGAATGCTCTCTACCTTGAGCGGTCAAGTCTCGCAAGGTTTAAATTGTAATTTTCTACCTTATTTTGAAATATATTGTCGAATCAGGATAGTTGGTATCTCCGCATACGTCTACCACAGCAAATCTTTGAAAGTATTGACAAGTGATATCACAGGTGACTTAAAACGTAAAAAGTGGCAGAAACAGAATTCATTTTAATTTATTTATTTTCTCTTTTATTAACCAATCGCAACCATGTAACACATTCACATACGTAAATAAATTGAAAAAAATGTGCTTTATAAAGATATCATTTTCAATTTATTTTAATAAAGTTTTGAATTCTTTTTACTCAACACTTTTTTTATTTATAGTCAGTCAAGAAAATTCTGTATTATCGCTTCCAGGTGTTGCATTGTCAGTTTGGCTACACAAATACAAAATTAATTGTTTTAACGTTTCCGGAATATCAAACATTAGTCAGGCATGGCATTGGCAAAGCCAACGCCTCCACACGATTTTTTATAGGTAGTCCGATCAGACCACTGTGAAGAATATCCACTCTCCTAACGAGTTATTTAATACAAAATCTAGTTAAAGTAAGAAAGTGGTAGCAAATATATGACTTACAATTTGTTTTATTTATTAATATTATTGGTTTGCATTATTCACTTATCAACCACTACAGATTTAATTCTCAAATATATATGATAAACTTCTCTCAATCACTTTTATAAAAGATTTTGGGTTCATGCGCACAACTGGTTCACTTTTTAAATAGTCTGCGCGGACTACTTATAAAAGGCCATGTGGATGCTTTTTGATGTAGGAGGTAATGGCAAAGCGCGACCTTAAACAGTGCTTTCTAACTAAAGTGACATGCTTTAGCGGTTAGTAAACACCATTCATTAAAACCTTCCAAAAAAAAACCAGTTTTTTATGTAAAAAAACACACTTTAGAACATTGTCTTTTCTTTTGGTGGACAATTTTGATATCCTGCGCTTTTGTTCCATGGAAAAAGGCTATACTCAGAGATGCTAACTGCTTCAGACACGCCAAAATAATTAAAAAATGGCTAACAGCTGCAAAGTAAATTTTACAACATCTGTCTAGTTTTGCTTGGTTTTTTTAAAGGTATAGTATGACGTAGACTACTATAAAGTGGTGAATTATATAAGCCTACGAATTATTTAGAAATTGTGGTGGATAAAAATCTAGTAAATTGAATTTATTAAACCCAGAATCACAATTGATAAGCTACCACTTTAAAGTATATATTTGCTGTCCGGAGCAAATTGGCATCTCTGTATATTTCATTTTTGAATAAATAAGTATTATAGCTTACAATCCTATGTAAATGATAAATATCAATAAAAAGATTTTTTTTCTTGGCTTTCACATTGTTATTTTCCATAATCAATTATATTGGAGTGTGAAAAAGTATTGCAGCATAAAATACAACGCCACTCGAATTATCTCGAGTGTGCACAGTTTGGCCTGGTTAGCGAGCTCGAATTAACTCGAGCGCACAAGTTAACCCTTTCAAAGGCCGTAGGAAGTATACTTACCACCACTTTTTTTACCCCTTTTAATTTAGGTTTCCCTTTGTTAATAACTTCAGCTTTCTTGAAGAGCGTTTGAATAAAATTGGTAACCTATTTGTTTGTTTAAAAAAAACGTATACAAGCTATAAAATACATAATTCCTATTGAAGCGTAGCATTTATAAAATTTATTTTATAAATAAAGAAAAATAAAATTCATTAAGTTCTTAATAGATCGTGTTAAATATATTTACCACCAAAAAAAATGGCATTTTTATAAACTAAATGAGTTTTTTTTTCTTACATCAATTACTATTCTTAAAACAATTTCAATTCCAAAAAAAAAAAAAAAAAAAAAAAAACGTCAATTTACCTTTACTAGAAATAAATGGCCCATTAAAGGGTTAAACAACAAGCTAAAGTATGTCGATTCAATTAGTGTATACTTTCCAGGGCTACAAACTACTACGCTTTTTTAAAAACGGTTTGTAAAGTGGTAGACAGTCAGAAACGAAAGATAAGGAATTTTGATTCATTTCCCTAACACCCTTCTCACGGTAGAACTGGAGGGAAAAAAAGTTTTTTATAAGAACTTTTAAATCTTGCGTTTGTAGGGGTGTCGAAAATAACTTTAAATCAGTTATTAAGTAATGAATCAAAAATTAAAACATTACATTTGCTACTACAAAAAAAAAATTTTTTTTTTCTCAGAAAACTTAGATAATTAGCAGCCCTGACTGTCTAACAGAGTTGCCACGATCAAATGAAAATGCAAGAAATGGTGATTAATGAAGAAAAAAAAAATTATTAAAAGAGGTTAGATTAGCAACGTTTTATAGCAATTTTTTTTCAATTTGCTAATGAAAGTGAGTACAAACAATATTTTTGGTTAAAATATGAATTATTTGAGTTTGAAACTCATCTTAGCAACTAAATTGATAAAAATAAATAAAAATAAAATGTGTTCCTACCACTTTTTACATTTATCGGCTTTGGCATTTCTGGTCTAAGGTAATGCTCTGCCTGAGTGAAATTTTCTTTAAAAATTTATTGTTCCGCAGAAAAGTTAAGTGTTAAGGGACCAACAAATTTACAATAGCGCACATAATTTAAAAATCGAGGCTAATTTAAAAATTGTGAAAAAATTATTATTAAGGCATAAGAAATCAATGTACAAATATTAACGAAAATTTGCAAATGCTTTTCAAAAATCTCTAAGCACTTATTTTTGAAATGATAGTATTGAATTTGATTATTACTTGATGTTATGGGTATCATTGACCTTGATTATTACTTGATATTATGGCATTGTTGAACTTGATTATTACTTCATTTTATCGTATTGTTGAACTTGAATATTACTTGATATTACGGTATTATTGAACTTGATTATTACTTGATATTATAGTATTGTTGAACTTGATTATTACTTGATATTACAGTATTGTTGAACTTAATTATTACTTGATATTATGGTATCATAGAACTTGATTATTACTTGATATTATAGTATTGTCTAACTTGATTATTACTTGATGTTATAGTATCATTGAACTTGATTATTACTTGATATTATGGTATTATTAAACTTGATTATTACTTTATATCTTGGTATTATCTATTATTTATTACAATCTGTTTCTCTTTTCCTTTACAGGCAGCAGTGGCCTTAACTTATGATGGTACAAAAGTGATTTTAGATGCCTATAGCAGACTTCTTAAGAAAAAACCAGATATCTTCAGAAATAATTTTCGTCGAGGAGAAGTTTATAATAATGGTAGTAAAGGCATAGACTGTAGAAAAATTCCTGTTACGCCATGGGAACATGGGGATAAAATTAGTCATTACTTTAGAAAGGTCAGTTGCTTTGAGATTATGTAACAGATCGAAATTTTTAATTTCGATTTCTTTAAAAGTATCTTCCCTATTATGTTCAAGTTACAGAATTTTAAATTTTCAAACTACATCATTTAGCATAATGAAAATCTTCGCACCACCTACTGTTTAAATCATGTGACGGGAAAAAAAACTTTTATATTTTTCCCGAACAAAGTAAACTCGTTTTTTCTAAGTAAAATGGTAGATGAGTACAGGGAAATAAGCAAAAAGGAAAGCTAGCATGAAAAAGGGTCTATTTTTATAAATTCTCCCTTTCTTTTCAGATTTACCGAGACTCTCCGTACTATGGATTCTCTCCATAGCTTCTGAAAAAAAATTTCCTAGTGGTAGCAAACAGTAATATTTATGGTAATAAAGTAGAATTGCAAGAATTTTATGCACAATTATACACTGGTAATTTAAACAGATACATATAAGGTCGTATAGACAAATGCTTAAGTTCTGAAGTTATAATATTAAAAAAAAACTTAATTAAAAAAATCTGAATTAGTTCACAAAAAAAGAAAAAATATTTCGCAGCAGCTCCAAATTATAGCAATTCAGCTATGGCTGAAAGCCCTTATATAACAAGACGGAAAAGAGGAAAAACTGGTACGAAAGACATTTTATTATAGCATTTTTTTCGAGAAAAATAAAATATCTGTAACTATCAAGACTTCTTTAAGATTATAACATATATATAAATCTGCTTCTTTTCCAAGTTAAAGTAGATATTGTTGAATAGTTTAAAAAAAATAATAAGTAAGCTCCTCCCGAAAACTAGCTATAACTGAAAAGGTTTTACTACCAGCCTTTCCTCTATTCCGTCTCGTTTTCACCCTTGAATACAGCGAGTATAGTGAAATATGCAAAAATAGCATGAAATGGGTGAATGTTTATAAGGTCTTCCTTTCACATTTGCTGAGAATCCAACTACGGTTCATAGAAGCAGAAAGTCCATAGTTTCAGAAAAATATTTTTCCCAGGGGTAGCAAAAGGTAATGTATTTTTATTTCGATAAATTGGAATTATAAGAATTTTGTTCACAACTAAGCACATGTAATTTAAACAGATACATTTAAATGCTTAAACTCTAAAGTTCAAATTTTTTTTTTTTTATTTATTTATATATTTTTTTTTTTTTTTATTGATTTATAAATTTTTGTTTATTTATTTATTTATTTTTTTTTTTTGAAAATCTGATTTAAATCACTGCAACGCAAAAAAAATTCGTTACAGCATCTAATCGCAGGAGTCTCTGTGAAATGTATGGAATATGTAACTTGCTGTGCCTTATGTGCAATTGTCTTAAGTAATGGAAAATTTTGTGCATTAATGAATGATTCTTTGTTTATCTTCCAATGAGGTGAACTGAGTTCGAATCCCAGTGATGTCTTGTCGATATGAATTCCGCATTCAGCTAGCACCGACGACAATGCTAACGTAAAATAACCGCTATGGTAGACGAATCATGGGTTAGAGCATCACCTCCTACATCAGAAAGCCTCCACACGGTCTTTTATAAGTAGTCCGCGCAGACTATTTAAAAAGTGAACCCATTGTGCGCATGAACCAGTTGTGCGCATGATGCGTTGGTTAGAGTCAACGCCTCTTATAACTGAAAGCCTCCACACGGTTTTTTATAGGTAGTCCGATCAGACCACTGTGAAGGATATCCACTTTTCGAACGAGTCATCTAATACAAAATCTAGTTGACATAAGAAAGTGGTAGGAAATATACGACTAAAATTTTGTTTTATTTATGAATATTATTGGTTTGCCTTATTCACTTGTCAACCACTACAGATTCAATTCTGAAATATATATGATAAATATCTCTCAATCACTTTTATAAAAGGTTTTGGGTTCATGCGCACAACTGGTTCACTTTTTAAACAGTCTGCGCGGACTACTTATAAAAGACCGTGTGGAGGCTTTTTGATGTAGGAGGAGATGTTTGAATCCCCTTGCCGCCAGGCTAAACGTGGGAGGTTTTGGTGGTTTACTCTACTTATAACGCAAATGAGAGTTAGTTGAATCAAAAATTCCTGCAAGACGACAAATATCTCCCAATACTTGATCCAGAAATTCCCTTGTCTTCTGGATAGGGTTCAATATTACAAAGCTACGGAGTTGAACATTAGTAGTCGTAAAACCAAAAAAATGGGTCGACTGTATAAAGACGGTTTTAAAATAAAGTAATATTTGAAAAACATTTTCCAGATCATGTTTACAAAAAATAAATAAATTAAAATGAAAAAAAAATATATTCTGTCCAAAGAAGGGCAAAAGTTTACTGGAAATTATTCATAGGTAAAAACTCGCGACTCAGTCTTTAAATTTGATGATATTTAATATAAAAACGAAGATAGTTTCCATAAAAGATTTGCATTTAAAAAAATAACTAAGTTGAAGCACAGCTGTTAAGTTTTAACCATGCCTCATAGTCAAAAAATTCATTCACTCTGGTGGGAACATTGGATAATTTTAATAACAAAATAAGGGTATTTTTTAGAACACTGTACAAAAAATATTCATTTATTTAAAGCGCAGCTGTTACCCCTTTTGCAATGCCTCTGAGTTTAAAACAAGATAATTACCTACATTGTAAATCCATTTGTGCCTACCCTTTTTTTAAAACTCATTTTTTGTAGTCATAAAAAATAGTGTTAAAAAACTTACTTATGAACAAATTTTTTTTATTATTTTAAACGACATAGAATTGGAAAAAATTACATATTACAATTACATATCAATAGGCATATTCACTAATACAATAATAGAGCCCAGCAAGTATTTCTTGAGGACGAGTTATCTCGTTCCTCGCGATGAAAAAGTTAATGATCTTCTGCTATAAGATAAAAGTCTTAACAAAAATAACTGCGCATTTTTTTAAAAGGCGTTCTTCAATGAGTATCGCCAATTAATAACGGCTTAAAAAAGTGTTTCTTCTTTCAAATAAAAAATAAATAGTAGTGGTAGGGCAAACATTTCATTATTAGTATTTATTTTTTAGTACACTATCTCCAAAATATATTAATAACATAAATTTTAATATTTGGATACAAGTAAAAATATCGTTATTTTTTTAAAGTTTAAATGGTAGGTAAGGTGATGAAATATCCATTCGGTAATATCTTACCAGTATGAAAGTAAATCAATGTAATCAAATATTTTTCACATATAGATCATTCTTTTATCACAGCAATAATGTTGTTGTAACAAGATGGCGTCTAGTAATTTTTTCTGCTAATAATACTATAGGTATCAAAAAAGCACTAGCTTTGAGTTAATAAAGATTTAATTATTCCAGTATTTCAAATTGAAGTACGTGTCTCTGGAAATTAAGACGTAACATATATGAAAATGTTTGGCATTTGACCTTGTTTTCAAACCTATCAAGAAACGATATTATTGGTTTCAGCTGTGACGTGCATACTGGTAATTTAAATATCAATGCCTTTTTTCTTAAATGTTTAGTAAGGGAAGTGGGCTAAATATATATATATATATATATATATATATATATATATATATATATATATATATATATATATATATATATATATATATATATATATATATATATATATATATATATATATATATATATATATATATATATATATATATAGTTTCTAAACACTGGAAAAGAATGGGACATGAGAAAGGTTTAAAATTTTAGAATGCTTCGAACTATGAAACAATTCTCATAAATCGAAAGCAGTGAAAGAGGAGATCTTTTCGTTCAGTGGGAAAGTGGAGAAGTGAATCAACTACAATATATATGTTTTTTCTCAAAGTTATTTTTTAAAGCAGTTATTTTCTGGGATTTGCATTGTAAACACAATACATTTCATCAGTTTCATTTTTTAAAAGTATGATTCCCTTACGTTTTTTTCAAGTAAGTTCGAAGTGTTTTTAACGTTAAATTTCGGTAATATAAAGTTTTTTTTTTTGTTATTATTTTTTTTACGATAAACCAACAATGATTTTAATCGAAAAAGTAATAAAAAATTAACTTTTTTGCTACAATGGTTTACCAAATTTTTGATTTATCACTTCATAAAATGCTAACCTTTAAATTAAAATAACATGTTTATGTATGGATACTTATTATAATATAATTCTCTATTTGCTATTTATTTACAGACAGACATTCGTGGAATAACTGGAAATATCAGCTTCAATGATAGAGGTTATAGAAAAAATTTCTCAGTTGATGTCATTGAAATGACCATGAATACAGACATGACGAAGGTATGCTAATTAACAAACAATTATTCAACATGAGTTACAAGAGTTTGAACATGTGTTCAACATGCGTTAATTGCTCAGATTGTGAAAAAGTTAAAAAAAAATTAAGAAATAAATACAAAACATATATAAATGAATAAATAACGATTAAAAAATAATATGAAAAATTCAAACTCTTAATTAAAAGAAAGTTTCATAAAATAATTAGTTAAAACAAACAAAATTCATGCAGTTTCTTATTTTTCTTAAAATTAACATTATAATTTAATAATTAAAAGTAATAATTAAGGAGATTAAAGTTAAATAAATCCAACCAATGCAAAATACTAAAATGTAAAGAATGGAGGAAAGTTTCTTTATGAATTCCATGGTTAATTTCTCATTTTAACCAACATTCCGAGATTTTTTTGAGAAAAAAAGAGAGATAGAAGAAAAATATGTCAGAAAAATTAAAACATGAATTAAAAAGTTTCCATTTTTAATTTTTGTTTTATAACGAAATTATTTCAGTGTCTTTACTTCATTATATAAGAAATATTTCTCAACGCCATTCTCGAAGGAATTAAAAAGCATCGAAAAAAATTGTTTTAGCTTTAATCAAAGCATTTAAAATCGTAAAAAGAAATGAATGAATGTATTTTAATGACGTATTAAGTTCAATCAATTTCTCAATTCCTTATTCCCAGATAAAATATTGAATTTGTTTTAATTTATTTAATGAAAATTTGAACTATAATTATTCATTAAGTTCTTTTTGTATTCCAATAATATAATGCGAAAGATTCAATTTAAAAGAAATAAACCATTTTTCTTTTTGACAACTAATATATTTTAGAATTACATAATTAATATAAATGACTTAGAATCATTAGTAATTTTTGAAAGAGTTCTTTTCTATGGTAAATTTTATTTCGTAAATTGCTTGTAGATGGCGCCATCATAAGGAGAAAAAGTTTTTACAGTGAAAGAGTCCATTATTCAGGGATTTGTATATTAAAATTGCCTGAGTTCAGGATTATTATAATTTTACCCCTCTATTTATAGGTCATATTTATTTTAAATATTAGAAGAAATTAAATTACTTATTAATAATAATAAAATTAATCTATATTATATATGTGAATATATTTATATTCACTTTTTTTAAAAAATGCAAATAATTATTTTATTTTTAGATTGCTTCATGGTCAGATGTAGGGGGAATGGAATTGTTTGCACCTAAATACAAGCGAACCGGAGCTTCATCAGGATTAGAAAAAAACAAAACATTCATTGTTACTAGCATACTAGTAATTATGTTTTTCTTTTCTTTATTAATTTCTAATAAAATTGCATTTAGAATTTTTCTCCTCCTTATCTAATATAATAGAATAGCTTTATATAATAAAAAATGTTTGTTGTACTTTAAAGTTAAAACAAAAAAAATTTTTTTTTCAACCTTTCGATGCTGAAATAAAATAAAAGTTAACTGTGCTTTCTCAACACAATATTTTTTTTTTAATACTGGATAAGCATTTAAACTTTCTTGCGATTTAAAAGGAAGTATATTATTGTTACGTATGTAATATTTAGCGTCATAACTATTTTGATTGCAATACCCAGCTTTTTCTGCAAAATGTTACCATTAAAGATAATTAAAAAACTATCCATTTCAGATTTTACGCAAATCAACTGTAAGCAGTTTATTTTTGAATAAATAAATAAATACATAATTACTATCTTCTTTTTGAAATCAATATTTTTTTTTCTCCTAACAGAAGCCTTGTTTGGATACCTTATAAAAGTGTTAAACGAAAATAATTATATAATTATTATTTTCTCAGCAAGATAAAAAATAATTAAGAAAAAAGACAATAAATAAAATAATAAATAAATTACATAACAAGATATTGATTTTTATTTTTTCCCATGTTTAAATAATTTTTTGCATTTCTTCATGCGTATACTTTTTTTTTTACTTTATTGACATCAGAGCTATTTTGAAACAAGTAACGATAATTGCACTAGGTAAAATACACTGGAAGAAAAATATTTTTTTGCATTTATACAAATGGTTGATCTTACCTAATTCAAGTGTAGGTATTCCAAATAAAAAACTTAAAATAACACTTGTTATTAGTTTCAAAAAGCGCAGATTTTTATTGAAATTATATTTTTTGTATAGTTTATTTATCTGAATGTTTTAAAATACGCATATGTTTTCAATTACTTTGAAAAAAAAGCACTTCAGCACTTACAGCATTATAAACCGAAATGAATTATCACTTCTTTCCTACCAATTCTTAAGCAGCAGAAAAATGGAAAAAAGGTGGGATTTACTTGAAAATTTTTTAAGAAATCCTGGTTAGTAATACATTATTAAACTTGCACAGAAAAGCTGATTGCAGATTTAAAATTAAGATCAGTTCAAATATCTTAAGCAACAGAGAATGAATAAATACAAACAAAAATGAAATTTTCCACTGTGTATAATTAAAAAAAGAAAATAGTCTAAAACTATTTTATTAATTTCTTTTTATCTTATTCCTTTGGAAATCTTTGCTCATGTGTTTATTTATCATCAATAAGTAAAATTTAACTTCTATTTTCTACAAAATCATTTATTGCTTACTTTTTTTTATGAAATTTATAAAAAACTAACAATTTATTTCTGAAATTTACAATTTTATAATCATATTGAGAAAGCAATTTCTAATTGTTCTCATTTTCTTAGATTTTGATTCATTATATTTTAAAACTTAGTAACATATGCTTTTAAAACTTTGTTATTTTATAAAAATGCATTTTAACTCCATTCACAAATTGAAGCATAATTCCAGAATTATTCATTAAATAAAGCAATATAATTGATCTGGCCCATATTTCACAAAGAGAAATAAAATTTTGATTGCACCCCCTTCCTCCTACGTATTTGCTGAAAACAACGATGCTATTTTATTTATATTTTTGTTTGTAAAATATACATTTCAAAAAGAAACTTAAACAATTTTTATATCAACGCACGTGGATTCTCGCCGCAAATAATTTTTTTTTCACTTTCTAAAGAAACTCAATTTATAAAATATATATCCTAAGAATTAACCCTTTCGCCCCGACTGTCGCAAATACGTGCCAGCTTAAAACCGTATCAATCAGGGTAAAAAGAATAAAACTGGTAACCGAAGCATGGCTGAAAGCCCTTATATAGCAAGACGAAAAAGAGAAAAAACTGGTACGTAAGTCATTTCATTCCAGCATTTTTTTCGAAAAAAATAAAATATCGGTAACTATCAAGATTTCTTTTATAATTTTAGCATATATATAAAACTGCGTCTTTTCCAATATAAAGTAGATATTGTTGAATAGTTTAAAAAAAGAATAAGTAAACTCCTCCCAAAAACTAGCTATAACCGAAAAGGTTTTACTACCAGCCTTTCCTCTTTTCCGTCTCGCTTTCACCCCTGAACCGAAATAGTTCTTTAGCAGTTTATTTGTGGGAGGGGTTATAATTGTTTAATTGTTTAATTCACCAATACTTAGTTCAAAATAAAATTATTTACTTATACTTTGAACTAATATTGATTATATAGATGATAAACACGTTAACGCCGGCGTGGGCCACCGGTGGCCCTCTCTAGATTGTCTCATCGGGCAGTGCGTACCGCCGGTGGCGCACCGGAGTAAAAACTGGTAACAAATAAATTTCATTTTTTAGTTTTTCCCGGGAATAATTGCCGGATGCAATTTTTATATTGAATTGCTTCTTCGCCGAGAAGACTTTTCTTACAGTGAATTGTTATTGTTGAGAATAGATTAACTCCTCCCGAATAGTATCTAAAATTGAAATAGTTCTTCTACCAGAATTTTCTCTTTTCCGTCCCACTTTCAGGTCTGAATACCGGGCGTGAACGTGTTAATCATCTATATAATCAATGTTAGTTCAAAGTATAACTAAATAATGTTATTTTGAACTAAGTAATGGTGAATAACCGAATTAACACGTTCACGCCGGCTGTTCACACCCTGGCCTGAAAACGGACGGAAAAGAGAAAATACTGGTAGAAGAACTATTTCAATATTAAATAATAAACGGGAGGACATAATTTATTCTCAACAATAACAATTCACTGTAAGGAAATTCTTCTCGACGAAGAAGCAATTCAATATAAAAATTGCGTCCGTTAAAAACAATTGGTAGTTATGGATTTTCATTATTCCCGGAAAAAAAACTAAAAAATGAAATTTATTTGTTACCAATTTTTACTCCGGTGCGCCGCCCGATGAGACAATCTAGCGTGGGCCACCGGTGGGTCACGCCGGCGTGAATGTGTTAAACTAACAATAATTAAAGTAAAAGCAAGATGAGTTTGTCAAATTAGCAACGCTTACATATAAGTTACCGTTTTTTATTTAGTTACATCCTGATTCTGATTTTGTACGAATGCTTTTATGAATCACCCTTCCCCAAAGCGTTAAATGAATATATACATAATGAGTGTATAAAAATATCTTAAAATATTAACTAAATTGTTTTATATAATAAGCACTAAAATTTTATATAAATCATGACGGAAAAAAGCAAAAACTGGTAAGAAGAAAATTTAGTTATGTTTTCGTTTGTGAAAATATACATTTCAAAAAGAGACTTAAGTAATTTTTATATCAACGCATTCGGATCCTCGCTGCAGAAGAAAATTTATTTTTTTCCCACTCTCCAAAGAAATTCAATGTATATAATATATATCGTATGAAATAAATATAGACATAATGTGTGTATGAAAATATTTTAAAATATAAACTAAACTGCTTTGTATAATAAGCACTTAAATTTAAAATTTTATATAAATCAAGACAGGAAAAAACAAAAAGTGTTAAGAAGAAAATCATTTTCTAGCTTATTTACGGAACGAATGCAATTTTCAGGACTATTAATATTCTTTAACCGTTATAACGTAAATATTTATATATATATCATGATTATACCAGTTAATGTGGGCCACTCGAGTATCCGAAAAATTCGGTTAAAGCGAAGAATATAAAAAAGGTAAAAAAGGAAACAAAAAGAGTAGGTATTAATGTAATATATTTAACAAATACAAAATTCATTCGCGTACACCACAAACATTACATATTATAACTAAAAAGTTCACTTAAAAGCACTTAAAGAGCATACTTTACTATAATTAAAGAGTTTTTACTTAAAGAAGTCCTTAAGCGATCTTTATTTTACATTACTTAGGCGCTTTTCTGCAACAATGTTTCGTCATTTTTTTAGGGACAACAGGATAGCTGGTGTGTCTCTTCTTGATCTTGTATATATACGATAGCACTTTCGACAGCTTTTAGTCCATCTGTATGAGAGATTTTTATATGCAGATTTTCATCGTCACTGTTTTCATCATCTTCGCTAGATTCATTTGCATTATTGACGATATTAACGATCATATCATCGGCAATCTCGCGTTATCCGTCAGCTTGTTTTTCTGAGCGCTTGGAAGACGCGATTAAGAATTTTTTTTGGCGGTAGTCTTAAAAATTAAACAAACGAACTGGAACAAAAAAAAACAACTTTTAAATATTTGATAGCTCTATTAAAGCATGAACTAGATGGCTCAGGGTTTAGAGAATTCGCCATCTGATGAGGTGAACCGGGTTCGAAGCCCCAGCAATGGCTGTTCGAAACGAATCTGCATCCGGCATGCACCGACCACAGTACAGATGTGAAATTTCCTCAGTAGTAGATGGATCAGGGATTTGACTCCCTTTATCATCAGGATAAACCGTGGTCTCCACGAAGGCAAAAATTTCTCCCAAAACTTGATCCAGGAGTTCCCTTGTCTTCTGAATTGGGCTCAAAATTAAAAGGCTACGGAATTGAACATTAGTAGTCGTTAACCCAAAATATTGGGTCGGCTGTTCAACGACGGTAATAAAAAAATCGGGACTCTACTGATATATATATATATATATATATATATATATATATATATATATATATATATATATATATATATATATATATATATATATATATATATATATATATATATAACTGTTTTATTACCAAGAAAAAGTAAGTAATAATGAATAGTTTAGAAATAAAAAGAGTACGAGCTAATTTTACATTTCCCAGAAACAAAAATGAGTTAAATTATTTTACTCTATCATATTCGTAAAATAATTTTACTTATCTTGACTCAGTACTTACTATTAAATTCCCATTTGATAAATAAACTTTTTGTTTTGTTTTTAGTACTAATAGTACTACTAACGCAAATAGTAAATTTGTAAATACTCTCATTCAAAAAAAAAAAAAAAAAGAAAAAAAAAAGAACTAGCATTGTTAAAAAAAAAGAACTTTCTGTGATTAGTAATTTCCTATGTCCTGACAATTTTAAATTTCTAATACTGTAAATAATTAGTAAAATTTTTAGTTTAAAAATGCTTTTTTTTTCTTTCCTTTCAAGGAAGAGCCTTATTTGATGTACAAAAGAGCCGAACCTGGGGACATCTTAGAAGGAAATGATGTTTTTGAAGGTTACTGCAAAGACTTAGCAGACCTTATAGCTGAATATTTAAATATTAATTATAGTCTAAGATTAGTCAATGATTCAGCTTATGGAGGTCAGGACCCCAATTCTCCTGTAGGATGGAATGGGATGGTTGGAGAATTAATAAGAAAGGTAAGTTTTGATCCAAATTTTGAAGATATTACGGACTGAAGATATTTCGAACTAAAGATATTACGGACTAAAAATGTTACGGATTAAATTACGAAAATTCAATTTCGGACTAAGACATTTTGAATTAAACGTTAAACGCATTTGGAATGAAGTTTTTTTAATATCACTAAAAAATAGAGGATAATATATGTATTGACTATCCTATAGTTTGATTAAAATAAAAGTCAATGTGATTTTTTCTTGTTGTATAATTTGAAATTATTTTTAAACAAAACATAAGTTGAGAATAATAGAAAGAAAAAATATAAGAGTCGCCACAGCAAGGGCAAAATTCAAAAAACAGCAGGGCAAGATTTAAGAGACATACTACTTTATATAATTCCTATCTACAAAAATACATTTATAAGTTCACGGAAATATATTTAGGAAGATGTAAATACATCTTAGAAAATAAGTAATATATCTAGGAAAATGCGTATTTTAACCCATCAGTGCATATCATAAAAACATTGTTTCTAAATAAAAAAATACTTCTAAGAAAAAATAATTGTAAAAATTTGTTTAAACCAAGGATATATTTCTTTCCATAGCATACATCGTTAGCTTTAACTTTTTCTAGCGCAATGCGCCCACCCAATCTGACAATGTGTTCAATCAATAATTATTCAAAAAATATTGAAAACCATTAAAAATGCAATTTTTTTCTTCCACTCGTTTAGCTTTTCTCCGAAACTATTATTTTTTTAAATAACAAAGAGATCAAGTTCCTCTCTGTTTTAGAAAAAATGATCGACGGTCACAGTTTCTAGTATGCTGTCTGTCTAACATTTCCAGTTAAAACTTGCTGCGGTCGAAAGTGTAAATCTTCTCGTGTAAAATGTCATTTAAACTCGTCCACGTTTATTGTCTTTATTAGAGGACACTTCTTTTTTTCTTCCAAAAAAAAAAAAAAAAAAAAAAAAAAAACAGGTGGCAAGAAATTTTGCATGACCGGTAGACATCCGAGTTGCGCATATTTCAGTTAGTTATAAAATGATAATCATCAATACTAAATAGTGTAGTAATGCATTCATTTGTTAATTATACAACAATACATGGAATAAGATATTTAACATTCCAGATAACATAGCATTTTTTTTAAGAGAGAGAAAAAACATCGTGATGACCAAATGACGGTTACAGCCGTCGATAATTTACCTGGAAGGATTGTGGTAAAATGTGGTAATTTTCACTTCCACCCATACAACTGGTGTTCAATTTCATATTTCATTCCTACATAATTGAAAAAAAAAATTTTTTTCTGAGCAATGCCGTTGATTAAATTTGTGCAGAAATGTGTTAACACATAGCTGACCGACAACTTTTCTGAAAATTTCCCCATGTGCTTGGCTTAAGTTTTTGAAAGCGGATGTGGAAGTAAAACAATATAAATAAACTTTAAAATTTTTTATTTATTATTCAACTCTTAATATTTCTTTTTCGTATGATTAAAAGTATAACAATCACCTGCGTGTAATGGCACACCACAAGTATTGCAAATCTATCAGTTTTCGTAAAGTCATAATTAATTGGTAGAGATTTAAATAGTAAAACTTGAAAAGTAAGGAAAATTACGCCCACTTTTTGAAATAGTCACCACGAGATCACTGCTAACATGATTGCTATGACTCGTGACTGGTCATCAAAGCATGGCTACGAAAACACTAGTTAACTCGTGACCGATCATCAACGCTTGGCCACGAGAGTACGAATTAACTCGTGACCGTGATCAAAACAACACCAAAATTTGATCCCAAGTTCAAAGCTTCAAATAATCTGTCCAAAATGAATAATTGAAAATTTCCATCATTTTGCAACCACTTCATTTTAAATAATTATTTTCGTTATGTATTTCCATATTTCCATTAACGTATTTCATTGTAAATATTATTTTGGTGATCAGGATCTTTTTTGTGATAAATGTATTAAAACTGCAAATACACTTCCTGATACAAATTTCATATAATTTAATTTGGTTAATGCAATATGCAAATATTTACTTTATAAGTTTTTCGGGGGGATTTAATGACAGAAATGTAAGAATTTTTATATTTAATTAACAAACCCAAACAGAGTAGCTATGATTTAGTGTAATAAATGTAAGTTTTGTTTCTTATGGGTGCAATTGCAATATTTATCTTCATTTTACTTATTTTAATTTTATTATTATTATTTTCTATCATAGAAAGTTTGAACAATCCATAACCTTCCCGAAAGTGTAGCATAAGTACGTGTAATTTACTTTGAATATATTAAAGCACAAACAGAAGCACACTTCTTGAGACAAGTTTAGGAGTTAAAATCAATTTTGATTTATCCACTCAAACAGTAAGAACAAAAACCAAATACGGAAATAGTTTTCCTTTCTAATAAAATTTCGAATAATATTTTCATATACGCGCGAGAAAAGATTAAAAAAAATCGTAGAAAAGTAACGACAATGAATTTGATTAATCACCAAACTTTTATCGATTCAGGAGTCAAAAAGTCAAGGAAATTTCATTATTGCACTTTTAGTCAGATTAACTTGCTAGTGAAATTAAAGAAAAATCTACAGCAGCTACCAGTAATAATGTCAGCATGTTAGAAGGAAATGAAATTTTCCCACCCCCACAGTCTCCCCCGACTTCATTATTCTTTCTCAGTCATTTTTGCTCCTTTGGGAAACTGTAAGTCTCACAGAGAAACACAAAAGTTTTCTTCTAACTTGGAAAAGCGGAGATTTTTATTTCTCCCACTTTGAAAATCTTTTCAGTAATTGTGAGCAAACGTTCAATAAACTGACTCAGATTATTGAACGTTTATCAAACATTTCGTAGATTAAATAAGCAATTAATTACAGAAGTGATTTTATCTAAGTAAATTTTGTTTGTAAATTTGAGGAATAGAATAATATTAGTAATGTTATTAAAATAATCACAAGGATACTTGAAAATAGGATTTGGAAATAAGAATACTTACGTTGAGTAGCTTACACCTCAGATTTAATTTGTTGTAGTTTCTTTTATTAAATGATAAATCATACATTTTAATATTTTTAAAAATGTTTTCTGGAAAATACTTACAAATTTGAATTAAATTTAAAGATAAATAAAATGGTTTGATTTTTTTTGTAAATTGTTAATATCAGGGAAATTTAAATTGTTCTAAATTTTTTTATGTTGTTTTGTTGTAAGATTGTTCCAAATTTTTTCTAATTTAAACTGTTCTAAAATTAAATCCTGTTCTAAATTTTGTAACATCTGTTAGATCTAAATTATTCTAAATTGTTTTCCCTATTCGCTAGTTTCCCTCGATGCCATTATTCTTTCTCAGTAATTTTTGCTCTTCACAGAAAAATACCAAAGTTTTTGTTCTAGGTTGGAAAAGGGGAGATTCTTCTATATGTCTTCCACTTTGAAAATCTGTTCAGTAATTGTGAACAAACTTTCAATAAACTGAGTCATATAATTCATGGCTTTTTTTAAAAAAAATACAACGTCATGAAATAAAAAAACTAAACTTTCAGCATGTTATTTAATTTGAAAACATTATTTGAACTAACTTAGAGATAAATATTCTGTGAATTCTTCTACAATTCTTTAGTTGTTAAGAATAAGTTATTCGAATAATCAGGAAAAAGTGTTAAATATATGTACTTTTCACCAGCATTCTTTGATTTTTAAGCAATACTTGCATGCATAAACTAAACGCTTAAGATTATATTATCGTTTCACCTTAATTATTTACCAATAATCCGTTAAAACTAAAATTGTAAGTACTTAATAAGTTATAATTTTTGTTTTTTTTTTTTTGTTTTTGTATTGATAACACTGGAAACAAATTTTTTATTGCAATTATACAAGCTCTTGATCTTACCTAATTCGGATGAGGGGAATTAAATTATGAAGTGAGTTTTAATCAGGTAGTTTATAGAATTTTTTAAATAATATTTTTAGTTTAATTAATCTTTTTTATCTGAATGTACTAGTTTATAAGGAATGTATTGGCTTAAATGTATGAGTTTCAGTTGTCTGCTCTTTTGAAAATAATACTTAAAGTATAAATAATATCACCATAATATATCGTTACATAAACTGAAATGTATTATCCCTCCCTACGTAGCGGAGAATTGGAAGGAACTTAGTTTCTGGTTAGGAAAATATACGAATATATCTTTAAATTGCTTAAAACTGTAGCTGTTTGAGAGAAACTGATTGCAGATTTAAAACCAACGCCGTGAAAATATCTAAGACCCATTAAAAAATATTTTGCAGTAGAAGAAAAACATGTTTTACGGTGTATTTCAATAATGATATTTTTATAACGTTTTCTGTAGATGGGTTGAAGCATAAATGCATGTTATCGAATGTGAAAAAAATACAGCTAAAAAGCTTTCTTGCGCAGCATTAAATGCTAAACGAACGTTGCGTTTGCAAAAATTTAAGTAATTTTAATTGTAAACCGATTTATGTTGAACCATAAGATTTTCAAACCCTTCAACTTTAACGGAATATCCGTAGTTTTAGAAAATTATCCATACAGACACCAAAATTAGTGTATTTATGTTTTAATAAATATGATTATGCGGCATGTAAAAGATCCCTGGAGTGCCTTATTGGCTCTTGGCATTTCCGGCAAAATTAAATTCCTAGAGCACTTTAGCATCCAAATAAAGTCTCGGTGCTGCCATCTAGTGTGGCAGAAAGTAGACGTCCAAATTAACATGGCCAACGGTATTTCACCCATTGCGGTGGTCCTGAAAGAGTGGATACCACTTCTGGAGAACGCACTAGGTCTGCTCATCGGGAACTGATTGTGCAGCTCATAAGAAATAAAAATAAAAAAAATGTTTTAATAAATTATAATTAAATTTTAATAAACTATAATTAAGTTTAACACTATACATAAATGCACAAACAATTAGTTATGCACTTAAAGTGTGATAAGTTAACAGTCTATTTGTTAGTAAAATATTCGCATTGTTGAGAAATGTAACAAATTAGATTTAGGGCTGAAAGCCTATATATATCAAGACGGAAAAGAGTAAAAAGTGGTGACAAATAAATTTTATTTTTTTAGCTTTTTTTTTTCGGGAATAATATAAATCCATAACTACCAATTGTTTTTAACGGATACAATTTTTATATTGAATTGCTTCCTCGCCGAGAATGAAGTCATTTCAATTAGTTGTTTATTGTTGAGAATCGATTAACTCCTCCCGAATGTTATCTAATTTTGAAATAGTTCTCCTACCAGTATTTTCACTTTTCCATCTCGCTTTCAGGCCTGATTTGATTCACTTCTAATGAAAAAATACTTCGCATAGACATCGAATCTTGGAGGGTATGATTTTGTAATGAGACAAGCAGTGACTTTTGAAAAGAAGTGTTAGTATCAACACATTAAGTACATAGCTTCCGTTTCTTCGAGATATTCATGAATTCCAACTGTCCACTTTCTGCTAAAGTTTTAATAAATTGGGAGCGAGTTAAAAAGTTAATCTTGTTGAATAAGGCTAATTAAGCCTACCATGTCAACACGAGATTCCTGCAATTGAGTTTCATTTGATGTGATATCGTTCTATATGTAGAGGTGGAAAAATTACTTAAAAGGACATATACTGAATAAAAAAATACTTGAATTCCGTAACTTCTGGAAAATACTTATTTAGGAAGTGGAGCAAGTTGGCATTTCTGGAATTTCCGGAAGATCTAATTTTAGTTTTTAAAATAGTTGCAAAAGTCTTGTTTTTCTCTTTTTTTTAATTTGAATTTAAAATTTAAGTTGTAATGACTAAGACTACCATTACAAATAAATGGATAAAGCAGTTACAAAAAGACGTAATAATCATTCTATGATGTGTGTTAACTTTTCATACTATACCAAGATAAGTTTACTTATAACTGTGTTTTTAGAATCACTTTTCTGTCTCATAGAAAGCTTATCCTCTTAAAGAATGAAAGATACGAAATATGACACTGCATATTTCCTTCTCTAAACTTCCATTTTAACTTAAACAAGAAAAGAAAAATATTTAAACGCAATACTTTTGCCTAAAAAGACAAAAAAATCGCAAGTTTCGTGAAAAGAGAACATGCGCGTCTAACTAGTGTCAAATGTCACATTTTGCCATTTTTTTAAATGGTATCTAAAAAAATATATAAAGAATTTGTATCTTTAAATTGTTTGAATAAAATCTCTTACTTTCATAATATATTAAAAAATTTGGATTACTTCGGCTTACAGTTCTTTCTATAAACCAGAGTAAATCTCAGCTGAGATTTACAATTAGTGGCGCCATCTCCTTCCATCTTTTAAAAATACTGAGTAAAAGATTCATCTTTATTTTAAACTTCTAAGGAATTTTTTTTCCAAATAAAACAAATTTAATAAGCTACAAAATGTGAATGCCGTTAGCGTCATCTAATTTTATGTGACATATTGCAAAAAAAAATATTTTGGGTGATTATAGAAACTTAATATATCGCTTAATTTTTCGTAGTTTCATTATCAGTTTGTTTTAACTCTTATTAAAATATAAAACTTTTTTAAAAAACAAAAGATTTAAAATTTATAAATTAGAATATATGTAGTTAAGGTGGAAATATATTTCGTTTGAAGTGTATCTAAAAGATCAAAGGAAAAATTTAGATTTGATATTAGGAAAATTTCTTATTTGTTAATGTTTTTATTTATTTATTTCTTATTTGTTATTTTTAACGAAATTGTTCACTAATTTATTGTTAAAATAAATGAAATTTTAATTTTTAATTTTAGAAAAACAAATCTTTCTTTTTCCTAATTTTAATATGAAGTATAAACACATCAATTTAAAGGCAATATGTACACGTAGGAATGATTAATTTGATTAACAATTTAAAAAAATTAATTGAAAATATGAAATGTATTTAGTTGTTATTATTGTTGTTTTTTAATGAATTAGTTCACTATTATTTTAATAGTAAAATAAATCGGGGTTTTCTATTTTAGAAATATAAATATGTTTTCCTAATTTTGTTATTAAGATTAAGTACATTCATTTAAAAGGCAATATTTTCAGGTTTTTTTTTTTTTTTTGTTCCTAATTTATTAAATTAACTCAAAATATAAAATGTATTTTGTTATTATCTGATATAAAACAAATACCAATTTTCGTCAGACTACATTTTGAATTCATAATATAAAACAAGTTGTAATCAGAAAGTTTAATTACGGAAAATCTTTATTTCTAATATTACTATGTACTAAATGTACTGTAAACTATAAAAGAATGTTACTATAAATAAATTGCTCGCTTTGTATTTTATTTTATTTATATATTTCTTACGTTATATTTTAATGTTTTTTTTTTCTTTATTTCTGTAATTCACGACGCATGCTACTAAGCATAGTTTGTGTTTAAAGTGTTATTTTATCATCAGTGTTATTTTATCTTATCATAATATTTTCAACATTTTGTTTTATTTAAATTAATTAAAATTAATTATAGTCTTAATCACGAGTTATGAAAATTGACTCCATGTATGAGCATAACGAACATTTAGTTACTAGAAAGAAAACTTCATTAAAAAAATGCTGATTTACCTAAAATATCATAACTATTAATTATTAAGATTTAATCAAGGGTAAAAATTTATTAGCGGTTTTTACTTATTACCCAGTGGAGATTAAACAGAATCAATTCTCAAAAATGTTCATCACATAATATAATCAAGTTAACGTTAATCATGTTAATGTTCATAAGATCATCATGTCATGTTAATAATCATCATCATGTAATGCTCATCATATTAATCATTTAAGGTCTCCCAAATCCTGTCCAAAAAGAGAAATGAATATTTTGATCAAAAAGTACTTAATGATGATTTAAAAATATATATATTAAAAAATGTTTTAAAAAGTAGCAGCAGGAACTTAATCCGTTGAAGTAATATAAATCATGAAACATACAAGGAAGTGTTTAATATATATATTAACCTGTAGATCCACAGCGTCATATTTATAAACTATGAATATTCATGACAGTGTAAAAGTAAGTATTTTTTTTAAAATGTAGTCTCTACAGAAACCCCTAATTATACTGTAAACTATCCTCAAAACTTTACTTTTATTTATACCCCAAAAAATACTCTACAATAACATAAATCCGGGACCATGGTAGCTTTCTTGTCATACAGTTTGAATTTTTTTAAACTACTTCGCTTTTTAACTTCTCAGGCAGGCAACGTGTATTAAAAAACAAAAAGTTACAAACCGTCAAAATGTAAAACTATTTGCTTCTAAATGCAAACCGTCTAAATTTTTTCTAAAATTTTAAATAATTCATCACAATTAAATTGCGCAAATACCCGAAAATCGAATTACCCAGTAGTTAATCTGCAATATGTGATAAATGATGAAAAAAAAAAAAAAAAAAAACGTCTCAAAAGTGCAACAACAGCATTATCTGTAAAAATATAATGCTTAGAAAAATGAACTTTTTACTAAACAAAATTTTTCTCCATACATGTAACTGGTTAGCATTCAGCGTCATACTTATAGAGTTGTTACATTTTTCAACGAGGTAAAATTTGGAATTGCGTTAGAATCTTTAAGCAAAAATACAAGGAAAAACATAACTCTTGCTTTCTACTTTACTACTTCTACATTACTTCTTCTACATTACTTCTTCTACATTTACTTCTTTCACTACTTTAATCATAGAAAAGTTAATGCGTTTATTTTGTCCAAATATTTCTTTCGTTCGTTAAGTAAAATCGTGGCTAACAGAAGAAAATAATAACTTAGAATTTAAATCCAATACACATATCGTATATCTTTATTCCAATAATTAAATATAAAATGTGTAAACTATTAGCTAATGAAATTAAAAAAGTAAATTGTTTCGAAAAAGCATAAGTTGAAAATATATAAAATCCTTTATTCAAACCTCGCAGGAATTTTATTTGTGCTTCCAATAAAAGATAAATGAATTTCCCATGCATGGTATTATTTATTTATTTTCTTTTTTTGCTTCTCAACTTATTATTTTAACTCTTTATGTCTCAAAACCTAAAATAAAAAAAAACTGCTAATACTACATTAGAATACCTGACTTTCAGTAGACAGAAATAATTAAAAAAAAAAACATTTTAAGATTAAAAATATACTTAAAGAATAAATTGTTGCATTTCTACAACATTAAATAAAATTACATGAAGATTCAATTAAATTCTGTTAAACCCATTCATTTCAATTCAAAAATTTAAATTTAAATGTATTATTCTTGAAACAAATTTGTAAGCAGCAAAATGTGCTCCAATTATAAAAATCATCTTAGTATTGCCACGCCATATAATAGAAAAAGATTGCATAAAATATGTTAACGGTAATGATTTCTGCAATACAATAGTTGCAAACTCTTTCATAACTCTTTTGTGAAAATACACACATTTTTTTGTGTTTGTTTTAGATAAACAATTGCTTCGTTACAATTGCAAAGGGTTAAAACAATTGCTTCGTTACAGAGAAAAATTAGCTATTTAAGATAATTTTTAAGTACCACTCTCTCAAGGCAAACTAAAAGAATAAATCTTAAATGCTGTAATTTTTTATTTGGTAAATCTGAATGAAACAAAGTGAATATAACTTTTTCCCTCAACTCTATGTATTCATAAATCGATTAAACTGAATCTATTCTTTCAAAATTAAATCATTCATCATATAAGATCTCCAGAAATCTGTCAGAAAAGAACAAAGAAATTTTAACTCAAAATATGATAAATGATGACTACAAAAATGTGTCAAAGAGATCTTTTGAAAGGTAGATGCAGGAATGAAATTCGTAAAATCGATCTAAATGGACTAGTAATTAAAGAGACAAAGAGATATTCTGTACTTATTAAGTATAACGTATAGGTTCTTAGAATGAAGCGATAAATAAATTGTACGTTTTATTTTATTTCATTTTATTTATGCGTTTTTATGTTATATTTTATTGTTTTTCCCCACTTCTGTAATTCAAGAAGCATGTTACTAAAGTATAGTTAGTTACTAATGTGTTACTGTATCATATGATTATTTTCAATATTTTTATTTAATTAAA
This sequence comes from Parasteatoda lunata, assembly GCA_949128135.1. Lineage (NCBI taxonomy): Eukaryota > Metazoa > Arthropoda > Arachnida > Araneae > Theridiidae > Parasteatoda > Parasteatoda lunata. Next base: position 24,360,153 of record OX421981.1, on the reverse strand, counting down.
ATGAATTATTATTTTAATCGCGATTTATGAAAATTAATTCCATAAATCAGATTTGAAAAAATTTAGCTATTAAAAAAACTAAGAATTAAAAATAAAAACCTTTGCTCAAAGTAAGTTGGTTTAAATAAGAGCTCTAAAATATCATAGCTATTTATTTTTAAGTTTTATTCAAGTGTAAAATTTTTACAAGAAATTTTAATTTTTTACTCATTGAGGGATTAAACTGAATTTATCCTTGCAAAATTAAGTCATTCATCATATAAGATATCCAGAAATCTATCAGATAAGGACAAAGAATTTTAACTCAAAATGGGATAAATGATGAATACAAAAATGTGTCAAAGAGATCTTTTGAAAAGTTAATGCAGGAATGAAATTCGTAAAAACGATGGACTAATAATTAAAGAGACAAAGAGATGCTCCGCACTTATTAAGTCTACCGCTTAGCTAGCTAGAATGAAACATTAAATAAATCGTACTTTTTATTTTATTTTATTTTTTATTGTTTTTTTCTCCACTTCCGCAATTCACAACGCATGTTACTAAAGTTTAGTTAGTTACTAATGTGTTGTTTTATCATATGATTATTTTCAATATTTTTATTTAATTAAAATGTATCATTGTTTTAAATACGATTCATAAAAATTGATTCTGTAAATGAGCATTGCACAAATTTAGCTAGTAAAAAACACTGAAATTGAAAAATAAAAACTTTGTTAAAAGTAAGTCGGTTTAAATAAGAGTTCTAAAATATCATAAGCTACTAATTATAAAGTTTTAATCAAAGTTAGAGTTTTTACGAGCAATTTAAATTTTTTACTGAATGAAGGATTAAACTGATTTTATATTTGAAAAATTAAGTCATTCATCATATAAGATCTCTAAAAATCTGTCAGAAAAGGACAAAGAAATTTCAACTCAAAATGTGATAAATGATGACTACAAAAATGTGTCAAAAGATCTTTTGAAAGGTAGATGAAGGAATGGAATTCGTAAAATCGATCAAAATGGACTAGTAATTAAAGAGACAAAGAGATGTCCCTTACTTATTAAACCTAACGCTTAGCTAATAAGATCTAATGATTCAATCGATTCGAAAAATCTTCAATTGAGAAATTCACATTTAAGTTAGAAATTCCTCAGTGATATTAGAGAATGTCCTGAATTAATTCCCCCTTTAATGCGTTTAGGTTACATTCTGTAAATCTCTCGTGTAATGATTTCGAAATCTAAAGGGAAGTATAGGAGTATATAATGAAGCTATGGGAGTGCTATTTAGCAATTAATATCCCTTTTAGTCGATACTTTCTAGTAACGATGTATAAAAGTCGTGGGTTCATTAAACTTAATATCTTACAAAAATTTTAATATAATTTTTTAGAAATGTATTTAGCAAATGCATTTCTTTTCGTTTTACTTTTTAAATATTTTACAATATAATATTATTACTATAGATAAACTATGCACTATTGTACACAAATATAAGATATAGGAAATATAAAAATAAATTTTCAATTAGAAAACTTGAGATTTGGGATATAGATTCCTCTATCTCAAAATATTCTGCCTTAACTCTACTTTTAATACTAGATTGACTTTCGTGACTTTTCCTACTTTTTAACGGTCTTAAAAAATATTAAAGAAAAAGTGTTGTGTTTACATAATAAGTGTGTAAAATGACTTTCTACCTGGAACAATCGTAGAGGTCAAAATGTCCTCAACAGAGAGTTGGCTATGGAAAGGCTATTAAGTAATTATTATTCCTTTAAGTCAATATTTATTTGTAATTATCAGTCTGGGGCAGAAATATGGTAGTAGTCGTAGTATTTAATGAATCCGTGGAATGGCTATTAAGCAATTATTATTTCTTTAAGTCGATATTTATTTGTAATTGTCAGTCAGGAGGAGAAGACCTATAGCAGTATTTAATAAAGCTATAGAATTTCTTTTAAGTAATTATCATTCCTTTATGTCGATACTTATTTGTAATGATCAGTTGGATTGCAGAAATTCTCCTGTCTGGCAATGGGCGCTGAAGATTAGCAGAGCATTTGCAGATTTTTTTTATCTTAAAGTTTTTTTTTTATATTTTTATTATTATTTATTATTTATTTTTTTTTTTTTACATTATCCTAGCGAAATATGATTTTTTTTCTAACCCTAGACGTATTACAGAAAAATCATTTTTAATACCGAAACATACTCAATTACTATTTGTTTAGAACCCTAAAAGTTTTTTTTCTAGGTAAGTGATAACTTTCAGAAATTATAAATAGTGTTCTATAATTTACTCAAGTTTTGAAAAATAAGAAATTTAAGAGGCTAGGAAAAGTTTAAAAATAAATTTTCCATTTCCGAAAACTCTAATTGCTTGTTTATAGACCATTAGGGAGCTAATTTCACTTTTTAAGTTTAATCATTCCATTATTCCATTAATTTAAAAATGATTTAGCATTTTAAATAAAACAACTAAATATTTTTCAGTCTTCTTAATGTATATTTTTTAACTGCTTCATATCGGCTCACTCACACTCAATAATATTCTCTGTCTGACTGTGTTAGGGTAGCATATTACTTTTTACCATTCTAAACAATGAATTTTAATCTAATTAATAAATTTTATAAATTCTCTCTAAATTCTGCTATAATGATAATTCATATAAGAAACTTGAGACCTTTGAAATATTATTTTGAAAAATATTTTAAATGAAATTTTATATTTCTTTTTATTTTTTTTAATTATTGACAATTTAGGTAATTTCTATTAATAGACTATGGAAAATCGTTTACTAATATGTAAAATGCAAAAAATAATGTTTGGATAAGGCAGAAAAATATATTGATTTCGGAAAACTGCATTTGAAATAGAGGTTTGACAGTAATAGTTTAAAATATTCTTAATACTCCTTTTAATACGTTTACATACTCTACAACTATTACGGAATTCCCATTGTTCAAAAAATTATTTTGCTAGTGTCAGAAAAAGTAATGTAATAGTAATTTAATATACCATAATTAGAAGTATTTTGTAAATCGCTACAAATTGTAAGTTCTTAACCCTTTGACGCATAAGGTAAATCAGTGTCCAGTTTAAGTTTTTTTTCTTTTTCTAACGCTCTAATTATAAGAAAAAAAAAGTATTTATAAAAAGTAGTATGATTGCTTCTAAGAATATTCTAGATTATTGCAATTATATTTGTACTAAAATGTAAAATCTACAAAAAAGTAGTTTAATTTCTTTTTTTCATACTTAAAAAAAAATCAATAATTTATGTTGTAAATTAAAGAAATTTCAATTATGAATTATTGTTTCTCTTTGATAAAAATAACTGTAAGTAAGTGCAAATTGGAAAAATTGTTGTCTGGAAGTGAACCGTGTTTGGAAGATTTTATATTTTACTCAGAAAAAAAAAAAAAACCTGAGTTTCACGCTAAATTAAAAAACCATAAATTTATAAAGTGTTAAATATAGTATTTTTAACTTATTTTTATCTAAATTAATACAAAATAATGAAAAAGATATAAAAAAAAAGTTATAAAATTTCTGTGTTCAAGAGGTAAGTTAATATAAACGTTTTGCTAACATTCAGTTTGTTTTTTTAAAAAAAATCTGATTCAGAAATTTTCTGCCTCAGAATTGTAAGTGGAGAAACTAATTAAAACCTCAATTGATGTAGGTCACGCATTTAAGTCAAGTTACGAAAATCTGACATGCAATTATATCAAAATAAATAAAGAAATAGGTGACTATAGAAAGAAGCTATAAAAAGGCCTTTAGTTAATTATTATTTCTTCCAGCCCGGCTTAATCATGTTGATAAGTCTGAAGTACAAGAACTATTTAAATAAAAATTCATTTATTTATAAATTCTCTTATATCAAATTATAATTTATGTCAATATTATTTATTATTATTTTTTATATTCTTTATACCACGCCTAACTTAGCAGAGAAAAGCAGACACTAAGTATTTATTCAAGTGAATTTTAAAAAAATCACCTATGTTAGAGATGTATTAAATTGTCAAAATCTGTAGCTTGCGGAGAAAAATAGATTGCAGATTTGTAATCAGTATCGTAAAAATATCTAATATCTGTTTAAAACTCCCCTGCAACAGAAAAATAAACGTTTCTCAGCGTAGTAATCTTTTGATCTTTCGACGTAACCCTTAAAATTATGAATAAATTACAAAAGTAATGCTCTGTTTTCCTCAAATATGAAACTTTATTAATATCAGCATACTCAGAATCAGATTTATCAGTGAAATATAAAACGGTAAAAATAATTTGGATGCATTTGTTATATCAACATTATAATTTTCAGTTCCTTCAAATACAACGAAGAACTAGTTTGTAATTACTTTAACAAAACAATGTATAGAAATGTTTAAAATCAATAAATTAAACTCATTTCAAATTTTAGTTTGAGGGCACATAAAAAACACAGTTTTTATACGATAATATTGATTATTCTGCTCGATTTAGAGTGCCTTTGATTAATTTGAACTTTCAAAGTTATTCATAGGTAAGACAGCAGATACAAATTTGAATAACATTTTTCACTGAATTTATTCAATTGTCCATGCAGAGTCACGAATAAGCAGAAATCAATATTTTTTCCAACCTCATTTTGTGAAACATTTTGAATAACAATGAAGTTTACTTCCAAAATTGTCTAGAACAAGCAAAGTATATTCGGAAGAAATTAGATCGACATGTTTAAGCATCGAATAATTATTATACTTAACTAAGAAACTGAAGCGACAAAAATGTGGATAAAATAGGTTACAACTGTGTTGAATATTTTTGTTCACACACATTATCTCTGCCTTGGAAAGGACAACTCTTTAATTTCTAATATATATCTTAGATTCTGTATTTGCTTGCATTGAAAACGAGCACATAAAAGTTTGCACAGTATATATATATATATATATATATATATATATATATATATATATATATATATATATATATATATATATATATATATATATATATATATATATATATATATATGCATGCATGAATGATATGCATGCATAATCTCTAATAACGCTGGGTTAGATTTGTAATTTTTCAATTTCGATAAAAATTATTTCTACAAGTAATAACTATTTAATTATCAAATATCAATATTATTATCAATATTATTATTACTTTAATATTATAATTATTATTATAATTATTATTATTATTACAATTATTATTAATATTATTGTAATAATATAATAATATTGCAATTTCAACATTATTTCTATAAGGGAATACAATCTACAAAAATAACAAGTATGTTTCTTATATATGTATAAAATCTATGCATCAAATTTTTTTATCTACTCTATATAACTAAAATTATCTCATACAGTGAAATATTTTAAAAAATTTACATGAGTTACATGCGTTTTTTCACCTGTAATATAATTGTGTGCATATTAATCAGGATAAGCATGCAGAGTTACTATAGAGTAACCTACATTTACCGGAATGATGCACATTATGATAAAATAAGAAAGGCAGAATTCACAATGGATCAACTATTCTACCGTCCATTAAGAATGCAATAATTCAGACAGTTCATTACTTTTGCTGAGCATTATTACGTAGTTTATGAGGAAGAAAGTACTTTATCGATCTATTCTAAGCTGTGTTTATTTGAAATAAATATTTAAGGTGAGTTTTATTACGAAAATCGCAATTACTTTCTTTAATTTAGATATAGACAAAGCTTTATGTATTATGTGAACTGCGCTCAAAATAATATAGTATGGATTTATTGAAAAACTTCCTTTGAATTATTAAAACCAGTTGCATGTGCATAAAAATAAAATTACAGGGTGTCCTAGATTAGGCTGACGGTTTTAAAATATATATATATTGAAAAACAGGTGAGGTTAAAAAAAATTTCAGCAAGTTCATGTGACATTATATACTTTTTTTCACTTAGTCTCTGGGTTTGGCAAAGATTTTTTTCATCAGATGGCTCTGCATTTAGTTAACTTATAAATCAAAGAAATTTGAGATGAAAAAAAAATTCAAATCAGAATATGACTTTTAAGAACATATATGTTAGTAGTTGATGATGGGCATTTTTCGATAATATTGATATGTGATTTTCACTCATGAAATGATTTTAAATTAAGGGTGGTGAGATTTTCACCTGTTTTTCTCGTATTTAAACTTTTACTGTATTAAACGATCTTTTGAGCTAAAACCAAATTTTTTTGGGAAAAAAATTCATGCCCTAAAAAAAAATAAAAAAATGCTGCAAGAATCTTTTAAAAAATAAAAAATACCGAAAATTTTTAAAAAGTCTTAGCCTACTTTAGAAAAGCGTTTGTCTAAGCTAGGGTGAATATTGTTAGGTGTAAGGCTCTTTAAAATGACATCTCTTTGCTTAATCTGTAATTATATCATATACATAATAGATAATCGAAGAATTATAATTTTTATGTAACTAAAAGTCAATCAACACATTATGCAGTATAACACAGCGTTAGATTTAATCGATAAAATTTCGAAACCACTTTATTCAATCTTATAGGTTGTTAAACGGCCGTTTTAAAATAAAATCTTACTAAGTGAGTGTAAGCAACAAACAGTAAACACTTTACTAGTTTGCATGAACAATATATTGAATTAATTTAACGATTTCTGCTTGCCTGACAATCATAAATAGTACAGTGTTTAGAAATTAAAAGCAGGGACTGTTTCATTAATGGAATGTGAGCCAATGTTCTTATTTTTAAGATATTTATTTGTTCAAAATATCAAACCAATTAATGCCTATCCCTAAGAAGTTATTCAAAGCTTCTATTATCTTAAAAAATTTTACGAAGTGGTAATAAAAGTACAACAATGGAATTTTATTTTAAAGGAATTATATGCATTGAAAAGATATCTTTCCCATACTTTAGTAATTCTCAAAAGAAACCTAGTTTTTTCTTTTTGCAACGACGGAAACAGTTTTAGAAATGTGTTTCATAATAGCACGAAGAAGAATTTTATCGAACATTTTATAATGCAAATATAGATATGTGTATTTGATTTTGTACCATGGTAGTGTCACCACTTCTTTCTTCAGATGAAAGACTTCACACTGTTTCCGAAAAGAAGTCCGATTAAATCCCTTAATATTGAAACAGCCTGCTCAGTAGCCGTTTATAGGAAATCGAGTCGAAATGAGAAAATGGCTACGAATATATTTATCTCAGCCCTTTCCAGCACAACAGATTTTGCAAGAGAATTTTACACATGCTGCCTGTTAGTAACTGCACCCGTAGATAGTCATTAACGAATTAAAAGATAAAATTGAATTATATGTAGTTTAAAAAATAGGAGTTCCTAACTTTATTGCTTTATTGAATTTACAGACATTTGCTGACTTGTGTGCTCAATTATACAATATATAAGGCCTATAAATCGTTGTCAAGTAGAAGTACAGATAGAACAATTTAAACAAGTACATTACAGAAGTACATCATCGAGGGTTGTGCTTGGATTCGAACCCGCTACCTCTAAGTAGTAGTTGCGTGTCTTGTGTTGTCATTTGAGCTGGGCGTCTGGACCACGAAGCGGCCCTAATCCATCACCTCTTACAACACAAAAGCCTCCACACGATCTTTTATAAGTAGTCCGCGCAGACTATTTAAAAAGTGAGCAAGTATTGCGCATGAACCCAAAACCTTTTATAAAAGTAATTGAGAGAAATTTATCATATATATTTGCGAATTGAATCTGTAGTGGTTGACAAATGAATGAGGCAAACCAATAATATTCATAAATAAAAAAATTTTTAGTCATATATTTGCTACCACTTTCTTATTTTAACTAGATTTTGTATTAAATGGATCGGAAGAGGATATCCTTCACAGTGGTCTGATCGGCTACCTATAAAAAACCGTGTGGAGGCTTTCAGTTATAGGAGGCGTTGGTACAACAGAGCATGCGCATTCATATTCAATTTTGTACTGAAAGTATCTAAGTGAAGCATCTGATATAGATATTTAAATATAAACGTTCAACTACTTTTTTCTTATATAAAGACATATTTTACCTCCTTGAATAATGGGGCGTGTTCTTTCGTGGACAGAATTTTACGGTAGTCCCAATGCATAATTGTAACGGTTTCTCCATAGTTGTTGGGAGTTCGAAGTCTTCGTAGTTGTATCAAGTCAACAACTTCAGATTCTCCGTAGTTGTTGACTTGAAAGTGGTATTGAATCTTATAAATTTCTTTTAATTTTTGGATTCATAAATTTGATTTAATATGCTTTCTTCTACCACTAAATTTAGATAAAACAATTTAATATGTAAGAACAAGTGGTAGAAATGAAAAATAGTGCAAGGAATATAATTTTTGAAATGTTCCTTTTATCTGCCATTGCATTTCACTCTGTCTTTTACTACCGCTTGAAAAATATTTCCTCGGGCAGACTAAAAGTTGGAAGGTTTGCCAACGCATCTAATATATAAATACTAATCGAAAATATCTTTGGGAACCTTGCTTATCTAAGTTTGTTTCACGTGTCTTAATAAAAAATAAATGGGATTGGTTAAAAAATTTTGGTGGAAAAAGCGTGAAATTGGGTTTGCATGAGTTAGGTGCATTAGTTTATTCATTTATAAAATCACTGACACCTGATAAAATTGAACAAAAATTTACTGATTAATATAAATCTTGTTTATTGATTAGACATTAAAAACGCTTATCTACGAAATAAAAATAGACTCATCTTAGCATAAAATTTTTTTAAATCTTATTCTTTCGTGCAGAATACTAATATTTTGTCAAATTTTACAAGCAAGTGATAATCGTGAAGTAATAAAATTTAAATTAATATTAGCTTTTTGACAAAAAAGTATTAGTTAAACACGTCAGCAGCGCAGCTGAATGATTTCTCACGAGAATTTTGTATATCAGCGAAAAGTAAATTATTAATGCAAATCGGGTGTCTGAGTTTTTTCGCTACCTTCGTAAAAATTCACCGGCGTGTAAAAATAAGAGTCAAGATTCTTTTTCTCTCCTGTGTCTTTCATGCTTTAAGTGAAAGAATGCGTTGTTAATCTTTATTCGCAGTTTTTTAAACTTAAATTCCATCTTTTTTTCGTTTATACGTTACTTTTGAAAACCGACAACTCATTAAATAAAGTCTCAGATAAAAACTCGTTACATTGAAAGAATGACATCATCCACGTTAGTTATTTATGAACTAGCAATTGTTTAAAACTACTGGCTTGAAACATTTTATTTTATTCTAAGAATAATTTGAAATATTTAAATTTTTCTCATTCCTCTTGTTTGTTTTTTCTTGTCCTCTCTCATCGTGTCACACACTAACATCTTGATTGCTTTAATATATCGTCCCTGCAGTCACTTTTGTAATTAGTACAGTTCCTCTTTTACTTTCACTCTAAATTTTTTTCTTCGAAATCATATGCTACGCACCTGCGGCGGCTCCTTTTACGTCCATGCAAGTTCGCTATTTTCGACGTTGTCCTGATCGTAACTTCTACTAAATTTAAAAACACTTCAACTTTTACTTACGCTTTTGAAACCGTGACTGGTTAGCTTTACCTAACTGCAACCGTTGTTAGCGTTTCCTATAAATAATTCTCGAGTTCTGACCACCAGGGTCATTCGATTTTGGTATCTTCAATTTGATACATCTCAGTGTGTATTCATCTCTCCTTTCTCATAGAGGTTGGAGCTGGAATTGCGTCTTTTGCGCCATTGTTTTTGCTTTCATCAAAGCTGTAACTTTCCTTGTATTTGATTCGATTTAAATAGATTTAATTTTTTATTTTGAAACAAATATTTGCTGCCTTGTAAAGTATGACATTTTTCATTTTGATATACACCTGGAATAAGGGGTTGTCGTCATAATTATCCCGTCAAGATATGATTTAAATACACACAACGCTGTTATATCCAGTGCATCTACAAGTTTACCTAATGATGCTGTCGTGGTCAGTTAATCTTTAATGACCATTACTTTGCGATGGATTCCCAGTTTCCTATGACTCTGTCCAGCTTTCTGCTGTAAGATCTATGACCAACAACAAATGTCAATACCAATAGGCCAGTGCCTCTCCAATGATGTTGCTCAGTTTTTTTCTGGAATAAAGCTAACGCCCACCTACTAAATTGTGCCACTTCTCTCACATAAATGCCTCCATGATAAACTATAAGATCCAGCCATGCCATATAAGAAATAAAGTGAACTTTCAATTTTATTAAAACAATGACTTTCTTTCATTAGTGAACTTTTACAGGTTTTTTTGTGATTTTTCTGTTGTCCCTTATCACGTCTGCACAAAGTATGTTCTTTATGCTTTACACATCTTTTTAATTTGACCAGACTTGGTCTAACCTATACTCACGTGCCATATTTATTATCTTTTACTGATCGTGAAAATGTTAATTTTTTTTAAAGTATATTCTTTTACCCAGCACAATTATATTTGTTACATTTGTTTAGTTAAATGTTTTAAGTATAACTGCATTTTTAGATTTGTTTTCACATTTTCACTTCATATTATTTTTTTTATCAGAGGTGTCAATTATTTCAACAATTACAAATTTGGCATTCCCATTTACACTTTTGTTTTACGTTATCTTCTAATGTTTTTCTTTTCTTTTTTTTAAACAGAAATAACGTATTTCCTTAGGTAGTATAGACAAATTATCTTCTTAATTTTGTCAAACTTTTGCATGTAAACCCATGTATTTTCAATTTACATAAAAAATAATTTACATAATCAAATGAGCATGCAACATCTATTTTAAGTAAACTTTCTTTGTTAATTGGTAGAAATATCTTTATTTATTTTATTTTTAAAAACGTGTAATAATAAAAATTCAGCTAGATTTATTTTTAAGAAAAAAGCTACACCAATTAATGTTTTTCATCTTCATTTGTGTATATAATCTTTTGCAAGTATATAAAAATAATGATATGGCTTGTATGGTTTATGACATTTTGGAAATAATATAATATAAATGCAAATCGGGGTTTGTAAAAATTTAAAGTTTATAAATTTATTTTAAATTCTTGATAAAAAAAATAAACAAATAAAGTAAAATATTAATAATTCTTATTGGTAACGTAGTTGAACATTGTCTTCATTGAATTTGAGGAATCCATAAGAAATCAATAAATAAATAACATGGTATAACAAATGTGAACATTATTTTACGGCATTTAGAGGAAAGTATGTGGTTTAGTTCTATCTAAAGATGCGTGATTTATATACCAAAACCGAAATGATCTACCACGTCCCTACTATTACATATTGTAGAAAAAAAGTCATTAAGCTTCAAATGAATTATCCGATTTCTCTCTTTCCAAGTTACCTTGAGCTATGAAACTTTGGAAAGGTAGATGAGGCTTTTTTCGCCAACCTCGCCAAATTCGTCGTCAAGTTGATAACGGTCTCTCAGTTGCGAGCGCCTATCAGTTACTTGTTATTGTGTGCTGTCCATAAAACTTTTCTTGAAAACTTGACCATTACAAAACTTATGTTTTAAATTCCCCAGTGTCTTTTGCTTTGAAACATTGAATTAACTCTTTATTTTCCAATGGAATTTTTTTGGTGATATATCGCTCATGGGCTGCAATAGCGGCACAACTCAAAAAAATCATGTTTTGAGATAAGTGGGTTTAAAGTTTTCATTGCTGAGAAAAATGCATAAGAAATGCTTTAGTTTGCTTAAACGAAGATTATCTTCAAGTTGAATTACTTAAAACTATATTATATATCGCTAGGGTACCTTGTCCTAGTATCATATCATGGTGAATCTTTTAAGATGTTGACAAAATATAGCAAGCATCAGCAAGTTTTTGTTCTTCAAGTTTTAAAACTATAAAGCAGGAATACCAAAATTAATTTTAGTTGAAGTTAGGACGACAAGTTAAGATAGGACAACAAGTTATGTTCAGAACAACAAAATTAAGTTAAGGACAATCTTAAGTACATCTTCTAAGGGGCCATTAGAAATTATGTTTATTCACAGGTTTTTTTCTGAATAAGAATAAAATAAATTTTATGTATTCACATTTAGTTTTAAGCATTTAAGGCATAAATATATATTTACAAAATATTTTTTACAAATATTTAGTTTATTTGTTCCTGCATCTGGTACGTGAAAAAACCTGACATCACCTATAATAAAATTATAATTCTCAAATAGGTACAATCTGTTGCAGAAAATGCAGCATTTTGTCTCTCAGACGATTGGCAGATGGGATAAATTTAACGTTTATAAAATTTTGAACTCATAATAGATTTAATTGAGATACAATGGATTTATTTTCTTAATTTATGCCAAAAAATCTCGAAATACATTGTAAATAATGAAATTATTCTCAACTTTCCCTCAAATATTATTTATTTTTATTTAAATGAGCTGACATCTTATTGAAATATTTTATTTTTCGTAAATGAAATCTCATTTTGATGCATGGAAAACATTTTATATGTCATTAATTCAGTTTTGGTCTTTTTATTTAAAGTGCAATTTGATTCCCCATATATCAAATAACTTTTTTTTTAACGAATTTTAATGTGTATCAAAACGAAATAGAATCCATAATAACTTCAAAGTTCAAAGCTTTAGAAAAACTCATTTCTGATTTTCTGCATAATTCTTCGGTTTATTTTTCTTAAAATTTACATAATGTCTTTTTCTATTTAAATAAAGCTATTATTTTAAAATCGAATCATAAATTGCAAATGAAAAATTAATTTTTAATTCTTCTGTAGGGAAAATATTTATATCTCATTGTCATCGCATGTAATAATTTGTTTAGTTACGATATAATTTGTTTTTAATTGCTTCAAAATAATTTAAATTTATTTGTTTAATCACCATGAGATTAAGTCATCCTTTTCAAAGTGTATTCATCCGTAGAGATTGCTTTTAAATTTTATAATCAACTAGAAATTACACCTCTTAGGACAGGTACAGAAGACAAATAGAATATTTATTTAATTTATCACTCAAAAATTCTTTGAAAATAACGGCAGATCGGTACGCTACATTTTTCTATATATTTTCAAGACAAAACTATAAATAATTATGTAGCAAATAAACAAACGAGGTTTTTAAAGTGGAAAAATATTTTCTTAATTTTTTTTTTAAATTTCAAATTTCAACAATTTTCATTGATCGTTTTGCTATATAAGAGTTATGTTTTTAATGGAAATGCTTATTGTATTTTTTAAGAGTCTCATTTGATAAGACTTTCTTATATTTTAATGAACGTAAAAAAACTAATGACTACACTGGGCTAGTGTAATCACACAATAGTGGAGTTAGTATGGGGCAAGAATGTTTAGTACTTTAATGTTTAGACATCTTGTAGCTCTTAGTTCTCATGCAGATATATTTTATTTCCAAAATAACGTATAATAGTCTTCACAATTTGATTAAATGATGGAACTTCGTTTTATTTCTTGTACCACCATTATTTCATGTACCACCATTATTAAGTTTTCAAAGAACTGTAAGAACCATGATAAATTATTTATTAATTGATTTATTGGAATTACATACATTTGCAGGCTTGCGTGATCAATTTAGGCTTTTAAACCTTTGTCAAATAAAAGGACTGATTGCACAATGCAGAGAAAGACAGCACGGATATACATCCAGGGTAACAGTGGGATTCGAACCCCCTGCATCCACGCTTTGAATAGCGTTTGGCAGGTGATGCTGCTGGCGGGTGACAGGGATGCCCCAAAATTATTTACATATTTCCAAAGGAGGAAATTGTAAATTCTTACAATATTTCTAGTATTTATAGTGCTAGTGTAATTAAATTAAGGTTTCCAAGCTTTGTTTAATTTTATCATGGCTTAAAAACTTCCACGCACTATCACCAGGTTTTAAATTTTTTTTTTAATTGCTTAAGTACCGTGGAGTTAAAATCGTTTCGAAATAAATCATCCCAAATAAATAAATAATCCCAAATTCCTGAAGCGACTTGATTGGAAACTTAATTCCCTTCGAAAATAGACAAATTGGACATAGCAGTCGATATGTGTGAGGTGCTCAAAAATATGTTGCCGGGCAAGTCTTGAAAATAGGTGCTTGTTTTTGAGCTCTTCAGACATGTCGGCAGTTATTTCCCAGTAGTAAAGTTTTAAAGTAAATGAAGCTTTTAATTAAACAATTTTATTATAATAAAAATGTTAATTTTAGTTAAGATGAAGATTTAGACTTTTACTTTATTTTTCGTTAAAAAAAATGCTTATTTAATATGTTTTAAAACGTGTTCAAACTAGAGTCGTGGCACGGGGGTAGAGTGAAGAAAAACAAGGAGTTATTTTAAAAAATAAAAAAAAGATTATTGAAAAATATGCATCCCCATTAGCTTATGTATCATGTAAATTGAAGATAAACGTACAAATTTTAATGAATAAATAATAGACATACTTAAAATAATGATAATTAAGCTTTTGGCAAATTTGTGAAAACTGTCCACATTAGCTCTTTCCCTCCCATCCACGTCGAACGAAATCTCTATCGCGGTGCGTATGAAATGTATACTCGTCGTGTAAGATAAACAATTTACCTTTGCCAATAAAAAACTCGAAATTTTAATGAAGTGCAATAAGACTAATATTTAGTGCATTATTATTTGGTGATATTGTGTTTAGGATTATGAATGCATTTATTAGATTTTATTATTAATTATTCTAAAGATTATATGTCAAGAATTGATTTTTATTGAAACTATTTCCATTTTCTTTTTACTTTCTTTTTTATAAGTTGTAATGGATTCAATTACAAATTTTAAGACTCTTCCACACTATTTCAATAAAGTAAGACTAGTATGAACAAAAGTGACTTGAAAAAAAGGAGATTATTAAAAAAGTATGAATCCAAATTAGCATATGCATGGTTCAAAATAAAAAGACTAGCTTTCAAATTTTAATATAAAAAAAATACTTGATATATTTAAAATAATGATTAGTAAGCTTTTTAGCATATTTGTGAAAACTTTCCATATTATCCTCTGCTATAATAAGTTATATTTTACATGGAATTTGAATGATAGTTTCTACTTTTACCTGGTAATTCTCCTATATACACATCGAACTAAATCTTTGGCTGCGTATGACGATAAGATAAAGATAAGATAGAAGATAACGTAAGATAGAAAAAAATGTTCATTGACTATAAAAAAAAAAAAAAACTCAAAATCTCAAAAGAATCAATAAGATTATTATTTGATAGCAGATTTTTATATTACCAATAAGACTGCTAAATATTTTATATTGTGGGACGAAGGGGATCATGGTCCGAAACCAATTGTTTACGTGACATAGAAGAGGCTTACTGTTTGTCTAAGATAAGTACTCTTTCAGACATTCGTCTGGAGCTGTGGCGGTGACTATGGTAACGAGGTATGATTATTTCAAGTAGGGGTGCGGGGTCCCTCTTTATGACTGGTTTCGGCGAGACAAAAGGAGACCTCTTTATTGAAGCTACCCTCCCTAAAATGACCTCTTCTTGTTTCCATAGCACCAGACTACCGCAGACTTTATGGTGGAAAAAGTACCTATCTCAGACAAACAGTACAAGACTTAGTACGAGACTTAGAAGTCGCGACTGTTTAGAAGATCCAAGTTCTTGGATGAAGATTGATTGATATTGAAGGAAACATGTTTTGCTTTGAGCTTGGATCGATCATCCAAGTACTTGGTCCAAGTCCTTGGACGATAGTAGAGCATGTTCTACTTTCCATCCAAGTTTTTTCTCCCTTAAGCAATCAGCGTCATAGGTTTTGTGACGTCAACAAGCAGGCATCAGTTTATGTCATTTTGTTGTCTGTTTTCATATATTTTGGTCTAAATAAATTGATCCGTTACGGTTTGTTTGGGTTAATATGATTTTATTTGAATTTATTTAGTAATTTTAAACTTATGTAGGTATTATTTTATAATGTAAAATATGAACATTACGCATGCGCAAGTTTTTCTTTTGATCAATCAGTGACATTCAAGAACTTCGATAGTATCGACGAATCATCCAATTTCTTGGATAGAAAAATCCCGCCAATATCTCAGATTCAAGAACTTGGACCGAAAAAACTGAAACTTATCATTATGTATTCCAAAACCCTTTTAAATCATTATTTTGAGAATAAACCATATTTCACACTTTTCTGCTTAAACTCAACACATCATCGAAGAATTTTATATGCTTAACACAGCTGGAATTGAGTGTTTAAGTAAATTGACACAGCTCGAAAAGGCTGTTTAAAAAGATAGATACAGCTGAATATGCGTGTGTAAGAAAAAAGAAAGAAAAGTGCCTTTTCCATTTTCCCCTTTGAATTGTGAGGAATTTTGAACACAGTAAGCATAATCATTAAGGGTCAAGTGTTCGGATTTCGAAGGATGCGTGGTGCCTGGATATTATAATTTTCAGGAACTTCTTTGTGCTCAGAATACTTAATGATAAAATAATTTTAACGAATATGAGTTCGTAAAGCATCAATTTAATACCGCTATTAAAAATTTATAGGACCTGTGACAACATTGTAAAAAATGGTAACTTTTAATATCTTTAAATTTTTTTTAAATATTTTTTTGAAAGAAAATTAGTTAAAATATTAAAGCAAATATAAAACATCACATTACGAACTGTATGGATCCCTTAGTTAATTCTTTAAAAAAATAACTTCCATATGTGAAATTTGAAAAACGAAATGAAAGGCTATCCCCATTTTCTTAAACGCGCATTTTGAATTGTACACATTTTCTAAAATATACATTTGGATCTGTGTTAATTTTAAGCTCGAAAATATACATTTGGATCTGTGTTAATTTTAAGCTCGATTTGGAGTATTGCTTAATGTAAAACTCTCATCGACAAGGAGCATCTTTAAAAAACCTTCATTATCTAAACGTTAAGCTTTATTGTTTCTCCATTTCTAGCTCCGAAACTTAATTATCAAACACTTCCAAAAAAGAATATTCTGGAATATTTTCTCTGCACTAACTAAACTTGAAAGAACAGCAATAAAATAATCTTAGTAGCCATTAACACATTATTGTTACACAAAGCAGCCATTTTCAATTTTTCTTAAGAGGGTTTAGCCTGCGGTACTGATAACACTGGAAATGTATTGTTGAAGGGTATTCTTTGTGTTAAATAGGAGTTCAAATTGATAGAGCAAGCATATCAAAGGTAAAATACTTTCTAAAGCATTGCAGCGTAAGGGTATCATGGCACCATTGATAATAGAAATAATTGGATTAGATTGAATAGACATTAAGTACCGGTAAGTATTTATGAAAGTATAGCTATTTTCTTGTATATAAATTTTTAAAGGACTCGTCAAAACATGGCTGATTTTCATTTTCATGCTATTAAAGCTGTTAAACGTAGGAATTTTTTGATAAATATATATAATATTCCCCAAATATGGGGAATATTATATATATATATATATATATATATATATAATATTCCCCAAAGAGGACGAAAGAAAATTAGAAATGTTTTTAAAAACATTTACAATTTAATTTTTTTTTTAAATAAAAAAAGGAAAATAAAAAATAAAATTAAGAAGTTATATATCACGTCATCAACTCACACAATTATATCCGGAAAAAAATAGTGCTTCCTAATATTGTATTAAAATAGCCAAAGCAAGAGATATCAATATATATATATATATAATTGGGAGAGTTTGAAGCATATGCTCCTTGCTATCGATACGTTCTGAGTTTTCTTGAGAATTCTACTTCTAACCAGCGTAGCTTTCATAAGTTCTGACTTATATAGCAGGCAACTAAGCTTCGTAAACTTGAATTTTTATATCGGGATAATAGTTTATGAAAAAAGTGATTTTTCCCCACTGGCCCAATAGCTACCGTCATCAGCAGTGATGTGATTATAATGAGAAAAACGACACACCAGTAATGTTTTAAGAAAAAAAAAATTTTGAAAATCGTCAAACAAACTTGCAGCCAATTTTGTTTCAATATTTGAAAAGCAAAAAGGACACTTCATAGTTATGATTTTCAAAAGTAGGGAAAAGTTATTGATTTAATGATTCTTATATCCACCGAAACGTTCAAGGAATAAACAGTAAAAAAATATCAGCTAGTTAACTTTAAACTAATAAAGAAAAGCTTTTTTTAAAATTAAAAAGCAAACAAAATATTTAATCTGTACTGTATCTCTTTATTTTGCACTCAAGGTTCGTTCTACCATTAAAAAATAATAAAGGATGCAAATACTGAAAGTTTACAAAACAAAAATCTCCCTTCGCATAATTATCATCTAAGGCATAGAGAGCATTAAATGAAATTAAAGCATTAGAACACAGCTCAAATCTCTGTGCGCTGCCACTAAGCGACACTAACTGAATCGTCGGAATTTTGAGACATATAATGGCGGAAGGTGGTATGTTTCTATCCTCTATCTTTCAATTGGTTCTATTTAGTATTGAATGAAGGTGTTACTAAACGCTAAACTGTTAGAATTATAACATTCGGAGTGGTAGGTACTTTATGGTACCTGTGAGACACCCATGAATTCAAAACGTTAAAAGTAACTCCAGCATCAGTTTAAGAACTAAATACTGTAACTAAATACTGTACATAAAACAGTGGAACAATATATTTCAACAACCACGTAATTATGAAGAATTAAAGAAATTAGATTTAGTTCTAAATCTTTAATATTTTGTTAGCTTTAAACAAAATTCAAAACTTTGTTTGTAAATTTAAAGTATATTGATTACCACATATAAATTCTTACAATGCTACGATCACTTCTTGAAGTCGATAACGTGCCGTGATTGTCAAATGGCCACGTATAACGAAAATGGACGAAAAATTTAATAATTATTTTTGCAACCATTCTTCTTTTTAATGGAAAGATGCGACCACTGCTTAAAATCCACAGCACGCAGTAGTTATAAATGTCTCACGTTTAGCAAAAACGTGCGAAAATATAATAATTATTTTTGACAGCATTCTTTTTTAAAATGATGCTGCGACTATTGCATTTGTGAAAGAAATTTGCCAAATTGGTTACTTTAAAGGAATTTTTTTTTTTAATATTTAAGCTATCTGTCCGTTTTAAATTCCATTCTTTCATCATCATAACACAATCAATTTTAAATTTCAAACCATTCTTTCAGCATCATAGCAAAACTTAAGTTTAAATTTTTTCTCCGAGTTTGAAATAAATAAACTGTCTGTTCATTTTAAGCTATCTGGGTTTTTTAAAATTCAACCATTTTTTCAGCATCGTAGCTCAATTTAAATTTAAATCTTTACTCCGAGTTAAGATATTCAAAGTATTTGCCCGTTTAAAATTTCAGTCCAATCTTTCAGCATCGTAGCACAATTTAAGTTTGAATCTTTACTCCGAGTCTATGATACTGAACTGCTTTTATTTTTAGTTTCCTAGTTAAAGAACTCCGAAGACCACTTTTAGTATGCTTTCTTAGATTTGTAAATACAGAAAAAAAAAAAACTTTGATGGTCTCAGTGGTGCGAAACAATTTATTGAAATATAATGTTTTCTTTGCAAATAAATGAGCCCGCTCAAAGGTATGTATTTATTAAAAGAGCCAGATACGTAACCCTCATTTTAATAATAGCAGATTTCATTATAAGCATCACTTCTTTTCTCTCCAAATATGCCATAAATATTTAATACCGTTACACACGAAGAGCGTCGTATTCCACTTTTTTTCCTTCTCGAATAGCCTCTATAAAAAGGTTATTGATTACATCATTTCTCGCATAAATCATTGTGGAACATTAGGAGGATGAAAAGTAATGATAAAGTCCAAGTCCCAATTACGTTATTTTTTGACGGTGAAGAGAAACCCTTTTCGGAATGTGTTCATGAATTGCCTTTATATCGCCATCGGTTTTGCAGATCAATAGTTATACTTCGTAAACAGCTAGAAACAAATATTTCGATCTTAGTTTATTTTGAGCATTGGTCACGTCTTTCTAAATGTTGGAATTCAAAGATACCGCTTAACTGGAATGGAGTTTTGCACGCGAGATCCTCGTTATTCGATGAGGTATTTTTTATAAATTTTTTTTTTTTACTACCATTGCTTTTGCGTTCCTTTGGGAAAACTAGAAGTATGATAAAAACATCGGAGCCTTATTTTTAATGGGTTCAAAAAGGTAGTTGTTATTAAGTGAAATACTTGTGCTATTCGATATTTTTTTTTATCATTTTATGAGTTAATCGCAATTTTTTTTATCTATGTTCGAACAATTTTAAAACACTTCTCTTGGGTTATTAAACGTGGGTTATTTTTAAACTTCTGAGAAAAGAGGGAGCGACGCGATTAAAATAAAACTTTCTTTTTTGAAGATGGAATATTTGAACTTAATTTATTTAATCTTCTAAGTTGAATTAAAGAAATAATTTTTCTTCATATTTTTCACTTTTTCTGAAAAGTTTTTCTTTGACCTTCGACATTTTGATTTTTAAATAGATGTGCAGGTTGTGTAAAAAATGAGGCATAAGGACTATTTTATATTGAAATATTGTGATGAAATAACTGGTGATCCATAAAAAAATGCTGCAGAAAGTCACAGTTTTAGTACATAGTTCAGTTTTCACCCATTAGTGCATAACGTGATTTTAAAAGGATGATCCTTTTTGTTGAAAAAGAAAACGAAATGGTAACCTAAGTCCCATTAGCCGTTATTAGGATTTAGTCCTTTATTAGGATTTTTTTTCAGAAACAAAATGAATCTGCTTACCATAAGACAATTCCATCCTTTTAAAAGGAAAATTTCTTTTGTAAAGAGAGAAAAAACAATGGTGACTCAATTCTTCCATTATGAGGATGTATTTTTCAAAAATAAGACAATTCTGCTTACCATAAAACACAACTCCGTCCTTTTAGAAAAGCGATTCCTTTTGTCAAAAAGAACAAATGGTAACTTAAGTCTACCATTATTAAGATATACTATACATGAACGAGACAAATCTACTTACCATAAAACAACTCCATCCTTTTAAAAGGAAAATACCTTTTGTCAAAAGAGAAAAAAATGGTAACTTAAGTCTACCATTATTGGAATTCGTTTTGCTGAAACAAGATAAATCTGCTAACCATATTATATAACCATGATTTAATAACTGCTTAGTTATATTTGGAAATGTCAAAGCACAGACCTTTTTTAAAATAATGTGATAGTTAACAGCAAAATGTATGCACTTTTTATAAGCAAATATGTACTACCGTTTCATAGTGGGCCAGCACCCAAGGTTTCGTGGCCAAAATTAGTATTTTGATAAAATTTGTTTCAAAATTTGGGGGGTTTTATGTGCAGGTAAATTGAATTCATAGTTGAAATTTTAAAATACAAAAAGAATACCAAAAAAATCAAAATGGCGGCTGAAAAATGGCAAGCAAAAATAAAAAAGAATAATATAGTGCGTTTAAATAATTAAATATATAAATGAAAATATAATAATTTTCGTAATTTTATATTAAAAATGAAAAGCAAATTATATTTCCAACAAATTGAAAAATTGTACTATAATTTCAGACTACTTACTCTGATATAAATGCAACAGTAAGGTGAAATTCCTATATATATTTCTGAAATATAAATTTAAAAGTTACATTTAAAAAACAACAACATATTTTTCACTACATTGTACTCTCGTTAGTCCAAAAAGTAAATTATAATGTTTGGAATGATTATGGATACTTAATTTGGGCGATATTAAAACTGCCAACACATATTTTAGTTGAAAATTTAATTTTGACTTTTAGCCAAAGATCATGGTCTTCTAGCCCACAGTGGATTTGTTTCATATTGGTATATTTCACAGATATAGCACCTTTATCGGTTGGGCTTTAGGGGATGAAATTCATAGACTTAAAGCCATATTTCCTTTAGGAGCCATTATAAACATGCTATGCTGACAATGAGGATTTTATTTAACTTTATTCTATTTAAAATAAAGTTGTTTTATTACCACTAACGTTTTCAAGAATAACTTACCTCAATGCTTCAGAGATACCAACTTACGCCGCTTAAGCAACTCCACTGTTTGCTTACCTCAATGCTCAACCAAAACTGTGTTAAAATTCCAGATGAATGGGATAGGGGCCGCTTCACGGCCCAGGTTCCCAATAAAATAAAAACACTAGGACTAGGAACTTACGCCGCTTTGTGAAAAAAAAATTTTAGTATTAAAAAAGACAATTCTTTTCAGTCTTTGATTTTTAAATTATTAAACGAAGAGCTTAGTGGAAGAAACTTATAAGTGAAATATTCAGAGTAGCTATAAGCAGGGCAAAGAGAAAAATAAAATTTGATTTAAAATTGCAAGAATTGTAAATCGGACATTTTATAATTACAATTATCATGTAATCAATTGAATTTTTCGATTACGAAGGACATTAAAAAAATACTCTTACAATATTCAATATAATTGTATTTTCACTAGCACTAGAAAATTTGCTTCAAAGGCCATGAGTATCTCAAAAATTTCAAACATTGACAGTCCAGGTGATATATAACATAATTGACATCTCTTCCAGAGTTTCCAGGCGATTTTATTATTTAATTTAACATTAGAATTACAATTATTTTTGCTTTTTTTTTGTTTTAATCTTTTTCTATATATGTCAAGCTGTTCAAAAAATATTTCTTCTAACGTTCTGCAGCCTTCCTGAAATTCAATCTAAATTTCATAGTCATTTTCCAATGTATTGAATATATTTTTAACGTGCTAAACTTTTAACATTAAGATCCCGTTTATTGAATGTTGTAATTTTGCCTGAAATATAATAGAATTTTTAATGAAAAATATTCCTTTCTGGGATGGTAGGGCAAATTAGTCATTAGAAGATTGCAAACTTATAGCTTGAAGCGAAAAGAATAGAAAGAATTTAAAGTTGCGTAAGCAATTAAGAGGGGTTGGAGAACAACGGTGAGCAAAAGGGAAATATCCTTTGTTTAGTATAAAAAATGAAAAAAATAAATAAAAAAAATTTAAAAAAACTTGTACTGTGTTGATATAGACAGCCGTGTGCTGAAATGAATAAAGATAAAAAATGGGGGTGAAACAGTGCGTCATATCTAAGCAATACACTCAAATTTACCGCGGTCATTTTGACAACAATTGTCGTTCTAGAAAAATCGTCATTTTATGAGCTCATGAATTCTAACAATACTTTTCGTTAATGTTTTCAAAGATCTCAAAAATTTAGCAAAAGTCTAGAAAATCAAGTAAGCTGGTATGGCTATTTTACGAATTAGCACCTCTCAACGTTGACTTACGGTCAAAATGACCACTCCGGTCGGTCTAGTGCTCATGTGGTAACAATAATTTTGCATTCAAGCTTGATTCCTGTTTTAATAAATTTGATTCAATATAATTTAACCTACTATTACATTTAAGTGGTTTAAACATACATAACAAGGACCAGCTAGTACATTGATCAAATGATGGTTAGCGCTGAATTAAATAGTTGCTTCTAAAATTCCAATTGTCATTTCATTATCACAGGGAAAAATCTTTTTGGAGAAAGTAAAATTAGGCAGGTATTGAAAATTAGTTACTACATTTCAAGTAGGTGAATTCCTAAATCATTTCTGATACAAATTAGTATATTAGAAACCGTGAAATTTTACTTCTGATGAATTCACGATTCATTAGTTAGAAAAGTTTACGCGATTTCTGGTGGCTGAATCCCTACAAAATGAGGCATGTATTAAGAGCGTGCCATCTCTTGATTTTTAAAATTAATTTAGTACTGATTGAAGAGGTGAAGAAGGATTATATGATAAGTATACTTTGTTGATTGATACCAAAGTATCTTGAAATCTTGAAATCTCAGAAGTCATAAAATCATCAGCATGAATAATCAGCACAAGTGTATTTAAATGAAAAGAGTCGATTAATTTAGGACAGAAGGAGTATATTTTTAGTAAAGGTGCATATGCCTTAAACCTTTAAGATAAATTTCGATAATGAAGAAAAAGCTGAGTTACTATTTTTGATGATTTCGAGAGAAAAAAATACTTTGTGATCTAGCACCTTAGGGTTTAATTATTCCAAAACATATATACATATTAAAAGTCTGCATAATCTAACCAAAATCTATTTATTTGAAAAAGCATGGTGAAATTTTTCTTTAGGTTGTATTTGGCAAACCATTATTAATGTGCTAGAAGAAATAATTAACACAATTTCCAAACATTAACATATTAAAAAAACTAAATTAATTTCTGTGAATTGTGAGTAATTAGAAAAAAAAATACGAGTAATAGCTAAAGAACAATCGATGAGAATGAAGAGTAAAAGGTAATGATCTCAGAAAAAAAAATTAACCTTTTTAAAATTCAGAAACATAGTTTATGAGAAAAAAAATATTTCGTAATTAACGGTGAATATTTTGCTGCTTGAGAGGAAGAAAAAACATATTAGACCCCGGGGTAGGCAATAATTACCTAAGCTTCAGGTTTAAAACTGCCAGCTATGGTATGAAATTGAAAGCCATTTTTTAAACTTATAAAAAAAACATCTTACGTAATTACATATTTAGTTTTTGAAGAAATATTTCGTCAGCATGTAAGTTTAACAACTTTAAGTAGCTGTAAATGACAACGAATATATTTAATGGGATTTTAACTTTCATTTTTCTTTTTAATTTTAGACTGCCAATTTGCTTCTGTAAATTATGATGCAATAGTAATAGCAAAACATTTGTAATTTAATATTTTGATGTTAAATTGAATCTATGCGTTTTAAAAATTCAGAATACATTTAATAATTTGAATTTACTCAACAAGTAAAATAAAATTTATGTTTTGAGGTTTTAATTTTTTTAAAAACTATTTACGATAAAATTTCGCCAACTTATCGCTATGAGCTTCTTTGCTAAGCATCCACACGGTTTTTTATAGGTAGTCCGATCAGACCACTGTGAAGAATATCCACTTTCCAAACGAGTCATTTAATACAAAATCTAGTTAAAATAAGAAAGTGGTAGCAAATATATGACTAAATTTTTTTTTTATTTATGAATATTATTAGTTTGCCTTATTCACTTGTCAACCACTACAGATTCAATATTTATTTTTTTTCTTCACTCTTCCCCTATAATTTTTTTAATTTTTTCCGACTGTGGTCACTCTGTATTGTTTCTTACCTTTACAGTTTTAATTATCATTTACAAATTTCACAAATAATATAATATGCATTTTTGGGAAATTTCTTTATTTTCTCTGGTATAACATAATTTAGTTTCACCAGCACTTGAAACCTCACTTCTTGATAAACAAAATTTTTATACACAATTAACACGTTGAATGCGACGCTAATTTTACAAGGCTTGCTCGTCTGGCCATCCGATAAATAACTACAAACTAAATTTGCACATATGGACAGATTTTGCTAGTTTATAAAAGGTTTAGCATGACTTATCTGAAAAAAGTGGTGAATTATATATGCCTACGAATTGTTTAAAAATAGTGGTGGATAAAAATCTACTAAATTGAATTTATTGAACCAAGAATCACAATTAATAAGCTACCACTTGAAAATATTTATTCGCTGCCCGGAGCAAGTTGGCATCTATGTTTATCTAAATAAAACTATTTTTGCGTGTTCTATATTGCAATAATTTCTTCAAAAAATTTTAACAACAATAATAATATAAAGAAATAAAAAACATTAAAAATTTACTCGAATTATGTGTTCTAATAATCTTGGCTTCGCCGGTCACCAGTGACCCTTATGGCATTCAACGTGTTAAGGACTCCACTTATCTAAAATCAGAACGAATTCTCCGGGTGATCTAATACACATATTAAGAAATTAATTTCGATTGCATACTTTCCTTAATTTTATCCTTTCTAAAGACATGGTAGGTATACTTACTTCCAAAGGTTAATTTTTTTCACCTCCAACAAGTCTATGTTAACTTTTTTACACTTTTAATTTAGGTTTCCATTTGTCAATAGCTTCAGCTTTCATGGCGTACATTTGAATAAAATTGGCAACCATTTTTTTTAGTATAAAAAAACGTATAAAAGTTATAAAATGCAGAATTACTTCTGAAATTTGTAGATTTTATAAAATTTATTTTATAAATGAAGAAAAATAACAGTCAATTAGTTACTAATAGATCGTTAGGTCATGGTAAATATACTTAAAACCAAAAAACAAAAAAAAAAATGCCTTTAAAATTTAAATTAATTTTTATAAGGTAAATTAGTTTTCCTTTTCTTATATCGATTACTATTCTTACGCGAAAATAAATTCCAGAAATTCTTTAATTCACTTTTATTAGAAATAAATGGCCCACTAATAGGTTAAGGATAAATTCAGTTTTCGCAACAAAATAAATTTTTTATAAATTTATGAACTGGGTAAAAAATTAAAAAAAACCGGTTTGAATAATATTTCTTGGCCGATCCAAAAAGCGTTAAGAACAACTTAAAATACTTTCTAAATATTGTAATATATATTTTACGTTTATTACATATAATGAATTTTTTTAAATTTCATAATGAAATATAGCTGTATGGAAAGAACACTAACAGAAAAATAAAATAATGACAATTAAAATTTTTGCTTCGCTAAAACAAAATTAACTTTTCATAAATGATAAGCATGAAATTTCTAAAAACAGAATTTGTTAATGGGATTTCAAGCAACTGCTCTCTCACGCATGATTCAAAACTGCACGCACAAAGAATCCTCAATTTTTAATGAAGTTTTAAACGTAATGGGGGAATTGAAGCAAGTATAAAAATTTTATTTTCAACATATATTTTATGCGTTGGAATTTAATAAACTTTTATTACTGAGTAGTTATATATATATATATATATATATATATATTAATATTAAAAAGTATGTATATTTGTATGTTTAAATTATTAAAGGTACTCAAAATGATTTACAGCAATCATTTAAACAAGAAAATGTAAAATTAACAAATTGCCACAACATTAAATATAAGACTAAAATCATCCAAAATATCCGGGAGGCTTGACAGACATGGTCAAAGGGTCCACAATTTTGACCACCTAATTGCCTAAACATATTTTCCAGACTACGACTGACATTTTAAAGTTTAAGAACCGAAAGCCTCCGATAAAACAGTAAATGGTTTTTGAGATAATAATATCTAATTTTGGTGTTGTTGCTGTCGTTGGTCATTAAGGTAAGAGGTGCCATTATGCATGCTTTCCAGTGTCGCCATCTATGGACTAGAATTCGACTTATGCCACACCCATGCGTCGCACTCTAAGTCGAACCCATTCGTACGCGCAATTATTCTTCCATAGATAGTAATTTGGACCTGAACCAGAGAACAATCAATCTCTAATTCAGTACCCGCAGAGGTATAATATGCTATGTGACTATGGAGGACTTTGAAAATTTTATAGAAAATTTACTACATATTCTTTTAATTCAATTCATTTGATTAAAAATGGTATTTAAATAGATGTTCTTAGAAACATTAGAATTTGAAGAAATTAGTTTATTCGTGTCAAATTTAAAATCATTTCTTTTGTCGTATAAATCAACAAAGCAGATATTTTCTTCTTTTATAATACCCAAATCCAAAAAGTTGAAATTAATATTATCATCATGATAACGAAGCAAGATTAATTCCTCTGGGAAAATATTATTTAATAAAATAGTATAATCATGAAAAATTAAACATAATTAAATCATCAATAAATCTAAAAACAAACTTAATGTTAAGAGTATAATTTTTTTCATAATAATGCAAAAATAAGTTAGCTAAGAGAGATGAAAAATTAGATCCTTGTGGTATTCCATCAATTTGAAGAAAAATATATTTTCCATTGTAAAAATAATTATTAAAAAGACAAAAATTAATACGAATTTTTCCAATAATCAAAATCGCAATGAACGTTATTTTTAAAATCACAGTGATATTTCAAAAGGACATCTTTTAGTTTAGAAAGAGGAATGCTGTTGAAAAGATCCTGGAAATCAAAAGCAGCAATAGAAATAATTTTATAAAGTTTAATAAATTATTAATTTGGTTGATTATTAGTAATAATCCAAGAAAAACCTAGTTAAAAATATTGTCTACATTTAAGTAGTTAGAAAAAAAAATTTGCAAGGTTCAGTTAGGTATGTATTAGACCCAAATGTGATTTATCTAAATTTAATAGGAATTTTAGGAAATTTAAGACTGACAATTAAGCAAGGAAATTGCATTATGCTAATTTTAACTTTTAACCACTTATAGAAAGCTAATTTTTTTAAAGAAAATATTATTATTTAAATTACTAAATTAAAAAATTTTACTATTTTTTAACTATTTTTTAACTTTAACGTATTTAAAAGTTCAACATATAACTATTTACAGAAGATTGCATAATTATTGTTAGCTCTGTGTATCGGGGAAATTAAAAACATTTTTGTAGTTGCTTAATTGATTGAACAATTTTATAAAAAACTTTCAGTTGTTACTGTTATTTAAATTATCCTTATTATTTAAAACAAAGTTTTTAAAGTAATAACAAACACCCCGTTTCCATAATGTTAGTACGCCTAAAGATAAAGAGAATCTATTTGATATCTTTAAACAAAAATTATTGAGATCATTAAGAAAGTATTTTAGAATTTTATTAATTGATATATGGTAAATTGGTCTACATTTTGTGCCCTTTGTCATTAGATTCCTAAGTTCTAAGTTTTCTATTATATTTAAATTACCTATAACAATATGTTTTTGATGTTTATCAACAAAATCAAAATACTTCTCTTCTAAGTGACATTCATAATCGGATACATTAATCCTCTTTAAATGTTTGCTATAACATTATAATTAAATATAGTTCTACCAATATATTTATTATATTAAAGCTTTTAATTATGTTAAAATCCTTTAATGGAAATAAATTTTTAAAATTTTCATACATATTATGAAATTTGATCTTATCGGAAATAGGGTGTTGAAAGTTAATAACGAATTATCAGAATTTTTATTTTTATTTTGGGAAATTTTACTCATTTTTGCTTTTAAAAGATCGAAATAAAAAGTTTAGAAGTGTAAATTAATAAAAGAAAAGTTAATAATAAGATCTTGATGCTTAGATACATAATTATTCATAAGGGAGAAAACAAAATATTTAATTGGTTTAATATTATAATGTTTATTAAAATCTTTTTCTATACTAGAAATAAAATTTATAATTCATTTGTCACTATTAAGAAAATTTCTATTACTCCTTGATTCCCGTTTACCTCGATTTTTGCGCTTAACTTAAGTTGGAAAAAGTGAACAAGTTGAGTAGTTATTAAACTTAATCTGTGTATGTTGGAAGGTAACGTTTAGCCCATACGGCGAAATTGTTTTGTATAAAAGCATGTAGTATTTTTTTTTGTAGTCTTAAATCTTAATCTTCTACTATATCTAAAGTATTGATTTTGGTACTGTTAAAATTATGTTCTCTTCTCTAAAATGATTTAATTCCATGTTATTGCCAATTTTATTACTGTTTATATCCGAATAGTGTTGATTAATTCGAATATTACGCGAGTTACTGGTTTGTCCAACATATTTCGAAAACCACAGGTTTACATGTAAATAACATTTTTCATTTTTTTATCATCGCATGCTTTACAAGATTTGGAACTATTGTTATTCAGAATTGTATGTTTTTTCGTCAATATTAGGGCAAGCCTATCATTTTTATCATCGCACGCTTTATAAGACGGTAAAATTTCGGGTATAGAATGTAATGCAAAAAATCTTTTGCTTTCGCTTTTGCTTTCAGTGTAGCAGGATGTAGATCCGAAGGTCCCTTCTGAGTTAGGCTCTTCGTACCGGGTACAACTTGAAGAATAATTTAAATATTAAACATATTTTTTTTACCAGGATCTAAATTGTTATAACTGTTTAAATCCAAAAAAATAGGCTCAAAGAGCAAAGTCCTAAACATACGCAACGTCCCAAACACACGCAATAGAAGAAAAATGGAAGTAAGTAAATAGTAAATAATATTAAGAGCTAAAGCTGCATAAAATATGATCACTACATTTTCGCTTAATATTCGAATATGTAGTGTTGCTGAATATTTGAAAAGCAACACCGTTCTGATATAAACAGTAATAAAATTATCAATAACCTGGAATTGAATCATTTCGGAGAACATAATTTTAACAGTGTCAAAATTAATACTTTAGATACAGTGGAAGATTTAGATTTAAGACTGCAAGAAGAAAATTACTACATGCTTTTAAACAAAACAATTTTGCCGTATGGGCTAAGCGATACCTTCCAAATAAAACAGATTAACTTTAATAACTCCTCAACTTATTCGCTTTTTCGTATTAAAGATGAGTGTACAAAGCGAGGCAAGCGGGGATCAAGAAGTAATAGAAACTATCTTAATAGTTACAAATTAAATATAAATTTTATTTTTAATATGGGAAAAGCTTTATTTAAACATTATAATATTAAGCCAATTAAAGATTTTGTTTTATCCCCTAAGAATAATGATGTATATAAGCTTCAATATTTTATTATTAACTTTTCTTTTATTAATTTACACTTCAAAATTCTTTGTTTCGATCTTGTACAAGTAAAAATGAGTAAAATTTCCATTTTCAGGCCCATCCTTGGTAACTAACAAATCAAACGCACTTCAGTACTGCAGTAAGAACGCACTATAAAACAAAACCCCTCGATTTACGCTTATGCCTCAATTGGCTCTTCTGTTTTCATATTTTGTAATCTTGCAATCTTGTTGCGAAAATATTTTAAATCATTCATGAAAAAAAATTTTCCGTTCATAAAAGTTCATTTGAATGCGCTGCTCGCTTTCTTTATTTCGTATTATGTTTTATTCTGTTTTTCGTTACACTTTATTTTCTGTTTTTACGTGATATTTTTACTTAATGCGTTCCATTTTATTTGTTGTAAATTTTGTGTAAAAAATTTTCTGAGTTCTCTTCACACTATTGTTGTATTGATATATTTTTGCTTTGCTTATATACATACATTTCTACATCGAAGAGCCATTACATTATGACCACCATCCATCTATAACAATGGGCTCGCCCAGGTTTTCATGGTTTCTCGCACAGGAACAATGTTTTTAGGGGGCAAATTAGGACCCATAATCCTCATAGAACATTCCCTGACGTCTGTAAGCTACTTGAACATAGTTGCAGACCAAGTTCAACCATTCATGGCAACAGTTTTTCCTGCGGGGATGGTGTTTACTAACAGGATAATGCACCATGTCATAAGGGTCGAATCGCCATGGATTGGTTCGAGGAACATTCCAGTGACTTTCAAGTCATGTCTTGGCCTCCAAATTCACCTGACCTTAATCCAATAGAGCAATTGTGGTCCTACTTGGAAAACCAAATTCGTGCTGCCACGCTATCCCCTCGCAATGTGAGGGAATTGCAGGACCAGTTGGTGAGCGCTTGGTACCAGATACCTCAGACTACCTATCAGTACCTTGTGGAATCAATGCCACGGCGGGTGCTAGCAGTTTTGAGGGATAAAGGTGGTCCTACATGTTATTAGCAAGGTGGTCATAATGTAATGGCTCTTCGGTGTATATTATTTATGTGAACATTTTTTTTTTTTTTTGCGCGTTATTGTTTCTGGCAATTTTTATTCTACAACACTTAGTTGCTCTTAAAGCTAAATAAATATATATATATATATATATATATATATATATTTTCATTTTATTAAATACTTTTATGAGACTATTTCAATTTCTAAGTTAAATTTAAGAGCTATGAGTCAAACATCAAATAAAAATAACCTGTATATTGATTTTTAACATAAATATTCCACGAACTGTTGTTCCGTAAATATCAAAGAGATCCTAAGAGACCAAACTAATCTTAAAGTACTTCAAACCTCACTTACTTCAAATTAAATCTACAGTAAATTAGCATTTTAGAAAATAATTAATTTTAATTATACGTATCATTAAAATTGAAAGTTTTAAAATCCCACTGGAGACTGTATTGTATAAAGTTAGAAGAGCAGAAGTTTTAAACTTTTTGGTTAATTTAACAAAACTTCGATCTTTCTTATTTCTTATTTCCTGAAAGTTTCAAAGATGGCGAATTACTTACAAGTTCGTTTTGTAAACAGAAATAGAATTTTTACTAGGAAATGTTTTAAATTTTTTAAAAAAATTGTCGCTGATGCTTTTTTTTAAATTCTTGACTCAGTTCAAAATGCAATAAGAATTTGGCCCTCAATATGGGCGTTGAAGAAGCAGAATACAGTTAAAATGCACATTCTCAATGTTTAATCCAAATTCAACAACTAAACGAGAAATTTCGAACCAATCTTTCCTTACTTTCTTTGACTCAAAGCACGATCCTAAAGGAGCAAAATAATCTATGGGATAAAGGGTGGTTGTGTGTAATAGACATGTAATTTTTTAGTTGACGTCTTCGTGCTCCGAACACTATACGATAAAGTGTTTTCTGAAATTATAAATTTGAACAACGTAAATTTACAATTATAAATTTGGTGGTTCGGTGACAACCTTATAAATACAACAGTTTACTTTTAAAATCTTTGAATCTAAATTGAAAATCTAAATTGAAAAAAATAAATTTTAGATGAAATAAATAAGTTATTACCTCATAAGAGAATTAAAAGTAACAACACAGAAGAAAACTAAAATCACTTACTCAAAATGAGAAACTAAATAACAAACCACTACTGGGAATAGTAACCTAACTACAAAAAGGAAAAATATTAAAACGAAATTAAAGTGGAAGCACTGACCCACGTGGCAGTATCGCCAGATTGACATTATTATGCACTTATATATAAAAAATAACTTATTTAATCGTAAAAGACATTTTTCTTTAGATATTCTTCCAGTTGTAAAATAACCAGCTTGGTGCTGTCGCAACTTTGAATTTTATACCTTATGTACTTTTTCTTTGGTTTTTATTATTTTTGTATATATATAAATATCTTTATCGTTCAAAAACAAGAAAATTAATGAAAATTTCTTTGTCAGATAAACTATACAACTCAGGTAAACGCTTATTGTGGCATTAAAAGTAATTATTGCAAAAGTTTAAAGCCTATAAACAGAAAACAATAAAATATAAATAAATAAAAATAACGAAAATAAATAATGAAATAAAAATAACGTGTTTTTATCTTTAATGAGCCAATTCCGAGTAACTTTCTATAATTGAATAGAGTTTTTTAGAGTTAGGGGAACTTCGAATGACAATAATAAATGCTTATAAACTACTTGAAGAACATTTTACTTTTACAAACCTTAATTATATGTTATTTTTTATTATTTAAAAAGCTAAACTTTCAAAATTTCTTAGGGATAAAAACGAGAATATTTTTCAAAGATATCTTTATTTATTTATTTTTTTAAGATCTTTAATGTTAATAAAATGTTAGAATTTGTAGCATTCTGAAAATATTTTTAATTTTTTTTTTTTTTATAAAAAATAATATTTATTGTAAGCATTTTCGAAAAAACGTAATATATGTAAATCTGAAATAAAAATAAAGTGATTTTATACTCCTTAGAGAGTCTATTCCAAGTAACTTTATATATTTAAATAGAGTTTATCAGAAATAAGGGAACTTCGAGTCACGTCTCGAAAGGAAATGACAGAGAATATGCAGACAGAATACTTTAAGAAGAAAAGATACTAACAGTAGAAACTTGGCGGATGCAGTTCATAAGCATGCCAGGCAAATCCTGCGAATTCAGTCGATTGGTCAATCGCCCCCATCTGACTTAGTATTCAAAAAGTTTTTTTGCCATTTTAGAAAGAAAAAAAATCTTTACAGGACGCTTGTATTCACACTGAATATAAAATTGACCTTTCCATTATGCTAAAATCCAGTGATTACTTATTTATCTGAATTTAAGCTTTGAAGTAAAAAAAAGAAGAAGAAAGAGGTTTGAAAAAGAGTGACAAAGTAAAAAATAGGGACAAATAAATGTCGTTGAAATTTGTTTACGCCTTAATTGTTTTTAAAAATGCGTCTCATTTTTTATTTATTTTTAATTTAAAGCACATATTTTTACATCTTATTCTACAATACACATAATGATAAATATCTTTAAAATACACCTATGATAATGTTTAATCATTTGTAAGGAATGATATCGTAGTAAAATAATTTTGTTGCTTTGTTTCAGTTTATTAATAGTTTCTTTTTTTTTATAAAGCATATTATTAAACATATTACGTAACTAAACAACCGAGCTAGTGCTGAGTTTACGACTCTATCAGTGTTTAACACCATAGCCTTTTAATTTTGAAAACATTTTAAAAGACAAGGTAACTCCTGGATCAAGTATTTTGATAAACTAGCCTTCGTGGAGGAGTTTTTGATGGAACTAACCCGCATTTGCGTTACATGGCAAGAAAAAAACACGGAAACCTGCTTTATTACTCATGATTTACCACTGAGGATACCGCTTTTGGTCGGTGCGAGCCGGGGTCAGAATTCGTATCAATTAGCCACAGCTGGATGTCTAACCTAGGTACCACATTGGGAAGTGAACATCTCTATCCCTTGTGCCACCCCGTCTATTTATTATAAGTTTCATGTTATTCGTTTTAAATGTAAAAATAATAGCTTAAACGTTTGAGCTAATTTTTTAGGTATACAATTATAAGAATTTTTATAGCACGTTTTTCAAATAATTTTTAAAACAAATTAAACTGCTTGAGGAACATAAACGTCCGTTTTTCTCCTAAATAACCTTTAATTGTTTCACCGATATTGTCTTAAAAAAATTATCATTTCGAAAAATGATTTCCCAGAAAAAAAAATAGTTTTAAGGGCTAATTGATTCTGATGACTGGACTAACGATTCTAACGATTGGAATGAAGCAGATAGGAGTAGTAGCACCAACTGAGTTTTATGAAAAAAACTTAAAGAGACAGCATATTCCTCTAAAAGGCTGTAAAATGAAGATCAACAGAAATTTGCATTTAAAATTTGTATTAAAATTTCCAAACGGGATTGAAACCTTGAGTCATTTATTACCACAAAAAATATTAATAGTTTTCATAGTAAAATTTTTATTGTGAAAGTATTTGTCCTGATTATCTAGCAGAAATATGCTAAACCCTTTGAAATATAGATTTTTTTTAAACTTAATTGTTCAACGTTTTTTTAATTATTTTAGGTCAAAATAACTAACAAAAATATTATACCAAATATTTTAATAATTTATGGTTATGAAATGCAGCATGAAATACCGGTTTCTTTCTTCGCATTAAAAGTAAAAGCTTCCAAACGCGGCTCACTCCGAATCAATAATATTTCAAATTAGCACATTTTTGAAGTTATTTAGAATTGAGAGAAACCATAATTCATCTCTGATTTTTTTTTTTTTTTTTAATTTACAAAACCAATTATAAATTAATTTTTTAATATCAATGAAAATATATTTTCAAACTAATTTTGTTTGGATTTTATATTTTAGTACAAATATAATTCCGATAATCAAACAGATATTTTAGTAACTAATTGACTTTTTTTTTTATAATTAAAAGAGACCAAAATATATTTCGGCTTGAAATTAGAAAATCAGGAAATAATACATAAATGGGACACTTCTGTCACATCTGCGTCAGAGGGTTAAGTAATTGAGTGGAGGCAGGAAGTTGAAAAACAAGTGAACCTGATTGGAGCAATAGTTCTGGATATAGGGAAGTCAATACTGGATACTGGTATATGGTTGGACAGCCTTGCCCTCAAACAGGCTGTAAGATGAAGAACAGATGTTTTAAATTATACTTCGTAATAAAAATTAAAAAGTAGATTGGATCCTAAAATCAATTATTGCCACAGAAAATATAGTATTCTCAATAAAATGTTCTATGGAGATACTGTTTTTCCTAATAATCTATCAGAAAAAAAAAACTTAATATAACATTGCAAAATTATAGCCACACTAAAATTTACGATATTTTTATTTCTTTATAGGAAGCCGATATTGCCATAGCCCCATTGACCATCACGTCAGCTAGGGAAAGGGTTATTGACTTCACGAAGCCATTCATGTCTCTTGGAATCAGCATCATGATTAAGAAACCTATGAAAAAGAAACCTGGAGTCTTTTCCTTCATGAACCCTCTGTCCGAAGAAATTTGGATGTGCATTATTTTTGCTTATGTTGGAGTTTCTGTAGTTCTCTTCCTAGTGAGTCGATTTTCACCACAAGAGTGGCGATATGAAGATCACTTTATGGGGGCTAATACTTCAAATGACTTCTCTCTTTACAATAGCTTGTGGTTCTCTCTAGGAGCCTTTATGCAACAAGGCTGTGATATTTGTCCAAGGTAGGTGATTTTCAAATTTACTACGGAAGTTACATAGCCTGTGTCGATTAGATAGCTTAGTCAATGAATCTTAAGTCCAAATTAAAAGCAAATTACTATGACCTCAAGTGGTGAGTCAAGTCAAACCTCAAGTAGCAATTTACGATATAGGCGGGAGTAAGATACTGGAGAGTACCGATTAACTGGACCAATCGGGACTAAGACTGATACGGATGAAAAATGCAGATAATTGGGCAATTAAAAAAAAACGACTAAAAGAATGTTTTTAAGTGACTACCCTTTTCACTTTTTTAGGCTTAGGATTGCCCATTGTAGGTTCATATTAGAAAAGGCGTGTTTAAAAATTTATTAGTAACATGTTCCCATATCCGAAACTACTTGCCAGCCGCATTGAAACTGGGTGGGACAAATGTTAGATTCTTTTCAATGTCCCTAAATGATAAAGTAAGCCATTTTACAGACATTTTAAAAATAAAGAGGTATTTTCGCCAAAAACAAAAATTTGTTTTTGATGAAGGAGGAAAAAACACATGGTCCTTCGATGGTCCAGATAATTGGGCAATCGGTAAATCGGCTGACAGTTAATCTGCGCTACGCTAAACATAGGTAACTAGCACGTAAATGGGAGTTAAATGGCTATACTGCAAAACTTTATCTTTTTTACTTAAAAGTCAATAATGGCTGAATCTGGAGCCGCGGTGGCTCTGGGGATAGAGCGCTTGCCTTCCAATGAGGTAAACTGGTTTCGAATCCCAGCAATTACTGGTCGATATGAATCTCACACCGGGCTCTCAATGACAAAAGTGCTTACGCAAAAATATCCTTAGTTGCAGACGGATCATGGGTTATAGTGTCCTTGCCATCAGACTAATCGTAGAAAGTTTGCATGGTTTTCCTCACCGTGTAACGGAAATGCGGGTTGGTTCAATCAAAAAGTCCTCCACAAAGGGAAAAAATTTCTCCCAATACTTGATCCAGGAGTTCTCTTGTCTTCTGGATAGGGTTCAAAATTACAACGGAGTGTAACATTAGTAGCTGTAAACCCAAAATTTGGTCAGCTGTTCAACGACGGTTATAAAATGAAAATAGAATGACTGAATCTAATCGACATAGGCTGCGTTAACAATATTTACTAAATAATAACAGAACCGAATTTTTATGGAGATCTATTATATTTTTTATTTACTATATTTACTAAAATGGTTTTTTAATTGAAATGAAACATATCGTGAAAATTTTAATTTAACGATATCAGATGTATCTAATCGACATAGGCTAATTGAGAAAGCAAAGGATTCCAAAAGTAGAGAAGTATCCTTTTTTTCTTCTTTAGAGAAGTATCCTTTTTTTTCCCTTTTTTCTTCTATTAAAATTTTCAGTAAATGTTTTTTTTTTCTTTATAGATTGTTTTACTAAACAACTATAAGATTATATGAGCTATAAGCTGTTTAATATTCTTCCTAATTATAAATAATAAATATCGAACGTAAGATGTTTGAGAAATATAGAAGCGGAGAAATATCTCGAATTTTAATCTTTGGTTTAGGAATTTGAAATTACACGCATGGAATGTGTTCAAAAGATACATGCAATCATACCAAATTCAATCCCACCAACACCTCAAAGGGAAAATTTCAAAAAATAGTATAAAAACCTCTATTTTGATTTATTTATTTAGTTGCTGAATTGCTGAAATAAGTAGAGGAGTGTGGTCATGAGGCTAGTGTAAGCAAATGGAATATTACTGATATTTATTTGCTAGAAAATTCTCTGTTAATTTTAACAGATTGTTAAAACAGTGTGACACTTTTATATGCAGTGTTACGGTAAAACACTTCCTTTTTAAATCGTGAATAAAAAAAAAGACAGGATTCTTTTGGAATGAACTATAATTTGACTATTGCTTGAACTATAATTTTAGACTATTTTATTCACAATTTTGAATATTGGAACTTATTGAATTACTAATTAATATACGTGTTACGTATTGCTCATATTACGTAAGTTTCGTATTACGTATTAATTATTACGTATTACGTAAGTTTCATGTTTGTTCGGTTACAAATTTATATGTATCAATTAAGTATGGTTGCGTTGTTTTGCTTAGTAAACACCATATATTTTGTTTTCGCTCCATCTGAGGTGTAGCTAATG
Organism: Parasteatoda lunata; assembly: GCA_949128135.1. Classification (NCBI taxonomy): domain Eukaryota; kingdom Metazoa; phylum Arthropoda; class Arachnida; order Araneae; family Theridiidae; genus Parasteatoda; species Parasteatoda lunata. Next base: position 24,321,645 of record OX421981.1, on the reverse strand, counting down.
TTCACACCTCTTTCGAGGACTAACTTAACTTTGCAATATGACGCCACTTGCAATATGATGTCAGACTTTACGAGTTTATTGGGACCATTTTAACTTTTGGATTACTTTTTACACTTGTCAATGAATTGTTAAATTTTTCACCAAATGATATTCTTCAACTTAAATGTTTTTTAAATCAATCAAATGAAAATGCATGACCTCGATAAGGTCATGAATTTTCATTCAATTTAGTTTAAAATTTAACTGTATGTTACATTTAAATGTTTTTAATCGTATTTATTGTATTTGATTTATTGAATAACTATCATATACTCTTAGGCATTTTTATTGAAATTGGCAAGTCTTTAAAATTAATTTGAAAAAAAAGTTGAAAATGTTAAAATTAAATTCATTTTTTTTTTAAACTTGTCTCTGAGAAAACAAAACTTTTTTAGCATTAAATGTTAAGTATTTCCGTCCTTTTTTATAAATAACGATAGATTTAATAACGATAGATAAGAGTTAAGACATTTTTTCTCTCTAGCCTCATCACATGATTCTAGCGTTGACAAAAACTCATTTATTATTTTAAAAATAAAATAACGTTAAAAAAAAACTTAATCTAAATTAACGTATGTATTATTCAAAATAATGATTAGTAGGCTTTTTTGGAAAATATTAAAACACTAGTCCCCCTCCCCCTTTCAAACAGTGCCGCTTTAACAACAAAATAAAAATGTGGTACAAATCGCTTAAAGAAAAATGTCTCTCGAAAGATTTGTTTGATGAAAAAAAATTCTTTTAGTATTGAAAAAAATTTTGATGACCCAAAACTTTACTTCCTGTGGTGGTTAATAAGAAGACCGTATTTCGAATGTGGAGCTTAAGTTTGTTATCGTGAGATAGAGCTCGTTGAAATAAAAATACATCTATTTTTCAATCTGTCTCGCAATTTTTCAAGATATTTTTATTTAAAAAAAAATTGCAAAACTATTTCATTTCCGATTATTAGAAACCACCATAGAACCAAAATGCAAAACAACTTTCGGTGAAGTTGTGGTATTTTTCTGTAAAATAAATCTGTAATAAAACTATACAGAAATGTAACCAGTACATGTTTCCATTTTAAGATTTTGAAGTTGCCTCCGACCTAACCCTTAGGCTTTGAAGTTGGGATCGAGTTTGGTATCACTAAATGCATAATTTGAAAATTCCTTAAACATGTATTTTCAAAATCTTAATAAGAAATGTAATCCTAGATTTAGTTTGCCATTTCCCATTTTTTACCATTTCCAAATGAATTGTAAAAAACAACATTGGGTATTGATTAAAAGCTGTAATTAATTACAATTTTTCTTAAAAATAATTCCATATGCATAAAAATAATTTTAGTTTATATGCAATAAGCAAGTGAATGACAAAAGACTGAAAACACATTAAATGCCTTTCAAAACGCTCAATTTTTAATTCAGTTGAGTTTCATATGCCTGCGTCTGTTTTAACGAATATTTCAAAGTGTGCAAAAGTAATTATTTAACTGGAAAAAAATATGTATCTAAACTATTTTTTTATAAACTCAAATTAAATTCCATTGTCATTTGCGAACTCTGCGAAGAATAATTTGGCAAATCAAACTAAGACATTCTGTTACTATGCCGTGATAACTACAGCTATGATTATAATCGGCTAGGTTAAGGTGTTAAAAAAAAGGGACATTGAAATGAGTTTTTTCGACGGTGTAGTAAAATCTACTTTTTCTACCAATAAAGTAAGCAGAGATGTTTTAGTATACAGCTATTTCATATTTGCAAAATTATATTTTACCATTATACAGAAGCTTTGATAAAAAACTTATAGTAGTTTTTATCCAAAATAATGATTAAAGATAATTTATTCTGTCCTAAGTCAGTATTTTTTTACACAAAATTGGACCCTTTTAAATATTTAAATATACTGAATGTCTACAACTATTAAACCAAATGTCAATATATATATATATATATATATATATATGCGAATTATCTTTTGTAAATTCACGAATACACTTTTTCTCAAAGCGAAAGAAAAGGTGTTTAAAAAATTATGTTAGGCAATTATTTTTATTTATTTTGAATTTAGCAAGAAATTGTTTTCCCCAAAGAACAAAAGTTTTAGAGCAAAATACGTAATTTTGAAATAAATATTCTAATGAATAGATAGAGGGCCATGAGTTTGAGATGTGCACTATCCAGCAAAAATATATTCTCATATCTGTAAGATTTATTTAAATTCAGGTATCTAGGTAAAATTAATTCTAAATCCGGTGTAATTTCGACTATGAAAAATTAATCGTTGCAGTCTATTATATTATGTTTAGAAATTTCTGGGGATTTGACCGCATATTCAAACAAACTAATAATACACTTCCAATATGACATTCTGCAAAACAATGATGTCCTCCCCTTCACATGAACTTTTCTATCGATAATCATAAAAACATGTTCTCAATGCAATCATAGTATTTCAAACAGTTTAAAAAGAATGGCTTACGTAGAAGAAATAAATAGAATAGAAAATTTAAGACAATTACTAATGAAAACAAAAATTGTTTTTAAAATAGTTAAAAATTCACTTACACTCTAAAATATTATAACCATTACCAGACAAAATAAAATGTTGATAAATAAAATTATTAATCCTTTACTGAAAAAATCGTAAATATACCACCTCATGGTATATACACACACACACACACACATATATATATATATATATATATATATATATATATATATATATATATATATATATATATATATATATATATATATATATATATATATATATATATATATATATATATATATATATATATATATATATATATATATATATATATATATATATATATATAAAATCATTCCTGGAAAGTTTAAATCAATTGAATCAATTTGAAATAAGTGGTAATAAACTATAACTGGACTGTAAATATAAGCAAACTTTAGTTGGCAATAAACCAATGATGAAAACTGTTTTAACTCAAGCAGAAAATGCCGTTTTCAAAAAGAGAAATAGAATTTTAAGAAGAAAATTGCATTTCTTTAACAGGATTTTTTTAAGTAAGATTAAAAGCTTATTTTTTTTTTCCTGAAACTCAAACTAAAAAAAAAAAATAAAGCCTAATCACAATGGATTTTCTTATTTATATTTTTAAATTATTCAATCAATTCAGATTACTTCGCCGAAAATTGGATGGAGAACTTTCTTAGCTAATTTTAAGCAGCTTATTGTCTTAAAAGTTTTTGAAGCATCAAACTCAGACGCTTGTTTTGACGCTCAATTTTTCTTGCTACCAAAATGAGAAATATTTTTTTCCCTACTATTAACGAAAAATGTAAATAAAATTTCAAAAGTAAAAAATTACAAGAAATTCTCTCAAGATTAAAAATATATATATATATTTCTACCGTATTTTTTATATTTCATATTTGAAGATCTAGTCCTAAAGCAATATTTGGTGTCTAGCACAAATATAGAATTTTAAACCTAAGATTTATATTTTTAAATATAAATGTTTTGAAAGAAAAGGACTTTAAACAATGGCAAATTCCTGAAAAAAAGGATTTGCGTTTTAATAAATCCCCTGCAGTTGAAACTGTAAGTAATAAAGTTTTTTATTATTTATAAGATTTAAAGAACTGTGAATGTTTCAGGATAAATTAATACCTATAGTAACAAAAGGTAAGTCATGAATAACATTTATCGAATTTAAAATAATATATATATATATTCTTCTTTTTCGGTGCTATTGTATTGGTATTTTACATAGACCAGGGTAAACATACTTACCATTTAAATTAATTTAATACTACCAATTAATTTACTTACCAATTAATTTAATCTAATGAGCTTTTTTTCTTACATCAATTTCAATTTGAAAAATATTTTAAAATACTATAATTGGAAATTTAAAAAAAAATAAAGGATTAAATTAAGTCCATTAAAGGATTAAAATAATACTAAATTCCAATAATATTCTGCATATTAACGCAAGTATTTGAATACCGGAGTCCGTAAAAAACGATTCCATTTTAAAAGCTTTTATATGTTTATATTTAAACTAAATGAACATTATCTTCACACACATAATGCCTTAAATCTTTATATGTTTTAATTACAAATATTTTAAGATGAATACAAATGATTTCTTTGAGTAAGATAAATGTGAAAAATGAAATCATCTTAATTCCACTAATAACCTTTTTTAACAAAAATACCAATAATTACCAAATAAAGCCCTAATTTTTTTAATTGCAATGATATAAAAACTGATATATCAAAGGAATGATAGTGTGTATAAAGTGTGTATTAAGCAATTATATATTATGTAAGCTAGCCCTTCTTAAGCAATTATGTATAATGTAGTAAGTAATCATGCATTATGGAGTAAGTATATGTTTTAATAAGAGTGATTTTGTATTATGTTAGCTACTTTTTTGCCAGCAGTGCATATGCTTATATAGATGAATGCAAATTTTAATTTACGATCTTGTCAAGTAGAAAAACATAAAGCATAAATTATAGAATTATATCACGAAGATATATCTAAGGTAAAGGAGGGATTCGATTCCGCAACTTCCAAACTACAAAACGTTTGGCGGGTGAGATCAGAAAGCCCTCATCTCCTTCATCGGAAAGCCTCCACACGTTTTTTCATATGTAGTCTGCGTAGATAATTTAAAAAGTAAACCCGTGGTGTGCATGAAACCAAATTATACTTCAAAAATAATCGAGAGAAAGTTAGCACATATATTTGAGAATTGAATCTTTCGGGGTAGACAAGTAAATAAGACAAATCAAATGTATACATAAATTTAAAAAATATTTAGACGTATGCTTGCTATCACTTCCTTATTTTTACTAAATATTCTATTGAATGGCTCTTTCGTAAACTAGTTTACTTTCATGATGGTCTGATCGAACTACCTATAAGAAACCTTGTGGAGGCTTTCAGTTATAGCTTTATAATCAGTTGGGGTGACTCCCCACTTTTAAACGTTGGTTTTAAATCCAGATATGACTATACATATTATTAATATGAAATGGCTGACAGAATTATCTTGTTTCTGAAAAAATAATATTATTTATTAAACACTTGTGCTATCACTTCTTTTTCGAAAAAAATTGAATCGTATTTTTCTGAGAATGCAATGCACAAACGAGTTTCTAACTTTATAATAAGTAAAATGAGGGCAATTTTGCACAGCAAAGGTGTCATTTATCGTAAACTAGTTAATTGATGTCATTTCAAATTTATCCCTACCAAAGTTTCAACTAATTCCATAACACAGGGTTAAATACTAAAAGAAAATGCCAATCCTTCAACTAAAAAAAATAAATTTTCCGTAAAAATGTAAGGAAGTTGACTGCGATTCAGATTTTTAAGGTTTTTTTTTTTAATAAAACAAATGTCTAACGGGGGGGATTCCTTTTTTTAAAAGGAAACTTGGCTCGCATCAACCTGAATTCAGTTTTAAAGCTTTCAATGAATAGGGTAAAATATTACTCCAAATTTGATATTCAAATTTTTTAAACTACATCAAATGCGTTGCAGTTATATAGAAATACAGTCTAGTCTACAGTAATTAATTCTTTTTTAGGTCTATTTCTGGACGTATTGTTGGAAGTGTGTGGTGGTTCTTCACACTCATAATCATATCTTCATATACAGCGAATTTAGCAGCTTTCTTGACTGTAGAAAGGATGGTAACGCCTATAAACTCAGCAGATGATCTTGCCAAGCAGACAGAAGTTGAATACGGGACTCTCATGTATTCATCAACGCAAGAATTTTTCAGGGTAAGGCAATATTTGCTTGATTAAGAAATTAGCTTTATTTATGTGAAAAAAATAATGTTTTTTTAAGTTTTGTTGAAAGTATTAATTGCACCGGTGAAAGTGCTATTCACTTTTACTGTCTTCTTCTAAATGAGATTTTCTTTACAGATCATAAATATTTTCACACAGCTGATTTAAAATATGCAATCGTTTTACCCTACAAGCTACAGTTTTTATGTACGTAAATAGTACTTCGAGCGGACCAGGAGTTCTTAAAATTCACTTGAATCCCCACTTTTCTAGTACATAGAGCTTTATGTTAGGAGGAGGGTGATAATACATTTCAGCTCATGATGCAATATGTTAAGGTCACGTGTTTTTTGTCTTTAGTCTTAGCGGCAAAAGCGCAGAGTAATATATATATATATATATATATCGTGTTGTTACGATTTAAGTAATTTAGATAAAAGGAATGGATCATTAAATTTAACGAATAAAATTCATCACAGGAAATACATGGAAGGGGTAAATGTGAATCATATTATTGAAATACACACATGATCGTATAGCTTTAAAAAAATATTGTCCAAATGAGTTACCTGATCCTTCGTTCCAGAAGGATCTTCAGGTTTTTCTGGTCGGTGCTGTAACTGTGAATCATTAAGAGCACGCAGTTCAATTTGTCAACATTTTCACTTTATTTTCACCTATCTCATTGATAAAACGGGTTCATTGACGATGGTGCTGGCTCCGGAAGATGGTGTTGAATCATTATAAGGGGAACTCTGGATAAACTCTCAAAATATTAGACGAGGAACCTTTTCCTCTTGAAAAAGATGAATTTCAGTTTACGAAAATCAAAACATCAGAATCGTGCCGCTTCGACAACATAGCTGTTGAAATCTCGTTAAATCATTGGCGACACGTGCCAACGTCCAAGCCTCATCAGGTGATCTTTAAATTAATAGGATGTGAATATACCTTGATATTGTTTGATGAGATTTTAACGCAAAAGGGGCTTTCCATAATTATTTCTTCTGAAAAGGGATAATCGCTGTAATTTTGAGCAGGAATGCAAGCGCCTTGAAGTTATTAAAAACCAGAGCGAGGCTTCACTCGTCCGGTGGCTTCCTCAACTGCCGCCAAGAAGGAACGCGGAGAGGGGCAAGGCGCTACTCGGTTAAACGTAAGGTCGGAATAATCGATGTGAAAAAATCAATTTATCAATTTAAATGTAGTAGAAGGCTATTTTGGAACGAAAAAAACGAAAACTGAAAAAACTATTGAGGAGTAAAAAATGACACACGTGTGATGTAGCAACATCACAATATATATATATATATATATATATATATATATATATATATATATATATATATATATATATTATATATATATATATATATATATATATATATATATATATATATATATATATATATATATATATATATATATATATATATATATATATATATATATATATTTATATATATATATATATTTATATATATATATATATATATATATATATATTTATATATATATATATATATATATAATATATATATTTATATATATATATTTATATATATATATATATATATATATATATATATATATATATATATATATATATATATATATATATATATATATATATTTATATATATATATTTATATAAATATATATATATATATATATATATATATATATATTTATATATATATATTATCTAATTTAAAATGCACTTTCGTTATAGTTATCTCATGGTGAGAGCTTAAGGGAAATGGTGAAAAAGTTCGTTACCAATTTATAAATTTTTGCTAAAATTGGAGCAGCTGGCAACCATATAAACCAACTATAAACCTATCTATTCTTTACCCATCGTAAATTTGCACATTCAGACAAAAAATAAGTGAAATTAAGCTGCAATTTTCAAAAGAAATTTGTAGCTTTCGAAACGAAATGGTTTTGAAATCACCACACTTGGATTAAGTAAGATTAAGTTTTTGTAGAAATGCAACCAAAAGTTTAGTTTTTAGTGTTATCATAAACTGTTATCAGGAACTCTGTATCGGGCTAGTGAGGACAAAAACTTTTTTAAAACTGTAATAAAATAAGAATTATAAAAAAAACTAGGAGACAAAAATCAGTATATCTCTCAGTACAAATGAAATAAAAAATTCAAATTTTAATGAAAAGAAAATATTAGACATTCTCAAAATAATGATTAGTAAGTTTTTTATGGAAATTTAGTAAAACTGTCTACACTAGCTCCCAACCTTCTTTAATTATAGTCCGAAATCATAATCTATATTGTTTAAGTCAATATTTTGCGATCATTGACCAAAATTTTTCCACTAAAGATTAAGTGAAAGACTGATTTCAATTCTTCGATTTTTCAGTAATCAATTTTTCTTCAACAAACAATTTTTTAACGTTTTTTTCTGTAAGAATTAAAAATGAAAAACTAAAAATTTATAAACCTCAATATCGTAGTTAAAATAGTTCATAAAATTTATGGTTCATGGAGCACTTTTTTTTTAAAACATCTGCTTACGTGAAACTTGGTTAGTTTTCAATTTCAACACATGCTTAAATATCTAACAGCTTATATGCTCCTGTTTTTTTTTCTGTTGTACTTATTTTTATATTTAATAATAAATTAATTAAATTTCTTGTTTCATTAATTTACGCATTAAAAATCATAAAGTAATGAAGAATTTCAAAAACTACTATCGTCTGAATTAGAAGTATAAATATATCTATGATTGAGACACTGTTGTTAGAAAATCTAATAGGTTACACTTTAAGATAAAAAAAATAACTATAACAAAGACAAATATTTCCTGTTAAATTTTCAAAACACTTCCCATAAATCTAAAAATATATAAAAAGTAAATAAATTTCTGACAAGTCTTACTTTTCTAAGATAATTTAAAATAGCTTTGATGACTTCCAAGAAAGAAAAACTTTCTCATGTTTCGTAGAAAAAAAGGTCATTTAACAACCATTTTACTTAAAGGATATTTCCAGCAGAACTTATTGAGAATCTTTGTTTTCTACGAATTTTGACGATGCAGAAAGTATTGCTATCTAATGCTCTTAGGTAGCAAAGAATAAAAATATTCTATTATTTTTATTGAAGAAAATTTTGAAATTTTCAACTAAAACCTTTTTCATGAATCTTTTTCCTTTATCTAGATATTATACGTTTTTCTTTTATTATATATATATATATATATATATATATATATATATATATATGTGAAAAAATAACGCAAGTGCTTCATGATAGATTCCGAGATAAGTTGCGTGACAGCAATTTTCCTTCGATTGCCAATGGTAAATTTTTCGAACGCTAAAATAGAAAATCAAAAAAACTTAAAAGACAAATTTAAAAAAAAAAAAAAAAAACAAATTGTTTGCAATAAGTAGTTCACTATGCAAATACCAAATACATAAAAGTCTATACACAAATTTTTATCAGCCAGCAAGTAAATAACTTAAACTATATAACATTTTAAACTATATAATTTTGAATGATGATCTTTGAAATATCGAAAATTTGAAAAAAAAAGTAAAATTTAAGATTATTTTACATTTTTAGATTTTGTGGTTGTGGTTAAAGGTTCCATATTGGTAGCTCTGTGACGTTATTCTGACTAAAGAGTCATAAACCAGTTTTGATTTTTTTTTTCAACGGCTTACTGACTAGTTTTTCGATAGATTTCGACAATGTTTTTGTTTTAGCATCATTTTATTAAAATCAACATCTATATTATTAAGAATTTTTTAACCTAAATTCTTATTTGACAATGATTATAAAATTTATATGTTAAGGGTGATGATTGCAGAGCACACTGTGCCTCTGAAATGGATCATCAATTAAAATACTTAGATTTTCTGCATCCTGTTCACTTGGCTAATTTATCGAACTATTTATAAGTTATATCTCATTGATTGAATCGGTTTAAATCCAAAAGGATCTAAAAAATTACATAGATGTCATTGGCAAAAGTTAATTTATAGATAATCTCATGAAAAGAGGATTCAATGTCTTTAAAATGTTCCTAAAGAATACGATCCTTGATCAATATGAAAGCATTGTATTCCATAGCAATAGCACTCACAAGTATACATTTATCAAATGTCAGAAGATTCTTGTATGCTATGAATTTACCAATCAGTCATGACGTTGAGGATTTTCAACTTTTTTTACGTACACTGTTAGAATTTTCATTCCAAAGTTATGGTAAAATAACTGAAAGCTGTCTGTCTGTCCGATTAACCGTAAAGTTTTTGGTGCAGAGCATTTTTTACCTTTACAGTTTTGAAACCATTTACAACTAGTACTGTTATAAAATTATGAATACACAAATATACGGTTTTTTAACCATTTACTACAAGCAAAGTTTAAAAACCGTAGAAAAGAAATTTAACTGAACATAGGAACTAGGCTTTTCTTTAGGTAATGTGCACTGCATGTGCAGGACACAAATCGTGGAGGACACAAATCATGTGTTGAAGGGAATAGAGGAAATATTGCGGAGTCAACGCTGGGACTCGAACCCTAGTTATTGTTGGTCATGAGACAGACGGATTAGCCTTCTTGTACATTGTTGCACGAAACTAAGTGGCTTTATTAAGTGGGCTTAGTTGGTGTGATTAAATTCTAGTTCAACCCTAATAGGTAAAAGACGTTAATAAACTGTTTTTCTCACAGTTAACAGTTTGATTACTAACTTTTTTTATTATTATTTGACTGTTTTGTTTGAAAATAGTAAAATGACGTTAAAATAAATTGTTGTTTAATTTTTTTATCCGAGAAATTTCAGAGAACGTACTACTTTTAAGGATGTCCAATATCTTGTAGTTTTAAATGCGATCTCAATCATAAACATTGGATTATTTTGAAATTGATTTTTTTTTTTAACAGAAGAGTTAATCATGTCTTTTTCACACCCAATTTCATACTTAAGTCGCATAATGCATATAAATTTTGACAGCTGATATAGTAGCAATGTTTGTTTGCAAAAAAGTTTAATCGATTTGACTCAATAGTTTTCGGTTGGTGTCCTTTCAAGTATGGAAAGTGAATATCAGAATTTTTGGTATATTTTACTTTTTCTTTATCGTAAAGAGAAAAATACTGTTTAAGCTAGAAAAAATAATTATTCGTTGTGTATGGTAAAGATCTATTAACCCTTTCGCACCGAATGTCGCAAATACGTGCCAGCCTAAAGCCGTATCAATCACGTTAAAAAGATAAAACTTGTAACCAAAGTACAGTTCTTTAGCAGTTTATTTGTAGGCGGGGTAATAATTGTTTGATTTATTTAATTCACCATTACTTAGTTCAAAATAAAATTATTTAGTTATACTTTAAACTAACATTTAATATATATATGATTAAACTAACAATCATTAAAGTAAAAGCAAAGAAAGTCTATCAAATTAGCAACGACAACATTTAAGTTACCGTTTTTTATTTATTTACATCCTGATTCTGATTTTGAACGAATGATTTTCTGAATCACCCGTTGCCAAGGAGTTAACAGTATGCCAGTGCCAAAACTGGTTTGCCTAAAAACATCACCTTACATTTTTATATACGAAAAAAAAAAACGAATTTGCTTTTCAAACAACCAAATATAGTAAATATTGTTAACTAAATTTTAAGTTTAGTTGTATATTAAAAAAACTATAAAAACTTAATACTTAGTTTCTTTTCTTTTACAATTCATGTTAAGAATTAAACCCATTCTTTTATAAAGAAAGATACTTTCAAGTTTAAAGGGACAAATTTAAATCAGAAAAACCTTCTCGAAACATCTCAAAAACTTTCCATCAAAACCTTAGTCTCAAATGTAATTCTTTCTATGATACCGAAGCAAAAAACATATAAAGTGTTAATAAAAAACATGAAAACATATAGAGTATATCTATTTAAGGCAAAACTTGATAAATGGCGAGGAACTTTATAAATTGTGTTGGGTGTAAAAATACATTTTTACGTAAGTCGAGAAAGTACGACAGAATGTTCGATCTGCGCAGTGAGAAATCAGATCTCAAACAACTTGAAAGTGCTATGTGTGTGAGTGACTATAATTTAGTTTTAGTACTGAATGCGCTACTTCACAATTAATTGCAACCCATAAAAAATGTCATTTCTAATTCAAAATTCGAAATTAAGTATAAAAAAGATTTTAAGTTTTATTTTAAATTTAATTTGCCTTCCTTTTAGACGGTAGCATTAGATGTGTTGTTTCCTAAAAATGCGATAATTGCTCTAAAATCGATTTAATTTTAGTGATGTGCCCAAAAAAGAATAAAAACTTCAAACATAACAACTCTTTATTCTGTCCTAATTCAGGTTATAAAAGACAACATTTTTCCTTTATAAAGAAAAATTCTTTCAAGCTTTGTTGGACAAATTTAAAATTTGACCTTTCTTCCAAATAAAAACTCGAGAGCTTAGTTCTTTTTATATTACCCAAACCGTAATATCAAAACTATCACTATCTTAACATGATTTCGGGTAAAATTTTCAAAATTGACTATAATATAATTTCAGAATCCTTTTAATCTTAGCTTTCTAAGAATAATTTACTTTTGCTTGTACTCCATTTTTTTTAGAAAGTTATAGCAATTTTTATGTAAGTTGATAACAGTGGATAGACTAATGATAAATATGTCTTGAAATGCGTTTATTTCAAAATCAGATTTTCTCCACATTTTACATCACCTTAAACACGATATCTAGTGTTTTGCAAATAAATGTCTTTAGTTTTTCATGAGTGTTTATGATTATAGTACACGTGTTTTGAACCACAGATTGTGAAAAAAAAAAAGTAGATTTTCATTTTTAAGCATGTTTTTTAGCAAAAACAGGTGCGAAATTTTTTCAAAATTTATTTTTATAACGATATTGATCTCTAACTCTGTAATATATGCGCTTGCTTTTAAGATAATAGTTCAAAACATAGTTGATAGCCTTCTAAATAAAATCATCACAGGATTTGTTTTATTTTAAGCTAAAGAAAGCTTTTACAGTGTTTAGCAAAAATGCAAAATAATGGCTTATTTTTACTTAAAAATGGCCATTTAAAAAAATAGTTTTTCCGCTAAATTTAAAAGTTTTTATACCTAATAAAATAAAAAAATATTTTTTTTTCAAAATTTTATATTACTATTTAAATAAAAAAGCTGTCGAAATTAGTATAATACCTTAAATGGTGTTGTGTGTAAAAATACATTTTTACATCAGTTGAAAACGTATAATCTCGAACAACTAGAAAGTACAAGGTGTGCTAGTAGCTATAATTTAGTTTTGGTACAAAATGCGTTGCTCCACCTATAATTGTTACATATAAAAAGATGCCGCCATTTTGCTCCGCTTTCCAAAATAATATTTTAGATTGGTGATGAAACTTAACTTTTTATTAGCTCATTTCTTAGTTCAATTCTTTTATTAGTTTCTATTAGTTCAATTGTTAGTTCAATTCTTTTATTAGATTTTATTAGTTCAATTCTTTTATTAGTTTTTATTAGTTAGTTTAGTTTCCAAATACAATGTATCAAAAATTGAAAGTATCATAAGAAATAAAACTTTTTTTAAATTATTTTGGCCCCTGCATGGAGCACAACCACTGCTACTCAAAAGAAGAAACTGGAGAGAACTCAAAATAAATTTCTCAGATACATCACTGGAGCCCCCAGATCCATGAGAATGAAAGATCTAAGAAGAGATTTAAAAATCAACAAAATAGACGAACACATAGCTGAACTATGTGCAAGTTTCTTCAGAGATGCACTGACTTGTCATAAGTGCAACTACTTAAAAAACTTTGATTTTGAGCTAATCAAAGACAACATGAAATATTGCCCGGCAACCGCCTTTTTTCTATCAGATGAAGATTTGTCCCTTAAATTTTGTAAATAGTTGTAAATACTTGTATATGTTTTGCGCATTTATTATGTATTTTTCCTATTTTCTGAGGCTATGTGGCTACTGTGCACCTGAGAAGCTCGGGGGTAATACCTCCAGGGGAGGCGAGGCAGTATGCCACAAAAACCTCTTCTCTCTCTTAAATTTGTTTGTTTAATCTCTTTATTTCATTTGAATTTTTTCTCAGTAAATGTTACTGAACCCCAACTTTCACCTTTCAGTTGCGCTTCGGTGATAATTATTTATTCCCACTCAGATGAATTAGTTAGAGCCCCTAGCGGGGCTGATGCTAAGATAACCACCACATATGAGTATGAGTATTATTTTGAGGTGACTCTTTCACAAATTGGGCGTAATTTTCTTTATTTTATTGTTTATTTCATTAGTAGTATATTAAAACTTATGCAGCTAACGGAGTAGTTTGCATCCCTACATATATTAAACATCATTACTAATTAAAAATTCGAAAATAAGTTTTATAAAAAAAATTGTAAGTTTTATTTTAAATTTATTTTTCTGTCTTTTTGAATGATTCATTTAGATGCGTTGCTTCTTTTAAATGCAATTATTGCAATAAAACCAATTTTAATTTTAGTGATGCTCCCAAAAAACAATAAAAATTTCCTACTTATATTATTTTTATTCTGCCTCAATTCAGTTTATAAACGACAAAACTTTTTTTCTTTATAAGGAATATCCTTTCAAGTGTTGCTGGACAAATTAAAATCCTTGACCTTTCATCTATAAAAACTCGAAAATGTAATTCCTATATTATCCAAACAATAACATCTAAAATGTTTCTATCTGAAAAGCGCTAACTAGGAACTTTGTAAATGTTGTTGCGTGTAAAAAGACATTTTTACATCTGTCGAGGACGAATAATCTCAAATAACTAGAAACTACTAAAAGCAAACACGAAGAAGTGCGTGTCGTGATGATTGTCTGAGCTTTCGTAAAGAAGCAGCCAACATCTTATATCTCAGCCAATTTACAGACATAGTTTGAACTATATATAGCTCAAGCCTTCAGTACCAGTCTAAGCTTTCTTTAATCGATCTACATCCATGCTAGTAATTTTTTATCCTTTGAAGGTTGGGTAATCCACTAACCCATATAACTATTCTCTTTTTTATTCCATTAAGGTCTTTTCTTACAAAAGATTATTTTTCTGATTCCTTTTGACTAATAAAAGAAAAACCTTAAGGCTGTATTTAATGGCGTAGGAGAACAAGGCTAATCTTTCGGACATATACTGCGTATGAAACTTTATTTAAGTAGTTTTAGAATGATGAAATTTTAGAAAGAAAATTTGGATTTTCAGCAATATATATTTTTTTTAAAATTAATAAGCATGTTCAAGTTCTTTGTCTTTGTTTGAGCTAATCATTAATAAACTAATACTAATATAATGTTACCAATTGAATTGTGACCAATATTATGAGTCATAAATCTGTTTTTGTTGTGATTAATTTCAAAATATTTTAGATTTATTTCTTAGAAATCTAATTTTTTCCTCGAATTAAACTTTTTAATGGAGAAGACATGTGTTCTTAAGAAGAGAGACTTCTTGATGAAAGTAAGTAATAAATAAAACATTCAATGAAAAAAATCATTTAACATTACACTCTTTACTTAAGTTTTAAATTAATTCAATATATAACTTGCTTAGCTACCTCTGCATCACTTAAAAGCTCTGTTATTTTACAGAGTTCACTCAGTTTTTAAAAAATTTAAAAAGTGATAGTAAAAGTAAAAAAAAATATGTCTTTTAATAAATTTGCATTCATTACACTGATAGGTACGCGTAACAAAGATATGGTATAAACCAATGATATAATATTTTTTAGCAATAAAATAAATAAAAAATTATAAAATTTTTATTTTAATTTCAACATTAGTTTTAAAATGGTAAAAGGCAATTACGAACACTTTTATTCTTAATGCTCTAATGCAAAAGTATTTATTTAAGTATCCCTCACCACTTCTTACATTTTTAGTCGCCCGAAGCATTTTTGGTGGTCAGTTGACCCAACGCCTTCTATAACTGAAAGCCACCACACGGTTTTTTATAGGTAGTCCGATCAGACCAATGTGATAGATATCCATTTTCCGAACGAGCCATTTAATGCAAAATCTAGTTAAAATAGGAAAGTGGTAGCAAATATATGACTTGAAATTTGTTTTATTTATGAATATTATTGGTTTGCCTTATTCACTTGTCAGCCACTACAGATTCAATTCTCAAATATATATAATAAATTTCTCTCAATTACTTTTATAAAAGGTTTTGGGTTCATGCGCACAACTGGTTCACTTTTTAAATAGTCTGCGCGGACTACTTATAAAAGACCGTGTGGAGGCTTTTTGATGTAGGAGGTGATGGTTGACCACCCCTGTGCTCAAGCACTTGAAAATAAAAAAAACATATACATCAACCTAACAGATTTTTAATCAGAGCTGCCAACTTTCTACACTTTTGGGGAAAATTTCTTCTTGCATACCTATTTTATGTTTTAAGACATTATTCTTTGTTTCGTAACTTTATTTAAATTTATTTTCCACGTGAATACATACAAATGGTATTTAAAAAATTTATCTGGACAATGAGAATGGGCTATTGCAACTTTTCAGATTACTTTTTATATTATTTATAGTATCAGGCAAATTTTTTTAAGCTAACATTTTTAAACATTAGTTTGTTACTTTCGCTACCACTAGAAAAAAAAAAGGCTTTCTGAACTAAAAGAAATTTCATGATTGATGGAGGGGATGTTTCAGAGTGCTTTGTCCTACTTAACTATTCCCTTTATTTTAGGGTACCAGTGGTCAGGCAAAAACCTTCTAATCTGAAATTATCTAAACATGAATCTCGATCAGAGCTTCTCCAGTCCTGGCCCGTTCTATAATATCCTAATACAAACTTAACTATCAGTTTATTAGTTTGCCCAAAGTGCTGGCTATTTCACCGATGCTTCTTAATTTAAATCTAAACTTCTAAAATGGGCACATATGTAGGAAAACAAAGAAATTTTGCATAAGGATGTAATTCCATTTAACTCTATCATTAATGGTATTTGAACTTTACAGTGCATGTGCGAAAGTGCCGTGTCCCCAAGGGGTCAAAAAGAATACCTGTTAGCATGAGGTAATAGCAATGCAAAAGATTTCTAATTTCAGTCAAAAAGAAAAATTATTTTTAGAATATTTGTTTTTTACTAAAAAATTTCAATCATCAATCTTTGCACTTAATTCAAAATTGCCCTTTTAGGTCAGCAAAATTATACATTGTAATTAAAGGGAACCTAGATTAAAATACTTAAAATACTTAAAATACTTAAATAATTCGAATGAAATTACTTCTTTATGATCTTCTTAAATAATTTTTTATTGTATAGATCAGTATAATTCTTTGCTGTATACTACAATATAGATTTTCAGACTGGAAAATCTATGCAATACAACTCCCAGCCGGTCATAAATTAGCACCGGAAAACATTTTTTCCATTCAATGGGATTTTTAAATGGATCTTAGATATTTTATCGTTACTGGCTATAAATAGGCAATCTGTTTACTCAACAAGCGGAAATTTTTACGCAATTATTAAATTATACGGTTGTGCAACTGTTGTAATTTTACCTAATCACAATTGTTTTTAACAAAAATCGCTCGGGCGACACATTTATTTAAAGTATTTTTTAATTAGGATACTTATTCTTTATTTCAATTATATATATATATATATATATATACTTGTGCACTCTGACAAAATAAATTCAGAGTGAAGACATCATTTTGAAAACAATTTGTAGCTTCCTAAACAAGTATAATTTCTGATTTGAAATCACCACACCCAAAATTGGTAAGATTTACTATTTACATTTATACAACATAAAATTTGTTATCAAAGTGCAATGGTAATAAGAACTAGTAAAATTTTCTAAAACAGTTTCCTTAATAGAGTTTAAAATAATAAATATCTGACATTACCCTTGCATTACATGTAGATAAATACTACTTGAATATGCTACTTTCCAATAATGGTAAATGTGAAAAGTTACATAAGTAACTAAAAATGAACACTCAAATGATAACGTGATTTCACGTTCCAAAATTATGTGTACGTGACATGGACTCGGGCGCCAGTTAAGTAATTTATGACAATCACTAACTCGCGCCAATTGTCACTTTGGAAGCATTTATATTGTACTTAAAAAGTTCTTCATGAGACCCTCAAGCTTTTCTGTGGCTTCATTACTAAGGTAACTAGGAATTATAAACGAACATTACGAGACAAAATAGATTCTACATTAATATTAAATTCAGTTGACCTAAAAAATAGCAAACTTTCACACTATCTGAAAAAGATTGATTAAGAAGCCTGCTGCTTTACATATTTAGAACATTTACTAAGTGCATCGTGTTGGATAGGTTTAACGCAATTTTTACTCTCTTCTCTGGCGTGTAACATTACTAACTATGGATATATGCAGGGCTTAAAATTTTTTTGCGCTTATTGGGAATTTTTTGTTTATGTTGTTGTTTATGTTCTAATGCTTTTAATGAATGATTCTTGGTTTTGTAAATTTGATTTAAAGTTATTTACCACATCACGTTGCTTTGTTCCTTCTCAGTCATGCTGAATCTTTTAAAAAAAATGACAAAACTCTTAGAAATTCTGAAAGCTTTAATTTCTTAGTAAGTTTTATTCGAATTCTACTTGTATTAAAATTTTATGCTTCATTTCACTACCATTGGAGAAAATACTTCGCGTAAGCCTCAAATATTGGGGTTATATTATTATAATGCAGTCAAAAATTCTCAATTGTAAAGAAGAAAAATCGAAAGTTCAGAAAATTTTATTAAAAAATTTTTATTTAATGAGCTATAGTGTGCTCAGTCATAAGTCAAAATAATTATCCAAAAAAGAGGGAAAAATTCTGTTAGATATGCGAAAAGGGATTTTTTTGCACTAACGTATCAAAAAGTTAACTAAAAACCACTACAAGAAATGAACAAAACTTTCAGCTATTGTAAAGAATTTCAAACCTATTGAGAATGAACTCAGTTTTTACTCCTCTAAAATCTTTGGTTATTTTGCCTTTTTCTTTGAATTGCTTTGTATTTAAATGTATGGAAATTTTCCGGAATTTCACTACTTTAGACTCCGAATGAATCAAAAAGCTTCGAGCTAAGGAACAAATTATACTCGATTCCCCAATGTTGACTGAAGATATGAAAAGCCAAATAAAGATGAATGAAAGGAAATACAAATCTATGGTTCTTATGTTCTGCTTAGGAACCAGTTATTAAATTTCAAAATTTGTTATACAATTCCTAAACATATGGCTCTGTAAAATGATCGAAACTCTTCAATAGTATATACAAAATAGCCTACATGAACAGCGAGAACGTGGTACAGTCTGAGATGACTATGGAATGGACTGACTGAGTCTATGCAAATATTTCAGTTGGGATAGCCTGACAGGTAGAAGAAAATAGTTTTAAAGTCTTTTACAGTGAATAGGGTCTCGTGTCTCATGTCAACATTTCAAAGATTTTAAACAGATGGCTGTGCTTGCTAGAAAACATATAAAATAATGTTTATTGTGAAATATCAGATGTCATTCCATCTGAAATAATTGAACGGACTGTCTTTTAACTTTGCTCTCAATCTGCGCCCGTAATTGCCATTGAAAACGAATGTTTTGAGATCATTTCTTCCAAATGTTTTCTTCAGTTATCAGAGCGATCTGTTGATGAACTTTTACCTTATTTTGATAATCGGTGAAAATAAATTACCTAATTTTTCTTAGTGGAACATAGTATTCCTTTAGTTATTATTTTTTTCAATTGGCTGTCATTTTAGGGATAATCAGTAACATAGTGATCAAATAGAAATTTTTAGAGAAAGCTTCACCATTTTAACTTATCCCTGTTCGAATTAACTCGTTTAGAACCATGATCATATTTATGCAAAAACGCGATTCTCCATTCACGGCTCACGGTACAATATAAGAGCTTAGTGGAAGAGCCAGGGAAGTGATATTTTTAGAGTATTTGTAAACAAGATAAAAGGAAAATAAATGATATCTGAACTAATTTATTATCGATATATTAGAAGGCAGGACAAATAATTATTTGCCTTCCTATATTTCATCTACCTAATTGGAAATAAAAATCGTGGAAGCATACTCAACATTAATGTGGATTTAAAGTAAAAAAAAAAAAAAAAAAAAAAAAAAATTGTGAAAAAACATATACACCGAAGAGCCATTACATTATGCCATACAGCTAATAACATGTAGGACCACCTTTAGCCCTCAAAACTGCTAGCACCCGCCGTGGCATTGATTCCACAAGGTGCTGATAGGTAGTCTGAGGTATCTGGTACCAAACGCTCACCAACTGGCCCTGCAATTCCTTCACATTGCGAGGGGGAAGCGTGGCAGCACGAATTTGGTTTTCCAAGTAGGAGAACAAATGCTCTATTGGATTAAGGTCAGGTAAATTTGGGGGCCAAGGCATGACTTGAAGGTCACTGGAATGTTCCTCGAACCAATCCATGACGATTCGACCCTTATGACACGGTGCATTATCCTGTTGGTAAACACCATCCCCCGCAGGAAAAACTGTTGCCATGAATGGGTGAACCTGGTCAAGTAGCTTAGAGACGTCAGGGATTGTTCTATGAGAATTATGGGTCCTAATGTGCCCCATGAAAATATTGTTCCTGGGCGAGAAACCATGAAAACCTGGGTGAGCCCATTTTTATAGATGGAGGGTGGTCATAATGTAATGGCTCTTCGGTGTAAATTGACATACTACAGTTTCAGTTCTATTAACAAGAACCTTCTTCTGTGCCTAAACGTCAAATGAGAGCCTGCCAACTACTATTCTTTTTCCATAATAGTTTTATAGAGTGATAGAAATTTAAAAACCAAAAATTTCAGATTTTTTGGTAATTTTGCAAATAATTTAAAAGCATTACCACGTGAGAGCAGGAACAAAGTGGTGTCGCATATAAAATTTTAAATCATTTACATGTATTGGTATGGAAATTAATTTTAAATGAATAAAAATAATCCATTAAAACATCAACATAGCTACCATTAGAATAAATCTTTACAAAAAGTGCAGAAAATCTTCAGCCCTGTAAATGAATCAAATCACTAGTAAGATTTTTTTTGTTGCTAAAATCATTCAACACTGATCTTCACCTTCCAAACTAGATTTTTGTGAGTCATTATATATTTTGAAAAATTCTAATAGTTTAGTTTACGAGGAATGCTACGGGAGACTCAAAAGACAAAAGGGGGAGCATAATAGAATTTAAGACTTCATTAAAAGAGATTAAAATTAGTTACTTCATCAAGCATATTTGTTTAAGTTTAGTATTGAAAAAGAGTACAAAGAATGTTTTTGCTTTGAATATCAATAATTTGAGAAATAAGTCATAGTCGTTGTTATAATTAAATATAATTAAAGAGATAATAAATCACAAATAATTAATTGGGTTTTCACTACATTTAACATTTTTTAGTTGCCTGTGGCATCCCTAATTTAATGATCTTTAGAATATCCTCACGTTTCCCAAAATTTGGAAGTTCATTTTATTTTAACCTGCTTCCTCCTAAATAACCTCACAGCTGCTTCTTAACTCCCTATTGTGATTTTCTTGTTCAAACTTTTTTGTCTCCATTGGTTAAATAAATTTACGAATTTTTTTGTTTTACTTCTTTAGCTTTATTTGACGCTTAGACACTAAAGAAGGCTCTTGTTAATGGAACTGAAACTATAGTATGTCAATTTATGCATTTGAGATTTTTTCACGTTGTGTTTTGCTTCAGTTTTCGTAACACAGCGTATTACCCTTTCCATTTTTGTATAATGCGGATTTGTTATGTTAAAATTAAAGTGAAGGCAAAATCATTGTTCTTACATTAACCATTAATGATTAACATTTTTATGAATTCTTTCAAAACGATAAAGACTGATAACTCAAATATTTAACTTTTAAAAGTTTTCTTGAAAAAAAGGCATTATTTTGCAACCATATTTGATTAAATGTATATGTTTTTTTTTAATCTTAAATTAGACTCTCGTGATATTTTAAAATTTTAAACGGTAGCGTACAGAATAAAATATGTGTTTAGTCTACACATGAATGTGCAACCACTTTTTCCATACAGTACTTTTTAATTCAAAAAACAATGTTGCATAATCTGATCAGTAATTTTAAATGAGCAAAACATGCACTTATTGATGCAGTAATTGTTTTATATTACACTTGAAAATTTCACTTTGGTCTGGATAGCCTATTTGGTAAAACGCTGAGTTCGCGTTCGTGAGTTCATGTATTCGAATCTCGCCGGATGAAGAACCCCTGTGTATAATATGGTGACTTGTGCACGTTAAATCTGTCGGAAGTTAAGTCCTCAAAGTACCCATAACAAATAAATACCTCTTAGGGTACTGAAAATTGAGATTGATAGTTTTCTGGTTCAAGTCAAAATTACAATCTGTGGATGAATGGAGTCCTCCCTGTAAAATGTGCTATGATGTGGATGAAGTCGTATTCTTGGCCATAGACGACTCCACTGAAAAACAAGAAATGCACCCCTTGTCTTAAAATCGCGTGTATTCCCATAGCAGGCTTGTTAGTATTGGCCAATGGCATTAGTAACAAAACAAATGTCACTTACTTGCCTCTTCCACTAAGCTCTTCAGATAGAAGCGAACTTTTTCGACTCCAGCATCAACCTAGTGGTGTTTTAAATTCGGAACGTTAAATTTCCATTTTTAAGCGGGTGGGAGTTGAAGTCCATTAGGATTTCGAATAATGTTTCGTTAATCGTCGTTGTTAATCTTCAATATACTCTTCGGTTTTGATTATTTATTTTTTTATTTAAATTATTATTTGATCCGGGGTATTGGAACAAGTAAACAACTGCACTCGTTCGGCTCTTTAAAAAAAGGATAGTGAATAAGGCACACGTGCTCGCCCTCCCCCCTTTTTTTACGGAGTGGTAAAAGGGATGGAATGCTGCTTATCCCTTTGAGGCACATGGGGCACCTGGTGACCCTTTTACATACTTTTTTAAGCTCTAATTGTAAAAAATAATATATTTTGATATATTTTATTATAAAAGACAGTCTAATAGTTACTTAAAAAAATGTGTTAAAATATAGAAATTATATTAGTACTAAAGTATAAAATCGAAAAAAGTAGTTTGATTTTCTCTTTTTGATTCAAAAATTTATCAATAATTGATTATGTAAATTAAAGAAATTTAAATGATGCATATCTGTTTCTTTTAAATCTAAATAATAATGACAAATAAATGCAAATTTGAAATAATATTACTTGGAAGTTATTCATGTTTGGAAAACTTTACCTTTAACGCAAAAAAAAAAAATAAATAAGTTATATATATATATATATATATATATATATATATATATATATATATATATATATATATATATATATATATATATATATATATATATATATATATATAAACTAATAAATATAAATTTTAAAAAAAATAGACACCGGCATCTCATGCTGTATTTGTTGCTTGCAGTTTTGGGCTTGCTAGATTGCTAGATAGTATTCTGCATTCTGCATGTTTTGGGACAATTTATCAGATAAATATCGAAAACATTTTAATGCATACTTACATTTTAAATTATGAACTATTAATAATACTAAAATGTAAATTTAAGCATATTTAATTACAGTAATGATTTTATAAGCATTTTATATGAAATTATTCCTAATAAAAAAAAATAGTGGTTCCGTAAGTACGTATACTCTTGGAGCTTATGGGCCTGGAGAAATACTTCTTTCTGCTTTCACCGATGTTGAACAGTTTAAAAAAAGTCCACTGCTATTGATTTATTATTTAAAGAAATTAATTGAAATTATTTAAAGAAATTACATGATGTTGTTTCTTTCTTATAGAGATCAAAGATTACAGTTTATTCTCGTATGTGGGAATTTATGAATTCTCGGAAACACGTATTTGTCCAATCCTATGAGGAAGGAATACGCAGAGTCCGGGAGTCCAAAGGGAAATATGCTTTCCTCATGGAGTCCACTAAGAACGACTACATCAACGAAAGACAACCTTGTGATACCATGAAGGTCGGTCGTAACTTAGATGCAAAGGGGTACGGCGTAGCTACTCCTTTGGGCTCGAACATTAGGTAACCTATTTTTCAATAAAAAAAACTTTATTCTACATATATAATTCGTAATACATGGTTTTCAAGACCGAAACAAATACAGGTGGTGACAAAAGTTTAATGAGTCTGTGCTGACATTTTTGAAAGTTTTAATTTCACTGCGTTGGGAAGTTTTATCATATGAATATACAGACAGAGAAGTAAATGACTAACTGATTTCAAAATTAAAGATATCAAAATCAAGATTCGATTAGGGAATGAAAAGAAATGGTAAGTTTATAACAAAAACTTTAGATTTTTCTTAGAAATTTTAGAATTTAGATGAAAAATTTACTAACAGATGCCGCTGTGAACAATCAATTACCAGAGCGATTATTTCTAGCGTTAAAACAAGAGAGAATGTTGCACCGTATTTACCGTATATAAGTTTAAATCAGGTATTTTATTGATCAACGACTGATTTCCACAGCACACGAACTCTGTACATAGCACAGCGCCAACTGCTGACAACTTTTGTAACTAAATTCCAAAATTTAAGTGTACATTTTTCAGCCTTAACAATAAATGTGTCTTTTGTTTCCGAAATTATTATTTTTTAAATCAGTTAAGCCATCCACTGGACATCCAGTATTTACATAAAATTACAAATGAATTTTGGGTGATAGAAATTAGCAAGAATATCCTTTTTCTTCAATCTCTCTCGATTACTTTTTTAAATTTTCCTGGTTGTGGTCATTTTACATTAATAAACAAAAATAAATGCATAGAAATCACAGCAATACATGGAAAATGTTTTTTTATCACTGTTAAATGATATACCTCCTCTGAATTTTGCATTGTTAAATGGCAAGAAGATAAATTTTACTTGTATATAATTACATTAATATCTGTATTAAAAATTTTAAGTTCACATGAAAAGTTTTCATTAAAATTAAAGAAAAAAACGATATGAATTACATAAATAAACAGCAAAACATTTGTTTCCATCATTTTTAATAAGAGAAGCTGGAAAATGGAATCTGAATTTTTAAAATTATTGGTAGTAGACGGAAAAATCATGACTATGAATTTTTATTATATCTTACAAAAAGTCTTTTACGTTACATATAAGGGAAGAAAGAGAGATTTAAAAAATCACATTTCCTGACTCCTAATTTAAATAATGAATCTCAATGTAAAAACTATTGTAAATCCTAATAAAAGAGCGGTGATTTAATGCTCTCAATGGAATTTAAAGAATAGGAGTTTTTTATAATTAACAAAAAATTATGTATACATTATATAAATATTAGTTTATATACATTTTTACATTATTAAAGCTTTAAAATCATATCGTTCTGTAACCAATTTAAATACCTTACTTTAATGTAGGCCTTAAATGTGAAAGAATGTCTGTCTGCGCTGGAAAAATATGTCAAGTTCAAAAAAGCAGATCAAGTTCGAAAAATATAAGCGTAACGAATGGTTCGTTTTATCAAAGTTGATAAAAAGCAAAAGCACTATATTTAAATGCTCTCGATGAAGTTTAAAAATGATCTATTTTATATCAAGGTTGACTAACACTTCCAAGTCATTATTTTTATAAAAATTATTACCACTTTTATTAAATCGTGACCGAATTCTTTAATCAAGCTAATAAAATGTTAACCAATCACTTCGCCGGAGTTATAAAATACAATCAAGATGAATGTGGTTGAAATTACATCTACTGGATTCCATTAATACTTTGATCTTTTTTTCGATGGATTCTGTTACATTATTCTTTGGAAAAGCTCAATTTTTTTTATTGCAGAGAAAAAAAAAAACGCTCAGAGGAGAAATTGGAAGCATTCATTCGTATCTCTTACTATTTCCTCCATATTTCAGAGGAAAAAGTGTTCTTCAATCAATGAAACGTAGTTAATCTTTCATAAATCGATAATGTCACAAAATATTTAAGTTTCTTTTATAGAGAATTATTTTTTTAATGTTTTATCCTTTGAATGAGACTGTTTTATGAATAACATTTTTGCTTTACGTAAAAAAAAAATAATAATACCCTTTGTTGTAAGAAAAATTGCTCAAAAATTTATCTAGTAGTAGTAACAAACAAACAATAGTTTCTCAAAATATTTTCAATTTAGCTAAGTTTGTAAGTACGGGTGTTCTATTTATTTAATTTTTTTAAAGAATCTTTTAAATCTTGCGGTTCTTTCAATGAAAGAAAAAGGGGATTTGGCAAGTTTGGAATATAAATGGTGGTATGATCGATGTGAATGCAGACAGTAAATAAAAATAATTAAGTTTCTTTTACAGATACTTATTTTTAATGTTACATAGCTTGAATGAAACAAATTTTAAGAAAACAATTCTTGATTTTTGGTAAAAATAAGTGCAGTTTGATATAAACGAAATTACTAAAAAATTTATCGAATAGTAATAATAAACAAATAATAGTTTGTCAAAATGATTTCAACTTAGCTAAGTTTGTAAGAACATGTGTTCAATTAATTTATTTATGTTTTAAAGATTTTTTAAATTGTGTCGTTCGTTCAATGAAATAAAAAGGGAATTTGGAAAGATTGAAATATAAATGGTGGTATGATCGAAATGAATGCATATATATATATATATATATATATATATATATATATATATATATATATATATATATATATATATATATATATATATAAATGAATAAAATGTCTTCAATATGTAAAAATAAAGTGCAGTTTGTTATAAAAAAACGATCAAAAATTTATCTAATGGAAGTAATAAACAAATAATAGTTTGTCTAAATGTTTTAAAAGTAGATAAATTTACTTTAGATAAATAAATTTACTACAAAAGCATGGGTATTTTATTTATTTTTAGGGATCTTTTAAATCTTGCTGTTCTTTCAATGAAGGAAAAAGGAGATTTGGCGAGATTGGAAAATAAATGGTGGTATGATAGAAGTGAATGTAGAAGTGCAGACAGTAAAGTGAGTATTAATAATTATTATTAACAATCTTTATTAAGTTGACTATTTACTTGACTACTTAAGTATATTTTTTTCCAAATATTTAAAATGACTATTTTATTTTCTTGACTTCGCATTTTAACACTTAATATATAGACAATATTTAATGTAATTTATATGAAATATTAGGGCAATAATACATATCTATAATATCATACTGGTTGTCTTAAATTAGATTGATACTAAAAAAAATTTAGTAGATTTTAGATGTTTACATAATATGATGTTTATAATAAAGTAACAGTTTAAACTCCGAGTTAAGAAAGGTTTTTCCATATAACTTGACATTTAACGAATGCACTTAAAATGATATCTTATAAGAGTTTTAAAAAAATGAATATTTTTTTAAAAAAAATTTGCATTTAAACATGTTTCATTTTATGGGACATAATCGTTTGACAAGAGCTGTTTTTTTACTTTTTTATTGATGGTTCTAACAATAGGTAGTACTCCAGTATATGTCTACGATTAGGGCACAATGGTATCCACTTAATTAAAAGCAGTCCATAAGCGTGTGACTTATCATTTTTAGAATTATTGCTAATTATACCTTTTTATAAAACCTAAAATTATTAATATATTCCTGAGATATACATTATACTCTAGGAATAGTTCAGGAAAATATCAAAAAGGACTCAATTCATGAGTTCAAGACAGTTTCAGAAATTAGTTCTCGGCCCTTCAGTTCTTCTAATTTATAAAATTTGTCTTTCTTATTCGAATTTATAGTTGCTTGCACAGTATAGTTACAGTGCATTTATTTGCACTTAGTTCTGGGGTGTGATTATCCATTTTTTCAAATATTATTTAATACAGGGGGTTATAATTAAAATTCAACTTTGAAAGGATCCTACCAGAAAAACTACTGGAGCAAATGTTATTGTATTAAAGAGATCTTATAAAAATTTATTTTTCAGCAAAAGAAAAAAAAAAACATACTACCAGTAGGGAGAGTTAAATCGTATTACTGCAAACTTAACAGTATCTCTTTGAGAATCAGGCGGAATGTCATCAAGTCGGTGTCAATTCTTCAATCCCGCCAAATTGTTCACAACATTATAGTACAACAGTTAAATGCTAGACTCTGTTATTTCATGTAATTATATTGCATATAGCACTATTTTTTTTTAAAAAACGTTCGGCGGAAAATAAATTGTCATGACCTCCTTTAAACTATTATTAAGTTCAATAATCGGTCCTGTAATTTTCCTTTTATGACCATTTCTAAGAAGAACTTTTATTATAAACTACCTGTATATTCGAAACAATATCGACTATTTCATATCGAATCAAAAAAAAAAAAGTTTCCAATAAGGCAATTGCTTCATGTGTCGTTAGGCTTCTCTTACAACAAGCAAAATTACAAATTGCGCGGATAAAAAGTGCCTATTTTTCTTTAACTTAAGTGGTTTCAAAAATTGATATCTAAAATATCTAAATCACGAGAATCAGAAAAAATGTCAATAGAAAGAAACTATTATTCAACGCAAGTTTAGAGAACGCGTTTTAGGACTCGCGTTAAGCTATTGTAAAATAGCTCAAGAAAAGAATATGACACCCCTCTGAAAGAAATAATTTTATCAGAAAGAAGATTTCTTTTAATAGCTAGAAGTCGAACAGATGAGAAAAATAATCAGCATTTTTAATAAATGCTTATCTTGCAATACTATCTGAGTATTATTATAACCTCTGTCACTTTATTATCATCAATATGCTAATTCATTTTATTTCTTGAATTTCAAGGTTAAAAGACTCTGAACTTCGACAAATTTGAATCCCCTACGCTATTCATTACATGTCATAATATCAATTGATAAAAAAAAAGTTAAAAACATAACACAATGAATCGCATGGAATCCAAACAAAGAATTCAGGATCTGCAAGTTTTCGATTTCGTTTGAAACTAATATTTTTATCATAAAATTTTAAATTGAAAAAATGACCGAGTTTTAAATGACTTGCAGCGACATCTGTTACAAAAACTTTGAACTAAACCCAGAATATCTGGGGAAAAACCTATTCTCTGTCATTTAAACCTATTGCTAAAATTTACTTTTCTTTCACTCCAAATGCTTCCATGTCATACATTTTTGTAAATCTTTAGTCAAATTAGGGAAACCGTTTATTTATAATTGTTTCACCATTAATTTTTTTAAAATTTAAATTAAAAAAATTAATTTTTTTAATTTTTTAACCATTATTTGCGTACGTATTAAAGGTAATAATAATTGAAGCAGTTTTCTGGATGTTCCCTAATTACTGTTCTAATTTTAAACTATAAAATATTCGTTGATTATGAACTCAAAAAAATATTCTCCTATACTCTCAAGAATATTCTTAAATACCCTCATGAATGCTTATGAATAGCAGAATCTGACGAAATGTCGTTTTAACTAATAAATTACGTAATTACTTCAAATTGTGCAAGGTCTGTAGACCATTTAATGATACAAAATGAACTGATCAGGAATTGTAATAGTTGAATTTAGGAATTATCTATAATTGATGAATATATTCAATTTATAATACCATTTATGTTGGCTGTAGTATATTTTTATAAATAATTTAAGTAAATATGTTGTAAAAAACTACTTCATTTAATTACATATAACTTACTTAGTTATATAGGCTCTATTTCTCTAAAATCATGTAAAATATATTCTCCTTTACTTTAAGTACGAAACGCGTGATTCGTAGTAATCCGTAATAGTAGGAATATGCACCCTCAATTTTGTTTGAAATATGCAGAAAAATAGTGTAGCATGTTTTTGTACAAAGCTGGTGTAGTTCCATCACTCGAAAGAATAATTTAAAAAAAGCTGATGGCTTATTAAAAAAAAAGTTCAAATTTAGTATTTGTCGCAAAATTGAAAAAAAAAAAAACTTGCGTGCAATGTAGCTTTACATTAATGGTTTGCATACTTAAAGTTAAGTTGGAAGTTTTAAATTTTCAGTTGGCTATAAATTCGAGGAGTTGAAAGCTGTTTCGAGTACAAAAAATATAGTTTCGGAAAACGTCACAAATTACCGCTAGCTAAATTACGCAGCAAAAAAAAAAAAAAAAATATTTAACACATTAGTAGTTAAAATTTACTTCGAAAATGATTTAATTTATCTATCTAGTTAGATTTAGCTAAAATTTTTTAGTAAAAAACTTAGAAATCGAAATTACTAAAACAAGACTGATACACTAAAAAACTACCACATGACACTAGTTATCTGCTGCCCGGAGCAAATCAACGCCTCCTTTAACTGAAAGCCTCCATACGGTTTTTTATTGGTAGTCCGATCAGACCACTGTGAAGGATATCCACTTTTCGAACGAGTCATCTAATACAATATCTAGTTGAAATAAGAGAGTGATAGCAAATATATGACTAAAAATATTTGTTTTATTTATGAATATTATTGGTTTGCCTTATTCACTTGTCAACCACTACAGATCCAATTCTCAAATATATATGATAAACTGCTCTCAATCACTTATATAAAAGGTTTTGGGTTCATGCGCACAACTGGTTCACTTTTTAAACAGTCAGCGCGAACTACTTATAACAGACCGTGTGGAGGCTTTTTGATGTAGGAGGTGATGAGCAAATTGGCATCTCTTTTGAATATAATTAAGGTCCAACTCTTCTTCGTTTGAGAAAATTTAGTATAATAATTAAAACTCACTTTAATTGTAATGAATATAAAAATCTTTACTGCATCAAAAGTTTAAAAAATTTTAGCTAAATCTAACTAGATAGATAAATTAAATAATTTTCGAAATAAATTTTAACTACTAATGTGTTAAATATTTTTTTTTTTGCTGCGTAATTTAGCTAGCGGTAGTTTGTGACGTTTTCCGAAACTGTATGTTTTGTACTCGAAACAGCTTTCAACTCCTCGAATTTATAGCCAACTCAAAATTAGGTGTTAGAATCCTCTTACGATAGAGGTTAGAATCCTCTTACGGCTGTACAATTGTCGTAAGTTTTTTCCCTCGGCATCTAACGCAAATGCGCGTTAGCTCTATCACAAAGTTCTCCTCGACGACTAAATAGTTTCAATATTTGATTGATGAGTCCCCATGTCTTCTGGGTTAGGTTCAAAATTACTAGGTTACATAGTTGAACATTGATAGTTGTAAATAAAAAATTGCAGCGGTTTAATGCTGGTTAAAAATAAAATATAATTGGACCAGTCATCTTGAGGATTTATCGCTTCAACAGCAATGATACTGTGACAGAAAAATTCAAAAAATAGTAAGATTTCATTTAATTAATATTTAATTTTTCAATTAAACTATCTGTTCTTAAATTCCACCATATATTAATATTAATAAGGACATTTCTACTTTATTATAACTAAAATAAATTTGTGTAAGGATGATATGCACGTGTAAAAATATGTAAATTCTATATTAAAATAAAATAAAATTTGCAACACTTTCTACCAAATATCTTTCACAAGGTTCATACGGTCCTTTAAAAATTTAAAAGTCCTTTAAAAATTTAAAAGTAACAACTTTAAGAAAAAGAAATGTATTTAAAAAAATAGTATTCATTACTATTCTTAATATTTACTAATAAATGTATCAAATATAAAATAAATGTATCAAATAAATTGCTTCGTAAAAGATAAAAAGAATCATTTTATTTTTTTACACATCACGGCTAGCTAATAACAGAGCTGCTACTTATCCGGTAAAGATAAAGAACTGATAGTATTAACACTTAGCTTTTTCCTTTCCTTAGGGAAAATTGAATTCGCCATAACAATCACAATTTATAAGTAATGCATTAAGATAATGCATCTATATTAAAGATATTAAAAAATTGTCGACAGTCACGAAAACTTTGCATTTGCCAATATATATATATATATATATATATATATATATATATATATATATATATATATATATATATATATATATATATTATATATATTGGCTAATTTTTTTATTTAAGTATTGGAAGGTCTTATTTTGCACATCCCGAAAGCCGTTTAAATGTGAAATTACTTTACTACCTTTACTACCACTTTTTTTCCGTCTCACTTTCTGTTCTGGATTTGAGAGCTGTATGATGGAACATAGTTTTTTCACCATGTTAAAAATGATTTGGATCTCTAATGACTGAAAAAGTGTTTGTCGGCCACTGAACTGATTTAAAAATATATAGATCTCCATGACGTAGATATTAATAACTTAAACGTGAAAGAAAAGTATCAGATCAGCATGTTATGATGCTGTTTGGATCTAAAAAAAAATTTCAAAAACATCTACTGACTAAATAGTGTTTAACTACTACCAAATTAAAAAAGATAAAACTCAAGGGATCTTAGATCTATTCCCCCCCCCCCAATTTTGAAGCAGTTTATAAAATATATTTGGTGAATGGCAAGTTAACATTTTTACTTCTACCGATCATTTTATAAAATATTTACTACCACTCATTTTATAAATAAAAATATTTTAAATATACTAAGTTTGCGGGCAACCCCTGTTTTCTGAAAGATGTGGAATTCGTTAATAGAAAAAGCGTGTCACTAATCGTTGCGTGATTGTATCAGGAATTAATTGATCATATTTCTGTAGGCTTTACAACATTTGAAGTTCTTACAGAAGTTTTTTTTTTAACAAATTGAATTTTTATAAGGTTTTTATTAATTATTAAAAACATGATCATCTGCTAATCATGCCGTTGAATTGTTGTTCATACGTAGTTGTGTACTAATTCTTTTAATTCTAACGTATTAACCCTTTGCACTCGAAACATGACTTTTAGGTACCACTGTTACCTACAAATTATCTATTGCTCTAAATG
This sequence comes from Parasteatoda lunata, assembly GCA_949128135.1. Taxonomy (NCBI): domain Eukaryota; kingdom Metazoa; phylum Arthropoda; class Arachnida; order Araneae; family Theridiidae; genus Parasteatoda; species Parasteatoda lunata. The sequence goes on along the minus strand of OX421981.1, from coordinate 24,288,885 downwards.
TTAAAAACATCACTCTAAAACATTTTACTGCATAGTGATCACCACATTTTGTGGTCGCCATATGGTAGATATGTAAACAACGAGTATTATCTTAAAAACTGTTATACATCTACGGTGTTTATTCAATTATATTTTTATTAAAATAAATACATTAATAAACTTGTTTCATCTTTAAACTTATAATTTAACTAATAACACTAATAAAACTTAATTATCATATTAAAATATAAAGGTACTTATTTTTTAATCGCATGAAAAAATATTTGAATTAATTTTATTTTCTAATAGAAAATGAATAATATATTTATATTATATTATCAATTATATATTAAATTTCCTTAAAATTACAAATGAATTAATTTACAACTAAGAAACAAATAAAGGGAATTTTTGCCGCTATAAATTCATTTATATTCAAAACATATTCATTTTATTATTATTTAATGTTATAATAATGAAAATAACTTACTTTATTTTCAAATTAAGAGTTAAAATTCAGAAATTATGTACAGACTTTAACGGATACTGATTACAGAACTTGGGAGAGTCATATGTTATCTATTTTCTCACAAAATTTACAACGATAATTTCTGTCCGGTTCGTTAGGGGTTTATCCAGGTTTTATTAATTAGTCATAATATAAAGTATAACATAGTGCTTCATACTTATTATAGAACGTGGGAATACAACTATTTCTCAGAAAAATTCAATTCAATTACCAGCGCATTTAGATGTAAATAAAAAAAATTATAGTAAAAATAAAATTGTTAAGAAACCTATGATGTATGCTCGTAGAAGTGCTTGGGTGAAACTTTGAATAAAATGTTATTTATCTTATTAAAATATATTTTGTCTTTATTGATCATTTTCACAGGTGAAAAAGTTTATATTATCAAGAAAAAATTACACCCTTTAATTATTAATACAGAAAGTTTCAGAAATATAGAATTTTCTGAAAAACTAGACAATTATTACAAAAATATAAAAAATTTTTTTTTTTTTGAAAAACTAGAAACTTATTAAAATTATAAATTATTTTTTGAAAAGCTGGAAAATTATTTTCTTAAAAGAGAAATTTTTATTGCAAAAACATAAATACTTTCTTAAAAGATAGAGATTTTTTTATAAAAATAAAAATATTTTCTGTAATATTAGAAAGTTTCCCTCAATAATAAAAATATTTTCTGAAAAACTGGAAAATTTTGTTAAAAAGTTTGAAATATTTTTATAAAACTGGAGAATTGTTAACAAAAAGTAAAAATATTTTCTTAAAAGAGAAAATTTTTTGTAAAAACATAAATATTTTCTGAAAAAATAGAAAATTGTGTTAAAAAGTTTGAAACACTTTTTCATTGTGAATACTTAATACTGCATTTTTGGTTGCTATTTTGTTTGGAAGAGGTAGGTAACTGCTTATCTCAAAGGATTATATGCTGCTGTAAACATCTCCATATGTTGCTGTAAACATTTCACGGAAATGACCAGTAGTAGTTTCCTCTTCTCCATCCAACGCTTGTACAAATACAATTTACTTTGCATATCACATACCATTTGATAGATCGATTTTCCATTAAATCACTTTCAATTATCTGTTTAAGTTTTGGATGCGTTTCATCAAAGTATATAAGTAAATCTCATGATACTACCTCACTTGGAATAAGAGTCTCTTTCTTAAACACTTCCAATGCATTTTCACAATTCTTTTCCATCTTTTTATTGTTATTTGTGGAATGATCTATCTTCCTATTTCTTGAACAAGACGGTGTGTGAACGGATCGGAGATGATTGAGTAAATCAGATTTTAACCTAAAAAGATTCACTACGCAAATTAAATTTATGCGAAACTAAATGAGTGTCTAACTAAATGAGTAAGTGTCTCCTTAAATTATCATTTCGAAAAAATGTCTTTTTACATTCTTCACATTCAAAATTTTCTCGATTTTTCATGAGTTTTTAAATGTCTATACAAGTTACACTTCCGATTAAACACCTTATCACATAAACGACATTTAAAGTCTTTTTTCATTAGACTGAATTTTCAAATGTTGAACCATATTCTTTTTATGCGTTAATATTTTCCCACTTCTTTCACATATCTACAAAGTAACATGAACGCTATTTGAGCAACACACTACATTACATTAACTCAATGAATTTTTATAAAAGAAAGTTAAAGTATTCTACAGAAATAGATTATTTTTTTTAAATTGCTAAGTTCTTAAAGTTAATAACGATTTTTTCCTTTGTTCTCTATTATTACCTACAACGAAATAAATATATGATCTTTCTTTCAAAGATCAATTTCATATAACAAAAAGTAACAATTTTAACTATATTGAAATCATCATAAGTTTTCAAAAATCCTCGAAACGTAAATATTCAACAAGTAATTTCAAGTTATACAAAATTTAACTAGTAAAATTTCAAAAATAAAATTTGCTATTTTTAAGAAAAGTAAAAATATCTTTTTAAAAGTGAATATTTTTTTTTTGTCTCTCTCTCTTTTAAGAAGATATTTTTACTTTTTGTTAAAAATTATGTATATATATATATATATATATATATATATATATATATATATATATATATATATATATAACCACTTTTTGTATCATTTCAATATATAAATTCGGGACAAAACGGGTTAAAAAGTCATCTAAATGAATCAAGAATCTGCAAATTTTAGATTTAGATCCCCGCCGCTTTCTAAAATATTCGGTCTTGTCTGGAACTGTTAGCATCTCTGCTTAAAGCTTATCCTTCAAATTTAGTTAACAATTTTGACATATAAAATTTTCCAAAACATTTTCTTCCAAAAGAAGGATTGCTGACATGGAGTTAATTTGAAAGTGTTTCCGAATTGTTGACTAACCCCTGCATATATGCTAAATAAATTTATCTTCTGTTGCATGCGATTTTTGAACAGATCTTAGGTATTTCAATGTGAAAATCAATTGAACTCAACCAGTTACAATATTTATGCAATTGAATAAAATGTTTCTAAGCAAGTTTTTTAAAACACACCTGAAGGAATATTAAAAATCTCTACGTTACCAAGACGTAAAGAGTTGAATAAAGAAGGTGATACTATATTTCATTTTATATTGCTGTTGGTTATGTTCATATTCTTTAAGAGTTATTTTTAACAGTGCAAACAAGTGTATATGAATGTTTATATTTCAATATGTTCTTTATGAACTATTACATTCGGACACAAAATCAATTAATAATATCCTTTTTAAAGATCTGTGTAGATTTTCAAACATAAATACTTTCAGATTTAAATCAGCACACCGGAATTGGGTAATTCCAAATACTTGTATAATTGCAACAAAAATTTATGTGTAACAAGTGTAATTATTTTACAATTTATATTGAAAGCAGGTGATTGTAGCAACCACATGAACTGCGAACATCATTTCCATTCGCGTGTGTAATTCCCTTGCTCTGAAACCATCAACGTGTATAATGCATCGAATGGGATTTTTAATCTCTATACGGGATTGATAAAAATGCATACTGATCAGACACCTATTCAAAACAACGGGAAATTGAACTCCAGCCTATGTCACGCTGTGCGAAGACGCTACCCACCACACCGTCTGGCCAGTATAGAACCGAAGACAAAAATACCTCTCTTCCAACTATTACGGAATTTCTGAATTTACAGGAATAGCAGTAATAAAAGTAATTTATAAATAGTTTTAAACGTTTGCACTCAAGGTCCTTTCAACGATTAAAAAACATGAACACTACCACTAAAATTTTTTAAGATAATACTCGTTGTTTACACACCTACCATATGACGACCACAAAATGTGGTGATCGCTAGGCAGTAAGATTTTTCAAAATGATGTTTTTAACATTTAGAACAATAGATAATTTGTAGGTAACAGTGGTACCTAAAAGCCACGTTTCGAGTGCAAAGGGTTAATACGTCACAATTAAAAGAATTAGTCCACAACTACGCTTAAACAACAATTCAACGACTTGATTAGCAGATGATCATGTCTTTAATAATTAATAAAAGCCTTATAAAAACTCAATTTGTTATTAATACAATCACGATAACCCTCTAAACAATTAATTATTAATAAAATCACGCAACGATTAGAGTCACGTTTTTCTAATTAACAACATCTTCAGTAAATATAGGTGTTTGCCGCAAACTTAGTATATTTAAAATATTTTTATTTAAAAAATGAGTGGTAGTAAATATTTTATAAAATGATCGGTAGAAGTAAAAAAGTTAACTTGCCATTCACCAAATATATTTTATAAACTGCTTCAAAATTGGGGGGGGGGGATAGATCTGAGACCCCTTGAGTTTCATCTTTTTTAAGTTAGTAGTAGTTAAAAACTATTTAGTCAGCAAATGTTTTTGAAATTTTTTTAAAACCAAACAACATCATAACATGCTGATCTGATATCTGTCTTTCTCATTTAAGTTATTAATATCTATGTCATGGAGATCTATATCTTTTTAAATCAGTTCAGTGGCCAACAAACACTGTTTCTGTCATTAGAGATCTAAATCATTTTTAATCAGTTTAATGTTGGAAAAACTATGTTCCACCAAACTGCTCTCAAATCCAGAACAGAAAGTGAGACGGAAAAAAAGTGGTAGTAAAGTAATTTCACATTTAAATGGCTTTCGGAATGTGTAAAATAGATCAACCTATACTTAAATAAAAAAATTATCCACCACTATTTACTTTTTCTTGGGAAAGAAACAGTTCAATATAAATGTTATATTTGTTGGAGAGATTTAGTTATTGCGTATATTTTTTCGTTGAAAACAAAGTAGAATAAAATAGTTTTCTTAAATGAGAGATTTTGCCTTTTTCTATTTTGATAAGTAAAAGCTGTCGGTCTTGCGCAAAACGCAAAAATATTATATGTGGCTTGCTGACCACTAGTTTAGGACACTTCAAAATTCCACAAGTTTTTATCTATATTTTGAGTAAAAGCTTGATTGTTGCTATTTTTTAATTAGTAATATGATTTTAGCTGTAATTAATTTATTTAATTGTTTTATTTAGCACCTGGATATATAAGACTGCTACTTATCTGTATATATATATATATATATATATATATATATATATATATATATATATATATATATATATATATATATATATATATATATATATAGATATAAATATAGATAGATAGATAGATATTGATATGCATATTTCAGTTGGTTTAGAACAAATTTTCATTTTAATCAAAGGGTTTATAGTTTTTAAAGATAGCTAAACATCAGATTAATTTAAATCAACGAATAAATATTAATTCTGCTATTGTTAAAAAAATTTTGGGCGTGATTGGCAATAAAATCGAAAATACCAAACAACAATTCTTCATAATTTTGTATAACTACAGTTTATGACAGCTGACAGGATGCATTCTATGCTTATGATAACTTACAAAATTTGAAAAGATATTCCTTATAAAGTATCGAAACAATTCAGAACTCGTATCCGGTTTCAAATTTACCCTCAAGATAGCTATTATAGATAATGTCAAGCAAACCAGCCTTATTATGAACGAATAAGAAAGCATTACCTTAAAAAGTTTTTGCTGAAATTTTGACATCATTTATTCTAAGTTAGCGAACTACATAATTAACTCAAAATGAAAGTTACCGGTAGCTTCTTCTTTCTAAATTACGCGGCGAAAAAAAAATGTATAAATTATCGATAAGGTTGAAACAAGGTGGTTGAGATAATGATGGGAAATGAATAGTTTCGCCCTTGAGATTTAATAGATAAATTGGTGTAGAGAATTTTTGCATTACTTGATGACATGGATATGTGGTTAGTAGGTTATTGTATTAATAGTTTAGCTGTGCAAATCTACTTCGAAAACGATTCTATTGTATTAACTAGTTAAACGTATCTAAAATTACCGAAATATTTGATTTATGACATATATTCAGATACACTGTTAATAAAATTGATCCTGCTTACTTTGGCGCCTCTTACAAAAGTGAGTTCTTGCCAAGAAATACACTGTTAATATTTTTTCATTATAATCAGGTAAATTTTGTTTTTGAATATTATCCATCCTATGTATACTAAAATAAATTTATATGCGTCATCAAGAAATTTTGCGCTGTTAAATTAAAAAAAAAATTTAAAAATTCGTATGGTACTTTATTTTAAAATAATTTAGTTATAAATTCCAGATAAAGAACTGATTTGAGTATGGAAAAAAAAAATCGTTTGGAAAATTCAGTGTTTCAATTTTTCAATTATACTCTTCAAATACTCGTTAACTGTTAGTGAATTTATAATGAATAACATTCAAGACGAATTTTTTTTTCCATTTGTGAAAATTTCGCAAATAATTACGACCCATTTTATTTGCATTCGATATAAAAATATGTTATGCATCAAAAGTTTTAATATTTTTATCTAAATTTAACTAGTTTGATTAATTAAACCATTTTCAAAGTAAATTTTGTACTACTAATCTATTCATACTTTATTTTTTGCATCTTAACTTAGCATTTTAATCATTAATTTTTGCATCTTAATCAGATACCAATAATTTGTGCAGTTTATTGAAACTCTTTTTTCTATAGTCGATTTAGCTCTGAGTTATTTGCAAGAAATATATTATTAATAATATTTTAATAGAATGAAAAAATGAATATATATATATACAAGGAATATTCACACAGTTGAGTGAAGTTGAGTTCCTTGAGTACTTCAACTACTATTCTGCCCGAAATATGAACCACGTGTCTTTCTGAAACTCGTAGAGTCTCTATTTAAGGCGATGATCTCAACTATGCCAACTTGCTCCACTCAGTGAAAAAAATATTTTCTAGTGGTAACGTAATTTAAGTTATTTTTAGTACAGTATTTTTAATTTTAAATTATTTTTCCACCACTTCATAATGAAAACTCAAAGCATTATATGAAGTGCAACTTTTTTGCATTCATTTTGTAACTCCACTGCCTGCTTACCTCAATGCTCAACCAAAAGTGTGTTAAAATTATAGATGAATGGAATAGGGGCCGCTTCGCGGCGCAGTTGCCCAATAAAATCAAAACACTAGGAGGCATTCATTTTGTGGTGACACTTGTTAAGATTGGGCGTAATTATCCTTAGTTTACAAGTTTTACTTTTTAATTTGCTACTCACATCTTTTGCAGAAAATGGAGCAGTTTGCATACCTGTGATCTTTTTAGCTTCCACTAATAACTAATATCCACTGATGTTTCATTTTCGCAATAATCTATAGTATAGTGAATTGAATATTTTTGGAAAAAAAATTTAAAGGAAATCAGCGTTTCAGCTAACTTGATAATTTCTTTGATAGTTGAATTGATTTCGCTGACAATTGAATTATATTGGTAATTCAAAAAATTGAAAATATGTTGTTTATGACCAAATATAACTACTTGAACCGTGGTAGATCAGGTTACAGAGCGTTCACTTTCCAAGGAGTTGACCCACGCCCTAACCCCAGCAAGGGTTGATTATTGCAAATTCTGCTCCCTGCTCGTACCGATCCCATTGCTGACTTAAAATATCCTCAGTGGCAGGCTGATCATGGGTTATAATTTCTTTGCCGTCGGACTAACAGTGGGAGGTGTTTTTTTCCACCCCTTGTAATGCAAACGTGGGCTTGCTCCATCAAAAGGTCCTCCATGAAAGCTAGTTTGTCCCGATGCTTGATCCAGGAGTTCCCTTCTCTCTTGGGTTGGGTTCAAAATTACAAGTCTACGGAGTCTAATATTTATACTTGTAAGCTCAAAATTAAGTCGGCTTTTCACTACTAGTTTTAAAATAAAATAAAATACGACCAATTATATAATTAAAATATTTTTGGGTCTGAAGGAAATAAATTTTAAAAAAAGAAGTAATTGAATAACTTTTTATGTGCCTGAGAAAAGTAAAATATGGAGAGCTAGAATGTTAGCGGGAAATGGAATAAATTTATAAATTTTTTTATGACTCGTGGAGATCATGTTATAAAATGAAAAAAAGAAATAAATCTCATCTTCGTCTTTTTTTTTTTTTTTTTTTTTTTTTTTTTTTTTTTTTTAGAAAATGTTCTTTTTTCAGTTTTTTCACTTAAAAGAAAGAACAAAAATGAAAATGTTTTCAAACTTCTTATCTTTAATTTCATAATGTTTTTAAGCTTTTACTCTTAAAACAAGCGTATTTACTCTATCGATAAAATCTGCCATTTTATGCTAACATCATTTATATTCAGAGATGATCTATTTTATTGTGCAATTTAGACTTGAAGCTATTGTTTCAAGGACATTTCCCTAAATACTCCAATTTATATTCTGCTCGAAATATAACTCAGTTGCCTTTTTATCTAAGTTAGATATGATTGTCCAAGATGATCGAAAAATATTTTATTCATATGAATAGTTTTAAGATTTACGTGTTAGAACATTGTAGCGCTATATGTAGAAAAATACTTAATGCATGTGTGAAAGTCATTAATTTAACAGAACTATATTGAGGGATTGTTATATCAAATATGATATCGACATCATAAAATATTTTGAAATTCTACTCTCAAATGAGTTGAATTTTAAATGAGAGACAATTACTTTTAGTTTAGAAATGTTGAAATGCTCCAAAAAATTAACGCATTACCCAGTATAATTTTTGATCTAATGATAGAAACTTCATTTTTCAGGACTCAATCTTAAAGGTTCAAGGGTTGACCTCAAATGTGCTAATTAATTAGTGCAAGGGATATTTTAAGTTACAAAATCAGACAAAAATAAATTAACTTTCTATGAAAAAATATACACTTTTTTTCTACTGATTCGGATGTCTGAACCCTAAAATATAGGGGTTTGCCGCAATCTAGGAAACATGATCCCAAATGTTTGGTCTCGACAGCAGTTCAAAGTTTGGTCCCCTTAATGTTGATTTTACTTTCTGTGTATTTCACCATATCTCGAGAACTTTTAGAGGAAATGGAAAAAAAAATCCACATAATTATAAAAAATTTATTCAAAGATAAAAAAACCAAAAGGTGAAATACAACTTTTAGTATATATTTGTTTTTTTTTTTTATTATTTTATTAAATCATAGTTGAAAACTCTTGAATTGTAAGGTATAAAATTTTTTGCATAATTTCGTTTCTTTTTTTTTTACAAAATTTGGACGAAATCGGTCGGAAATGTCGTATATATTGGTTTTAGAAAAAGTTGTGTTTTTGAAATTTAATTTCTAAGGAATTATTGGACCGATTCTGCTCAAATTTTGCATTTTCCCATGTAAAGTGCGTTCTTTAAAATGAAGTAAAAAATTGGGTTCTTCATGATTCAAAATTTTTCTGAGTGTTATTAAATAAATTAATAAATACTCACTAAAATTTATGTTTTGCATGGAATTTTCTTTGGTTAAATGGATTTTATAATATTGTGCAAAAAATTTTTAATTCACTTAAAAAATTCTCGATATATGATGAATACGAAAGAAGTGAAACCAACATAAAGTAGTCAAAATTTTAGACCACTTTTCTGACCAAGCCATTGGAGCCATATTTACCAGATTGGGGCAACCCCCTATATTTTGGGGGTCAGAAATCCAAACCAGTCGAAAAGAAGATATATTTGTTCCTAAAAAGTACGTTTTTGTATCATATTTTCTTAACTTAAAATATTGTCTATACAAATTAATTAGCGTATTTGAGGTCATTCTCACGAACCATTAAGATTGAATCTTAGAGCGTGAGGATCCAATCATTAGATCATAAGTTATTTAGGGTGGTACGTAAATTTTCTTGCGCAACTGTACCGGTTGAAATCGCGTAAACAGAGGTAAATTTTGAAATTTATTTTAATTTTTGTGAGGGTTCTTAAAAATGATGGATCTTAGAAAAAGAATCTTTTTGCAAAAATAAGAACTTTTGATAAACAGTAAATTCTCTTTCAAAAAATATTTTACAATCATTAGGCATATATAATTTTGAAATAAAAAATGCAAGAAAGTAAATAAAGTTCATGCTTTTCATAGATCTGTTTAAATTGGTTGAATATGATGGTTGTCAAAATCGTTGTAAATCAAAATTATTAAATTAAAAATGCAGTTATAAATAATAAAATTTAATGCAGTTTTAAATAATAAAAAAATTCACTTAAACGGGAGAATTTGGCATGGATTTCCAATGAGTTTGCTTTAGTTTGCTTCTGATTTCAAAACATAAAAAGAGAGCTCACGTTGTTCAGTGTTAAAAAGTTTTGGAAAAAATGGTTAAATAACAATTTATTTAGCTGTCATTTTATTATATTCAAACAAAATGGTCAAGTAACCATAAATAGGATGGTATTCAAACTGTTAACTTGGAGAAAAATCATTTATTAACTGCTTACACCTAATGCGGCCCACCTGATGAAGCCTCTTAGTTCCTTGCAACTGGATACATATTATAATCCATAGGGGTAATGTGTCATCTTATGACCAACAGAACAGGAGTTCGTGTCCTCGCGTTAAATCCACAGTATTTCCTCTAGATAAACTATACATCCTATCTTCATGACTTAACGAAAAGGATTTTTTTTTCGGTATTGAGACTATGCTGGTTATAAATGATTAAAAAGCCATATGGTTTTGTAATCATGGTTTTCAACCACACTAATTGTAAATAGATTAAGAATCGTAAAAGTTAAAAATGTTATTTACCAAATATTTTACGGTTAATTGGAGGAACAGACTGCTATCGGTTTTATTACCAAGATTTTATAATGCAAATTCTAACAGTGTTGCCATAGGATATTTTTTAATTATGAATACATTACGGTAAGTACAATTGTTTGAATGAAGTAATAGCATAACCTCCCACATTTGAGGTAGTATTGAAAGAGCTGTTCATGTGCTAGCGTTTTTTTTTTTTTTTTTTTTTTAAGCAATGGAAATTTTTATAAAACTTTTATCAGAATTGAAGAACATAGTGTCATTTGCCTGTCTCACCTTTTATACTGGGGTCGGACAAAAATATGAAAACACTTCCATACTCACTACGTAAGCGACTGTTTTTAACAGCGAGTGTTTTTTATGATTTTAGGTAGCAAAACTGCTTGCATAGTTTAAAAGATCATGTTTGAGGGGAGTTGGTAGAGCATATATCAATAATACTAAAACTGACCTTTTTCAATGTACCTTTTCTTGGAAATTTCTTCTGATATCACTTTGAAATTTTTTGAGGATATGTAAGATTATATCAGTTCTTTGTGGTTACAATGTTTTAGCTGTTGTAATGTTTTAGCATTAACAAGAATAATTTTTAAATTATAAAAGACTTTTGCTCAAAAATGAGAAAAACTTATAAAAACTTATAAGTTCTCAGTTTATACTTTTTTTAAAATAAAATTCTGCCAAAGATATATATTAACAGTTATCTCAGTGTAACAATGTATAAGTAAATAATCTCAAAAAACAAAAAAAAAACTGAAGCAGTATCTTGTTTAGTTGCTCAGAAAAAGTAAGGTGGAAAAATGTACATTTTAACATTATTGGTACACTACCCTACTATAATGGAGGAGTCACTTTCAGTTTTTAACATTTTTTTTTTTATTTCTCAGGAAATACTTAGAGAGTTATTTTGTAACTTTAGATATGTTTAGTTCATGCAATTTTTCATACTTAGCAATAAACTTTGACGTTTTCAGAGGTTCAAGAGACCTACAAAAACTTTTGAAAGAAAACCAGTATTTTGTAACACCCTAAACTTGAAAAGCAAGCAATAAGCTTTTAACTTGTATCGATTACTTTTATTGTTATTTTTAATAACTGCATAAAGTTTCGTAAACCTAGATTAAATATTTATGGAGGTGAGAACATTTTTATAAAAAAAAAAATAATAATTTTTCTCCTGACGTTTTTTTATTATAACTTTACAGATATTCAATGGAGTTAAACAAAATTGTTAGAGAAATTTAAAATTAGTTACAAAATTATTGATTTAAAATTTTAAGAAAATTCGTTAAAAACTGCGCACGTTATGAGTACTTAAGCTAGTTCCGTTATGCTGCGCAAGCATCTAAAAATTAAAAACTTTTTTTATAATTTTGCAGTGAAACGTATTTTCCTACTAATCAAAAAAATTTATTTGAATATCTTAAAAATTTAAAAAGTTTTAAACAATTCTCTAAGTAGTTTTTTTTTTCTCTTTTCAAAAGAAAGTTTAAAACGATCGGGGGGTTTTCACAAATTTTATTTTGTATCATAAATCAACATTTAATAACAAATGATAATACCTTACCATAATCGTCCTTAAACTAAACTTCGACTTTGAATGGAAAAAAAAACATGCAAATGAAAACATACTTTAATGGGAGTAATCCCCTACAATGCTGGTCTCATTTTAAATAAAAGTGGTTTCAAAGAGCAAATTGAAATTTGTGGATATCCCCATATCGATTTGAGCTTTATTTTTAAAAAATAAAAACACTACTTGGAAAATTACTTGTAACTTTTTAAGATATTCAAATAAAGCTTTTATCATTAGTTGCCAAATACGATTCCCTACAAAATTATGAAAAACAGTTTTTTTATCTTTTCTGTACTTTCTCAATGCAAAAGAACTATCATAAACACACATATATCCAGCAGTTTTTAATTTTTTTTTAGATTTAAAATCAAAAATTTTGAATTTGTCCTACAATTCTTCAAAAGTTTTGTTTAATTCCATTGAATATTTATGAAGATATAGCAACAAAGCTTATGGTGAAAAAAAATATTTTTTTTTTTTCAAATAGCCACATCTCCTAAAATATTTGCTCTAGGCATACGAAACTTTGTACATTTATTACAAATAACAACTAAGAGCCGTACTGGCTCAGGGGATGGAGCGTTCACCTTCCAATGAGGTGAAGCGGGTTCGAATCCCCAGCGATGGCTGGTCGAAACGAATTCGCATCCAGCTTGCGCCGACCACAGGGTTGACGTGAAACATCCCCAGTGGTAGACGGATCATGGGATAGAGTCCCTTTGTCGTCAGGCTAACCGTGGGAGGTTCTCGTGGTCTTCCTCTCCATTTAACGCAAATGCGGGTTAGTTCCATCAAAAAGTCCTCAGCGAATGCAAATTTCTCCCAATACTTGATCCAGGAGTTCCCTTGTCTTCTGGATTAGGTTCAAAAGTACAAGGCTACGGCGTTGAACATTAGTAGTCGTAAACCCAAAAAAAATTGGGTCGGATGCTCAACGACGGCTATAAAATAAATTAACCACTAAAGTAATCGATACAAATTACAAGTTTTTTGCTTGATTTTCTGGCATAATGTGTTCAAAAATACTTCGTACACTTTTCTTCGTAATTTATTGTATATCTTCAATACATTTGAGTGCTTTAAATCTTATTGCTAAGCATGAGAAATTGTATGAACTAAACGCCTCTAAAGTTACCAAATAATCTTTTAAGTATATCTTGACGAATATATAAAAAAAAGAAGTTAAAAACTGAAAGTGACTCATCAATTATTGTATTGGTAGTGTATATCCCCTACTGATTCCGATTAAAACGTTTAAAAATTATGTCTCTTCTGTTTTGCAAAATTTAAAATCGAACAGAATGAGATGAGAAAGTTTATAAATTCTTTCTAAATTAAATGGAAGCAATTTTTAATCAGCCCATTGGATTGAGAAATTTATATATAAATGCCAATTGTGATAGTAAAAAAGGAAAGATGCTTTGAACTTCCTATACTTATTTTGGTTGATGCAAGCTTTGCATGGGTCAAGAGGACATAATTTTAAAAACTTTAAATCTGATTTTTTAAATTTTGTCAGCAGTTTTCTACGTAAAATCTTCCAAACTGCCCCTTAGAAAATACTTTTTAAGTAAAGTAGGAGTGGAGGCGTTTCGATATTTTTTCTCCAACTTCTGCATACCTGTTAAGTTTATGTATATATTTTAGTGGCCAAAATACATTCAATTTTAATTTAACTAAAACAAAATACAACTACCAAGAAGTATATTTTCTGAAACCACGGTAGCCGTAGCATTTGGAGAGTATGTATTAGAAAAGGTAATATAATATGGTAGAATATGATTCCAAAATATATCTACTTTAAATTCTTTACTATTTTACGTCATAAAATTATGTTAAGAGTAAAAATATGTAATAAAAAACATGGTTAAATCATCTATTAAATAATATACAATAAATTCATTTTTCTATTTAAATCATATAATACATGAACGTTAAATGTTTGCCATATAATAAAATAGAAGGTCTGCTTCCCTAAATATTTTGCTGATTTACAAATAAATGTTGGGCATTTAAGAGTTTCATTATCTAACTCTAAATAAAGTTTATTTTCTAAATAAAATAAAGACACTAGTTTCAACGAATAGTGAAACGGGGTCTTAAAAGTAATAGTTAAAATGAATAGTAATGCTGCAAGAAGGAATAAAAAGTTTCAACTCTTTAACAGAAATTTATTTCCCTTATTTTTCGTTTTGTTTCGGATTAAAGAGAATTTAAAATTGTCACCATTGAAATAGCGAAAAGTTTTTCAGCGAAAATGACTTTTTTATAACAAGAAGCTGTTTCGCTCTGATTGTTGAAAAAATAAATATTGTCACATCATATTTGTGTTTCTCTCTAATGCATTTAAATCAATTAATATTTTAATTGAACAAGAAACTTTAAATCTGTTAATTTCAAAATTTAAATATTGAGAAGATGGTATACTTGAGAAAGAAATTATAGTACTGTTTATATGTTTAAACAACAAGGATCTTTCTCAATGACACCTAATACTTTGACTCTGAAAATAACACTGTGTTTAGACCTCTTACACAGTTTTAACCCTTTTCGTTGAAGTTTAGTCTACCTGGCAACACTCATTCTACAAATCAGGGCTCGAAAAACCGCCCGTCCTCAGCGGTCAAAAATTCTCCGCGGGCAACAAATTTCTCGAATCCGACGTCCGCGCGGACGGCCATTTTCCCGTTAAAGTTCGTGATACATTTTCAATTTTTGTTATCTTACAAGAGTCTATCGCCTCACTTCTATAATGACCCTCTAATCTAGAAATACAGCAACATACTGCGCTTGGTGGAATTGATGTTTTCTCTGTCTTAAAAAAAGCATTAAACGCAATTATGAACATCTACCTAAATGGAAAACCCCTTTCAGATTTCTGAGCAGAAACCTCTGTAAATCATTGGATTGATTGTAGAACTGGCAAACGTCATATTTGATTCATTAAAAAAACGCATTACCCTCGGATAAATTTACATTCCAGATAACTTGACCTTTGTCATTTAAATTATTTCATATAATAAATAAATTATTTCATAAAATAAATACTAGGTTACTATTAGTAACCTAGTATTTCTTTTATTACTGTATAATGTAATCCTAGTATTTGTAATCCTAGTAACTACTAATTCATTGTGCAATTGATATGATAAATGTTTGTAATTAATAAGAGAAAATTATATTTTTATTTATTTAGAAGTGACTGGTTAGTTCCAAACGAGGACGGGTACATTGTTGGACAAGCCGTCCTCGGGGACGGTAAAAATTTCCAAGTTTTTTCGAGCCCTGCTACAAATGTTACTAAATTTTAATGTAAAACTATGTTAATGTAATCTTATGTTAATGTAAAACTAGTTGCGCTAAAACGTTTTGCAACTGATATGCCTTATACAACAATTTTCGAGATAGTGATACCTTATGGTAGGCAGAACTGTTTGGCTTTTTCTCTAAACTGCTAAGAAAGAAGCACTTGCTTTACCTTTTTATTTACTATTTTTTAAAGTAACAGTTTTACTAAAAATATTGTAGAAAAAAAATTGGTTAAACTGTAAATGAGAATATGAAAGGAAGGCTTTGTATTTCTGTTTCTTTCTAATTGCACTTGGACCAGGGATGACTCTTGGATGACAAACCAAGCTAGCCAGTCATCTGCCTTTTGCGAATTAAACTAGGAAGATGAGCTTTTCATTTGACCAGGCAGCACCGTAAGGATGAAACTACTTCTTAGATCTGAATCCTACTTATAGATGGCAGCAACACTCATTCGTAAGGCCACTTCCTCACTTTAGACATTTGAAGGGGAAAGGCATTTTCACCAGATCACTGTATTCATGGTACTGCTTTGCGTCCGATCACAGGACTTTCAATTCCTCTGATTTTACGTGCACGTGTATCGCAGATCTTAGCGGATCCCCTCTAAGCGGGATATTAGAGGATAGAACTTCGACTCCACCAGAATCTCTAACCACTGCACTGTAGGGCAGGAGACCATGACCTTTGGCCAAAAGTAAAAAGTAAATTTTCAACTAAAATATGTGTAGGCAGTTTTAATATAGCCCTAATTATGTGTTCAAAATCATTCCAAACATTATAATTTACTTTTTGGACATACGAGAGTATACAATGTAGAGAAAAATATTTTTAAAAAATATTTTTTTCTAATGTGACTTTTAAATTTATATTTCAGAAATATGTATAGGAATTTTACCTTACTGTTAAATTTTTATCAGAGTAATTAGTCTGAAATAATAGTACAATTTTTCAATTTGTTGGATTGGTTAATACTCTTGACAAACTTATAGTTTATATCTTATTATTTGACATTTTACAAGGTTTGAATGACTTTCGAAACTTAGTTCCAAACAATTCCACGAGGTAATAAGTTAAACTTTTTTTTGTTGTCTTCTTTGATGTTTCTTCTTTCGAAAAAACCTACCCCATTTTGCCCATATTGCAAAGGTGGCCTAAATGTACCGATAAACAATAATTATGTTTTTTTTCATGTTTTTGTGTTATTTTGTAATATTACTTCGGAAATATAAATTGCTTTTCATTTTTAATGCAAAATTACGAAAATTATTATATTTTCATTGCTATATTTAATTATTTAAATGTACTATATTATTTTTTTATTAATTTTGCTCACCATATTTCAGCCGCCATTTTGGTTTTTTTTTGTTGGTATTTTTTAGTGTATTTCAAAATTTTAACAACTATGAATTCAATTTACCTGCACATAAAAACCCCTAAATAAAAAACCCAAAATTTTGAAATTTTTTTTATCGAAATACAAATTTTGGCTACGAAACCTTGGATGCTGGCCCACTGTGCCCTGGGTTACCATAACCGAAAGAAAGATTCAAATGGGAAACGTAACATCGATTTCAGTTATTTTGGCGATGTTATGTTTGCAAATTTTAGATTGTGTGTAATTTTAGGTGGCAAATGTCAGATTGAGTGTAATGACTTATCAGTGAGTCATATGAGGTGAATTAATTATGAAAATTAAATGTTTGAATAAAATGTTTGAGTTCAAAAAAATTTAATTCATTTAACCATATTTTTCCCCATGAAACAGAAAAAAAAAATTTTAAATATAACTCATTGTTAATCCATAGCAATTTATGATTACAACCTGTACGAAAAATTTTAAGAAATAATAGCATATTTTGATGAAACTAAAACATTTATAGACACTGTCCAAAAAAAAACCGAAATAAATAAATAAATAAAAAGGAAAAGAGAGACGATGATACTAATATTCGGAACAATATATGGTGATTATTCGGGTAATCAATAAGTCATCTAAAAAGAATATATATATATATAGCACGAAAAGAATAAAAAGGAAAGAGAGAAAAATGAAGAAAATTAAGAAAAGAATAAAAGTTTTATTTACTGCGCATAAGCTGCAAGTATATAGAACACAAGTAAGCACATCAGTAAGAACGCGCCATAAAAGTACCCTCTATTTATGATTCTATTCTCTATTTATGCTTCTATTTTAATTTTTGTAATCTAGCAAACTTATAAATAAAATATTTTAAATCATTCTTGAAAGATTCCGGAGATTGTAAGTTCATTTGAATTCGCTACTGGCTTTAGATATTACATTTTATATTTTATTTTGTATTCATAAATATGTAGCATCAAATTTTCAGGACAATAGAATGAAAATTCATTTTGCTGGAACAATTTGAAATTTGTAAGCAGGGCATCAAAAGGGCGTGGTCAAGACTGAAATAAACATAATTTCGTCCATTCGGCTCTAGTTCAAGAATTTTTTTTTTAAATGCTCAATTAAATGCCCAGATATAAAAAATATAAAAAATAAAAAAAACGAATTTTTTTTGGCTAATTTTTGCTTATTTGAATGTCCCTTGTCACCTTAAACTGAATGAAGCTAAATATTTTATTATTTTTAAAATACACTTGAAAAGTTCAAAAAAAATTTTTATATATATATGTATATATATATATATATATATATATATATATATATATATATATATATATATATATATATATATATCAAGAAAATATTACTTAGTTTTTCGTAATTTTAATTTGTAAAAAAAACATCAAAATTTATATTTGATATTAATATTTATAATTTTATCTGTTTAATCTGGTTTCAAACTAATTCAAATGGCATTCCTTCTAATTGTTTTATCATAGTGGGATTTTAAAAAAGTTTTCATTCTTATTACCTTTTATTCAGGCAAAAAATACTTGAAACATATCGCAAAAAATTTGATTTGGATCAATGGAACAGATTTGACCTTTAAAAGTGAAGGTTAAACAAAATACATTCTGAAAAATTAAGGTTTTTACAGAAAAAGTTTCTTCGTGTTAGCCAATTTCATTATGTGTCAAAAAGTTCGTTGCGTGAATATGAATTACGTCTAATAACATATTGATAGATGTAGCGAAATATTTTTTCTCTGAGCGATTATCTTATTATTTATTAACTCATTTGACTTAGAAAAGTGAAAATCGCTTATGTAACTTGAATTTTTGATATTTTCAAAAACTATTGATGCTAAAAAATAATGTCGTAATATATTTCATTCACATACTTTTCGAAATTTTTTAAAAAAAATGCATTGAATTTCATTTTTTCCATATAGTATTTTTTATTTATCGTTCTTGGAATAATTTTATCGTGTTTCCTTATTTTTTTTTTATGTGCTCCCTGATGCATTTCATTGCTGTTGTAGAGCAACCATTACAGAATGGTTGAAATAAAGTTAATATTTATTTAATAAACTTTTCGTTGAATTACTATTGCATACCTGCCAACTTTTAATCCTTTCAAGGATGATTTTCCCCAGTGGTAGTAAATTTAAATTTAAAATGCAATTTTAAGCAGTAACATTCGCGGTATTTTGAACAAGCTTATGCGGAATACAGACCTACCAACTTTTACGCATTTGGCGTTAAATTTTATTTTCATATTTAAAGTGGTAGTAAATATATACTATTTTTTCCTTTATAAACTTAATTTTTAAATGTTTTTGATAACCACTATTCTTAAAAAAATTAAGCATCTATACTAATATGCGTAACTATCATAGCTGTCTGCTTAAGCTTCTCCGAATACAACGCATTTTTTTGCTTAAATTTGAAATTTTAATTCTATTTTAATACCACTGGGAAAAACCATAATGGAAGGGATTACTACAATATTATTACATATTAGTATATTAGAATATATGCTTAAATTTTTTAAAAATAGTGGTGGATTAAAAATATTATAAATTAAGTTTATAAATGCAAGGAATATATAGAAAGCATATATTTTACTACCACTTTAAATATAGAAATAAAATTTTACGCCAAATGCGTAAAAGTTGGCAGCTATGCTATTGCATTTCATGAACATCTTGCGTACGAATACAGAAAGTCAAAGTTTTAAATTTTTATCTAATAAAATAGTTATTTGTACCGGTGTAGTTTTGGAAAAAAGGCATATTAATTACTTATTAAATACTAAAAATATGTGAAAGTGGAAAAAGATATAATTAGTAAGAATTATAAATTTACTGACTTATATTAAAAATTTTAAAAGCAATTAATATTCACGAAAAACTAATTAAGATATATATATATATATATATATATATATGTATATATATATATATATATATATATATATATATATATATATATATAGATAGATAGATAAATAAAGTGGTAAGGAATTACAGATTAAAGCATAATTTTTTGTAACACAACAAATTTTCATAAAACTCACAGAATTCTTAAGAACCCAATCATTAGATTCTCCGAACTCTTATACAAATGTTTAAATTCTGTTTAACTCTGGACACATTTCTTTTATTTCAAATTAAATACAGTATCGTATCAATAGATAATCTTTTCTATAATTAAGAAAAAGTATTTTCTGAAACAATGGGAAACTCATAGTAGATAGAGTTTGATTGGTTCTTATTTCAATTTTATAACATTTCCTAACAATTTTTTTAAATAATATTCAGGCCGGCAAGGTGGTCGAGCGGTTAGCGCGCCTGACTGCGAAGCCATTGGCTGCGGGTTTGAATCCCGCTCTGGGCATGGATGTTTCTCTCTCTCTTTGTGCTGTCCTCTGTTGTGTGTGTGTGGTGTGTGAATGTGGCCCACCCTATAAGCGGGTTTGAGGCAGTGTGGCATGGGCAATGTCGCTCGCCTCCGTGACTTTGGTTCACAGGTGCCCACTGGGTAACGCGAAATAAGCAACAATTCTGGCATCGTCATAAGGCAACGATTCAAATTCAGTGCCTGTCATTGAAAAAAAATAAATAAATATATAAATAATATTCACAATTGAATTTACATAATTTATATTATTTATTTTTGTAATAAGATGACTTAAATGAAACTATGTGAAGCAATATCTTATCTTCATTTTTATTCCTACCTTCAAGCTATGATTTCCAAGCATTGATTCTCAGCAGATTTTAACGTTGTCTCAAATGTTTTTGTGCATTGCTGACAATAAATTTAGTTCAAAAGAACTAAATTTATTATCAGCAATGTGCAAAATATTTCAATATACAATACAATAATATCAGTAAAAACTGACTCTGGAAGTTCGAAATAGTTTTATTACCACTTTGTTGCTTCGTCAAACAGTTCGCTAACATACAGTCATGCGTTTGCTAAGATAATGATTATGATTAATTTCCAGTATTATTTATTTTTCTTTTTGAAAAATAATGATAATAATTATAAGAACTTTTCCGATTTAAAACAACAATCATGGCGTTTTCTTACGTCGATACTTCAATCTATTTACAATAAACAATTGGTAAATTTTTTAGCAAGATGCTTCTTTTTATTTTCAAGTTATATTATTTCTTCTAGCAAGGTGCTCGAGTTTTTAATCTCAGCAACCAAAAAGTCAGATGACCACAATGTGTTACCTCAATTCATTAATCTGTAATTCGTGTCAAACAGCCATTGCTGGGATTTGATCCCGGCTCACCACATTGGAAGGCGAACGCTTTAAAATTAGTTATCGTAAACCCAAAATTTAGTTAGGCTGTTCTACGCAGGGGTGAAAGCGAGACGGAAAAGAGGAAAGGCTGGTAGTAAAACCTTTTCAGTTATATCTAGTTTTGGGGAGGAGTTTACTTATTATTTTTTTTAATTATTCAGCGATAACTACTTTATCTTTGAAAAGAAGCAGTCTAATATATATGCTAAAATTATAAGAGAAATCTTGATAGTTACAGATATTTTAATTTTTCTCGAAGAAAATGCTGGAATGATATATCTTACGTACCAGTTTTTTCTCTTTTCCGTCTTGCTATATAAGGGCTTTCACCCATGGTTCTACGACAGATATAAAAAAAGCCTTATGTGAGAGCAGCTAAATGGCTCAGGGGCCTTCAAATGCGGTGAACCGGGTTCGAATCCCAGCGAGGGCAGGTCGATACAAATTCTGCATCCGGTTTGCACCGACTACAGTGCTACTACTTAAAATATCCTCAGTGGTACAGAGATAATGAGTTCGCGTGCCGACGGGCAAACCGTGGCAGGTTTTCGTGGTCTTCCTCTCCATGCAACTCAAATGTGGGTGAGTTACCTCCTACATCAAAAAGCCTCCACACGGTCTGTTATAAGTAGTCCGCGCAGACTATTTAAAAAGCGAACCAGTTGTGCGCATGAACCCAAAACCTTTTATAAAAGTACTTGGGAGAAATTTATCACATATATTTGAGAATTGAATCTGTAGTGGTTGACAAGTGAATAAGGCAAACCAATAATATTCATAAATAAAACAAATTTTTAGTCATATATTTGCTACCACTTTCTTATTTTAACTAGATTTTGTATTAAATGACTCGTTCGGCAAATGGATATCCTTCAGAGTGGTCTGATCGGACTACCTATAAAAAACCGTGTGGAGGCTTTCAGTTATAGGAGGCGTTTGTTAGTTCCATCATAAAGCACCTCACGAAGGCAAACTTCTCCCCATACTTGATCCAGGAATTCCCTTGTCTTCTGGATTGGGCTCAAAATTACAATACTACGGAGTTGAACATTAGTAGTCGTAAGTGCATTTGGTCTATTTCTAAGTAGCACTGTTTTCTGGATTTCATATTTAATACTCTACCTATTTGTTAAAACTTTAATTTAAAATTTTGAATATGTTTGCTATTGTAATTGAACTGGTGCGCGCACTTCGAACTGTCGGAGTGTCCCCGGAGGCTGGATTACGGGGGCTGGACCATCACCTCCTACATCAGAAAGCCTCCACACGGTTTTTTATAAGTAGTCCGCGCAGACTATTTAAAAAGCGAGCCAGTTGTGCGCATGAACCCAAAAGCTTTTATAAAAGTATTGTTTTTATTGTTTTATTGATACAACATACATTTGCAGGCTTGTGTGCTCAATTAAGGCTTATAAGCCTTTGCCAGGTAGAAAGACAGATAGCACAATATAGAGAAAGACATCACAAAGAATACATCCAGGGTTACGGCGGGATTCGAACCCTCCACCTGCTTAACAGAGCGTTTGGCGTTTTTTTTTTTTTTTTTTTTTTTTTTTCTATAAAAGTAATTGACAGAAATTTATCATATATATTTGAGAATTGAATCTGTAGTGGTTGACAAGTGAATGCGGCAAACCAATAATATTCATAAATAAAACAAATTTTTAGTTTTATATTTGCTACCACTTTCTTATTTTAACTAGATTTTGTATTAAATGACTCGTTTGGAAAGTGGATATCTTTCACAGTGGTCTAATCGGACTGCCTATGAAAAATCGTGTGGAGGCTTTCAGTTATAGGAGGCGTTGGCTGGACGGGATAAAGCTTGTTATTAGTAGTCGTAAGCACTGAAAA
The DNA here is from genome assembly GCA_949128135.1 of Parasteatoda lunata. Lineage (NCBI taxonomy): Eukaryota > Metazoa > Arthropoda > Arachnida > Araneae > Theridiidae > Parasteatoda > Parasteatoda lunata. The sequence goes on along the minus strand of OX421981.1, from coordinate 24,265,770 downwards.
TTGGGTCGGCTGTTCAACGACGGTTATAAAATAAATAAAAAAAAGCTTATGTGAAGCGCCACTTTGTTACAGAGATGCTAACTTGCTCCGGACAGCAAATATATATTTTAAAGTGGTAGATTATAAATTGTGATTCTTGGTTTAATAAATTCAATTTAGTAGATGTATATCCACCACTATTTCTTAATAATTCGTAAGCTTGAACGGTTCCCCATTTAGTGGTACTCATGTCATGTTATACCTTTTAAAAAGCAAGCAAAAGTAGTCAAATATTTGCAAAAATTACTTTAGATATTTACCACTTCTTTCATTATTATTTCGTGTCCGGAGCAGTTGAGATCTCTGCAGTTAGGCCATCATAAGCATAAGATTCATAATTTATATGACTTAATAGTACGTGTTTACTTAGTACAATTGAATCGATTGGTGGCATTTCGCGTCACATACCAAGTTAACGTTAATATTCAGTCGCGTCACATACCAATAAGTTAACGTTAATATCCAGTATAGTTATGTCATGTTGAGCCTTTTAAAAAGTTGGAAATGTTGACCGCAAATTTGCAGATTTTAGTTTAGAATCCACTTTTATTTGTTTGAAACTGGAGCTGTTGGCATCTTTGCGTCCATACTAGCCCCATATTTACAGTATTCAATGATTCCTTACACTCGTTTTCCAATCTGTTATGTGTGCACTGTTATTTTTTTTAAGTTGGTTCAATAATGCTTTTTGTAATGCTTGATAATAGATATATTATAAAGCTTTAATAATGTTTTTCATTTATTTTTTCTTATAATTGAACAGGAATCTACACAAAATGAGCTGACATTGAGCAACGTTGCTGGTTGTTTTTACATTCTCATTGGTGGATTAATATTAGCAATGGTTGTTGCACTCATCGAATTCTGTTATAAAGCCAAACTGGAAGCAAAACGAGCAAAAGTATGTATAGTTTCTTAGAATTTTAATTACTAAAAAAAAGTTACAGAAAAGTTGCAGTGCCAAATGACAAAATAAAGAACAAAGTAAATTACTCAGCTTATATTTTTTATAGCTTCTAAATAAAATATTAATGGAAAACAGATAATTGTTTTGCAAACATAGATTTGAATACGAAAACATAGCGAGTTAATCATTTAATGAAAAATTATAAAAATTTTCAGGGATTGAACTAAAATATGGAAAATCTTCAGTACTTTATGTAAACGACTTTTTTTTAGCAACAAATGCTTCGAAATATTTTTGCACGTCAAAACTTTTGGCTCACAATCGATAATGCTTGAAACTTTTCAAAAATAACGTCATTTTTACCAATGCAAAATTCTGATAGATCAAAACACGGAGAAGAAGCTAACAACATCTTTTTAGTTTTAATACCAGCAATTTTGAAACCATTCAAAAGGATTTCAGAATTTACATTTGAATGCTTTTGGAGTTATAGTGGTATTAAAAAATGTAAGAAGATTTTGATGGTAAAAAGGACTCAATTTTTGAAAACTTCAAGCATGCTCTTCCAAATTCAGCCAATAGTTTTGCTATGTTAAATCTTCCAAAACATTTGCTGCTGAAAGAAAAATTGTTTATGTAATGTTAGTATATATTTGTTTCCTTATTTTTGTCCAACCCCTACATATTAAATATATGCACTGAACTTTCCAGAAGTAAAATCCAGTAACAAATTTTCAAAATTAATTATAGGAAACATTTATATGCCCAAAAGAAAACTTGAAAAAAAAAAATGTGACACAATTTCAGTCTATTACACTCCGGATGCATTTCAAGACTAGCTAAATTATTTAACTATTGTATTCTTACTGGCACTGAAAATTCTTGATTCAGATTTTAGACATTTTTTGACTATATGATACTGTGGACGTTCTTTTTCGAAGTAACTATAGATTTTTATGGATGAATAGTTTTCTATTCAAAAATGGTTGATTGCTAAAGTAAGACTGATTGCATTTTTATTTGCTTTGGTGTGCTATTTTTTTCTCTTCACTTTTTGCTTCCCGGCATTTTTGTTAATACTAGTTAATTTATTTCTTATCATGAATGATAATGTAACATAACATAGATAAACGTTCTGATAGCGTTGTGATAAGACTCAATACTGGATGATTCAAGTACTGGATAAGATTCAAGTACTGGATGAAGGTTATTAGCCACTAGAGGAATTTCACTAAATGGATATAATGAAATTCTATTAATATTTCAAATATTTTGGGAAGTAACGTCAGGATTGGCAATTATGAACTTAAAGTGTAAATATTCATTGGATATTAATTAGCTTGCATGTTTACTTTATGGTATTTCTTGTACTTTAAGGCATCAACTAAAAAATTTTAAAAGGGTAAAATGTGGTAAAACTATTTCATTCTAGCAATCAAGTCAAGGTTATTTTTTTTTTATATAAGATTCATTGTTTTTACATCTTTTGAATTATTGGCCGGTTTCCTTGAAATATATACAACAGTTAACTGTAATCGTGGCGAAATATGCTTATTTTGATTCAAAAACGCTCTTTTTTTTACTACACTTTGCCATCATTTTTTACTTCATTCAGTTTAGCGAGCAAAAATAACACAGGGGAACTCATGTTTTGTTGCTGCATCTATACAAGTACTTGATCTTACATGATTCGGGTGTGGGAGTTTGAAAATAGTTATGTTAGGACATCTAGATATCTTTAAGCAATATTTTAGGTTTATTTTATGTTTTGTCTGACTGTACAAGTTTTTAAAGAACGTATTGGTTTGTATTCATTGATATACACTTGTCTGTTCCTTTAAAAACAACACTTTACACAAAATGCATATGAGATTAACGTATCACATCATAAACTAAAATGTATTATGGCCTTTTTCTGACCACTTGCTTCGTAGAAACGATAGTACTTAGTTCTAAATAACACTTAATATTCACTAGAGTTATTTTTGAAAAATCCTTGTTGAGACTATATTATAAATTTGCATAAAAGCTGTTGTGGCGCAGTTGAGTTTTATCAGTAGATCTTTTCTTTTCTATAGAGCGGGAGCAGATTTGATATCAAGGATGTGAATATGTCCAAACTCTGCTAAAATATATCACGCAGCTGAAAAAAAAAAAAAAAAAAAAAACAGAAAAAAAAACTAAATACTTTATGTAACCATTAAAACCACTTCTCAGAAAATTCTGTCATTTTTGAATGTCTATAGTAAAAAATGAATATTTGGCAAGAAAAATAATATAAAGTCTCCAGTTTTGGCATCGGTAGAATCAGATACAAACAGAGCAGTAAACTATCCATTGTACGTACTACGAAACAAGTTTGACCCCAAATTTATAAAATAATAGAAAAATGCTGGCAATAATTTCTTTCTCTAATACAATCTAAGAATAAAACCATTTTAATAAATTTTTTTCAGACCGTTTGGATTCAGTGGAGGGAGCTGTCTTGCATTAATGAAACTTTACAAAATATACTTATTAGTCATGAAGTTATTTTTTTAAATTTTTTTAACTTGTTCGTATTAAACCATTAAAAAGTTCTTTATTTTCAAAAATAATAATAATAATAATAAAACCTTAATATAACACATTTCTCAATTATATGCTATCATTCCTTTCATAACAAACAGTTAGAAGCAATAGATTACATATTTCTTTTAGCTGATAATATTTTTGGTTTAAATGTCGCCAAAGATACCACTTAGGCAAGCCACACTTAGGAAGCAAGCGGTAAGAAAGATGAATACATGCCGCGAATTCCTATACTTTTACATTAGGATGCGCAGAGTTGTTGTGCACATGCTAAAGGATGCGCAGAGGTGTTGTGCGCATGCTAATGGAGAAGTATAGGAATATTCCTCTCTTATGCCTCTAACCTACTGCTCATTTCCTCATTTTGAGGTCTGCCTTACACCACACTCGGCCACAATACATCTGAAAGGCAAAATTATATTTAGCAGCAAAATCTTTTAATTTTTGTATCTGATTTGTTATAAAAGAACTTTGAATTTTTCGGCATTATCTTTCACGTCAGAAAGATAATTTCAAAACCTTGACCTGGGAATCTAGAGGATGCAAGCATATCGAACTACACTATTTTTAATATCATTACTGACACTTTTCTTAATTTTTTTCAGACGTGTACTAAGCCTGTAATAGTTTGTAAAACTCCATTGTTTCATTCTAGAAAAATACACCTGTCCGTTAAGGATTAATTTATCACAGTCCTTAATTTGACAAACCATTTCAATTTTTTTTTAAATACATTTCCAGTGATATGTTTTTCAACTAATGAAATTTGCTTGATCTATATTGTGCCATGAATAAGAGAAAAGGAGAAAGGAAAAGAAATTAAATTATCAAAATCCTAAAATCGGTACTTTCATCAGTTTTTAGTTTTAGTTTCGTTTAAACAAATTTTTATTTTGCAGGTTAGCATGCTTGATGCTATGAAGACAAAAGTACGTTTGTCTATATCCGGTGATCCAGATAGAGATAACGGAAGGGTACGGACTGGCTCTGTATAATTGGTACTTACAATTGGTATACATTTGTCCATGTCTAAACTCTGCTTCCGCTTTTTTTGTAACCTATTTTGCTTTTAATTCAGCTAATATTTTTCTGCACAGTTGCCAGGTTATTTGGCTTCCAGTTCTCAAATAAAGACTGCAATATCTGATTGGTTTTGTGTAATCGGTTTTTACCATTAGAATGCATTTTTTTCATGCCTTAACTCTGCTTCCGCTTTTTTGCAACTTATTTTGTATTTAATTCAGCTAAGATTTTTCATCACAGTTATCAGGTTAATAGGCTTCCAATTCTTAAGTGAAGAATACGGCAGAACATGTAGGACAAAAATACCACTCACCATCATCTATAGGTTGATCAAAAAATTCTTATGGATCGCTAGCTGATAACTACTTTTACCTCCGAAAATCTACCCCATATGATTGAAAATACGTGATTTCAACTTCTAGTATAATTTATTACACGTAAAAGCTTTCTTATTTCCTAGAAAATTAATTTTTTTACACAGCTTTACAATTTTAGAAGGGATGAATTTGGTTATAAATGTTTCTTTCGAGTTCCTAAATAAAGAATATACTAGAACACATAGGGCAAAATTAACACTCACTACCAGCTGCAGGTGAATCAATTTTTTTTTTATGTATGGCTACCCGATGTCTACTTTTTTCTATACCCCATATGCTTGAAAACAAGTGCTTCAAATCTACGGTATTGTTAATTAAACGGGAAATTAAATTATAAGAACTCCTCTAATACAATCCTTTTTTAGCATTTTTCTAACGCAAGCAAAAACACGGTAATTAATAAAGAAAGCTTAACCAAATATTGCATGTCCAAAATATTGCATTTTCTAATACAAAACTATTTTAATTTTAAGTTAAATAAATTTTAAATAGTGTTTTTCGCTAAAATAATTTCTTTGCACTTAAATGTTTATATTGGTTAATAAGCATTTTTACTGCTAAATTTGTAGCTCTGAATGTTTCATTAAATTATTTAAAAAAATAAACAATTTTAAATAATGTTAAAATTGGTTTTTTAAACGCTTTTAAGTATTTCTTCACTTTTTTTTGAAAAGCTAAGTATAATCTCTTGCAAACTGAAGTCTGATTGTACAAAATATTGCATTTTCTAATAAAATACTATTTTATGTTAAGTAAATAATGAGTAATGTTCTTCGCTGAAATAATTTCTTTATGCTTAAATTTTTCTATTCGTTTATAAGCAAATTTTATTGTTCAATTTGTAGCTCTGAATGTTTCGTTACATTTTTTTAAAGAAAAGGCAAACAAATAAACAGTGATTAAATGACGTTAAATTTGATTTTCTTAACACTTTTAATGATCTCTTGCAAACTGAAGTTGTTTTTTTAGATATAAGGACTACGTTTTTGTTACTTTTTAATGAGATCTCAGATATAATGAGTATTAGGATGAATATGATCAGATCTTGAAACAAAGGCATTTTATGAATTAAAAACCAATCATTTTATGCGTTAAATTAGTCATTTTTGAAAACAATTAAAAAAAATTCAACTATGGCACTTTTGCATCGTCGATTTATATTTTTAATATATATTGTGGAAAATATTTTGATTAAAATTAATCTCTTTTACGATTTTATTTAAGTTTAATCACCTTAATAACAAAATTTCTTAACATCATTGTTAAAAATTTTAATTTAAATAACCCTTTAATTTATGAACTTTGATTTTTTTTTTATCATCTGCCCAAAAGAAGAATGCTAAGATAGAAAAATAAATACACTGAATAAAACCAATGTATTTGTCTCAAAGTATAAATTTTACAAAATTATATATCATAAATGCTAGCCCGGAAGTTACTTTATAATTCAGCGACCTTAAACGACTCGCTCTGGTTTTTTGAGATTTTCTTCTTCGCTGTAGTTGTTAGCAATTATAATTCAAACTTTTATTTCCATTAAAACTTGTTATCTGAACTAAAAAAAAAGCTCTGGAAACTATTTTTTTATTATTATTATTATTTATTTTTACTTAGAAAAGTTCCAAATAGGAGAGCTGTTCATTAAAGACTATTGGTTAGGAAATTAGCAACCCGGAAGTCCTAGCTTCCTAGAATATTTAAAATGGTAATCAAATATCAACTTAAAATAACTAAATTTATTTACTTTTGTTCACATTTAAAAACTTCCAGCAAAATTCGTAGGTAAGTAATAAATGCATAAATTCTGTGTCTATAATTGTGGACAGAATCAATCTAAATTTAATTGAATAAATTAATGACGAATGTAAAATCATAAAAATTTGCTACTTCTCTAATTAGGGGAGAGTCGGGTAGCCCCTCCCACTTAAGGATTATTGCTTATATTTCTGTATAATATCGAGTAATAATCAATATTTTTGAATGTTTCTATTATTTTATCATCAAATTGAATAATTCAAAAAGAATAAACCAAAAAAAAAGAATAGTTTAGCTTAAAAAAATAGAAATTTAAAAAATGTGACTACTTTATTCAACATATTTTTAAAACTATTGTTTACCGTGTTACTGGCTGCATAAATACTTGAAACTTTGAAAATAACCTTTTTTTAATATAACAATTAATGTCCGATGGCCTATTGACTTGAAAAAATATTCTATACATATGAAATTGACAGTGGGTGGGGGTGACTATCACCTCCTACATCAGAAAGCCTACACACGGTCTTTTATAAGTAGTCCGCGCAGACTATATAAAAAGTGAGCCAGTTGTGCGCATGAACCCAAAACCTTTTATAAAAGTAATTGAGAGAAATGTATCATATATATTTGAGAATTGAATCTGTAGTGGTTGACAAGTGAATGAGGCAAACCAATAATATTCATAAATAAAACAAATTTTCAGTCATATATTTGCTACCACTTTCTTATTTTAACTAGATTTTGCATTAAATGACTCGTTCGGAAAGTGGATATCCTTCACAGTGGTCTGATCGGACTACCAATAAAAAACCGTGTGGAGGCTTTCAGTTATAGTAGGCGTTGGGGTACCCGACACTCCCCTATTCAAATAAACATTTTCCGATTGAAAGGCAAAATTTTGTGTGGTAATTTGTTTTCCTTCCAAAATTTATTAAAATTTTAGTGGTAACGTTTTAAGATAAAAATCATTTAGGTAAAATGCTACATTTTTCAGCTTCAGTTGCTGTTATAGAATTTAATTTTTTAGTGTTGAAAATTATACCAATTTGCAGAATAGACCAGCAAACTATTCTGTTTAAAAATTACAGCCAGATATTTCGGTGAGAAACATTAATATTAATATATTAACACGACATGTTGCGTGTGAAACGTGGGTAAGCGACTTTGAAAATTGAAGCTCTCATTCTAGAAAATCTGACGTTACTCTATAACAATTACTGGTCGTAGGTTTCCTTTTTACGAAGACTTGTTCAGTGTCATTATATTTTGCACGAAAGTACTATTTCATATTCAGTGCACGATTTTTGTCACATATTCTCTGTGAATATTACAGATTAAGTTCTAGGCATTCAAGGAATTTATATACATTAATATCTTTCTTTAGGCAAGATTGTTTGACATATGTTAGTACGCACAATAATTATGATATAAATAGATCTTACATTTTAAGCGTTTTGAATATTTAAACATTATTTTGTTTTTGAAATAATTATTAATTTTTTTTTTTAATTTTAAAAGTAAAGTTTTTAAATATCTAAACTGCAATGGTACAAGCTGATCCCAAACTTAACTACTTGGTTGGCAGAACTTAGTTATATTTTTTTTTCTCGTGTAAAATAACATAATCTTGTCTATCAAATTATATTTACAATTATTCAGCGGGCATATCAAGTTCTATGTCAACTCATTGTGTATTTAAAAAATAAACTGTCTATTGTTTAACAGCGACGCCCGGTAGCTGAGTGGTATTGCCTCGTGCTCCCTTGCCACAGGTCCAGAGTTCGATCCTCGGGCTGGGCAAGGTTGACTCAGCCTTTCATTCCTTCAGTGGGTCGATAAATGAGTACCAAGCATGCTTGGGAACTAAACACTGGGGGTTCAGTGTTCGACTGACAACCTGACCGGAGCATCAGCCCTGCACCCAGAGCCCAAGGTCAAGAAAACTGAGATGGGCACAGTAGGCATTGTCCTTCTTTGGTCTGTCGTGCCACTAAGTTTAGTTAAGTTTAGTTTTTATTGTACAAGAGCACAGCTTTCATTCCTCAAAAAAAATTGAAAAAAAAAAACTAACGTTACTTAACTTCACGTTATCCAATTCATAATCAGTCACATAAAATGGTCTATATGTGAAAAACTACGACCTAAAAATGTGGTACTATATATTTGCTAATACCAAATCAGAGACGCCAATTGCTCTGGACCAACGCCTCCTACAACTGAAAGCGTCCACACGGTTTTTTATAGGTAGTCCGATCAGACCAATATGATTAACCAGATTACGAAAGAGCCCTTTAATAGAAAATCTAGTTGAAAAGAAATTGGTAGCAAATATATGCCTAAACATTTGTTTAATTTATGAATATGATTGATTTGTCTTATTGACTTGTCTACCACTACAGATTCCATTCTCAAATATATATGACAAATTTCTCTCAGACACTTTTAAACTACAATTTGGGTTCAAGCGCACAAATTTTTATAATACACATAATTTTTTTTTCGCTTTTATAATAGCCAGCGCAGACTATTTATAAAAAACCGTGTGGAGACTTTGTGATGTAGGAGGTGTTGTCTGGACTCGACACTGTTTAAAAAAAGTAGAGCTTTGGCAACTTTTCGAAATATTTTTCCGTTTTTTAAAAGGTTCAACACTTTTATTTACAAGAAATTGGGTGCCTGGGCCGCGCAGCGTCCCCTAACCCAAACATCATGAAATGTAAAATACTTTGATCAAAATTAAGGTTCAACACGGCATAAGTGCGCAAAATATAAGCTTTTAAGTTATTTAGAACAAGTGGTGATTAAACACCCTTTAAATCGAATTTTCTAAACCGAGAATCATACATTGAAAGACTACTACTCGAAAATATTTAAGTATTGTCCGGAGCAAGTTCCGTACCTGCCAATTTTCTCTCTTCGAAAAAGGTTATTTCAGGTGGTAGTAAAACAATTACCGATTGGAACAAGTTGAAATTCCCCATGTTCCGTAAAAGTTGCAAGGATGCTTTTACACGTTCACGCCGGCGCGGGCCACCGGTGGCCTGCGCTAGATTTTCTCATCCGGCGGCGCGTACCACCGGTGGTGCACCGGAGTAACAACTGGTAACAAATAAATTTCATTTTTTAGTTTTTTTCCGGGAATAATAAAAATCCATAACTACCAATTGTTTTTAACGGATGCAATTTTTATATTGAATTGCTTCCTTGCCGTAAAAAATTCCCTTATGGTGAATTGTTATTGTTGAGAATATATTAACTCCTCCCGAATATTATCTAATATTGAAATAGTTCTTCTACCAGTATTTTCTCTTTTCCATCACGCTTTCAGGCCTGGGTGTGAACAATCGGCGTGAACGTGTTAATATAGTTGTAATAATTTATATGTAGTGGTTGTCAAATTAATGTATAATTATCATAATAATTCAAAAAGTTTTATGGAATAACATGAGCTTTACTACCGCTTTAAATATGAAAAGAAAATTTGCCGGGAAGATCGGAAAAGTTAGTCGCTATAAAGTTGGCCACGTTGACAAGTTGAAATTTTTCTCTCTTACCCACTACATCAGTCACTTACCACGTATTTAAAAATTAATCCACCTTGATTCAGATTAAATTATAAACGTTTATTATTACAGGGCTGCCAACTTTCTACGCTTTGTGTAAACATTTATTCTAGTGGCAGATAAGTTAATGTTTTAAATTATTATTTCTTATTCATTTGAACTTATTTTCCAAACCACTACAAATAGCTGGTTAAAAATTTCATACGCAACTCCACTTTGTTCCAGCACATTCGTGGTTAAGCATATGACATTATGGCTAAATTACAGAAACTTCTGCCAGCTTTATTTTTTAAATGTCTGTCACTCGATAAAATACTTTTAAAAAAGCGTAGTAGTTGGCAGGCGTGTAATATTAATGTATTATATTATACAGAGCTATCTTCTTTTGGAAAAATTTATTCTATCAATGAACCACATGTATGACCACTTCTTTTCTTTTTAGAAAAATGTAATTTCTTAAGACATCACTTTAATATTTAGAGGTGAGGTGGGCGCGAATTATGACACAGATATGATTTATTTTAAAAGTACTATATAGTGGTAGGGGCAAATGTATTAAACTATCGAGGCTCATCTTATTATTTACACTTTTAAAGCTTTTCAATATGGGTGGGAATCTTTCAAATGAAAAATTTTTAAATTTAAATTCCCCTGAATTTAACAAAAACAATTTTTCAAACCACTGATTGCAATTCAATGATACGGCAACTTCAAGATGAATGGGATAAATGCAGCTCCGAGGCCCCAGGAGCCCAGTAACATATGATTCCTAGTCCTAGTTTCTACAAAAACAGTACTAGGATTTTTTTACACTGATATTTATTTCCTTTAAAGCTCTTTTTTTTTTTTTTTTTTTTTTTTGCTTTGAAAAAAATCCTTCGGTTTTGGAGCGAGTCACTCCCAGAAAAGCGAGCTTGCTCCGACTTTTTAAAAAATATATATTTTCCAGTGGTAACGAAACGTGAGCTATTTTTAGTTTAGTATTTCTCATTTTAAGTAATTTTTTCACCACTACTTATAAAATATTCAAAATTTCATATAAAATTTAACTTTATTGTAGTTTAAGCATAGTGACACTTTCAAAAGAGTGGGCGTTATTATCCTGATTTTATCAGTTTTTTAAAGATTTTGCAGAAATTGCAGAACTATATCCAAACGAACATATAAATGCTTAACGTCAAACATCTATATCTTTCAAACTATACCACGACAGATTTTTTTTTTAGATAAGATCTATTTGTTGGCTAATTATGCACACCGGTGTCTTAATAGTTTTGATTATAGAAAAATTTTCCAAGCTTAATTCTTGTTTTAATACCATTTCAAAAAAAATTTTTCTACAACCATAAAAGTTGGCAGGTATGTAGTTGTATAACCTTTTACAGTGCAGTGTAGCAAGCTTGCACTTGCACTGCAAATTACTTTTAAATGTTTATCAACCTATACACACGCAACAAAAAAAATCGAAATGTCACTTCACTTAGAATGTAGTCTAAGGTCACGCTTACTAATGTACTGCCTGACTAAAGTTTTCCATCAAAATTTGCTGTTTCACAAAGTGTAAAGGTAATTAAAATGCATTGAATCAAGTGTACAATAAATAAGAAATTAAGTCATATTAACGTAAATATCAGTTCTTTAAACTCTGCTGTAGTAAAACTTTAAATAACGTTAAAATACTATTTTCGTCATAAAATTTGCATGCTTTATATATGCCTATAAAAATGATGTTTTTTAACGCTATTGTTACCTGGGCTGATAGTTAACAACAATAGCATTTGTTCTGTACTATCTTGTTTTGTATTATCAAATCATATAAATATTATTATTTTGAAGGAAGAGTGATAAGAAATATTTTTACTATTTTATTTAATTATTAACATTATTTTATTATTCAATACATAATAAATACATTCAATGTATAATACATTACTAAATTTATACATTTATTACTAAATTTATATATATATATATATATATATATATATATATATATATATATATATATAGTAGTTGTAATCATTCATCATCCTCGTAACCATCAACTTCTCTGTTGGAAGGTGCCAGACTGTCTATAAGGGAAAAGTCCCGGAAATATTCAGTTGACTTATTCTTTTTTTAGATCGATTTACTTTTAGTCGTCAGTCTTTGTTCAGCAACACTGCTTGTAGGCAGCTCTCCGCTATCGATGTCGCTGTTATACTTATTTTCCTTCCTTATTAAATTTGTTAAGTTTAATTCCTAAACTAATTATAGTCTTTTTTCCTCCCTTGCTTCGCAATATATATATATATATATATATATATATATATATATATATATATATATATATATATATATATATACACATATATACATATAAAGCAAAATAAATAAATACAAAAAAAACAGAAAAAAATCAAAAAAAAATTAGGAAAAACAATAAGTATCATTTATTGCGCATAAGCTGCAAGTAAATAGAACTCATAAGATAAGTTTAAAATGAAGATAAAACAAAGGTAAATTACAGACAAATGAAAAAAGGAGGGGGGGGGGGAAATAATAATGACAAACAACTTGGGTAAGAAAAAGAATTAATTAACTAAAAAAAAAAAAAAAAAGGATAAAGTTTTTTTAAAAAACCGGAAAATAAAAAATATAATCTTTTCATCAGCCCACACGATTATATCCGAAAAAGAGTGCTTTCTAATATTGTATCAATATAGCCAAAGTAAAATATATCAATACAATAGTGGGAGGAGCACTCAAAAATTTTTTTACAAAAATAATTTGTTACTTAATTTGTTACTTAACTTTGTTACTTAATTTTGTTACTTAACTTTTAATTAATTAATTATTTTTCTTTCCCCAGTTGTTTGTCATTATTATTTCCCCCCTCCCCTCCTTTTTTCATTTGTCTGTAATTTACCTTTGTTTTATCTCCATTTTAAATTTATATATATATATATATATATATATATATATATATATATATATATATATATATTCAATATTTTGAAATTAAAATAGTAGCTTAAAAATAAGTAGCGACATTTTTTTAAAAAATTTTTTTTTGTTAGCTTATCACCATTTCATAATAAATCTATAAATATAGTTTCTAATTTTAATAGATGGCATCAAAATATATTAGACAGTTGTAAGAGGACCATTATTCTTTCAGAAATGCACTTTTACAAAACGAAGTGCGGAAAATAATGAAAGCATAAATGTTGCTAATACTACAAATTAAATATTTAATTACATATATTATAATATTATTAATAATTATTAATTATTATAATAATTATTAATAATATTATCTATAATATAACTAATAATATTATTAACAATATTGTTAATATAATTGAATAATATTTTATTACAGAATCCTTCTGTTTTGGAGAGAGTCACTCCCACTGATGGCCTAACGGAGCAACTACATCCAAACGAACATACAGACGTTTGAAGCAATATATTAGCATACATTACGTCCATGATACGAAAAATATAGGGTCAGTAATTCAAAGGTTAATATGAATGCTCGAAGCTCGAGACAATATAGTACTTTAAAGCAATACTGGAAAGAGCTAGAACATCTAGAAATTTTACCAGCAATATTTTTGGTCTTATTGAGGAGTTCAGAAAGTAAATTAATATGGTATAGCATGGAATTTAGAACGATGATAGAAAGATATATCTATATATATATAAAAAAATAGAATTATTTTGAAATCTTCTTAAGTAGACAGAAGAAGCTCGTAAAATGAAGAAATTTGTCTTGGATTCTTTGCTTTTTGAAGAAATAGAAAAATAGAACCATTGTAAAATGTAATCTGGAAAACAAAACATTGTATTTAAAATGTTGTTAAGTCATTACTTATATATTTATATATTGTTGCTCTCTATTCAGCTGTTGAAAGGATTTCATAAAAGTTAATGAGAAAAATCTCACTATTTAAAATTAATAATAGCTTTTAGTTTGTTCTTAAATAGTTTTCTCTTTTGTTATACTTTGATATTACTTTTGATGGATTAAGTCAGTGACAGAAATATAAATTTAAATACTCAAACTTTCTATTATGAATGTTCAGTTATTGTAAATAATGTCAAAATTTTATTAGAACATTCCATGAAAAATTTAGTATTTTATTTCCATTATTATTATTATATTATTTTATTATTATATTTTTTTTATTATATTTATTATTATTATTATATTATTTTATAAATATATTTTTTTATTATATTTATTATTGTTCTTATATTATTTTATTATTATATTTTTTTTATTATATTTATTATTATTATTATATTTCTTTGCTTATTAACTATTTTATAGGTTCTATATTAATTGATATTTTATATTTAATTTTTTAATCATTTATCAATATGTGTATTTAATACATGAAACTCCTGTTTATGTGATCCTGTTTACATGATCTTTATTTGAATATTTCTGTTGAAATTAATTGTTATAAATTAAAATAAAAAGTATCACTGTTTTAAAACGAATTATTTTGACAGTGTTATTTGGTTATCTCAAAGCTAGTCTGTTAGAATTTATTCTTATCATTGTTTTATCTTGCTGTATTTCTGGTATTTTTAGCAAAAAAATGAAAGTTTGGGTAATGAATGCAAAAACTACTCGTTTTCCTTTAAAAAGTGCTGTTAAACGCTTCATTTTATTCAAATGTAAATTATATTTTTAATTTCTTAAATTACAGAAAAATATCAGATGAAGCCTCTAAAACTAAAATTAAAAATAACTTTGTAAAGCAAACTAAGCAATAACAAAAAATGTATTTCATAGCATATTTTTATTTTTAAAGGATTTTATCATTCCTTTATTTCCATTAAGTTATGAATTCTCATGAATCATTATGGAAATATAAAATAAAATAAATATTAAAGCTTTCATGAATCATCATGGAAATATAAAATGAACTCAATATCAAAATTTTTATGAACCATTGTGAAAAAAAAGTACAGAATCATTATTACAAATATAATATAAGTATTACAATTTTAATGAAATATTTTTAAAATATCGAATTTAATGTATGAACTATTATGATTTAATTATATAAATATTTATGAATCCTTATCTTCAGCAATTGTATTAGTTATAGTTTAACAGACAATCCATCTCAGATTCAAAGTTTGTAAATACTATTCTTACAAATCTTCTCTTATAGAAAAAAAATATTTCTATTCAAAAAATTTTAAGCGATAACTAACTGTAGTCCATATTAGTTGATAATTGCATAATATGCAGAAAAACTGATCAGGAAAACATCAGACCTGAGCTTGGAAACGCTTCAAAATAAGAATAATGATATAGAGTACTAGTACTATCTTCCAAACTAAATATAAAATGTCCGA
This sequence comes from Parasteatoda lunata, assembly GCA_949128135.1. Lineage (NCBI taxonomy): Eukaryota > Metazoa > Arthropoda > Arachnida > Araneae > Theridiidae > Parasteatoda > Parasteatoda lunata. The sequence continues at coordinate 24,250,171 of OX421981.1, read as the reverse complement.
CACATAGAAAAAAATGTTTAATTTTCCCAATTAAAATCTGTCTAAAAGATGCAATTAGTTTTGAAGGTGCACTTGTTACTTAATGCAAAGTATTTAGTCATTTAATTATTTCTTATCTTATTTTGATATTTAAGAGCTTTGCTTTTGTATATGCTTTACATTAATGCTTGTAATATCTGATGAAAAATCTCATTTAGAAAATAATACATTTCTTTATAAAAATAGGAAAATTTTTCATAATATAATTACTCTACTTACACGAGGAAAAGAAAGAACCATACAGCAATTAGCAAATTTGGAACTATGCTATAATTAGTTAATGAATGAATTTTATTTGAATATACATTCTTTATATGCGAGAATTAAAACTGTTTTTGTTAATATGAGTTAAATGCTTTATTTATTAGTTATATTTTTTAGTAAATACATTAGATTAATCTAAAATGATACAATATTTGAATCAAAAACAATTAATTTTATAATTGATGTGGATGAATCAGATAAGGGCCATTTTCTAAGTAGCTGTTATCAGGGAAGTAGGAATAAAAATTGGTATCCAAACAATTTAATTATAGGTTTGTTTCAAGGCAAAGCTTATAGTTCAGTGTTTTGTTTTATTTTGCACTGCCTAATTAGAAAAAAATACCATGCAGGCATATAAATGTGGATTAGTAGTAATATAATTAAAATAAAAGCAAAATTAGTTAAATTACATTAAACATGCTGGAGTGAAAACTTATTATTATTATAATTTCTTGTTTTTTGCTGATTAATAAATGCCCCTTAAATAGCACTTGCCTACTTCATCCACTAAGCTCTTCAGTCATTTATTCACTATAAAATTTATAATTATTATTTGGTATATAATTTTGCAAGTATCATTACTTGTTGTATTAAACTGCAAGATTACAATAAATTAAAAAAAATTTAAAAACGAAAATGTCTTATGTCGCTAAAAAGTTTAAACATAAAAACCCACTAGTTTGCATTATGTGTTTAACGATTAGTATTCAGTTTAAAACTCTTAAATGTACTATAAACCTTTTTTGTTGAAAAATTCTTTCTGGAACTTCTAAATGTGTTATAAGCTTGTATGTTAAAAAAATTATTTTAATGTACTTAATGTTTATTTCATTTCTATTATTTATTGATTGATTAAAAAAAATATAAACCATGATTTTTGTTGTTTATTTTAGATCTAAAAAGACGAGAAATTAGAGATTTTATTAGGAATGCGCAAAAAAAAGAAATGACTTTACAAAAAAGTGCTAGCAGTAATAAAGTTTTTCCCGAGTATATATTTTATTTATATTTTGTGACCGTCGTTGAACATGTGACCTACTTTTTGTGTAGATCTTTTTGATGGAACTAACACGTATTTGCGTTACATATGGAAAGGAAAAGCGCGAAAACCTCCCTCGGTTAGTCTAACAACAAGGGAACTCTAACCCATGATCCGTCTGCCACTGAGAATATTATACGTCGGCACTACTGCGGTCAGTGTGAGCTTTTTGCAGAGTTCGTATTATATACGAACCTGGTTTAAATCATTGGAAACAGACAAACGCTCTATCCCCTGAGCCACCACGGACATTGCCTTTATCGCCTACCAGTTAGCCCTTTAATGGGCTATCTATTTCCAGTAAAGGTAAATAAAAGTATTTTTGGAATTGAAATTGTGTTAAGAATAGTAATTGATATAAGAAAAAAAGCTCATTTAGTTTATAAAAATGCTATTTTTTTTGCTTTTTTTTGGTTGTAATTATAATTAACATGGCCTATTAGGAACTTATTGACTTTTATTTTTCTTTATTTATGAAATGATTTTATAAATGCTACAATCTTCAAACGGAATTATGCATTTTATAACGTTTATACGTTTTCTTAAACTAACAAATCTTTGCCAATTTTATTTTACCGCACTTCAAAAAAGCTGAAGATATTCACAAATCACGTAAATTGTATCACGTAAATTATAAGTGGTGAAAAAGCTCACCATAGACTTGTTGGTAAGTATACTTACCACGGCTTTAGAAAGGCTTAAGGACACTTGTACTTGGAATTCAATATTAAGACTATCGGATAATTACTTGCGCGTAAGAACACGTCCTATTGGAACACGGCAATGATGCAAAAGATGCCTTTATAAAAAGTGGCAAGGAACTAAGACTTAAATGTATATTTCAGCTGCATCGCTTAGTTCAGGCGAATACATTTGTTACAATTTTAAATATGCACATGCTCCTTTATGCTATCTATGCTGTGTCTCTTCAAGGTTTTATAAAGACTTTTCAAAGAAGAAAATAAAAAAGCCACAGTTTAAATGCCTTGCGCATGAAATAAAACTATAATTTTAAACGGTATGTGACATCTATTGTAGTAAAGAATTATCTGGGCTTTAGAACGGATAAATAACTAAAATATTTTATAAGTTATAGTTTAAAAAAAGCCCATTTGGTGACATTTTTCCAACTAAATTAAAATTATCAAATCAATATTTATTTTGTGCAAAGTTCTATAAGCTCAGAAAATGCAGCATTGGGGTAAGTTTTTAAATATTAAAAAATTAAACCATAAACGCTTTTCATTTTCTCAAAATTATGGTTTTTTTCCCATTTTGCGCCATTTTCGAAAGAAAAAAAAAAGGAAAGAAAAAGACATATAAAGGAAGCTGAATAAAGATAAGTTGAACTTGATCTCACAGTCATGAGTAACTGTGGCTAATTTACATCAGTTATGAAAGAAATATATTATTCGGAAAAAAAAGTATAAAGGGTAAAAACCCCACCTTGTTCTTTTATAGAAAGAACATTTCGCATTACAGTGAAAGGATCCCTGTACTTTCTAGGAGAGAACTTTTCGGTAGACCTAATACTATCACTACATGTAAATAATTATGTTCAGAAATATTGATTAAGTCTTTGTAAGTGGTCGATTTGTATAAAAGATTCCGGTCTTAGTTAATATACTCAGATAAATATACCTCCTCCCTCAGTTAAATATACTTAGCACAAAACTCAAATGCTCGAGGGTACGAATATATTATGGTAGAAAAATCGAAAAAACATTATTAATTTTGATGTGGCATATTTCAGAACTGCAAAATTACCTGGTGGAAACAAGTGCGTGTCTATTATTAGTGACTAGTATACAAACAGCATATATTTGGACACTAACAGCAAATGACACTTTGGAACGTCGTTGCGTTCTTAAGATAAATTATTTCAGTGTGCTCACATTTAACTTTTAACTAGTTAATGATCACCCAAAAAAGTTATCATTATATAGGAAAGAAAAGCTATTACAATGAAGGACGCCTTAAATTATATTGTGAACTTTGTTTTTTTCTCCAGAGAAGAACATTGTATTTATCTATTTATAATATATATATATATATATATATATATATATATATATATATATATATATATATATATATATATATATATATATATATATATATATATATATATATATATATATATATATATATATATATATATATATATATATATAAGGTACTAACTCTCTCAGTTTTGCTGGAAGAGTTTATCGTTAATACGATAGAAAAATTTATGTTTCTCTACTTGATTATTGTCTTTATAAATATAATTTTGATTATACCACTTTATCAAAATTAATTATGTAAATATATTAATATATATTAATAAACTAAGCTGCGAGCGATTAAGCTCTGAAATAATATAAAAAATATTTCTGCCGGTAATTTCGACTGGGTTGTCACATTCATTTCGAAAAATCGACCTCGAAGGAAACTAAAGATGGCAGGTGTGACTATATATATATATATATATATATATATATATATATATATATATATATATATATATATATATATATATATATATATATATATATATATATATATATGTATATATATATATATATGTATATATATATATATATATATATATATATATATATATACTATATATATATATAATATATATATATATATATATACATAGATACCAAAAGTTTACATTAAAAAATACGTATAGTTTAATATAATCAAATTAATACAACCACCAAGATACATAGAAAAATATAACATACAAATTCTTTGACAAAAACGGATAACTATGCGATATTTTGAAAATGGTTGTGCAGTAATCTTTACTTTTAAACTTCTCTGCTCTGCTTTTTTATAGACTAAAGAAAAAATATTGCAGGCGAAGTATAAACTTTAGTTTATTCATTTTATACAAAATCAATTTTAACCTTATTACTATTTAGAATAAATTTGAATTAAAACCAATATTCAATTTCCCATGACGCAGTACAACGAGTAATGCCCCAGAAAACTTTATTGAAAATTTTTATTACTTCACATAATAAAATTCGTAAAAAAAATTTACTGAACAGACAATCTTTCTGCAATTAACTTTTGAAATTCCTCTCCGTGAAAATTCAGCGTTCTTAAGGTAATTAATTCTATCTTTGGCGATACAAATTGGCGCCTCATTTCCTGAGTCGAGGTCATTTAGTTTTGTACCTCTTATAAAGACCCGGTGAAGTGCGCCTTACTTAACGATGAGAAATCTTGATAATGAGGCTAAAAATACACTTTGTTCCTTATACTCAATCCTTATTAGATGAAGACCTTTAAAACTGTCGTGTCTATAATAACAATAAATTTTGCATGAGAATTTTTATTTTTCTTCAAAGTACTTTCGCTAAAGAGCAAATAATTTGCCAAGCTTAAATAATATGCATTATATAGGCATTTGTTGTAAGAACAAAGGTTAAGTCATTATATCCATTGCAAAAATTAAATCAACCGAAAAGATGTAGGTATGCTTAAGGTAAACAGATTTAACTGCTCAAATGCATGTTGCCTTTTTTTAAATAATTTCTTTAAAACAAATAATAGATGCATGCATATAAAATTGAGTTCAAAGTTTTATAGAATGAGGATGACTAACTACGATTTACCCTTTGTTCAAAAGCAGGTTTTGCTGCTTTCTGTGTATGAGACTAGAATATTTTTTATTAGCATTGTTTTTTGTTTTTTTTTAATTGGTTACAAAATTCTCGATAGTAGTTAAAAATGTCATCAAAATGTTATATAACATTTGATATGAAATGAGTTTATTTCTGTATAATTGTGGCAAAAATTACTTTTTTTTTTTTTTTTTTTTTTGCATTTAGTAAAAATTTTATTATTTTGATACACACATTACTGAAGTATTACAAATTTAGAATTATATATAATCATTGATAAGCGTGATGTCGTAAAATACTTAAAAATCTAAACGAAAAATTATGCTGAGTTTCTAGTTAGAATACAGGAAGATCAAAACTGCCCAAAATTATTTCTATCCACGATTATAGAAACTTATAGCCGAAAAAGCAGATCTCGCCTAAGATGAATCGACTTTCTCGAAAAAGATATATACATTCTGAAAACAAAATATTAGAGGTCACTTGTCTAACGAGGAGACGAATGGAATCCAGGTTTTGAAAAAAACCAGGGCCCTTCCAGAGCTGTGTTGCTACTGAAGAAGGAGAAAATATATACAACGTAGAGAATACTTCGATCCAAATATAATTTGTCTTTTTAGCTTTCATTAAATAAACATAGAGATACAGACTGCTAAACTTTCAGCAAAATATTAGACGCTAAATTTTTCGGTACTCTTTTCAAAGTCCCATAAAATTCACTTATTTTGAAAGTCCTTCAAGATATTATACGAGCATCACGGTATGTAAACTAAGTTCTTAAATTATTTACTAGAAGTAAGTAGATTTTTTTCTACTACACTAAATGAATGACCAAATCTAAATTTAGTTTCTACATTAACTCTTTTTTTTTTTTTTTGTTATTTGTTGTAGAGTTTAAAGCTCTATTTTTTCCCTTTATTTACAAAGTGACTTGATACACTAAAAGTTAATCAAAGAAAAACAAGGAATACGATTGAAATTTTTCAGTTGTAGTGTTCTAATCAGAGAGCTAAATTATTATTTTTACAAATTTTGAAATTAGTTGCAAAGCTCGTCAACAGATGACGCTACTGTTTGGATTTATTACTGACTATCTTGTCTTTACAATAAAAATAAGACAATAATGTTTTCTGCTAAATGTTCCGAATGAAACATTAACACTAATTTCTCTTAACATTGTCTTCTGTCAGAATCATGTTTTTATTGTAAATGGAAGTTATTTTGAAAGTATTGTTTTATATTTTCCTCAATTAGCAGAGCAATGTAGGTTGTGGCAATTTATTTTTCCATTTTTGATAGAAATAAATTTCGGTTTCCTAAACTGAAATCATCAAACAATGCCAACTACCTCTCTCCAAGTTTCTTTAATTGATTTTTTTGAATAGGTGTTTGTTAAAAGTATAATAAAGAAGGCTAACTATCATTAACATTTTATTTATCATTAAAACATTTTTGCAATCTTAAAAATTTTCTAGCTCTCCTCAATGCTGCTAATTAAGCTCAAATATTTTACAACATTTAATTCTCATTCCCAGTTAAAATGTTAAATATTCAATAAAACATTTCCTTAAATCAATTTACTCTTTTGGAGTATTAGGTGAAATCTGAGCTTAAATTACATTTCCTTTTCAGGCTAAGTTATCCATCAAGCTGTATTTCACGGTAATATTTGGCTTGTCTTTTGATATTTCGGAGTTGCATCAATCTTCATCTACGTATACCATGAACTGTGGTTTGAATGATAGAAAGATATGAAAATCGATTCCTTTCGATAGGTCATTTTCCACTGTGCTAAGCATCCACTTCTCCTTATATCTGAGAGTAGAACAACTTATGTCTGGAGGCAGTTTCTAAAGCCATGCTCTTCCGCCAGCAATTTCCTCAACGTCGTTTCCCGTTGAACAAGTGTATATTCTACAGACACATAAATTTGTATTGACACGCTGAAAGCAGTAAAAATAGTTTCATTTTAGCAAGTAGCTCAAACACAAATAGGAAACTGTACTCGGATCAGTATATCATAAAAATGAATAGGAAGTATTTTATATTATTTAAATAAAGGAATTTGTTGAATAAAATTTAGTTGCAATTAAAATGTACTGAGATGATTTGAAATGAAATATTTTAAGGCACTGTTTTGTTTAATGAAAGAGATTTGTTGATTTTAATTGACGTTTCAAACTTGTCAGTAAATATTTTACAACCTGTTATTAAAAAGCCGACCAAATTCTGAGTAAACGATTACCATTGTTTCACGATATGACTTGTAATTTTAAACCTAACCCAGAAGAGAAGGGAACTCCGGGATCAAGCATTGGGTCAAATTGAACTTCGTGGAGGATTTTTTGATGGAACAAGCCCGCATTTGCATTACATGCAGCGAAAAATCACGAGGACCATCCACGGTTAGTTAGACGGTAAGGAGATTCTAACATATGATCCGTCTACCACTGTGGATGTTTTGAGGCAGCACTGTGCTTCAAAATATTACCATATATGTTACCGTTTTTTACCATATTTTATAATACTTATATTCAGTCAGTCAAATGTTTATTGGTAGAGTAAAAAATTCACTGCCCCTTTAAATAATGAGGATATATCTCCATTGAAAACGAAAGGTAACACGTCTACTTTCTAATGGCCTTTCGTTATTATTATCATTATTATTATTTTAGTTATGATTCATTATAAGATTTGCTAGACGATGCGACTGAAAAATAAAATGTTTTTACATTTTGCAAATATCGTATTTTTTTCCTGTTGGTAAAGAAAATGATTAACCTTAAATCCGTCATTTTTTGTCTTGTTGAAGATATTTTTAGTACGAAAATACTGTACCACATTGTATTATATTAATATTCAGTCAGTCAAATATTTAATGATTGAGTAAATAATATACTACCACTTCAAATATTGAAGAGATATCTCCAGTAAAAACCGAAGTTACCTTGTCTGCTTTCTAAAGGACATTAATTATTTAGTTTCTTTTTTTTTTCAATTATCTGTTATTTAGGTATGATTCATATTAAGGATTTGCCACACGATGTGAATGAAAAAAATAATTGTACATTTTGCTGATAGCATATTTTTTTATCGTTATTAAAAGAAATAGATTAACACAAAATGGAGTTTCTGCTCTGAGAATAATACTTTAACATTAAAAAAAAATCCTTCATTTTTAGATTTTAACTAATTTTGATGAATAGTTCTGATAAAAAAAGAAGAAAACATTCTTTAGAATTTCCTTAGGAATTCTTCAAACATATTTTCAAGACTTTTTTACTCACTGTTTCAAAAATGCCCATAAAATTTCAAACAAAATAATTTATTCATGAGGCCAAATCTGTATTGTTTCAGTGGACTACGTAAAGTTCTTTAAGAAATATTTTCCACAGTTCTTCATTCGAAAAATATGGCCATTGAGTTAAATTATTCATTCTGAGTTTGTATCTTCGCTGGCAACATTCATCTTTTTAGAGTCACTTTGCAAATGATTTTCGTATTTAAACTAGGTTTCGAGTTGAATCCAGGAAACTTAGGAAAGAATATTAAATTTTTAAATAAAGGTAATAGATTATAGACGACTTAGCAAAACTGAAAGTTGTTTTTTGAATATAAACTAAGTGAAAAAAAATTAAATACAGTCTGCATCATTTTTTAAAATCATTTTAAAATGTATCTTACTTTTAAAACATTTGTATTTTAGAACAATATAAAAATGAAATGAAAAATTTAAATTAAACTGAATTTTTTTTTCTTCCATTTTTGCAAGCGAATTACATGAATGAAAGTCTAGTTATTAAATATATAGATCAGAACACCCGCTTATTTTGAGAAAACATATTTTTCAAGAGTTATAACCTCCAAATATCCACCAAAATTTCTTAAGTGGTGGCAAAATTCGTAAAATTGGTGGTGAAGTGATAGCCCAAAGATTCAGGAAAACAGGAACCATTTAATTTGTATAAAACGCCAATGCAAAAAAAAAAGTATTTACAAAATGAAGAAAGAAAATTAAATGGTAAGCATTGACAACATTGCAGCTTCATCAGGGGGGATTACCATGTAATCAGCGCATGAGCAGTTTCTGGAGTCGGTGACAAAATACTAGAAATAATTATACCCAGACTGCCACAATAAAGAAATTTAAACAAGAGACAAAAGCAAGTCAGATGAGGATAATATACAGAAATTCCGAAAATTGAAATAGAAGTAAATATATTCGATTGAAGGGAAACTTGATCTTTCGGATGAAGTAAAACGTCGCAGGTTCTGATATTAATTCAATATATGTGAAAATGGAAATCCACAAGACTATGAATTAAATATCTAAAGATGCATCAAGAACTATTCGACTGATTTCACTCATATTTTGTATTTTGCCAAGAAAATTACATTCCTTAAAATTATGTAAAAAAATTGCACACCTTACATTAAGAAATATGTTCGACTGTTTTTAAATAAAATAATAAAAATATTTTAAATAATAAAATATTAAATATAAAATATTAATATTTAAAATTAAAATATTTAAAATAATTAAAATATTTATTTTTCAAATATTTAATAAAAGCTATTTTTTCATAAATTATGTTTGAATAAACGAGTTTTATAACAGTGAGCAAAAATTTTTTCAATTCATTTAAAAAATTCCCCAGATGTGGTGAAATACGCAAAAAATAAAATTAACGTTAAGGGTTCTAAATTTTAGACCGCTCTCCTACCCAAACTATTGGTACCATATTTCGCCGTACCATATTTTGGGTGTCAAAAATCTGAATTCGTTAGAAAAAAGTTATGTTTATTCAGAAAAAGTAAGTTTTTTGAGTATAATTTCCTAACTTAGAATATCATCTGCACTAATTCCTCAAGCCATTAAGGGTGGTTCGTTTTTCGTTTTGCGTACTCTGCAACTCTATGGGGTACAAAAAGAAATTTAAGAAAAGCTTCCGTCCGGAAGAGATTAACTAGTTTTAAAATATTTTATTTCAATTTTCTTATTTTTTTCATGAGGTATATTTTCCGCACTGTAGCATTTTCGGCACACTCTACTATATAAATGCATGCTTAAAATACATATGGAAAAAAATGAAAAAAATGTATCTCATAAATGCAATTAGGTTGTGATCTCAAAGCCACTTAAGTAATTATTCTTGGAAAGTATAAAAATTTACAAGCTTGAATAAATTCGTTTTAATGGTTTAAAGTGTATCGGAAAACCTCGAAGGACAATAATTTTTATGAAACTATAAACATTAAAAATTCTTTTATAAGTTTTACCAATTCATTTTCCATTTAGTTTTCTGCAGTTGAAATTTTATTTTTACACTTATTTATGTAAAAAATATATCTCAAGAATCGCTAAAGGAAAAAAAACCGCTGGGTATTATGCAAAAAAATATTAATTACTTTTTTTAGAGAAAACTGAAATGAATAATATATATTGTTAAGAGAATAATGTAAAAAGCAATGCAGAAAAAATAACGAATAAAAATATACCCGTTGCGCAATTTACATAAACAACAAAAATTGTATCCAGCACTTAATAGAAAATATCATATCTAGAAACTATCGATTAATTCAACTAGAAATGCAAGAGCTAAGATATTGTTGAGGAGACAAAAACTTACACAATTTGGTGCTGTCCTCTGAAGCTGAAGAATTTTATATGCAATCAAGTTGATGAAGGTAAGTCTGCACTAAACTAATCTTATTTACGAACGTACTCTGACATCAGGCTATGGTGTTTCTTTTCCTCCAGCCAACAACAAGAAAAGAATTATCAGTACAAATAAAAATATGCTGCTCTTCTTTTTCATGTATTCATAACCAGAATTTCCTTATTCCGCAACAATCTTCTACTTAGTCAAATGGAAATTTTTTTATATATTTTTTTACTGCTTTAATTTGGAAGATGTATCCAAATGTAAATCAACGAAAAAAAAAAGATTTTTGAATCAGCGAAGTTACTTTAATTCTTAGAATAAATTTAACAGAAAAAAGTCTATCGTACATTCATTTCTTTAAGCAATGAAGAGCACTGACATGTCGGCTGGTTTTGTATTATAATCATGTGAGTCATATTAAATTTTATTTATTAGTTGATTTACTATATTATTTATTTGATGATATATATATATATATATATATATATATATATATATATATATATATATATATATATATATATATATATATATATATATATATATATATATATATATATATATATATATATATATGGGTGATTCTCAAGAAATACGACAATTCACTGTCCCTTGCTCCAAGATCTAATACTATAATACTAAAAGAGCTTCTTTTTTTTCAAAGAAATTAATAAATTACATTGCTGTTAGCATTTTAAAATGACTTTGCACTAGCATTGACTGTTTTGTATAGTTGAAAAATTTAATTGAACTTCAAAATGTCATTTTCCTGGCAAGTCCCAAAAATTTTTTCCAATAATAACTAGCTTCAAAACTTCCCATAAATTTTTCAATATCTAATTTTTTTTTATCTCAACCGGTGTAAGCATTTCTAGAATATACGCAGAGAGTATTATTTGAAAAAACTTCGTTTAAAATAATTTTTCCTGTCAATAATTTGTTTGTCCCAAGAAAATCTATCATTTTCCTGGCTACTTTTATTTAGTGGTTTATAACCAAAATAGATAGAGCCAGCAATCAATATCTTATGTTAATGGATTGATTAGATACCCTCCTATATGAACATGCCTTGCTGCATGAATAAAGAACCAATTATCTGGTTCAAAAACTATTTCAAAAATTTTTTCAAGATGAGTAGGTTTTTATGTTGTCATTTTCCTGGCTTCTTGAAATCATTAATGACATAAATTACAAAGATTTATCTGAGTTATTTTAAGAAATCCTGTTGTTTTCTGCAGAATGTAAACGTCTTAGGCCAAAATATTAAATCAAAGTAAAGTTATAGGCAATAAAACGGCGAATTTGTCATTATCCCTGCTGTCGTTTTCCTGGCTTATGAATTCTAGGATATTGAAGTGTTACCAAAATTTTTTTTTAACTGCTAATACTGTAAGAAGGAAAAGCAAATATTGACCTAATACCAAGTTTATGTATGATTGTAATATGGTTGGATGTAATCAAAGTTATTTATTTATCTAATGATTGATTATTATACACAATTTTATTCTGCACATATAAGCAACAAAAAAAAAAATTTGATTCTTTCTACAGTGGATAAAAAGAATTAATTTAAGACATAAAGGCTTAACATAACATAAAAGCTTAAGTTGAGTTACTTACTATTAATTTAAAATGACTGTTTTTTAAACTTCTAAGATAATATGTCATTTTCCTGGCATTCAAGATTTGGTGAATTTCTATTTTTCTTTTCTCGAGTAAATGTCAATAAACTACACTGCTTTCTGTAAGATATTAATAAATGTAACTAAAGAAGTATACAAAAAAAAAAAAATTTCAGATTATTTTGAAGACTTTAAATTTGAAGAAATTTTTTGGTCCGAATTGTCATGTTTAAAAAGAATCAGTCATATATATTAATATATAAATAAACTACTCACTGTAGCAAAATTGCAATTTCGCTATAGTGATAAATCCTTTAGTGTTCAGTAAATCGCTCATTGGCTGCAATAGTGGTACATCTAAAAAAACACGCGTTTTGGACTAAGAACAGGTGTAAATATGAAAATGCACATTCTTTCAGCAACAATACTAGCACAACTCATAATTCAACTTGAAGGTAATCTTCATATAAGCAAACTAAAGCAATTCTTATGCATTTTGCTTAGCAATGAAAACTTTGAACCCACTTACCTCAAAGATTTTTTTAGTTGTGCCGCTATTCTAGCCTATGAGCGAAATGTCTAAAATTTTTTCGTAAATTTTGAAAGACATGTAAGATAAAATAACACAATATGGAGACAAAAAGGATAAAAAAGAGAGATTAACGAAGAAAATAAGGAAAAATAAATGCAATTTGCTGCGCCTAAGCTGCAAGTAAATATAACTCATAAAATAGGCTATAAATATATAGAAAACATAGAAAAAGTAGTATAGATTTGAAATAAAAAAATTAAAATTTAAGAAAAAATAAGAAAATTGTACAAAAAAAGAAATAAAGAAAATTGTACAACAAAAACCAGATCATGAGAACAAAAATAATTAACTATTTTTCGTCAAGTATGTAATAAAATGTTTCATTTAATCATTATCAAGAAGTTTGAAAATGAAATAACTTATAAGCTAAATTCTTACGAAAAAATCTTTTCTTATGAAAAATTCTTATCATTTGATTGTAATTTTGAATTAATTTTTAATACATCAATGTTATGCAGTAAAACTTATTTCCTTAAATGTTTGTTTAGTGAAGGAATTAAATTAAGATAAAATATGTCAAGAGAGTTCATCCATTTGTGAAAATTACAAAATTAAAGAAAATCAATCACAACGAATGTAATTAACTATTTTTTTTCAATTATGCAATAAAATATTTCATTTAATCATTATCAAGAAATTTGAAAATGAAATAACTCATAAGCTAAATTCTTACGAAAAAATCATTTCTTATGAAAAATTCTTATCATTTGATTGTAATTTTGAATTAATTTTTAATACATCAATGCTATGTAGTAAAACTTATTTCCTTAAATGTTTGTTTAGTGAAGGTATTAAATTAAGATAAAATCTGTCAAGAGAGTTAGTTCATCCGTTTGTGAAAATTACAAAATTAAAGAAAATCGATCACAACGAATGTAATTAACTATTTTTTTTTCAATTATGCAATAAAATGTTTTATTTAATCATTATCAAGAAGTTTGAAAATGAAATAACTTATAAACTAAATTCGTACGAAAAAATCATTTCTTATGAAACATTCTTATCTTTTGATTGTAATTTTGAATTAATTTTTAATACATCAATGCTATGTAGTAAAACTTATTTCCTTAAATGTTTGTTTAGTGAAGGTATTAAATTAAGATAAAATATGTCAAGAAATTTCATCCGTTTGTGAAAATTACAAAATTAGAGAAAATCGAAATGTAATTAACTATTTTTTTTTTCAATTATGCAATAAAATGTTTTATTTTATTACTATCCAGAAGTTTAGAAATGGAACAGTCCTTATCTAAATTCTTATAAACAAAACTTATACACAATTGTTATGAAAATTTCTTAACGCACTCACTTAAAGTTTTATTTCTTGATAGTACTAAATTAAGATAAAATATGTCAAGAGAGTTCATCAGTTTGTGAGGAATGTAATAAATATGTTAAAAAAATCCGATCATGAGAACAAATATAATCAACAATTTTTTATTTTCAATTATGCAATAAAATGTCTTATTTAATGACTATCCAAAGGTTTAAAAATGTAACAGTTGTGTAATTTCTTATGAACTAAACTTATACACAATTTTTATGAAATTTTCTTAATGCATTCTTGTAAAGTATTGTTTATTGAATGTGCTAAATTAAGATAAAATATCTCAAGAGAGTTCATCAGTTTGGGAAGATAACAATAAATATGTTGAAAAATCCGATTATAAAAACAAAAGTAATAAGCAATATTTTTCAATTATGCAATAAAATGTCTTATTCAAACATTATCTAAAAGTTTGAAAATGAAACAATTCTCTAACTATATAGACACCAAAATTAAATCTTATCAAAACAATTCTTGAATTAAATAAATAAAATATAGAAATGTTTTGAAATTTAAGCTTTTAATAAGATCATGCGAAAATAAATATGTTGTGAAGCAGGAAAAGTTGAAACAATGCTGAGCTTGCGTAATTCAACATGCTTTAATATACATCATTTAGTGAATGTCAAGTAACAAATTATTTTTTTTTCGTAAAAAAATATATATATTATTTCATGAATTACAGAAAGAAATTATTTAGAGTTCTGAGTAAAATTTAATAATGCGAGTTGTTATTTTAGTCGTTTTCGTATTAAAAGTAAAACAGCATCCATTAAAAAAATATTTACTGAAATATCTTCTATTTTAAGAATTTTTATTTATTTTCTTATAAATTTATAATTCTTATAAAAAGTTTTCTTTATTATTATGTAGTGTTCTTTTTTTTATATAAACTTATTAAACTTTTATACAGAATATTCAAGTAAAACATATTTTTTTTTTATTTTTTTGTGTATGTTTAATTTTAATATTTATTTCCTAAGAAATGGTATTCATATAAATTATTCGCAATATTATTTAATCATAAACTTGTATAAATTCTTTCAGTTCAGTTCTTCCAGCTCAATTTCTTTTTCCTTATAATTAAAATATAAAGATTCCTATGCTTTTTTTCTGAAAAAGGCTGAATCTTTTTTTTTTAGTTTAAATGTTATATTAGTTTATAAAATGTTTTACAAATCAGGAATGCATTACTTTTTCTCTTACGTTTTAAATTATTATACACGAAATTTTTTCATTTTTTTTAAAATAAAGTAAAAGTCAGCCTTTAAGTTTGTCTTTGCTCTGCATTTATTGGAATATTAAGCTTGCTATCTTTTGCATTTTACCCATCATATTCAAAATTTTTGGAATTTAAAAAACGTATCCATGTAAGGAGTTGTAAAACATTTGTGAATAAATTAAACGATTAATTGATTCATTTAGCAACAAATTTAGTTTAAAAACATCTCATTTTTTATGTTTTCAGAAACAAACTTAAAATTTTTGAATGACACGCATATCTTGCTGATTCAAAATAAATAATAACATTGAAATGATTCGGTTAAAATTTGTTTATCTTTTTGAAAGGAAAAGACATATTCCAAAAGTAGAATAGAGTTATTTAAATGGCTACTCAACTACTGTGGTTTTTTCTAGTTTTTATTTCAACCTTTATTTCTCCATTTTTCGTTGCCAACTTTACGTTTTATATTCCAAATATAGTTTGTTTCTCCTCGTTCACGTCTGCCAAGTCCTTGAAATGGACACCTGCTCCTGAGCTCTTGAAATAAGTCGACGGTTGTTTCCAATTTGTATATTGTTGAAGTGGATGAAGTTTTCAATCAAGTAATTAACCCTTTTATAATATTTTCCCTTAAGTCATAAATATTTTCATAAAGATTCAGTATCAGGATGGTAAAAAATAAAAAGTGGTAGCTTAAATGAGGGCATATCTAATTTGACAGATTTATTTTTGCTTTCACTTTAAATCTAACACATACAATCCATGTGGGTTTAAAGTATAGCTATACAAATTTTAATTCGAACTAAGTAGTGGTAAATTGAATAAAGCAAATTAAGACTACTCCGTCCACAAATAAATTGCTATAAAAATCGTTTTACTAACAGTTTTATCTTTTTTAGCCTGATTATCGCCACCCTGAGAATGCATATATGAATCGACCGTCTCGAAGAGGTTAATACTGCCACCAAGAAATTTTTTTTTCACAAACTACCAAAATATCGTAGATATTTAGCCAGTCTTGGAACACTATTTTGACAAATGTTAGAAACCACTAAAAATGCAAAACTAAGTGCTTTTAAACGTTTAGCACCCTCCACTGGCGGTTTAGCAAACGGGCGAAATTGGGAAAATGTTTCTCCCCAATACGTCACTTTTCTATCTAATAACGTGGGAAAGACTGCAGGTTAAAATACGACTTTTTACGTGTACAACCGTCAGTGGGTTAAACAACAAGGACCAGCTACCATAATGATGCTTAACCCAAAATGTTTTTAACTCAATGTTTATAATATTTTTCATGATGTATGGAGTGGCCTAGGTACCCAATTTTTTGCTAAATAAAGTGAAGAGAAACAACAAGGAGCTAATGCCTGTCGCTTCACAGGGCAATTTCTGTTTAAATTTAAAATGGAACGGTTTATTGGATGCCACACACAGGCTTGCCAGCTACTGTGCTTTATGTGTAGTTTTTAATAGAGTGGTGGACATTTAAGAACGAAAGCTATCGAAATTTATGGTAAATTTGCTAACATTTTTAAAGCCTCACCACGAAATGGAACATGGTGGCACTGCAGATGAACTTTAAAATCATTTCTATACAGTGGTGGTGTAGAAAAATAAGATCAAATGAATAATACATTAAAAACATACCTTAGAAACACTAGAATAAATTTTTACATAAAAGCGTAGAAAATTAGTTTCCCTGTTGTATGTAACCATTCAGCACTATTTAGAAGATTTCATTTCTATATTTAATGTAGTAGCAAAGTTTTAACATTCATGCTTCATTCTAATTGTAAAAAAATATAAATTATTTCAAATTGTTTTTAAATACTAATACATTTAAATAGTTTGCACATACTTATAGTAGACTTGCTAATCATCTAATTGTGTTGTATGTGCTACTTAAATATAAAATGAATATTTGTTTGCTATGTCACTTTGTTTGGTATTTCCCGGCCACTACGAAAACAATTCTTTTCCCAAGAACAAAAGTTGGCAGACATAACTATAAACTTTTATGTATTTACCGTAAACTTTTATTTTTATACATGATATGTCCATTAATGTGTTTTAAAGAATTTACAAAACATGGAATATATTTCGGCTTTAATTCTAATTGTTTTCTAATTTTACTACCACTAAGTAAAACCCTCCTCTGAATGTTTAAAAGTTGATGAGTATAGATGATACGATCATACCTGATAAATTTTCGCTCTCCCCCAGAAGTTTTTTTCTAGTGAAATGCCAATAAAAGTGAGATTTAGCAAACATTCAAGAAACAACAAAAAAGCTGTTCCTCTATAAGTATGCTTAAATATAATTGTAATCAAAATCAATTTAACTCAAATATACAAAAATAAGAATCAAGTACGATTGACAACAATCATGAGAGTTTTTTTTTTTTTTTTTTTTTTTTTTAACTGAGCTAACCCGCGTTCACTTTACACGGAGAGGAAAACCACGAAACTTAGGTTATATATATATATATATATATATATATATATATTATAATCGCTGTTGACCAGCCGACCCAATGTTTTAGTTTTATAGCAACTAATGCTCAACTCTGTAACCTTGTAATTTTTAAACCAATGCAGAAGGCAAGTGATCTCCTGGATCAAGTATAGGGAGAAATTTGCCTTTGTGAAGTACTTTTTGATGGATTAACACGCATTTGCGTTACATGGAGAGGATACCACAAAATACTTTCATGGTTAGCCTGGCTGCAAGAAGACTCAATCCCATGATTCGTCTACCACTGAGGATATTTTATGTCAGCACTGATGTCTCTGCAAGTCGGATGCGGAATTCGTATTGACCAGCCATCGCTGGGATTCGAACCCAGTTCACCTCATTGGAAGGTGAACGTTCTATCCCCTGAGCCATCTTTAGAGAATATAGTAATTTTATTAGCCATTAAAACATGAAAGGCTGTTCTAAGGGGCGGTTATTTTGAATCAAAAGCGCGATCACTGAGTAAGCAGCGCCAGATGTTAATGCAAATTTGAATTAAATATTTAACCTTTTGAAAACAAAATGGCTAGTTATCGAAGCAGAATGCCGTTCAAACCGTTCATTTTCACCTCCTTCCATTTTTCTTTCTTTCCGATGGGTAATTTTATAATCACTCGTAGCGGTCACAATGCATTAGGAATTAAACCTTTGGTGCAGATGGGACACCGGTATCATTTTTAATTTTTTTTTGATGCTCTAATTACAAGTAAAGATATATTTTGGTATTTTTATTTATAAAAAAACTATCTAATAGTTAGTAAAAAACTTTGTTTGATTTTCTGAATTATATTAGTTCTAAAATATAATATTCAAAAAATGTATTTTGAGAACTTTTTCTTTCATTCATATTCATAAATTTATCAATAATTGATTTTGTAAATTAAAGCACTAATGAATTTCATACCTGAAAACTTATACGCGTTTGGCGTAAAGTTTTATTTCTGTATTTAAAGTGGTAGTATGCTTTCTATATATTCCTTGCATTTACAAACTTAATTTATAATCATTTTCACCAGCACTATTTTTTAAAAAAATTAAGCATATATGTAATTCTGTCATGGTAGTCCGCATAAATCTACGGCCGTCAGGGACCGCTACAGTGCTATAGATGCCAGGGCTTCGGCCATGAACAAAGCTCCTGCACTGCCCCTCCCAGATGCCTGAAGTGTACAGAAGGTCACCGCTCCTACAAATGCTTAAAGAGAGAAACACCTCCAAAGTGCTGCAATTGCGGCAAAACACATACAGCAAATTTCTCTGGGTGCGAAGCTCGCCCCAGCAGAAAGCCTACTCGCCCTCTAAGGTCTCCTACATTACAATCCTCAGCATATCGACTTATCTCCATTGTGAAAGAGCTCCAGGAACTATTGAAGAATGAAGAAGTTGTTGCACTTCTTCAATCCATCATGCAGGGAAAGACACCAATAGTGTAGTGGTCAAGACGCTCGCTTCATGTCCCATAGATTCATGGTTCGACCCCAACTGAAATCACTCTTACTCCTGAACTTTGAAACACCTCCACTTTCCAACGACTGTTCTATTTCAATTAAAAAAATCTCTAATTCACAGACTCTCTATACACAGCAAGTTTAGCATGAGCCAAATGAAGTGGGAATTTATGTATCAATACTGTAATATATTATTAAGAATAACTCATGTATATAACGTTACATACTGTTTACATCCACGTCAACTTATGTTATTATGATTCAATTCTTAGATGTTATTTACTATCATGTTTCAATTACAAATTGTTGTAAAAGTATTTTCATTGCAAAAATAATTTCAACTTAAAAATTATCAAGCAAATGTGCTTGGCCTATTTATGATTAAATTCTTAGATGTTATTTACAATCATGTCTCAATTACAAATTGTTGTAAAAATATTTTCATTGCAACTTATAATTTATCAAGCAAATGTGCTTGTCCTTTGTATAGCTACCATATTGTTGCTGATTGTCAAAATGTTTTTATTCACTGTTATTTGCCGATTTTCATGATGTATGTGTTAGGGACCGCTGCGCGGCGTAGACACCCAATTTATTTTAAATAAAGAAAAAAAGTAGTCCGCAGAAGCGTTTTTAAAATGCAGCGTATGTCTCTGCCTAAAATAGTAGTTTAAATTCCATTTTACTACCACTGTGGAAAATCATACTCGAAAGAACTAAAGGGTGGCAGGTATGGAATTCAATGATAAATTTCTGTTTCTATTAGATCTAAATAAGTGCAAATTTGAAAAACTATTGCTTGGAAGTGAGCCGTTTTCGAAGTTTTTACCTTTAGCGGATAAAAAAAAATAGGCTTTTTTCATGGCTGAAAACAGGCTAAACAACAGCAGTGTTTCAGGCTGTATTTCATAACCATTAATTAGTTAAATGCTTAACATTTTTCGCTTATTTTGGTCTATATTAATACAAATAATGGAAAATATGTATAATGAAAATTGTGCATCGAAAGTTAAAAGGAGGAAAATCACTCTTTTTCTTTTAATTCGATATCCTTTTTCAAAATCTTTGCATCTTTATCAAATGTTCCTTATAAATTTCTGATTTAAATTAGTGATATAGTAATTGATTTTGATTCTTTCCAAAGAGAAACTGCTTTTCTTTTCATAATAAATTGGAAAAATTCCGTATTTTAATACCTCTTATGCGAATGATACAATATATATTAACTTAATTATTTAATTTTGCCGACCGGCCTGTGTAGGGGGCAGGGAACTGTCCTTGCAGCAGAAAAGTTCTGGGTTCGAACCCCGGTCAAGGCATGGATGTTTCTTTCTCTCGATCTGTGTACTATGTCTTTTCTCCTTTGTGTGTGAATGTGACCCGCCCTATAAACGGGTTGTGGTAGTGTGACGTGGGCAACGCTGCTCCACCGCCGTGGCTTCGCCACAGGTGCCCACTGGGTAACGAAAAGAGAGTTAGCAGTTCTGGCACTTTCTGTGGCCAATGGACAATAGTTCCAAGTGCCCGCCATTAAATTTTTTTTTTAATTTTTCCCTATATGGAAAATTCCGTCAAAATCTCTGAAAGTCAAGTCGATGTCAAAGTCTCGTCTCCGTCAAAGTCTCTTTAAACTATATTTAAAAAAAAATATTAGCTATTAGTTTAATTAAAAAAAATTACTCTGTCAAAATCAACGCCTGTCTTTAAAATGTGCGCTGATTTTGAATCTTTCCAAAGAGAAATTATTTTTTGATAGTGATAATAAATCAAATAGTTACTAATAGTTATCGATACTAATTGTTATAGTTATTAATAGTTATGGATAAAAATAAATTATTAGAAATCTGTAATTTACTACCTCTTATACGTATGATGAAATTAATTTTATTAAAATAATCATTTAATTTTTCGTTTTAAGGAAAAAGTCCGTCAAAATATTACTCTTCAAATATTACTTAAAAATTTTTTTAGCTATTAGTTAAAAAAAATCACTGTCAAAATCAATCCCTGTCTCTAACTTGCGAACTGATTTAGAGTTTTTCTAAAGAGAAATTGAGTGTGTTTACAATTCATGATAAATACAAGAAATTTTATTAAAAATTAATCATTAAATTTTTCGCTTTAAGTAAAAACACATCAAAATATTATTCTTCAAAGCATAGTTAAAAAACGTTTAGCTATTAGTTAAAAGAAAATAAAAGTAAGTCACACAGTCAAAATCGATCCCTGCGCTATCAAACCTCTTAGAAACACTTATGCGGCTGTCTTTTTGACTCTAATATCAAAACTCTTGTCACTTTCTTGAA
This sequence comes from Parasteatoda lunata, assembly GCA_949128135.1. NCBI lineage: Eukaryota > Metazoa > Arthropoda > Arachnida > Araneae > Theridiidae > Parasteatoda > Parasteatoda lunata. The sequence continues at coordinate 24,228,503 of OX421981.1, read as the reverse complement.
TGCCCTAGATACTTTTTATATTTATCGGTATCGATTTAAATGATACCACTATTCCAGAAATGGCATAGTTTCTTTTAAACTAGATGACTTCATTTCAATATTTTAAGTGAATCTTAGCAATATTCTTTTTCTCTTTTTCTTTAATGCTTTGAGCAATAGCACGTTATACTTAGGATGTAAATCTTAAAGAACTTGGTGGATGGAAAATTTCTTTGGAAACTTAACTAAAGTATTTTTTATTGCATTTAAGTAAGAAGCGTCAGGAAATTGGGAACTCAAAAGAAAAAGAAAGCTTTATGGGAATTGGAAAAATGCTAATCTATTTTATTCTGCCTCTGTCTTTCAATAACAATTTGTTATAAAATTATATTTAATTCAATGATTGAGTACTTTAAATAAAATCAGGTTTGGAGTATGTCAAATTAAAACGTTTAAAAGAGGTATGGAATGAAAAAAAAATTTGTTTTGAATTTTTTTACTTGCAACATTTAAAAAAAATATTATATAATTAAACCTTATCATTAATAATATTTGATTCATCACCAAAGTCCGATTTTGTTCTAAATACATACACCAGTATTATTCCGCACTGTTTAACTAAATTAACCAGTGTTCAAAAAAATTACTTCTGCATAAATTAACTGGTAGTGTAATTCACAATAATATAATGTGCACTAAATAGTATTTATTTTAATTTCTGTTTTTAAATCTTCTGTTAACACGTTAGTGACCGGTCACGAGTTAGCTCATGTTTTCGTGGTCAAGCACTAATGATCGGTCAGGAATTAACTAGTGTTTTCGTGGTCAAGCGTTTTAAAATAGTCTCGTGGTGATTATCTTAAAAAGTGGGCGTAAGTGGGGGTTTTCAAGTTTTACTATTTAAAGTCTCTACCAATTTATTATAACTTTACGAAACACGATATATTTGCAGAGATGCCAACATGCTCCGGACAGCAAATATATATTTTAAAGTGGTAGTTTATCAATTGTGATTTTTGATTTAATAAATTCAATTTAATAGATTTTTATCCACCATTATTTCTAAATAATTCGCCATCTTATATGATTCACCAATTTGATAATGCAAAATTAACTTAATAGTTATTTACCATTTATTTTAATTATTTTGGCGTGTCCGAAGCAGTTGGCATTTCTGCACTCCGAAAGAAATGTAATTATATACTATAAGAAGAAAAATATGATATATATATATATATTAATGAACTATTCTAGCATTGAATGTTTCAATACTCGAACTAAGCAACTGAAACCTTCAAAATCTGATGTCAATTGACATTCTGCGTCTGGTCTTTCTATTAGTGCTTATCGGCAAATGGGTGAAAGCCTTTATATAGCAAGACGGAAAAGAGAAAAAACTGGTACGTAAGACATTTCACTCCAGCATTTTTTTCGAAAAATATAAAATATCAGTAACTATCAAGATTTCTTTTAAAATTTCAGAATATATATAAAACTGCTACTTTTCGAAGATTAAGTAGATATTGTTGAAAAATTTAAAAAAAGAACAAGTAAACTCCTCCCCAAAACTAGCTATAACTGAAAAGGATTCACTACCAGCCTTTTCTATTTTCTGTCTCGCTTTCACCCCTGTATCGGCAACAGTCAACGCCTCCTATTACTGAAAGCCTCCACACGGTTTTTTTCAGATAGTCCGATCAGACCACCGTGAAGGATATCCATTTTCCGAACGAGTCATTTAATACAAAATTTAGTTAAAATAAGAAAGTGGTAACAAATATATGACTAAAAATTTGTTTTACTTATGAATATTATTGGTTTGCCTAATTCACTTGTCAACCACAACAGATTCAATTCTCAAATATATATGATAAATTTCTCTCAATTACTTTTATAAAAGGCTTTTGGTTCATGCGCACAACTGGTTCACTTTTTAAATAGTCTGCGCGGACTACTTATAAAAGACCGTTTGGAGGCATTTTGATGTAGGAGGTGATGCAACAGTTGTTTATCGCTTGTTTCATTTGAGATAACGATATCGGATAACGGATCGATGTATTGTCGGTAAAATCCTATTTATTACTGATGTGATGTTTGAATGTTTACTCAAAATTCTGTCTAAATTACGATCGCGTCAAATTGACGCATCTCCGTATACCACAAAGAGAATTTCAATATTTCAAGGCTTTTGGAGAAAATAGACTTCAATATATATTTATCTCGATCAATGGATAAAAGTCATTACAAGAGATAAAATAGAAATGCAAACGGGTTTTGTATTTCTCCTTATAAAATTCGAAATGCATCAAAATGACGTGTCCTGTAAACCTAGTGTTAATAAAATTTTGCATCAAAGGGTTAAAGTATTTTTCCCCCCTTTAGCTTCATTTTCAACGGAGCAGACAAGTTTATATGTATATAAAATTATACGTTCTACATAAACTTGTACATTCCTTCAAAAAGGAACTTAAATTATTATTTAAAGAAAAACAGCAGCTTTCTGATGGAAAAAAAAAAAAAAAAAAAAAAAAAAAAAAAAAAAAAACTAATTCCAGATTCAAACACTAACTCACCCGAAATAGACAAGATCAAGTACTTGTATAAAAGTAAGAAAAAAGTTGTTCGTCAGTGTTATTCATGTGTCGTATTATTTTAGATTATTATAAACCACGATTTTAAACAAGGTAAGGAGAAAAGTCGGAAGTAAAGCTACTTCAAATTTAGCTTTTTATCAATAAAAAATAAAGAACCCTGGCTACTAACTAGAATTAAAAATTTTAACTTACATCTAAGACTTCGGTTTTTTAGTTAGAAAATGATTGATCTGTCTTGCTAATCACTATTAAATTGTTTCTTACGAAAAAAATTTGGAAAATGAAATAGATTAAATAATAGTTTTCCTTTTATTTTTTACTTCCCGGGGTTCCAACAGCAGTGTTTCAATCCAAGAAGTCCTTATCGCACAGATGACATTTTCCTATCCATCCTGAGGTTTTGCAAACTATAATATGAAAGAAATGTGGTTAGCAGTTTATAAGGTTGTTAAGTTTAAAGACTAGCACCTTGCTTGGTAAACAATAAGTATGGTGAGTGAAAAGAAAGCAGCAGCAGTCTTGCTTTATTATGTTTCTAACAGATGAGCAATGAAGTTTATTGGGGAAATCAGCGTGGAGGAGGGGCATAGGCGTAAGGTAACGCCCACTTTGATGTCCTAATGCTTAATTACCTAAAATACCGATAAAGCGCCCCAGCTCGATAAAGCGCCCCCCTGTTGTTTCATATATATGCAGATTGCTGATCAGCACCAAAAAAGCGCCCCCTCTCTACAACACAATTTACGAGTTCTTATTTTAAAACGTTCTTTGGGAATTTCATATATCGTGCAAATGTGCTATAACATTGGTGATATGTTAAATTAAACCGTGTTTTCATTCAAGTTAAACAATCCTATTGTGCAATCAAGTTTAGGATGGTTTAATTTGCACGATACAGTGTTTACACGCGGATTCATATTATTGTTGCTTCAAATTTACAGGACATTGCGGTTCAACGCACTTCAGTAGTTCTAAGAGCATAAATAAATACAACGTTTTTTTGATGGATTTCGATTTTTAATCCATTAGGAGTAAATGATGTAGCTATAGAAAAACATTTTACCCATCAGTTCTAATTTTCTGCACACTTAATGATGTGTTAAATTGCACATTCCATCGCTTCTAAGTTGAAACATTCTGTTATGTAAGAAGTATGATAATATTGTTCAACTTATCACCTTGGTATTATTAAGGTAGAAGTAAATTTCAATATTATTATTGTTCCAAACACTTTATAATTTCTTACAGAGCATATTTAATTGGCAAAATTTAAGTAGAATTCGATATATTGTTCAGTTGCGAAAAATGAAATTTACATGTTGAATGCCACGCTAATTTTACATGGCTTGCCCGTCTGGCCCCAACAGTAAATAACTACAAATTAAATTTGCAAATATTTGACAGATTTTGTTAGTTTTTTAAAAGGTTTAGCAAGACATATATAGTAATTGCTTAATTTATTTAGAAAAGCTGGGCACCCCCCCCCTATCCCTTACACAATGAAAATAAATATATTGAGGTAAAAACATTTTGAATTTAGCAACATTGGGGTAGCAAGACATATATGATAAAAGTGGTGAATTATATAAGCCTACAAATTGTTTCGAAATAGTGGTGGATAAAAATCTACTAAATTGAATTTATTAAACCAAGAATCACAATTAATAAACTACGACCACTTGAAAATATTTATTCGCTGTCCGGACTCCGGAGCAAGTTGGCATCGCTGTATTTGCAAAACTTGTGGTGTACCATTACACGTATGTGATTGCTATCCTTTTTATCATACGGGAGAGAAATATGAAGAGTTGGATAATAAATAAATAATTTTAAAGTTTATTTATTTTGTTTTACTTCCACATCCGCTTTCAAAAACAATAGCCGAGCAAATGGGGAAATTTTCAGAAACGTTGCCGGTCAGCTATGTGTTAATAAGTTTTGATTTGGGATAAGTTTTGATTGGGGATAAGTTTAGGAGAATAGAGCTTGCCGACAACAATATAAATTAAAAATTGTCTGTATTCCCAGAGAAAAAGGTATAAAGGTTTGAAGTATAGTAAAGAGGCCAGCCAGAAGTCCGAAATCCAAATCACCGTCTGAATAGAAGTCGGAACCAAGAAAAGTCCGGATTTATAATTCTTTTTACTTTGTGTATGAGAATATTTTTTTAATGTATTTTATAATTTTTTATTTTATTTTATTTTTTTATTCAAAGCAATGAACCGTACACTGATATGCCCTTACATTTTCAAAAGCTTGAGATGATTATGAGATGCCTAATATGGTTTTTAATTATTTATTCAATTTTAGACAAAATTACTTACATTTAAGCATTTTTTATTAAAGGTAGGTAATTTATTTTCGTCGGAATAGAACAGCACAATGGGCTATTGGCGACGGTCTGGGAAACATCCGCAAGGATGATCCGAAAATATACCATTACAATTTTGATCCTCTGAAGAGGGGACGGCTCCTCCGCTTTGGCAGCTCAACGAGATGCGCGCAAAGTCGAGCACTTCACGGTACTAAATTTTAATGACCCATACCGCGCTGTCTCGGTCCCTGCGCAGGCTGTTCAAAGTTGTAACCGATCCGCTTACTGTCCACAGGTAGTGATGCTTGATTTAGGTATTCTACTGGGAACCATGTCTACACACACACACACACACGCACACACACACACACATATATATTATTTAACTATTATTTAAAATTGAACATTTATATTTATTTAAAATCTTTGATAGGAGAAATTAGCAATTTTAGCTAGTAAAAGAAATCTTATAGAAAATATACAATTCGCAATAAATATCTAAGTTTAAATTTAGAAATATTTTCAAAGAAAATTCCTCCCTTTAAAAAGAATGCTAAATGATTAATATTTTTCTTTGAAATCGGTAATCAATTCTTACTCGGTTTCAGTGTCAAATGCTACAGTCTTTATGCTTAGAATAAAATATATATAGATATATATATATTCTAAAAATAGAAACCGTATTGTTTTGTAAGAGGGGATACTATTGCCCTCACTTATCGTTTTTTGTTCCTCGGGGATGCGATTTCCGGATATCCGGAGAAAGTTATTGAAACGGAAACGTACTCTTGGAATTAAACTGTTGGAGGAAAGGTTTCGGGAAAAAAAGTGGCCAATATCATAGAATGTTTTAAAAGGCGAATCTAAATCCCTACTTAACGAAATTGTAGAGAGTATTTCCTTTTTTGCATATAGATAAATGCATGGATGAAGATACGGTTTAATTTACACAAGTTTACTTTTCACTGATTTTGACCTAAAATAAATAACCTAAATATTTTTTAAATGTTCGGCACTTTTTTTTTAACAGAACAAGTGCAAACTTTTGTGTATGCACCCGTGAAACTTCAATGCATATCTTTTAAATATTTATGCTGGTTCTTAGATTCTTTGAAATCTAAGCTTCTTCTTTTTAGACTTTAATATACCAACTGTAAACGAACAATCAAATGAAATTTTTTTGTTAATTCATATATATCTTTCTTAATTTTATTGGGATGAATATTTTGTTTTCAGAGAAAAATAAAAGTGCATGCATTTAATTATTATTATCATTTGGAGAAATAATCTTTTTCTGCTACCATAAATTACTAATAAAAAACGTGAAACTTAGTTATAGTAAGTAGTATTTGAAAGATAGAGCAGTTGGTAACAGATGAAAATGTCCAATTAATTTCAACAGTCATTTTCACCTGGGTGGCAAATGTCAAAAAAAAAAAAATAAGAAAAAAAAAATGGTGACAACTTATTGATGAGGTAATCGTGACTTTTAACATCGTGTCAAATTTAGATATTCAGTTGATAATTTTAATCACAGATGTCGCATATATGTTCTGACGATAATTATTAGTAAAACTTGAAAAAATTAGTAGCGTTTCCTCGATCGTTTTCTACCAGTATTTAATTAATTCTGGAAACAAGCTATCATATGCTATCATGCGATAGAAAACTAAACGTAAGTGACAAAAATTTCAAAATTGATAATTTCTGTATTTAAAATTTTGCATAATTATCTACTTATTGCAAAATTTTTTTTTCAAAAATAAATTTTGTAAGTTTTTTTAACATTTTATTATAGCGTTTATAGCATTAGCAACAGGAAGAAAATAGTTATCAAGTCACTTTCCTCGAAATTTACAGGGATTCTCTTCCGTTGCTTTTTTAATAGCAACTGCTCCTGATCTGACAGAATGTTTTAACCTATTGTAAACTGTCAACTTTTAAAAAAAATGCCTAACAACTGTCGTAGATTAAACTCTTAAAAAAGTGGTTGGCAAGCTTTCATGAAGTTGGAACAAACTTGTCCCTATAGCTTCAATTAAAAAAAATAATAAATTGCGACGAACGATTGTAGTATTTATTAACGATTTTAAAACGATTGTAGCATTTATTACACATATTCTGAATCATTTATGATTGTCATAATAATGAATGGACAATTTCTTTCATAAACAGAGCCGAAACGAAAGAGTTTTGCAACCACTCTTTAAACTCTTATATGGATCACAGAAATTTCAAAAACGTGTTTATATGTGACCTGCTTGCAATACGTTAAAAAACGCTGGAGAATTCATTTTTGCAAACATTCGGTTACTTGTTAAGAGGCTCAACAAGGCTTAATGAAATACAGAGTTGCCAACTTGCTCCGGATTGTGGATAAATATTTTCGAATGGTAGTCCCTTAACATTTTATCCTTGGTTTAGATAATTGGACTTATAGGGTTTATACTCTCCAATACTCCTTATGAGATAGGCTTGTGTGATACGCCACTTTGATGCAGTTATGCCTCCACACGATTTTTTTGAAATAGTATGCGTAGATTATTTAAATAAATGAACCGGTTATGAGCATTAAGCCAAAGTAAACACCATATCCCTAAGGAAAAAGGCAGTGATCGGGCTAAATTTAGTGTTGTCATCAATTAATTCTATATCTAGGAGTGAATTAAAATTGCTGGTGGTGCAGGTTTTTACTTCATCGTAGAAATTTTATAAAAACAATCAAGAGAAATTTTTCATATATATTTGAGAATTGAATCTGTAGTGGTTGACAAGTGAATAAGGCAAACCGAAAATATTCATAAATAAAACAAATTTTTAGTCATATATTTGCTACCACTTTCTTACTTTAACTAGATTTTGTATTAAGTGACTCGTTCGGAAAGTGGATGTCCTTCACAGTGGTCTGATCGGACTACCTATAAAAAACCGTGTGGAGGCTTTCAGTTATAGGAGGCGTTGCCCAGGTGCCCAGCTTTTGTTAAGTAAAGTAAAAAGCCTCACAGCGATGTATAGCAAGAAAAAATTAGCACGGCATAAAAACTGTTAAATCATTTATCTCTATTGGTGTGAAAAATAAATTCATATGAATAAAAAATAATACTTTAAAACACAAATTTAGGTACCCTTAGAATAAATTTTCACAAAAAATGCCATAAGTGTTTTCAGCAATTTTGAATCTTTCTATAGGATTGCGATATTTATAAAAGAATGCTTTTAAAATTATAGCGGTATTAAAAAAATCGATAGAACTTACAATTTCCTTTGCCGTTTTTATTCGAGGCAAATTTTTCATGGGTAGAAAAGGCCGCCATTTCTTCACACTTCAATTATAATCCTTCAAATTGTAATCCAACAGTTTTGCCACGTTTATCCTCCGAAATATTTACTTTTAAAAGAATGATTCCACTGTAGATCCAAATAAAGCATCTTGCGGTAAAAATATCCTACTTAGAAAGTCGAATTCCTTTTTTAGGTGCATAAACCATTTGAAAGAAATCGGTTATCAGGGAGCAAAAAAAAAAATTGAAAAAAGCTACTCGGAATGCCGGAAGTGGAGCCGGAAAAATTTTTGAAAACATACTCCCTCGTAGTGCGTCAAATCCATTATAAATTTATATTAAAATAGTCATATGAGTATCACTCGAAGTTAAGATTTAAAATAGATCAGTTCATTTATATGCTATTTTTGGTTGGTTCGAATGCCTCTTGCCACACGAGCGAACCTGCTTGGTGAAATCGAGCAAATTTAAGGCAGAGTGTCCGATTCTTGTTTTTCAGTGGTGCCATCTATGGCCAAGAACTCTAGCTTTCTGCCACACCATACGTCACTCCTGTTTATAAGGCGGACCCATTCATACATCCATTCATTCATCCACGGATCGTAATTTTGACCTGAATCAGAGAACGATCGATCTCCAATTCAGTACCCCCCAGAGGTATTGATTTGTTATCGGAACATAGAGGACTTTGCGACTCGACAGAATTTCAACGTGCATCAGTCACCAACTACACGGGGAGTCTTCGGCCGGCGAGGTTCGAACTCTAGAACATGGGTCCAGCGCCCTACCGACCAGGCTATCCCGGCCTCTGTATTTTTTATATATATTATAAATTTTTTTGAATATTTGCTTGTAACTATAATGCTTTAATTTTCCGACGTTAGAAAAAAAAGTAACAGGTTTTTGAATGCCTAACACTATAGGTTTACGGGACGCCTCATTTTGACGCATTTCGAATTTTATAAGGAAAATTACAAAACCAGTTTGCATTTTTATTTTATCTCTTGTAATGAATTTTATCCATTGATCGAGGTAATTATATATTTAAGTCTATTTTCTTCAAAAGCGTTGAAATATTGAAATTCACTTTGTGGTATACCTATCTCTACATATATGCATCAATTTGACACGATCGTAATTCAGACAAAATTTTGAGCAAACATGCAAACATCACATCAATAATAAATAAGAATATACCGACAATACTTCGATCCGTTATCCGATATCGTTATCTCAAATGAAACAAGCCATAAACAACTGTTACCGATAAGCAATAATAGAAAAAACAATCACAGAATGTCAATTGATGTCTGAGTGTCAGATTTTGAAGGTTTCAGTTGCTTAGTTCGAGTATTGAAAAATAAAATATTAAAATATTTCATAAATATATATCTCATATTTTCCTTTTTTTTCTTATAGTATATAATTACATTGCTTTCTAAGTGCAGAGATGCCAACTGCTGCGGACACGCCAAAACAATTTTTTAAAAAAAACTGTAAATATCTACTAAGTAAATTTTGCAAATATAAAATTGTGAATTATACAAGTCTAAGAATTATTCAGAAATAGTGGTGGATAAAAATCAACTAAATTGAATTAATTAAACCCCGATTCACAATTGATTAACTACCACTTTTAATTATATATTTGATGTCCGGAGCAAGTTGGCATTTCTGTAAGTGCTGTTATACGCATTCGTTCATGCGTCAAATTGACGCCTCTTCGTAGAAATAGGTATATAATAAACGTCCGTAAACCTAGTGATGTATTCGTCCATGCGTCAAATTGACGCCTGTTTGTAGAAACAGGTATGTAAGAAACGTCCGTAAACCTAGTGTTAAAGAAACAGTTGGGTTGGTAGTAAAACTTGCTTTCATGTAAGTAAGCAGCAGCAATAAAACTTGCTTTCTCAGTAAAATTTTGCTTTTATTTAACTCCTTTTGTAAACATGCTACAAACTCAGAAACAACTTACTTCTTTGCAGAAAATATTTTGTTTAGCTTTGCAGGCCCATTAACAAACTCATTAAAGCTAAATGTTTAAAATATTCAATTTATATTGTGGCGGCTAATTGGTAAATAACATTAAATGTTTTAAATATTAAAAGTTATAAATGTTTAAAATATTTAATGTTGTAAATTTTGAATTGCATTTCCCTTTAGTTTTTTTTTTTTTTAATATTTTTACTGATGTAAAGCAAAACTAAAAAATAACACATGATTTCATAGTCTATGGATGAGTTAATAGTTAAAGAGCTATACTAATTTATCTTGGACTATGGAATTTTAGAAATGATTGATCCGGTAAAAATGATTTGTTATTCCTCTATTATTTTTATTTTTTGATTTAATGATTTGATCGAGCCCTCCAAGAGAAATAAATATTTGAAATTAAAATATCAACATTGCCAATTTTGCACAGGTAGAATTTTCACCGATTCACTTATCCCAATTATTTTTTACTACCATTCGAATATTAGGGGGAGGGATACTAACTGTTTCGTTTAGGGTAAATGAATTTATAAAGTTGCAAAAAAAACTTGAGATTAAAATGTGCTGGATTTCTGCTAAGTTTGAAAATGTTTCAAAGGAGATTATGAGATAACCAGTACGAGATAATGGCTTTAGTTCGAGATGTTGGCTATATTATGGCGTTTATAAATAGTGGTGTTTTATAATTATTTTTATTTCATGGTTGGCAAAATCAGGGTATATGAAATTCACTTATATAAACTTTAAAATCTAACTTTTTTATCTCGAAAAAAAAAGACTTTCACAAAGGCAAAGCAAGTTGGAAGTTAGGGTTTGTAATTATATATTTGGGTACCTGCAACTCGAGAAGAAAATCACTAAAATCAGTTGGTAGTGCATAAACAAGATGAAATGGGCCAATGGAAAGAACAGTTGCTATCATAAATAAATGCCATGGTTTAGAAGCCTATAAGGTTCGTCACACTTAAGCGACGTCACTTGAAAGTACCCAATTATTTCGAATCGGATATGACAATCAGATGAGCTTCTAGTCTATCATGTCCGGAACCGCGTGAGACGTCACTTACAGGTACTCAATAGGTTTTTAAAATTTAGCTAATTTCTAAAAACATATGAATCACTGTAGTGTTGTTTAAAATTAGAAAAATTTTGAAAAGTCTGCATACCTGCCAACTTTTAGTCCCTTCCATTATGATTTTTCCCAGTGGTATTAAAATGTAATTAAAATTTCAATTTTAAGCAAAAAAATACGTTGTAATTGGAGAAGCTTAAGCTGACAGCTATGATAGTTACGCATATTAATATATATGCTTAATTTTTTTAAGAATAGGGGTGATCAAAACCATTTAAAAATTAAGTTTATAAAAGAAAAAATAGTATATATATTTACTACCACTTTAAATATGAAAATAAAATTTTACGCCAAATGCGTAAAAGTTGGCAGGCATGAGTCTGGTTATCTCTAAGGCTATAATACTAAAGCTAAGGTTATTATAGTGGTACTTTGCTTGAAGTTTGATGTAATAATTGATGTCCCACGCGGGTATCAAACCTGATAGGCATGTGATTTCGGGCATGACATTTATCGTAGTCTAAGGGAATGAAACAATTTTATACACATACTGTACACATATACACATAAATATATCTCAATAATTAAAAATTAAATTTAGTACTAAGTGTTTGAAATGGAAAAAAAAGTATTTGAAATATTAGCTATTATATACATATTTTTGAATTAGAACGCCCAATGCGCACCTAACATTCGGTTGAATTCTTATTAACCAACAAATCAGATTGACTTTTATACAAATCAGATGACTTTTTTCGTGTTTCACACGCATTTGTATTAGTATTTTTTGCTATTACGATATTAATGCCTTTCCAGAAAGCACTCGCATGTATAAGTGAGTATTGATAAAGAAATCATGACCTTTTGTAATTTTTATGTTTTAAATTTACTGATTTTTAATACAAATATCTTTCTTCTTCTTTTAAATTCTAATTAACTTTTTTTATATGGTCTTTCCGTGTCTACGTGCCTTATTATGTGATATTGCTATATTTCGGGCACCAAATACTGTTTACTGAACATCTTCATGTATAGTCTTTAAGACTAGTTTTTAACCTATCTATTATATTCTTAATTTGTCCCACACGCATATATACAAAGAAATAATATGTTTTTAAAAAGAAGAATATGTTGAGAATATGTTAGAATATTCTGGTGGAGGTTGTTCTCCATCAGTAGCCGCCAAAATTCGTATAGTAGAAAATATCTTAATTCATTTATTATTCATATTGGCCGTTAATAAAAGTGAATGGATGATACATAATGAAAGTCTCCAGGAAATTAATATGAATCGTAGCAAAAATCAATTTTATTAAATAATTCGTGAAGATTATAGAGAATGGCCATCAATACAAATCATCAAAATAATTACCAAATTATCAAAACATAGCTCCCTTAAAAGGGATCAAGAAAATATAACTTCCTCATTAAGAAGTTTTTGTTAGCATTCTCTTACGATTGCATTTCTAAAACCGTTAGGATGGCTGGGACAGGTGCGCCCAAAGGGCACTGTTAGTCGCCAAAAATTTTGAATTAAAAGTGAATATATTTATTCCTAACGGACATAGAAAGTATGGGTAGGAGATCCAAAATTTGCGAATTATCAAAATATTACATAGCCAAAACAAAGCCAACCAGTATATCAACATTGGGTTGAAAAGAATACCTTGGCGATCACAAGTCGCCAACAAATTTATGAAATTATTACAACCAAGCAACTGAAACATTTAGCGGTTAAAAAGTTTAGAATAAAAAGTTATAAATAGATTTTGTTTTTGATTAGAGGCGACAGTGAATTCGCCAGTCTGCATATTAATGAAATAAAAAAAAGTATTCGTTACCTTGATCAATGCAAAGGAAAGAATAAATATTTTATGTTCGCTTTTATAAGATTAAGTCTTTGATTTATTTTAAATATAATTTTATAAATAAAAATAAGTGTAAGTAATCACAGATATTTTAAAGGAAAGGAAATAAATATGTAATGCCAGTTGTGGCATCACAAATGTGTTGAGAAGTGAAGAAAATTATTACGTAATAAATTAATATTGAAATGGTATTTATATGGTTTGCTTTGGCTGTATAATACAATATTAGAAAGCACTTTTTAGCTTTTTTTTGTCTCTTTATTGTGTAATGTGTTATATTTATAAATATATATATAGTTATTTTTAGATTGTGTCGTGTTTCTAATAATATCCACTGTTTATCATCCGAATCTGACTAAGCTAGTGTGTTCCCAATGAAAGAAGAATGAGAAAAGTAGAACAGAAGCAGAGATACAACTATATATAAACTGTAAGCTCTGAGTAAGAAAGATAAGACAAGGCTATGTGAGTATATATCTTCTTTAGGGGAAAGGGTACATTGGATCAATGGATAGAACAAGAAAAAGTCTACTAGATAATTGAGATATGTCAGCTAGGGCTTACAATGAGAAATGTGCCATTTGTGAGGAGCGGAAAGCGAGATTGTGATCAAAAAAAGTTTCTCAAGACGGAAATCGTTTCGTTATTAGTTACGAGTGATTTGAGATCGTCCTGGTAACCGTCACTTTAACTAGGTGAAACAAAAATAAGTTTGTAAAATCGATAGAAAGTTTCGTGTCCCGGTAAACAGTGTTACAAAATTTACGTCGGGAGCTTTTTAAACTAGATTTTAACTAAATACTGAATGATAGTAAAACAGAGGAGAGAGTTGAGCCATTGAGATATTGAGACATTTAAATATGTAAATTCTTTGTTGATTACCAAATACTGAATGTATTATTATTACAAAGAGCTCCCAACACCATGGAAAAAAGAATAAAAAACGGGTGCTAAAGCATTTAATGTAACATAAAATATCCCTCACTGCTAAGACTTATAACAAGTTATCTCACATATACACATATGATATTGCTTCTTATCTGATTAAAAATCAAAGTTACTACTTAGTTCACGCATGAATTCGAGTAAGAATATAAGAAACAGAGAAAAATATGTTTATTTAATCTTTTTATTGTTAGTTTAACACTAAATATGTGTATTTGCTTATTTCCACAAGCTTGGAACAAGCAATTATTTAATTTAGCGATTATTTCACTGGAGATGCAGATAGTGAGAGATAGTTTATAATAAGAATATAAACTTTATTATTCGATTTATTAGGTCTGCCTGCACAAGTACGCGCCTCCTTTTACAGTAATGCAAAAGGTTCTCTTATAAAAGAAAGTTATAGGGTATTTACCCTCTAGATGAATGGTAAAAGTATAGCTTAACACGTTCACGCCAGCGCGGGCCACCGGTGGCCCGCGCTAGATTGTTTCATCGGGCGGCGCGTACCACCGGTGGCGCACCGGAGTAAAAACTGTTAACAAATAAATTTCATTTTTTAGTTTTTTTCTGGAAATAATAAAAATTCATAACTACCAATTGTTTTTAACGGATGCCATTTTTATATTGAATTGCTTCTTCGTCGTAAAATTTCCTTACAGTGAATTGTTATTGTTGAGAATAGATTAACTCATCCCGAAAATATTCTAGTATTGAAATAGTTCTTCTACCAGTATTTTCTCTTTTCCATCCCGCTTTCAGGCCTGGGTGCGAACGTGTTAAAGAGACACAACATATACGGAGCAAAACAGCATATGCATGCATATTCAAACTTAGAACGATTTATTATTATATATTTTATGTATTTCTCACTTCATGAGGTAAATTATAGCACGGACAGATAACAAAATATTTTCCAACATTTATGATTTACACAAAATGATGTTCCAGAGGTAGTGAAATAAAGCAGAAACTTCTGATACAATTATTTTTAACACGTTGAATGCCACTGTGATTTTACATGGTTTGCCAATTGGCCAAACGGTAAATAAATTTGCAAATATCACACAGATTTCGATATTTTTTGAAAAGGTTTAGCACAACAAGTCTGAAAAAATCAGTGCATTATATAAGACTACGAATTGCTTAGAAAAAGTGGTGGATAAAAATCGACTAAATTGAATTTATTAAACTAAGAATCACAATTAATAAGCTACCACTTGAAAATATTTATTCGCTGTCTGGAGCAAGTTGGCATCTTTGGGTACATAAATAAAACTATTTTTGTGTATTCTATATTGCATTAATTTCTTCAAACCTTTTTAGTAACGATAATAATATAAAAAAATTAAAAAGTTACTCGAATTATCTGTTTCTAAAAATTTTGGCTTCGCCGGTCACCGGTGACCCCCGTGGCGTTTCGAAAAAACTCAGTTCCGATCACCGGTGAGCTCCATGGCCTTCAACGTGTGAAAGTAAGATTTCGTTTAGGTGTTTGTACAATTCCAAACAATACCAAACTCGATTCATGCTTAGACTACGTATTAAGTAACTGAACTAATTTGTATCTCAGCTAACAACGACAATTTGCTTCGCTTTGAAAAAAAAATATTTTCCAGTTTAAGCGAAATTTAATTTATTTTCAGTTTAAGCGATTTTTTCACCACTACATATGAAAAATCAATCAGTATCATATGAAATGCAGCTTTATCGCTGTCATTTAGCATTAGTAAATATATTAACTAGTTAAATGCGACTTTCTATAAAAACTTAAATATTTCAGATCCTGCAGATTTCAATAAAATTCTGGTGAAAAATCTAATTTACGACATGAAATACTATAACCCGATTACTTCATTTTTTCTCTCAGATATGATCATATCTAAATATTATCAATAATGTCCTATTACATATACCTATGGATACCCCATGAGAGGAGAAATGACCAAGGGTGATCCCCGACTCGGAGATATCCACCCCTAGCTTTTTACTTAAAGTTTCACTTCTACTTCAGATTTAACTAGGCCACTTCAGGGAAAGGGAGAGGATCAAAAGGGTGATACCGGTCCCAGAAGTGACCAACACCCTAATTTGAGTTTTTCCTGCGTATGGATTAAATGCAGATTTAATCTGACCACCGCCTCTGCAATTCACTGCCATTATCCACAAACAATTCCATTATTCCAGGTGCCCACGAGCACAACCAGAGATGAAAGTGTGAAGTGTCCGCTTAGCGGTCAGGTACACTGACAGGGATGCCAACTGCTCCGCTTTCTGGAGTAGTTTTAATAAAGTGGTAGCAAATTATATAGAAAAATTCGTTAAAGAAAGATAGCCTACTTTTTAATATAGGAGCCATTAGATTGATGCTTTAACGTTGCATTTTATATCATACTTATAATTTTTGATATTTAGTGGTGAAAAGATTACTTAAAATGAAAAATACTAAACTGAAAGTAATTAAATTTCGCTACCACTAGAAAATACTATTTTACAAAGCGGAGCAAGTTGGCATGGGATAGGGGCCGCTTCGCGGCCCAGGTGCCCAGTTTATTTAAATAAAGAAAGAAAGGAGCAAGTTGGCACCTCTGCACTGTATACGAATTCAGTTCAAAGCTCAAAAAGCAGTCATCTCATGGTGAGACTTATGATGAGTGGGCGTAATGTTTCTTATTTCACAAGTTTTAATATTTAATTCGCTACCAATTTAGTAAAAGATTTGCATTACAGCTCTCAGCTACTGAAATTCTTCGAGTTTTGTTTTCCCCTTTATTTAATTTCAATTTAATTCCATTTAAGACTTTAAAGTTTATATTTTAAATATTTTTTCTTTAATATACAAGTTTGACAGGTCTTTAGAGTGAGAGTCTATTATTAAGCACTCGAAACATGCAAGCTTATCCACATTTATATCCTAAGAAACCAAAGATTCTATACTATCAAGTAAATATTAAAATTAATAACATAAAATTGTGGTAAAAATTTTTGAAAGTTAAATTTATTAAACCAAATAAATAAAATAAAAAAATTAGTTTGCAAAAATTAGTGTATTATTTTAATTCAGTTTAGCAAATTTTAATTTTAAAAAAATTTATTTTAAACCAAATAAAAATAATGTTTTTATTGTAGTAGAATTTTAATGTGTTTCGAATTAGATGTGTCAAATGTAAATAGTAAATAATTTAATATAAAAAGTGATTTCATTTAATCTATAGTAGGAAATAATACATTAATTACAAGTGTTCAGATTCACATTTAAATAAATACTCGTGAGCTGTTAAGCGTATAATATAGTCAATACGATTTTATGCAGTTTCTAGATTAAAAAGAAAATATTTTTAGAATCATCTAAATATGTCTTAAATAAAGAAATATTAAAATTTTATTATTTTTCAGAGAATGAATAAAATTTAAAAACAAATCTGAACTTTTAAAATACTTGAGGGTTTTTGTTACAGGGCTGTTATAACAAATAATAATTAAAAGCGAAATTCTGTAAACAGATATCAGGAGACTTCGGATTGTTATTCAAAATTCATCAACCATCAAAAGTAAAGAAATATAAAAGGACACTCAGAAAGTTGTTTGTCTCGAAAAGTTAAGGAAATGGTTTCTAGGAAAAGTGAGAAACACTAGTCGATACTATCATTATCGAAGCGTAAAATAGAAACCCTACACTTTAAAACAGTAAAATTGACTACCCGAGGGCCTTGAATCTTTTACCTTAATAATTTAGAAAGTTTTAAATTTCTTCTATTCCTTGGCGATAAAAATGCTTTACCCATGACATAAGTTATACTGATCCTTTTTCTTTTTTTCTTTCAAATCTATCCATCACAGTTACTTTTTTAACTACGGCTGTTTTTGTTTTTTTTTTTATATATATTATTCATTCTCTTGATGATTTCGTGTGCATGGTGTGTATTTTCGGATGGGGAGGAGTCTATGATTTTATTGATCATTATTGAAGCATGAAGTCTCTCACGCGTTGGAATTTTCGTTGACGTTGATTTGGTAATGCCTTTAGATTAAATGTACTGGATAAAGGATTAGTTATTTTTTATTTATTGATCACCAGTTCAATATCGGAAGATCCCATGACCAAGTTGATGAAAAGTTTTTCAGAATTATTGATATTTTGTATTACGACATAGATATAGTTTTGGAAGAGGAAAATAATTATATTGGTAACAGTTTGGAATGGATTAATAGTAGATAAACTATGGTTTGACAAGCGAGATTGTGAATGAAAATAATAGCAAAAAAGATTTTTTTTTAAAAGTTCTTCTTTTCTTTAGAGATATTTTCCCCCCAGTACATACGTTATACTGATACTTTTTCATTTTTATTTCAAATCTATATTATAAAAATTAGTTTTTTAACTACTGCTATTTCTTTTAAAATTATTCAACCTCTTGATGATTTTATGTGCATGATGTGTATTTTCGGATAAAGAGGAGTCTATAATTTTAATGATCATTATTGAAGCATGAAGTCTCTCACGCGTTGGAAAATTTGTTGATGTTGATTTGGTACTGCCTTAGGTTAATTAAACTGCATAAAAGATTAGTTATTTTTTTACTTATTATTGAATATTGGAAGATCCCACGACAAAAATGAGGAAAAGTTTTTCAGAATTATTAATATTTTCTATTACGACATTACGACATTAATATAGTTTTGAAAGAAGAAAATATAAATATATTGGTAACATTTTGGAATGGGTTACTAGTAAATAAAGTCATGATTTGACTAATAAGACAGGGAATGAAGAGGACAGTTGAAAGTTTTTTTAAAATTCAGAATTGCGGTAATGACGAAAATTTTGAATAAACAACTTGGTTTAAATATACATTAAAGCGTATTTATATACAATGATTCTACACATATTGTATGTGTCTATCACATATTGAAGGTCTTTTATAATATTTTTTTTTTTAAATTAACCTGCTGCCCTCAACTTGTTAATCAAATTTGCTTGTTTTCTTCTTTAAGGGCTCACGAATTTCCATCATTTTTTCTATAACTGGTAGCATAATGTATGCTCTAAAATACGTTCCTTGTTTCTTATAAAACTGTAATTAAATACTTCTTGATGGCTAAAAAGGTTAAGACATATGCTAGACAAATATTATCTAAATTAAAGTGTTTACGAATTCAGTAAAACTTATATAATATATAATATATATATATATATATATATATATAATATATATATATATATATATATATATATATATATATATATTTATATATATTTATATATATATATATATATATATATATATATATATATATATATATAATTATATATATTTATATATATATATATATATTTATATATATTTATATATATATATATATATATATACATATATATATATATATATATATTTATATATATATATATATATATATATATATATATATATATATATATATATATATATATACACACTGAGTGGCCAAATTATTATAACCACCCCTTCAGTACGCTGTTGGCCTATACCCTATACGGCGCAATGTGCGTCGAACAGTCCGTTCAGAGACGTTCACAGTTGCTCCTTGATTAAAATCACTTGCAATTTGTCGCACTGTTGCTCTCCTGTTGCGCTGCACAACCCTGACCAGCCTTCTCTCTGATCGAGCATTCAGTACCCTGTGACGACCACAAGTCTGACATTGGGACCCGGTTTTTTGCTTGATTGTCCATTCTTTGTACACATTAACAACTGCTGCTCTAGAACACTTTACAAGTGCAGCCGTTTTGCTGATACTCGTTCCGACACATCTCGCAACCACAATTATTCCACGTTGAAATTCATTTAAATCACTTTTCTTTCCCATATCTGAGCAAGCAACACAGAATAACTGATGACTCACTTGTCCAGCATTCCCGTGTTATAGTTATCTTGCCCTCTAGCGGCAGCGCTGTGACGCAATAACTCATTTGAATAAAACTCTGAGATGGTCATAATAATTTGGCCACTCAGTGTATATATATATATATACATATATATATATATATATATATATATATATATATATATATATATATATATATATATATATAT